>OY720632.1:108823340-109493329 GCA_963169105.1 Ceriagrion tenellum
AGTCTTCCAAAAAAATATCCAACCACGGGAAGCAATCATTCATACTCGTGATGGAAAATGCGATCTGATTCTGTATTTTCCGGTGCTGGGGTTTTTGTTGTGCAAAATCTCAATCTTCTTTCATAGCCGTGCATCGCAACGTGCCTGAGGATATTCGATTTTTCAATTTATTACAACTAGTAAGATATTTTTTTGTGATTTTAACCTCTTATATATTGAAATGCATTAGATTTGTTATGTAGCGATGAAAATTAAGTTATCATTACAATCGTTAGGAGAAATTCCAAGCAATCACTTGGTATACAGTGTGGAGGTATTTTCTATCAGTGTGTCTGTAGTAGAGTTAATTTTCAATACAAGCTCATGACATGCTGACTATAATAAGAGTTCAATTTCAGACATCGGAGCTGGTATACTATTTTTAAATACATGAAAATGAAATGGATTCTTTCGTGTGTCTTGAGTTTGTGCTGAGTGTTTCACATTACGGAATGATTTAGGGGCTACCTCAGCTAGATTCAAATATTCTATTAATATCTCATATCATCGAATCAGGGGCCGATATTGTTTGAACGCATCGTACTGTCTAAGCTACGATATTTTTTCGATTTATTTCTTACTGGAATATATTTTTCTCTCACGATTTTGAGCAATGAATCATTTTTGAAATATTGTGATTTTTAATACTCGAGAAATAAATATTTTGTTTAATAATGACGACCGACCTATGAAAATTTTTTCTGCTTTCCATTAGAAAAATTACGTTCATGACTTATGTACTATATAATTGATAAATTTTCAGATTCGAATAGCAATTGTTTATATGTATGAATAACTTTTCATCAGCGGATTACTCACCCGATCTGATCCTGGCGCCACGTCGATGCCGGCGTTCTCTTTGAGAGGAAATCAACCTTTCGAAAGTTCCTTCAGATTTGGGCGAGCCCGCACATTCTCCGTCGGAGATGATTGCATCGTAGCACCCTTGGTCACATGATCCACCGTCCTCATCGTTGAAGGATGAGGTTAACATTTTCCCCCTATCCTTATGCCCTCGATATATCCTGAAAACATTATCCACATCAGTCAAGGCGATTGGTTTCTTCAAAAAATTCCCTGAAAATGCTCAACAAACCAATTAAATGGAAACAACGAATTTTGATATTATTTTAATTGATCTTTTTTCCCAAGAAAATTACAAATTTTCCTGAGAGGGCTTATATTTTATCCAGCCAAATGGAAAAAGTAATCGGAAATATTTATCGCTAGTTACAAAATTTCGTGTTGTTTAATTTGCATCCAAAGTATTGACTGATGACTAAGGATTGATTTTAGTACTGATTAGCATATGGTATTGGCGAAGTTATTAGTATTGGATGGAAATGGAGTTAATTAAATTGACTTATTCGTACAATATCGGTTTCTCCCAGGAGTGAATTGTAAAACGAGAACTAGATGTAGTTTTAGTAATATTTTCAACGGTTGTGAGAAGAACAGTGCGCGACACGCGTTCGTTTTTTTTTCGTCCTGTTCCCCGGGCACGGAAGTAGAACTGAAGCACTGCGAAAATACGAACAACTGTCCGAGAGAAGGACGCGCTCCCCATTTTATAGGCAGGAAGAACGTTTCCTCCCTGCATAAATCACAGTCACTACGTTCTAGGAGCCCGGGGCTTGTTAAAATTCGAACGAATGTGGCTTCGCTTGTTGGTGTCATTAACTCCGCCGGGGGGCAAAGACCAGCGATGGAATATTGTGAGTTCTGCGCTCGCAATCAAAGAGTACACTGTGTATGCCCCCAGTTCAAGGCGGAACAAGCTCACCCGATTCTTGATCGGACGCTCTATGATCTCAGAATGATGGTAGCTGAGGAAATATTGATCTCGGTGTCATCAGAAAAGAGCCAAACTCTTTCTCGAGCCTTCTTTTCTTAAGTATGGCCCATCATATTTCAATTCATGAAGCGATACATGGGTATTGGAAGCAATGGTTTAACCATCATCATCATTACTATAAGCCGTCATCAATCCAAAAACTAGCTTCATGCAGCTCTCTGTTTAATTGTAATTTCAGCTATATTTCTTCGTAATTTTTTCATTTTTATCAAATCTCTCGAAATTCGCCTGATGTGAGTCATCTTCGGCAATCGGTCATATTAATTTCCCCCTCCATTATCGGTTTCAAATGACTGTTTCTTGTTAGAATGTGTCCTAAAAGTTAGCCTTCTTTTCTTCGCGGAATTTTTACGTGACATATTTTTCTGTATAACTTTTCGTAGTCCGTCATCGCTTTTAATCCTCTCCGTCCACTTAATCTTCATTGCTGTACGATAACTCCACATTTTTATCCCTGAGATCTTAATTTAGTACCACGGACCAAAGCTATCATAATCTCTGGTATTAAAACTATTGTGGGTAATCATTACAGCATGTCCTTAGACTGTTTACCACAGATAATTGTCGGCGAGTGTTGGGAAGATTGGCATTCAGGAATGTACTTTCACTGTAAAAGACCTTTTTGCCACATCTGTTTGCCCGATAATAAGTCACCACGAGTCAGGGACATTTCAGGTGTACTTCCAATGCGGGACTCGATTGCTAACTTTTTTATGTGTAAACTATGACCCTACTGTGAGTAGGTAGTATTTTCCAGCGTTGATTTTCTCCGTCACTAGACCTGTAATGATCTCTTCCTCGTTAAGGTCTTGGTGGAAAATTGCTCATTTTATTTCTTCATTATGTAAACATTCGACTCACTTTCTTTGGAATCTTCAGATTTTATATCTTCCTAATTAGCCACGTAAAGGACGAATGCATTTAACTTCGATTTTATTTCCAGCATAAAATTAGCGTTCTTACATTTATTGCTGACCAATCAGTAATACCTTTAAGATCATGACCAACTTAGCGAATCGGTGAACTTGGGAACCGATTTATTTTAGCGTTCATCGAAAAGTATAACTAGGTTTCCCGGATGGGCTTCGAATTTTTCCTGAAGGACTAAATCTCTATCTCAATAGTTATTAATAGGATTAATGGATATAATGGTTGGGTCAAAATTCTATGAAAATGGCTTAAAATGGAAGTAAATCTTCGGAATCTTACCTTTACGTTCGATCGTCTGAATGCTCTGTACGTTAATTAAGTAAATTAATAAGTAAATTGAATAAGTTAATTAGTAAATTAATTAAATTAAATGAGTGCATTAATAAGTAAATTAAGTCAAGTCAATGAAATTAATTAATCGTTCAGTTTCTGATGCCTTCAATGATGAAAATATCTTCCGTTGATCACAGTGGAAAAAGAGGAAGGTGGAATTCAGGGTCATTTGCAGCTAAGAAGACGTTATGTTCGCGACAGAATATTTTTTGAACCCTCATCTCAAATTTCATGATTACTATTTCAGAATTATAGAGTTTGAAATTATCTTCATCTCAGATTTAGAAAGATGTATAACAAGCGACAGAAGATAAGATGACTTTAGTCCTTTTAAGTGCGTCTTGCTGTGAAGGGCTCCGATTGTAGAGCTAGGAATTCCACAGGAGATATAAGACGGAGGCGATGACAAATGACTGCACAAAATCATTAGTGTTATGAAGGTCGGAGGAGTTATTACGGGAAAGAAGGGTTGAGATATGAATATTGATAGTTCATATGCCCTGAAAATATGCTCCAAAAACGCCTCTATTTTATTCTTAAAGAATCATAATTCTCCTGGTCCATGTCATATATGTTAATGTGTATAACCGTATTTCTATCAGTTTGAATTTGTAATGAAAACTCTGAGTTTAGACGTTATAATTAGTTCTAAAGGTTATTCAAAAGTAAAAGTCCCAAATAAACTTTCTTTTTGTTGAAAAGAAAACATTTAGGCTTAACAATAGAGTCTAATTTCTCCGTTTCGGAGCGTGGTATGCAAAAGAATTAAATTTTGAGAAACTTTGCTTCAGAGAAGTGCAATAAAACTGAAATTAAACGGAATCAGATTTATTGAAGGTTGCAACATGCAAAGGGAGTAGCCATGTATTAAGATTATGAATGTGTAATATGCATTGATTATTGACAAAAATAATCCAGGCAACAATGGAGTTGAGTACTGCTTCAAATTGGAAATTAGTCTAAAGAAAAGTGTGGAGAAAATGATTATATTTTAATTTCCCTGGATCACGCTTTTTGCAATTTGCCTATCACGATTAGGCAATTATTTATCAATGGTGCTGAAGAGTTTACTACGAGCATTTAGTCTAAATAATATTTTGGCAATGGTGTTTTTTCTATATGCGTGTTAAATTTAATTGTTAAGTATCCCGCGAATAGTCATGGAATAATTAGAAAATATTCAAGAAATTGTTAATGTAGTCGGAAGGTGAACATTTAATTTGAGTTTCACCAGATTGGGTCAAATTTGCAAGGAGAAAATTTTATGAACTTTGTACAATTCTGACTCAAGATTGTCTTATGTTTCTTTACCACTGAAAAAAACAGAGAGTATTGAGGAAGTCAATGCGGGTTTTCCACCGGGTCAGGTTGTCCATGTCTGCCGACGTTTCGATGACCGAGTTGCTCATCGTCTTCAGGGCATGCCCTGAAGACGATGAGCAACTCGGTCATCGAGACGTCGGCAGACATGGACAACCTGACCCGGTGGAAAACCCGCATTGACTTCCTCGATACCATACGCCGGGAAAGCCTTCGATCTTTCTTAACAGAGAGTATTACTTTCATGTTTGTCAGCTGGGTTTATATCCCATATTCCTTGATTGATTCAGAGTGTTACTCAAGAATGATAACGTTTGAAAAAGCTTTCAAAGTCGATTAAAAATAGGCCTTTTATTTCTAAAAATTTCTCATGATAAATGTTAGCATGTTAATTTTCGGCGTCTTAAAGTTTAGCAACTGCTATTGCACAAAAATATCTTTTTATAATCTGTAAGAGTACCTTTTTGCATATGATTTCTGACTTTTAATTCGAAAGAGTAAAAAAATGACACAATGTGCTAAGTCATGTCACATGCGTGAGCGTTCTGGGAGGAATATTTCAGCTGGAAGCTCCTATGATGACAATTAATGGCCATCCTTTTCCCCGAGCAGATAGCCTTGCAAATCAAAAAGGAGTCCCCATGATGCAAAGAGAACTCTAGAAATTTTTTCCACAGCTTATTACTTTATTATTCACATAAACATTGGAAAATACACCAAATGTTCTCTTTCCATCATGATTAATTTCCACGAAGTCACGCCTGTACTCAGCGAGTATATTAGAACCCTCAATTTTTTATCCACTCAAAGAGAATTTATTAATTTTCGGCCCAATAATTGTCACTAATTGTGGAAGTAATGAACGCTAAGTGTTTTAGGAAGCGTCTCGAAAATTTTGGGCAGTGATTTAAGGATTAAGATATTGAATCTCTTCATATAATGATATGAGCAAAATAAGTCACCGTTTCAATGCTAAAGACGGTGACGATTACGAAGGTCGGACTCCTTCAGCGCCAGTTTAATATTTCGTACATTCTCATAGTCAATTTGCTCTCATTGGCTCAGTGCTAACTGCAAACGACCAAAACAACTTTTTTTATCGTTCTTATTGGCAAACCGATTCAGCTGGATTCTCTCTCAGGATTTCGTCCACTCAGGGCATCGTACATAAATGTCCTGGAATGAGTACACTATTGATCTATTAGATTTGAAATAAACATTAATTCAATCATAATTTTTAAACTTAACTTTTATATGTTCCTGATTTGATTATGCAGTCTAAGATTATAAAGCTTATGGTTGGAGGGCGTTGGGTGCTTGAGGTTGGGCAGCTCGGAAAACTTTGGAAAACGCTGCTTAAACTTATCGTATTAAGCACGCCTTTCTGACCAAAATGGTTATTTTTATGCTAGAATTGATCGTAATGGTATTCTTCGACCGGTATGATGCAACTTAAAATTTTATTTTTCCTGGAAAATTCCTCGCAAAACGAATCATTTTGTGTAGCTGCCATATATTTTCAATGTTAGTTTTTGTAAAACTTTAATCTCCCTTGGTAGGTCAGTCATATATCCAAGACAAGAAAATCAATTAATTATTTATTTTAATAATTATATGAGGGGAGCGCAAATGCCAGCAATTTAAACGCTCTGCACTTAGGAAGTTTGCCAGGAGAGCCCTGTATTTTTGTAATCGGTCTAGTCTTGAGTGACGATTACGATTTTGAGAGTGAACTTAACCTAGCGTGAAAAATAAGGCCAATTTCTCAACGGATAATAGATATTCATTCAACAGTTCAGTTCGTCGTGAGTGAGCGTTTACGATTCTTTGAAGGATTAATTTATAAACCCTCAATTCGTTCAAAAGTGTACTCCCTGTCGCAAACTTGGCAGGGATTTGTAACCCAGCCCTTCACATGTTCCTGTCGCTTAGTCCAGAATGTGCCGGATGCCGCGACTGGATGATTCCGCATGACTTGAAAAAATTGCATTTTGAAATTATCTCCCGACGGCTTTCGTTTCATCCACGGTGATTCTGGACGAATCATAATAATTTTGTGAACGAAATGGTGCGACAAAGCATAGTCACGCTGGAATCACTTTTTTTCCAACAGTCTAATTCGTCAAGTAATTTTGCCCAGCTTTGGTTTCCACATTGGCGACAAAGGCTCACGGAGCTTGAAGGGAAGAAGTGTGAGTTTACAGAAGCGGGAGGAGACAAAAGAGATGAGTCGGAAACCAGGACGCCAATCATCTTTAAGCGTTGCTCTTCCTCGAGATCTTTTATCTCCTCGCCGCAAAAGGCGACCGAAACGTGACCTTTATGCGTGAGGGTGGTACCAGTGCAGGCACGTCCGTCCCGCTCGAGCTAATTTCCTACCGAGAGGAGGCGTTCCCTTTGATCCATTCATTTCTTTCCTCTTCCTGCCTGCCTCGTCTTGCTTGGCTTCGCACCCTGGCACGGGATAACTTATATTACTTCCACGAATCTCCTTGAGAAGTGGTGGTGAGGCAACTTAGCGGAATGGGGGAAGCAATTGACGAGCAGTGGACGGAGCGAGATTGAGACGAAAGAGGAATGACGACTTGAAAGCCTCGAAGGCGCGGGGGGGGGGGGGGGGGAGTACGGGGGAGGAGTTTAGGGCGGGTTGGGTTGGGGGAGAAGGGGAAGGAAGGAGTGGGGTGAGGAGAAATTTCTTGCCAGCCTTCCTCATTTCTCCTGGACGTCTTCGTTTTCGACGAGTCATGAACTACCTGGGAGGATTTTATAAAATTTTCAAAATGTCCGGAATTTAGGCCCCTAAAACTTTACAAATCCCCCAGCTTCCTTCTCATTTGGTACATTTAGTCTAGATTTATTCCAGACTCAAACATCGAGCTTATGCCCAGGCAAAACTAGATCGCACCCTTCTGGTAGGCAGCTGCTTAGTGCCCCAGCGTCGTACGGACACCGAATAAGGGGACGAATTGATGCACATTAAGGACACAGAACCCGAAAACCTTCGACTCCCGGACTATCGTTTACAGGTTATCAATCGAGACACGTTATTATGTTGCTTTAGAACCCATTATTCGAACTACGCTATAGTACAAATTTCTACAAATTCCGTAATTTTTGTTTCGGCTCGAAATCAAAATCTCTATTGGTTAACAACCGAATTAATTTAATGATCGGAAATAAAAAAATTACATGAGTTCTCTAAATAATGTCGAAGCTGAATGTTTCCCTGAACTATGCGGCCATTTTTCGCGCCAAAGTCCAGGCATCATTTAGGTTACTATTCAGTTCCAGATTTATCATAGAGGAAAGAGTGGTGTGATGTTGAGGTATAGACCGAGAAAGATTGTGGTGAAAGAGACTCAAGAGGAGGAATTGGTATTAGGTATGCGTTTACGATGTAATGCATCCATGTGTTTAACACGCAAAAAAGGCATACAATCACAAGTAAACATGGAACAATTATTGAAGCAAAGAAAGTTGGCCTAACACCAACTGTGCCTTACTCGGAATTGGACGGGGTGATGAGTAAATATGTTTTGGCATTGTAAGGTGGCGTGTCACTAAGAGTTCGTAATATAAAGAAAAAAATCTACTCGGCTAAAGTTGTAACGTTGTGTTATTGGGGTAGTTGTCCCAAAAAGTGCTCATTTTTAAAAGGAAAATACCCTTATTTGCATCGATAGAGATGGCCATCTGATCTACTTGGGAGGGAGTAATCCAATGACGGAAGAGGAGATAGCGAGAATGAGGTGCGAATAGAGTAGATTAAGGATGAAGGGTGGAGAGTACTGGGGTGACTATGGGGAATGGGGAAATGCATCGTTGAAGGGATTGACACTTTCGTCGCGCCCATTGACGCGGGTATTAATGCCGCGATATCCCTCTTCCGTCGCATTATTAAGTGCATTCTGATTGTTTATCCTCCCGTGAACGAATCGACTGAGATAAGGCCTCTTCGGTACGTAAACCGTTCCCGGCGCGGCGTTTACGTCATGGAGCGTAGGTACCCTCATCCTGGCGGATGTGACGATTTCCAGCAATCTCTCAGAGCTCGCGGGGAATCAAGAGCATATGCCTCGAACCCTGGAATTGTATTCTCATTTCCTCTCCTTATGCACGTAATCTGAAAATTGCACGGAAAAGCCTTGAGGTGATATATCGTTTTTAATAAGTTACTCTCAACTCGTAAAAAGTTTGATTTTCATTCCGAGTATTGAAACTTTCGCGGTCCATATTCGTATTATACTTCCTTTTCTTCGAGATTTTCCTTAATCTGAATTTTGAAAGATGGAAAGTATGCGGGAGAATTGGAAGTACAATTAACACGAGAATAAATGAGCCTAGTGTTGCAATGCGAATGGACAATAAAAATAAATCAGCAGTTACCAAACATACTGCCCAGAGCCATAGAGAATCCTAAGATCCACCCAAGAGATGAGGCCTAATAATAGAATAAGAATAGGCCTACAAAATTAAGAAGCATAATAGTTCCTAGATAGAGACCAGGGTCGCAAGATCAGTGAGTCATGGCTGAAACGCTCTCAAGAAGGTTTTAGCTATGTTCAAAACTTATTACCAATATATTTGGCGAAACATTGGCTGTGAGTTAAATATATTAATAATCAAATATTCAAGAATCTTATCATAATCTAAATTCAAAACATTCCCCTTTCAACCATTTCAGAATATAAAATTGGTTACACAAAAAGCATTAATTAACCCTGAGGAGGTCTCTGGCAATGGAGAAGAAATATTTGTGTTTTAAAATCCAGGAGCGGGGGATCCCAAATAAGGAAACTGTACTAAAGAGGTTTTCATCGGTTGAAACTATTGACTTGCTCATCTGCGGACGTGTCATGCTCAATGACTGGTTTTACGCTGCTCTCTTCTCCATTTTCCTCGCTGCTGACCTTTTCATTTCTCATTAACTCTTCTATTTGACGTCCATCTTAATTTCTTCAGGGAATGACCTTTGTACATTGCACTCATTTTTTATTACCTACCCCGAACGGTTTCAATGCTCGTGCGTACATTTTGGATATTTGGGGAGGCTACTCACAGCTAAGGTCATTTTGTGCCGTAGGGGAGAGAAGAAAAGAGGGTGGAAAGAAACCCGACGTCGGCAATAGCCTGCTCTTAACGAAAGGCGCCAAGGGGACCACGGTTTTACGTCTCATTAGACAGACGGAGTACTGCACTTGAAGTGTCCTCCACTAGGCACTCAATTAGGAATCGGGTTTCACCTGAAATGCATTATCCTAAGCAGGGATTTGAACTCTGGCCGTCCAGTTCGCATGGCTAGCTAGTACTCTAGCCACCACACCAACCCGATCCCCTCTTGCGTACATTTTTATGATTATATGCCACCGTTTCATCTATTCAAGTACATGTAGAAAATTCCTTTAAGTAATCTCCCAAACCATACTATTTTGTTTCTCGTTTTGTTTTGTTTCTCCTATAATTTGATTGGTGTTTCGTCGATGGTTCTTTTCGATACCTTACCTTCTTAAATTTTGCTTTCAAGAGGCTTTTATGCCTGAGAATGAGTAAGAAGTTGGGATATTCGACTTGGAAGTTTATTCGTTGAGTATGATTTCCTCTCAACTCTTCGCAGGGCTTCTTCATCGGTGATACTCTCTTTCCTCTTCATTCCTCGATGATATGTATATACCTCACTTCCACGGCGTACAATTGATTTGTTCTGTTGTTGCTATCTTCAAACCATCATTACCTGATGGAAAATCATTACGATTAACACAGTAGTGTGACTAAATTGTTGAGGGATTTAGGATGGGAACCTCTATCTGATCGAAGAGAAAAATATGGATTAAGTAAATCTTTTACGAAAGTTTCATGCAGACTGTTTTTTTCGGACGTTTATACTATTTTTTAGAGCAACATAATTTTGTTTAAAAGTATATTAGCAATTAACACCATATGAACTTTTCTTCTTGGCTCTCTTGCATAATTTAGTACCATGTAGTACTATTCATCAGTGGCATTAATAACCCATTACAGCCAGGAGTTCTATCTTAAATAGTTTACTGCACGGTATCATGTTCGTCTACGTAGCACTCTCCTACTACGTAGTCTCTGGTCTGACCGCGCATTGTTATCTTGACTGCTTTTGACCAGCACCTGGTATCCGGTCAAACATGCGCGATTCTGATTTCAGTTGGGATGAGTGCTGCCTGCCTGGTGTTTGATCACCCCGTGCCACACACCCTAGTGATGACTTGCACGGTAATTCATGGGTGGATATGTTATGGAACCTTATATTTTTGACTCTGTGTAACTGAAATAATTTTTTATGGCTATGACAGGAATATGGAAAGTGTTATCGGCATATATGTAGCAACTGCAAGGTTTCTATTTTAGTTTTTTTATCTTAATATGCTCTATAATTGTACTCACAAATCGTCAGGCTGAAAAAAAATATTATCATTATTCCAACCAACAGAGAGACCTCTTTAACTTTAATGCAGTTTTAGTTGATTAGAGTTGCGGTCACCGGGCGCTGAGCTTTAAAGGTGTGAGAAATCCATTCAAGTAGGGTAAACGGTTATGTTTTCATGTATTTTGAATATTTCAACAGTTCTAACCTCAATAAAGCAGCCATTTCAGCTTTTGTTGAGATTGATCCTGGTGTCTCAACCTCATTCAAATGTGAATATTGCTATCAACAGACTAGCATTTTGCCCATCTAAAGACTTTCGAGTCAAGTGGGTTATTGAAATCTTGATTTTTGTATCCACGGTGTGTAAATCAATTATTTTTTTATTTTATATAAGTGTTCTAATGGTAAAGGTAGGTTTTTTTGAATGTCAGAGAATCTCCTCCCGGGTTTCTACTCTTTCAGGGGCCTATCTCTCTCTAGTATATCCTTTTTCCCTCAGCATACGATCTACCTTCTTCATCCCGTCCATGAAATCTTTTCTCTTTCTTCCTCTCCCCGCTTGCCCAACATCCTTCCCTCTACCACCCTCTTGAGCAACCCTGTAAATCGATTATTTAGGAATAAATTAGTCGCGATGCTGACACATCTATGCAGGTACCACAGCAATCAGGCGATACAGTTTGAAGCACATTATTGGAATCGCGAATTATCTCGGCCTCAAATTCACTTAATAGCTCAAGGTTTTTGCTGTTCTGGGGCATTTTTCCCGATAGTGAAATCTCTGGGGTAGCTGAATAAATAGCCTTTGTCATATATGCTATATATTCTCGAGGGAACCAATGAGTGTGCTTGTTGCTTTATATTCGGCGAAAAAATATTTTTTTTAAATGTGATAATTGACATGTGCTTTTGCGTCATTAACAATAATTGGATTAATGCCTCAGCGTAATATTTGAGGGTTTTTCAAAAGAATGAAATCTTCTTTCATTGGGTGCTAAAAGTCATGAAGTCATACATATCTACCGAATGTAGCTACTATCAAAATTTCAGAGTAAGGTTTTCCATTTGTCCTAATAGCTTCAAAAACTTAAAAAAAATTAAGAAAGAAGACATAAAAATCCACATCTTTTGAGTTGTGCCACAAAAGCGTCCGGGGAAAATTAATTTTCTCCTCCGAAAATTAAAACGGATATTTTTTTTTCAACTGAGAAGACCACTAACTGCGACTGCCCTTTTGGAATCCCATTCTGTCTTTGAAGCTTGGTCAAGGGGTTCCCCCGGCATCGTTGCCAATTATGGTGGGCACAGGAGCCGAGCGTTGCACAAGTGTACCCACACCACGCTAAAAGAGAAAAATATCTGTAAAATCCCCTCCGTCGTTGGATATCTATTACTTCAATTAACATTGTCTCCACTATCATTCCAATTGTCCTTTATACCGAATACACTGCAATTAAAGAAGAATTCAAATTCAGAAACGAGTTAATTGGAATCACAGTTACGTTTTAAATTTCATGACGTAGAATGAAAATTTAAACCTTGGAGATAAATTGTGCTCATAATATAAATTGAGGCGGTGTAATAGAAGCTTATTTAATCGCAATCCATTAAAGGTCAGAGCTCTTAAATAGAATGCGGTCATTAAAAAATAGTTTTCGTTCTTGGCGAACATCATAACGACTTTAATCACTAAAGACCGAAAATAAAACCGTCTTCACATTTCTGCGATGAGTGGACCTTGGAATCCGTCAACCTTAAAATATACTTATGTATTACACTCTCTCCTTGTGTCACATATTTTTGTGCTCGGAGCGAGTGAAAGATCTGGCATTTAATCATTTTTATCAATTCAGAATGTTTTTCTCTCCTCTTGTTCGCTAATAATTAAAATTTTTGGCCTTATTATGGTCAATAATATTTCTTCGTTGTCACAAATAAATCACCGTTTTGAGCAAAATGCGGAATACACTGCATCGAACCGCTCATTGGATGACATGCTCATTGGTGATGTCTAAATCATTTCGCAATGAAACTTTGAACGTTTTTAATACAGAAAAATTCAATGTCCATTCACTAGTGTACTGCGATATTAGTTAGTGCCCCCATGAATCGTAGGAGTTACGTCAAACTCCTTTCGATTATTTAGGTATGAGCCCCAAACGTTTATGTTTCCCATATACGTATCATGTTTCTCATTTTCATTTATATTATGTCGTTTCATTATCACTTAAGGTGAGACAAAAGTGGCATTAGACTAATTGGAACGAAATGGACGTGTGGGACACAAGTCTTGGATTTGAGGATTTCTCTTATAAAGAGTTTCGTTGGCGGACGTTGAAAGACAGGGGCTGAACACCGATTTAGGTTTTTGCATTGCCACTTCACCGTAAATAATTCTGCTAGCTAACAAAATTGTGTTGTGAATATACGTTATTTTGCATGATAATTGTTGAGATGCAGCCCTTTAGTTGCCAGCGGTAGCTTTGTTTTCATTTCTGTCCTAAAAGGATGGTATGAGTTCTGCAAGTCGACCCAGTCTATGACTAAACTTAAAATGAACGTAGTCGAACTGAGAATGCCAAGGCATTTCGCAGTCAATGATCTGAACATATCTATTCATGTGAAAATAATTTTCGATTTTCCGCTGTGAAATAAAGAACAAGAAAAAGCTTTTTTATTTCAATTCTACCCCAGTGATAACGCGGAAGCCTTCGATGCCTGGCCATAGCGGGAATAGATAATCGTGGAACTAGAGAAGAAATCTATCTCAGGGTATTGAGTTGGATCCTCTCGGGCATCATCGCATTGCTGGAGAAGATGCAAGTACCGTACATGGAAGTTATATATAAAATACATCTATATGCAGATCGACTCGTTCTTAGCTGCAGATTTTTTCCCCAGCGTCCCCGCGCGAGGGAAGTTGTCCAAGGGTTAACGCATGCATAATCGAACTCTTCCACGAGAGGGCGTGGTTCGCATCAGAATCGCTGTCGGAAAATGGATATAGAACACTCGCTGAAGGATCCAAGTTAAGTGGGAAGAACTTCTTTAGCACATCTTTTTCTTAGGATGAGGCAAAAACGTGAAAATGGACTACAAATTCCCAGAGGAAAATTTATCCTCACGCGTAGTCGAGTCTAATACCTAGCCTACGAGGAGAGAGGGTTTAGTAAAGACACCAACCTCAGCAGCTGAAAATACGAGGATAGGCTGTTCAAGTTGTACAAACTGGTGGGAATCTACCCTCAGAAAACCATTGTCTTCGTATTATACAGAAGAAAGTGATAATAAAAATGTCATAGCATTTTAAATCAATAAAAATTAAATGACTTTTTATTGTCGTTCAGAAGGATGTCCGATGAGTCCTTGGCTCTAATAGGACTGTACATTCAGTTATAAAAGTATTATAAAAGATAGCAAATTATAACAATCATATTAAATAGAAAATAATATGCACAGGTCGAATTGTACGATACATAATTGTTATGCTGAAAATTTATCTAATAATGTTTTATGTTGAAAGAAGTACTTT
Source organism: Ceriagrion tenellum (assembly GCA_963169105.1). Classification (NCBI taxonomy): domain Eukaryota; kingdom Metazoa; phylum Arthropoda; class Insecta; order Odonata; family Coenagrionidae; genus Ceriagrion; species Ceriagrion tenellum. The sequence continues at coordinate 108,837,747 of OY720632.1, forward strand.
GCCACCGCCATATTTGTTTCAATAAAATAGATATAAAGATAAAAACAAGAATTATTACAGAGAAAATACATATTACCACTCAGTATAAATGCAAAAAAAATATACATCAACACTCTGTAGAAATAGACATCATTATATTCAATCAAAAATAAGATTGCTGTAGAAATAGACTTCATTATATTCAATTCACAATCGGGTCAATAAAAAATAAGATATGTAAGTGAAGGATCCAAGTTAAGTGGGAAGAACTTCTTCAGCACATCTTTTTCTTAGGATGAGGCAAAAACGTGAAAATGGACTATGTATTCAATCAAATATAGCGTCGAAATAATAATTATATAAAAATGTTGAAAATAACAAGACAAAAATTGAGATAGGTAGGAAAATAGATAAAAAGGATGGAAGATTACAAACATATTAAAATACAGAAGTAATAAATTTGAATATGTATTTAGAGCATTATGCCGTAGCCTTTTTCTTAGTCGTTTGCGGAATGTCTAGAGATGGGGAATGTTTTAGGCCCAGTGGTTAACAATTATCAAGGGATTGGTAAAGGTATTTTCGACTATTTAAACCATGTCTGGAGGATGGTGTATGTACTTGGTACAGATTGGAGCAGGATATAGTGTTATGTAGATGTATTTCGGAAATGGGGATGGAAAGTGAGTTATGTAAGGTCAGTTCATGGAAGTTAATTTAACTTGAACCAATTTCAACGGTTGTGGTGTATATGCTTTTCACAGTGTAGAAAAACACCATCTCACTCTGTTTGTCTCTTATAATAAAATTCTAACTGTAAATTTTATTGCCAACGAAGGTGTAGTATCATAAGGGCATAGCATGATATGACGATAGCGTTATCACTTATGCGTACGCTAGCGTTATCACTAGTTTTTAAATTCGCTCATGGGAGCAAAAAGTGGATCTTCATCCGCCAAATTTTGGCAATTGCTTTATATCACTAACAGATGTATATAGCGTGCGTTATTATTAAAGTAACTGTGATCATCGCCCTCCCAAAGGAGTTTGCGTTTTTGATAGCAATAACGCACATGCGAAAGATGAAACCGTGATCCCACCCCTGAATCGATTTTGTCCTATGATCAGATGATTCATTTAGGGGAAGTAGTAATTTTCCTATTCAAGGCGAGTGATAAAGTTCGATGTTAGGTTTTAGGCTTTCCCGGTGAATGCTTAGAGTGTAAATATCTCGGGTTTCCAACCGGGTGATGGTGGGTTTCCAACCGGGTGATGGTGGGTTTCCAACTATAGACCGGTTGGATTAACAAGAGTTTTACATTAAGATAAAGTTTGAACTCAGCCACTGACTTAATTTGGGAAGTGACGAATCTCGCGATAATTTTATCTCAGTCCATTTAAGGAGTTGACTGCTCTTTAGATGATATTTATTCTAAAATTAAATTTGAAATGAATTTTGCCTTGCGACATCCTGACTGGCGACAATGTTTCCCCGTAGTTTATAAGCACCTGAACTTTAGTATACGCTGAAAGCATAAAACTTTGCTAGAAAAGGTGTTATTGTTTTCTATTAGATGCTGCATTGATGCTACACCTTTCTACTACGCGTGTAGATATTAGAAAACCCGGATGAATGAATACTAACGCTCTCTGTGAATGGGTATTTTAACAGTGAAGGAGATTCGAGCATTACGTCTTGTGCCAGAGGTTCTTCGCCGGGAATGGCCTCATAAACTCTATCCTGTCACCTTTACTTCATTTTACTCATAATTTTCAATTTTTACCAGCGCAGCTGCATCCATTTTGATGAAAAAGGCGAAGGAAAGGGCTGAAAAACGACTGAAAGTGACGCACGCTCGCCACATTTTTAAAGCTCGAGCGCACGCCACTTAGAGAAATGGATAAAACAAAAGAGGAACGAAGTTTAAGGTCTAAAATAAAAGTATATACCCTTTCATCATAAAAGCAGAGCTGAATAAATATTCAGTTTTCTAGCTTTTTTATTCCCATTTCTGGGATATCTTATTTGAAATCTTAACTTCATGCATGGGAAGACGGAAGGAAGAATCAAGTGTACTCGAAAACAGAAAACTGCGTATCAAGAAATTCTCTTCGGCGCAAAAGGGACAATTCCCATGATTACCACGTTAAAAACGATATATCTATGTTTTCCTAGGGCAAACAGTTTTCATCTTACACTAATGATTTAACTTTTTTTTACGGTAAGGGATGTTTAATGCTCTCATCGTCTCCTTATTTATTCATTCATTCATTTTGTCATTATTCATTAATTTGCATCAATTGATTGATCATCAGCGACGGGCTAGCGTTAGGGGGGCCGATCCCAAGGGGCTGGTGACCGCAAGCTCTCTCTCGGCCCCTATACCCTCCGCCGGTGCCGTCGCTTCCGACATCAGTGAGAAGTGTGGTACTATCATCGTTTTTTGTCTTTTTTTACTGCAACATCTTTTCATCAATGTCGCCTTCCTCATTCAATAAAAGTGTTTCTTGACCCCAGAATCGTCGAAATAAAGTAATTTCTTCCGGAGAACTGCTACTGTGGTCCTGTTCAATTTGCACCCGTTTTTAAAGATGTGGGTCAGTCTTTTTTTGTAATTGACTCCCGGAACTTCTCCCTTGCAGTACAAGGTAAATTCCTCGTATATTGCTCTTTTTGTTACGTTCATGAGGTAATTCGAGAGTCGAGTACCGTTCCTATGTTTTTTATCTCGCAGAACCCCGTCCTTAGTTGATATTTGTATATTTTGTCTTTCTTGGTCAGTTTCTTTACCCACGTCGTGACTTGTTTCCAAACGGGGGTGGACCACCTATCGTTGATCTATTTCTTTGTAACTCTCTCCAGCCACATAAGGTTCGTACGAAAATAATTATACGAAAAAATAAATTTTTAATTTATTATTTGTATTCATTTATCATGTACTGTTTGTAATGTAAAGTTGTACTACAGCTAATTTCAAACGGATGAATAAAATAATTTTAATAATACTTTTAAACCTTTTAGTGGGACGCCAGATTTCTAAGTCAGGAATGCGGGAGTAGGCTGTTCATTACTGGAAAAGCAATGCCAGCCAGTTTAAATAGTAATAATTTTATTATTTTGACAGTGGTTATAGTCTTGGATCACTAAGTATTTTGCGTGGACCAATGCGCGACACGTGTTATGATGCTTTATAGGGAATCTATCTTGGACATGGGATATTTCGAAGAAGTATCATTAGTACGAGTGTCATCGCTGATGGAATGTCACAAGACGGCTGGTTCCTGAGTCATCATCACCAGTAATTCTTTCCCGAGACAAGTTTCAACGGTGTTGATGTCTCCACAACTGGCTGCTCTTTTCTGAGGCTCTATCTTGTTCCGTAAGATTTCGGCGTCAAATATGGAATGTACGTGAGCAACACGAACCTCCTCCTCCCTCTTCCTCTCTTGCATGTTATCTTCCTTATATTGCTCACTATTGTAGAAATATCTTCCGTAAGATATATCAAATCCAATTGGCCTTTCTCTTTCACGCTTCTCCCAGAATTCTTCTTTCTTCTCCAATCCTGCTTAGCACTTCCTCATTCCTGATTTTAATCCTCCACTCAATCTTTCATGTTATTCATGTAGATCCTCCGAAAAATTGCCTTTAGAATCAGGAATCCTGCGTGGTGTGGTGACCTGCATGCTGTACAGAAAAATCAAATTCCTTGGTTCCATTTCCGGTCCAGGAGTCATATTCCTCGGACTATTTTCAAAGAATGCAATAGAACAAAAAATAAGAACGTGTGTCACTCTAGGGTATTTTTGTATCTAAAATAGTGTCTAATCACATGGTTAATGGTTCATATCCTGGTTTTCGCATATATTTTTCATTGGACTGGTATATCTAGTTGGATGGGGTGTAATACTTTGGAACCCTAGCTAAGCCTCGGCGCCTTTCGTAAAGAGCAACCTTATGTCGCATCCCAGTATTTCTTCACCCTTTCCATATTCTCGCCCTGATCCTGTCCTTCCCTGACTAACCCTTTCACCTGCTCTAAATAATGAAAGTGAACTCGATTGTCGTACGTCTCCCCTGATAACCAACTAAGTAGAGTAACAAGGATGGGCCAGAGTTAGAGTGAGACAAGTCTATTGAAGAAACGCTTCGAGAAAAGCCGGTTTTTAAGTTCTGTATATTCCTCCTGTAAATCAGGCGTACTTGGTGCTCTGAATAACTGCAGCAATGTGTGGGAAAATTCCCGAACTTTGAACTTGACTCTTTTTTGTCCTTAAAAGTGCAAACGAAAAAGTGGACCTGGCATTCTTTAACTCTGAGCCCAATGATTATGAAAGTTTTTAGATGTCATCGAAAATAGGAAGCAAAGGTAGGAGCTGTTCAAATCAATCGTGAAATGAAAGCTGGAACTTAGTGATCCAACATACATTTATTATAGTTTATGTGTAATATATTTATTTATTTTTATTAATAAATTTTATGTCGAATTACTAAGTTACAGCTTTCATTTCACAATGTTAAGCAAGTTCCACAAAGTTTCGCCTGACACGACCAGTCTGTTCAAATCAAATTATAGATTTGCCAATGATGAAGATGATAAATGAAAACTAACATGATATAACGCCATCGTGGAAGGAATCTGTCACAATATTGGCTGAATGCAAGTCTGAATTCTACAGTTACTCATGTCATGTCACTTTTATACAGACAATTTCAACGTGTTGAATAAACTCTGAAATTCGTTACTTCCACGGTTTACTGCGCCCTACCACGTCGTAATATCAGTCAAAATTTATGCTTTAATTCTGCGTTATTCAGTGCCAGTCAAAGTCGTTTCTCCTTCAGTAATTACTTAATGTCATTGGTAATAACCGCTACTGCCACTTATCGCTGACTTCCGCTGTAATTTTTTTCCCATTTCCGCCCCCACGCGTGTGGATTCAGGGTGTCTCATCGTCGTGGAGAAACGGCGAGCATGTGCTTCGTGCGTTTGTGAGATCATTTTCGTGATGGAATAAAATGAGTCGTGGCGGAGGCGGGCCGGCGTGGAGGTGTAAGCCTCAATTTTCGGAACTGTCGAGGGGTTGGGAGAGCCTCCGAATGGCGACGACAAACCGCTCCCGCCCTCCGGGTACACCTGATGCTCTCTCAAACCCCCAAAGCGACCACCACCTCCTCCTTATCCATTCTCCCCCACCACCTTCGCCCTCCCCGATCTCCTATCATCACCGTAGTCACTTTCTCCCGTCATCAATTGTACTCCAACGCGCGAAATGAAAGATCGAAGTGAAGAGGCCGAGGCTAGTGTCATTAAAATGCCGATTTTAAACTGTGGTCAACGAATCATTCTGGAATGGAGTGCTTGGTGGCATACGTTTTTCTTTCAGACACCTTAAAAACAGACACCTATTATTGCCCGAGGGCGGAATAAACAATCACGTTAGGGTAGTTGTAAGACGCTTTAATATGAGTCCACGAAATTAAAATGAAAGATCGAATTGAAGAGGCCGAGGCTAGTGTCGTTAAAATTCCGAATTTGCAGTGTGGCGAACGAAGCTTTTTGGAATGGAATGCTTGTTGACATACTATTTTCTTGCAGATACCGAAAAAAGTGTTCCTAAAAAATACGGAATGACGAAGAATGCTTAGAGTTATTTTATTTTGAGTATGTTACACTCCACCGATAAAATCAATCTTAGGGTTGTCAGTTAAGCATTGTACCTGATGATGACGCTGCGAAACGCGCTACACAAATAAATAACCGAGCGGACATTACACAGTGTTTTTCTTTTAAAATTCACGATGATGTTCAGCAATATCTCGCCGAATACCGTTGAATATATTTGTTGTCTGTTGTTGAAGGTGATGCTCTTATTTTATGCGGCTGATTTCTCATGCAATATATTTTTTATATCAGGGATAACAATCGATCCGACAAAAAGTATGGATTGATGTCTCTAATTTGAACCTTGAGACGCATAAAGAGATGTTTGTCGCCAAAATTTATCCAGGGAATCCTTTAATGCTAAGGGAAAGAGAATACAAAGGTGTCTCGTGGGTATTTGATCGGTGATTCGAATCCCATGAGAGAGTGGACACTGCTTATATCTTACGTATTTAACTTTTTTGTAGTTAACAGCAAGATATGACCTTAACTGTTGCGTTTGGTTAAGAAACAAATATGCTGAGATATTGCTGCTGGAAAAAGAATTGTTCATTAATAGTGACTTTGATATGTGATGAGGCCATGGTGCACGGCTTGCCTTCGAGTAATTCGGTTTTGGATTATTCGCGAAATATATCCGTTTTCCTATTTCTGCTTCCATTTAGGGTAGTTTGAGCGAGATAGTTCTCTATTTATAATGGAGACCATATTCGAATTAGCGGTGGTAAGCATTAATTAAATATAGAATTATTAATAGTACAGTAGTATGCTTTTATATTACTCTTATTTTAAGTAATTAAATAAAAATATTTGCTTAAGTCTTTAATTTAGCTCATTTCTTCACGCGGTACGTTCAAAACTCCTTCACAACGGAAGGTTTTTTTGCGATTCTGAATAAGTTACTATCGTGACAATGTGATTTATTTACAAAAATAGATGAGAAAACACGCAAACTATGCCCTGTTAATGTTTTTACTACATCTAGGTGTTGGCAATTCCTCATTTTTTAAAATAAGGTCTTAATGGAGTGTATACACGTACCAATTTCCATGTAAAAGTGCTGGTATTTTTCGTAAAAAAATCTCCGAAAGTGTTGCGGTAAGGGGCTGATATTTTGGTATCGTTGGACGGGTGAGATATTTCTCTTTAAAAAGAGACCAAATGAATTGATTTCGAGGCGAAATGATATTTCGCTCAAACTACCTTAATGTGGAAGAGTCCGTCAGTCAGTACCAATGCATTATGTATATCAATAAATTTAAAGTTGCAATTAAAGAAGACAAAACAGACATTCTTTATGGTGATTGAGTTCTGTAATTCGCTATCTTTCGCTTCCTCATGAAATACCCGAAACCCAAATAGAAAAAGTTATTAATAAAAATCAGTAGAAAAATTTAAATAAAAAATTTAATGCTGCAGGAGCATGCGCCTGAGGAGAAAGAAAAAAAATCCAGGTATTCTGTTACCGTAATGAGGAAGGCTAAATTAAGTGTAGTTATAAAGAGTTAAAAGGGGGAGAAATCAATGGAGGGGGAAAGGGCAGCTATAAAGCAATCTAAGTATGAATTGAGATACTATGATCTCACAATAAAAGATGTTTTTCACTTTCCACAGTTTTACTCACACGCACCAAGGTGTCGACTTAAGCTATGTCATATTCAAGGAAATGACAATAGCTTGAAAATAGGAAATGACTCCTTGAAAATGACATAGCTCATGTCGAAACCTTGATCGGCATGAATAAAACTCATTGGAAAGTAAACAACATCATTTATTGTGAGATTATGGCATCTGTTCTCCATTTCCTCAAAATATCGCCTGATACGCCTAAACTTAAGTATGTATTGTCGGCCAATGAGAATAAGAAGGTTGCACTAGCCAATTTGGAGCAGGCGATGGCCCATTACTGCCCGAGGACGGAATAAACAACCAATTTAGGGTAGTTATCTACATCTACACACTACCTTACGAGCCAGCGTGTAGCAGGGGGTGTTAGGTCAACAGCCATGTAAAGATGTAAGGTTTGGAAATGGTGACATGTATCATGGGAGTGTATTGAGTAGAGCTCCGTTTTTATTGTAGTCGCTTGTTCAAAAGAGAGTAATTTAATTATGACTTCGTTGAACATGTTCATATCTATATTATATCTACATACTACCCTACGAGCCGCTACATGGGAGTGTGGCAGGGGGTGTTAGGACACCAGCAGTATAAAGATGTAAGGGATAAGGTTTAGGGAGGAGAAATGGTGACATGTACTATGGGAGTGTATTTAGTGGAGCTTAGTTTTTATTGTGGTCGCTTATTGTGCAAGGAAAGAGCGAGATTTTGTACCTATCTGTTTGGCAATGTTTCTTTCTTTTTTTTATCACTTCTGTCAGACCTGGAGATGTAGTGAGACGTCATGATAATATTCTGTGTGTCGCTCTGAAACATACAAGGTCTAAATTTCTCTAGCTACCTAATCCTAGGAGGCGTTATAGGACGCTTTGAGATGCATCTACGCAATTACAAATCGGATCTTAGGGAAAGTATCATGAGGAGCGGTAAAAAAACCATGGAGCGAACGAATCCGATGGTAGGTGAAAGTAAAGCGAAGAAATATGAAGACTTGAAGAGGAGAGGCAATTGAAGAATGGAACTGAGAGTTTCTTGGGATAGATGGCCATTTATCATGATAATGCCACTTAATCGTGCCGAACCCCGGACCTATCCGCGTGACGTAACACTTTCTCCTACGCTCATCTTCTGCTATATCGAACCTAAACTCTCTCCCCTATAGACGTAAAATATAAAACACCAATTGGCGGTAATCGAAATATATCGTGATAACGTTTTTAAAAACTCTTAAAATAGCCCTCAAAATTCAAAGAATTTAAGACATTTGGAATTTTGACCCAATACCAACAGACACGTAATTTTTGCGTCAGATGTCCTCATTGTCTTTCCAAGATAATGTATGCATTACCTAGTTTCTCAGGTATTGTAACATGTTGTGTTCTTCTTACTCGGGGATGAATAATCTAAAATTAACGATATTGTATGAGAAAAGTGAAGGTCCAAACAATGTAACTGACATTTTGTTTTTAGGTTTCTCTGACGTTAAAGTCAGTTGGCCTCTAATGTTCGCATCATTGTTGCATCGAGAGATTATCAGAATTAATGAACACACAATATTTTATAGTCAAATAACAAGTTATGAAATAGACAGCCATTGAGGAGGTAGTTTTTTTATGCGGCTACACACTAAACGGTACTAAATTTCTCTTGCAAAATGCACTTAGCAGTCGAAGCACGCTAAACTATAGCATTACTTCTTCGAAGTATAATGTAATTTTTAAGCATTAATAAGAAGGAATAAAAAACTGGCGAACGTTTATAGAGAGAAACATTTGTGGAATGGAAGAGTATTTACGCAATACACTATCCAAACAGTTGACTGGAGCGAAAAAGTTCCCTAAGAGCCGGGAGACGCGCGAGGATGGAAACTCGCGAGACAGTGAGTGGCTTATAAGTGGACTTATAAGTTGGGACTTGTCATGGAAGAGGCTATTGTTCATTTACTTCCTCAGTACCTACAATGACAGAGTAAATCTGGGTGGTAGCAGGTCTATGGAGTTTTTTTTGTATCTTTTCTGGATAGAAGGCGCTGAGGACAAAAGGCTTAACTTTGTGGAAAATCTGTATATTCATTATAAAGAATAAACTAATGGCAACTTCCACACAATATTTATTTAAACGATCCAGGTTTCGACACACCATGTATCATTATCAAGGTCAAGATCAAAAAATAAAATTCATTATAAAGAATAAACCAATGGTAACTTCCACACAAGATTTATTTAAACCGACCCAGGTTTCGACACACCATGTGTCATTATCAAGCTACCTAGAAAATGACACATGGTGTGTCGAAACCTGGGTCGGTTTAAATAAATCTTGTGTGGAAGTTACCATTGGTTTATTCTTTATAATGAATAGAAGGCGCTGTTGGAAAATCATCATCAAGATCAATGATGAAAACTGGAAAATTTAGAATGTTTAGCGTGAACGATTGACCATTCGGTCAGAGACAGAGTATGTGATACCCTCATTAGAAAAGACGTTTATCCCAAATATGCGAACTTTTTTTCGGTCGAAACCGTATAAATTTACGAGGTTTTATTTAATAAGTTGTGTTTCAGTGGTTGAATTTAAGTCTGAAATATTTATTATAGCGGTTTAAAGCAGGGACATGTAACTTCGTCGCATATTCAAGAGGGGCAATCGAATCGGAAGAGTGTCTTGTGCTGGTTTTTAAAATTTTATATGTAGTAAAGTAGTTCAAACGTTATACTTTTTTAAGTGAAGATGAAGCCCTTAATTCCTCAGATTTTGGATGCGTGAAAAATTTCGCATCTCGCACGCTTCCTTGAGGCTCTTCTTCGAAGGTTAAGTTCTTCCATTTCAGATTTGAAGCGTTACAGGGGAAACTTGAAGGTAAAATGAAGGGAAAAGCGCCCTGAGGAAGAATTAGGAATAAGTTCATGGACCAAATAAAGAAAACAGTACATTGGGAAAGATACCAGGAGGTAAAGGACCTAGCATTAGATATGGAAGGGTGGAGGGCTGCAATCAACCAATCTTAAGATTGAACGACCTACGATGATGAGGGAAAACTTGATCTTTTATGATATTTATTTCGGCGAAGAATGTATTCATTCTATCTCTGGGTATCCGCGTACATCTCAACTATTTAAACATGTTTATAAACGTTTGTAAATATCCAACCTGGATCTAATAAAGTGCTTGGATGTGAAACGTAGTCCCCAGGAATGAACGATGGATCTTCGAGTAAAAACGAAGTGCAGCTACACCCTTTATCGATGGAAACACCGCGGGTGGGGGAGGCGGAGCACGAAAGGGCGAACCCGCTGAAAAACTGAAGGGATCGGAAACAAAAGCGCAACAAAACCCGGCGAAGTAGACAATGACAAACGAGCCCAGATTGAACGACAGAGAGCATCTCCTCTCGCAGCGTCGGCGTGGAACTGCCATTTTCGGCTCACTCTTTCATTCGCGACCCGCTGTCAAAGGTCGAGGGAGAGGGGAGGATTCGCAGGAGGCCTCGTGCCTTTGCCGGCTTAGGTCCTCGAGGGAGGGACCGACCTCCGCCCCCCACTTTCTCTCCGAGATCCGTCGGCGGCGGATTTTTCGGGGGCGTCTCTGGGGCTAACGAACGCGCCCCAGTGAGAGGACGGTTTCCGGTTTTTGGCACAGGGGAACTTTTATCAATGCGGACCGCCCACCTCCCCGAAAACCATCACGCGCAACCTCCATGCTTTTCGCAGACACTTTCTCGCGTGATTACGCCGCTGCCTAAGAAGTAGAAGGCTCGACGCGAACAAGAGGGAAATGAAAAGGAGGCGAAGAAACGGGAGAAGCGGAGAAGGAAGGAGAGAGAGATAGGGTATGGATGGAGAGATAAAAGAACGTAGAAGGTGGAGATGAGAGAGGTGGGTGAGTTTGCGGGACCCGGATGGGATTTCGCTAAGATTCGGCTTAAAGAGATCCTATATATACGGCTCCCCTTTGGGAGCTTTCCTCCTCCATTCGCTTCAAACCGCCCTCTTCGCGGTGTGACGACAGCGTTCTCGACTCCCACCTACCAGCCAACCCAACCTTCCCCTCTCTTTCTCTCCGAGAGCCGCTACGGCGCCCCCCCCATTCCCGCCGCGTCCCCCTGCCAACACCACCCACGCACTTCCCGCACCCGTCTCCACGGTTATCGCGCCTCCTATCGTCGTCGAAGGAAAATAAGAGAAAAAAATAAGAAACGCCCCGCGTTCAACTCTACAGCCTGGAAAGGAGTGGAACTTTTATTTAAATTTTTTCCGTTACAGGGGCACTCCCCCTCTCCTGTAGCAATATGCGTGACGAGCCTCTCTGTCTCTCGCTGTCGAATTCCTTGGAAGGATTCTCATCTCGCGGCTTCGAGGTAAATTCAAAACTAAAACCGTGAGACCAGACGTGACGACATCTCACTCGTAACTCATATCCATGCCTCGCTGTCGGAGTGCTCTCGAATTATTTTGTCCTTATAGCGTCGTTTTTGTCAACGTTAATCAGCGTCAAGAAGTTCATGATGTTTGTACCTTTTACCATCTCACTTTTGCACGTTAAAGATGCTTTCATCCCACTCCCCGTGAAACACTCTTCTAGTGTCCTACGCAGTTCCGTCTTACCTTTCCCTATTTTATCCGACATTTTAAAATTACATCAAAACTCTTTGTGATTTGTTGTAAACCCAGTTTGTACTTTAAGAGATAAAACTTTGTGAAATAGTTTATTAATTCAACGTGGCTGAGAATTGTAAGCCACGATTATTTCTCTTATTCTTTCGGAATGAATCCCTTGAGGTTTGTGATGGAAATAGGAAACTTTAAAAGAAAAAGTATTATCAAATTAAACTGGGAGCTTAAGGTATTTAAAATTTGGAAGAGAAAATTAAGAAACATCAGGTAAATGTTAATAACATATTGTAGCGAGGTGTCTGAGAGTATACTACTGAGAGGTAACCACACGTCGCTACGTTACTTACAGCCTCCACTTCTATAGAAGGGTCTATATAGGGTTCATATATGAACCCAATCTAGCCCGTGCGTGCAGTTTCTATGGCAGTGAATGTTTCCTCTTGAGAGAGAAAAACCCTTGTAGCGGAAAATCCTCAGCAAAATGTTTACTTTTGTTTTTAATTAATAATGCCTAATTCAGTTTCCAGGATATTGCGGTGCGACCACTTGGGCGCGGTCTTTTCGGCGCATGTATATACGTTTGGGCGCTGGTCGTCACACGCCGAAGCGGCTCGCACCCAAACGGCCACGCTCTGGTGGCCGAGCCCTTATGGCAGCGCCGATATGTCCCACTCCCCCCTCATTCAAATCTCTTTGTCACTTTCGCTATTATGAACCATTTCAAATTAGCCCAACCATTTTGTTGACCCTCAACGATACTTGTTCAGAAGAATATCTTAGAAGTCAGCAATGATTAAATATTATTTATCGCGCGATGTGAACTTTGTGGAAGTATAAACATACGTTTTCCAAATTGACATACTTCAAAGGTTTTAATCATTCATATTATCTCCAGACTGTGGAAGGGAAAAGATCATCGTGGCGAGGATGTTGGGGCAAATAGTCTAAAGTGGTTGAAGTTTTTCTCCGGCCAATTGCTGGAAATTAGATGGGGAAAAACGCCATCCCTGTAGAGAAAATTTAGATTTTATATTGTCCGTTAAACAACGTCGTTCTGAATGGAGAGCTGAGGAAATAAATCTAGTTTCAAAATCCATGAGCTGTTACTCAAGTATTTTGGCTTGCCATGGCCTTAAAGAATGCAACTTAAGTTTATCAATTGATGATTAAATGATGCCTTTGTAGAAATACATAATTACCTCTGGAGTGCAAAATTATGGATATAGAAGATTTTTTTCCTTGTTTGCGATCATTTTTGCGTTTAATAATGGAGAAATCTTTACTTTTTTCAACGTCATCGCTTAAAAATTCGTCGTATAACGAAATAAATAGAACTTTTAATGAACTGATGCCTTAGTCAAGGTAAATTTCTCCAGATATCCTTATTTTTTATAGGTAAGAGGTAGAAATATATCGTACTCAATGACCTGCCAACTATCCTTGGAAACATAGGACACTTGAAAGGTAGAGCGTTTTGTTTCAAAGTTGTTCTCGTAAAAAAACCGTCACTCCAAATCACTTCTGAGATGTGCAGGAATAAAAGTTTAAACTTTTTGAATAATAAGGTATGTATTAAAATATTAAATGGGTCTTTGAATATTGAATGGGGCTTAAATAAATACAGAGCTTCATGGACGCCAGGTGCTGAATCAGAAAGACTTCGTAATTGCTTCGTTTTTTTAGGATTGCTATCATGGAATTCATAGTCATTCATTACATGAATTAAGTATGCCTTAAACTAGTGATAACATGGTACCATTCATAGCTTTCTCAATCACACGACTAAATATTAAGATAAAAATGACCAATCACCATTACGTATGAATTCAACATGAGGGAAAGTAGAAGGAAACTAGTAGAGCGCTGCATGTTAAATGCATCGAACCTGCAGACTCACTAACTCATCTTTACGAAATACTAATGATGCTAAAACTCATTCAATTTAAACTCAAAAGAGCGCCATGATAAACTCATGTTGCTGACTAATTCATTAATTTATATCGTGTAGTAATTGGTTGACACATTTGACTTCATTCAGTCTTAATTACAAATCAACAATAGATGTTTTAAAGGATTTCTGGCCGGGATTTTTATTTAGGAGCTACAGGGGCCTATTACACTGAGCTTTTATGTTCTTTCGCGAGTAGATTTGATGAGTTTATAGATTTTGAGAGTAAAAACACGTCCGGAAACAGCACTTGTTCCATTTCTGAGCATTCGCTTACACATCTGTCCACTGATCTACCCACACAAGTACTCTCCCCCTGAGAACCTCAACCCGACCCAACCAAAGGTGGTGTAAGGAAAGATTGAATAGTCTATTGGGACGCTGAGGTGTGTGGTATGGAATGAGAGATTGGGAAAGCCAAAGTTCATGGTGTACAAGCTTGGTTCGCGGAGGGATCAAGGGTTAGGAGAAGAACGTTGGGGGTGAAGGTGTAATTTTCGGAGAAACTATAATCACGAGAGGCATCATAATTCAAGCAAAAACATGGCCTACGAGTTTCACGCCTGACATATTAAAATGAAAGTAAAGAAAATGCCTCAACTTAGGCGGCAGCCCGAAAAATAAAGAGAAATTAATTAGTCAATTAGAAAAAAGTCTATTTTATTCTAATTTTACACTACTATCTATCGGATAAACGACGTTACCCCCTTCTATGAAAACGATTCATAGTGATAATTGGTTTAAAAACAGTTTGATGAAAATATACTCCTGTTTTCTTGGATTTTTGTGCAAACTTTGACACTACCCTGAAACATGCTGTAATTTCAGGAAGAAACTTATCAATTATTATGGCCTCAGTCACTCTTAAATCAATATCTGGAAGATTGTTCGTGTGGTCTGGAGGAGTTTTTGAATGTAACATTCACTTTTGTGTGCCAAAAAAGGCTGATTCAATATTTCACCATAATATGTGGAGGATATGTGTTGTCGTTTAATTGTATTCGTTTACTTTTTTCGATTCAAGTAGAAAAATGTACATAGTGCAAATTGTTTTACAATTTTCACTCTGATCACCCCAAAAAATTTGTGTGCATTATTGTGTGAGGGCTTATGAGTGCTTTGCTTTGCTGGTGTGAGGAACTTATCCGTTTAGGGAAAGGAACCTTTTGATTTCTTTGATCCACCTTTGGTATTGGGCTCTTTGATGTGCAGCAAAATCTTTGATGTGCAGCAAAAAACTGTCGAGAATATTCAGACATGATAATGTTTAATATTTCTAGGGGATAACTGAAGAGAAAGAGAATATGAAATCGACTCTTCATCTGTCGGATGAGATGGATGGTGGGGAAGAATGATCGAAGACTAAGTGTATTACACAGCAGAGAGAGGGGCGAACTAATTGGAAAGAATTGGAAGAGTTTAGAATAATGAGATGGAGCCTAAATAAGACTCAGATGTATAATGAAGGGCACAAGGAAGGGAGAATGCTTGGAAGGTGATAAGGAGAAAAATATCTATGATCGATATTTTTCGACTTTTCTACCGAACGAGATTGACTGAGACCGAGAGATTGTTCGGTAGAAGGCTTGTCGAAATGTAGAATGAAATAGATTGACCCGTTAACATTTTAAGTCCATCCAATATGGCTTTCTTTTTAGTTTTTAACCCTTGGTATACAAATAAAATTTCATATGTTTTGCTATTTATACACAAAGAGAGCACTCCGAAGTATTAGTTTGTTCAACTTTTCTTCGAAGTATCAAAAGGTTTAAATAATTGCTTAGGCACATTCAGGCAATCTCTTTTGTTGGTTATTATGCATGATCGCACAAAAAGGAAAAATAATTGGCTTACTAAATATGTAGCTAACTCAATATCCCCTGATGGTTCCATATTAATCATTTTAAGAATTGTATCAATAAACTCCAAAAGGCTTGGTGCTATTCCTTGCTCTTATTGATCGATAAGTTTTCGTAGAATGTCATTCCAGATAATAAATGATCGTGTACCGCGAAAAAAACAGGCTGTTTCCACTGAGTAATTTGTTCTGACATGCGTAAAAGTCGCTGTCCGTTTATTTTTTAAATGGAAATCGAAGGGAATACGCCCTTAAGAATTCTTCTTCCGTTGTTTTGAAATGCTCCGCGGAGAATTTTTTGGTATTTTTCTGAATCCCACGCCGTTCTTGATTCATATTTTATGCGCTTCTCTTTTTTATCTTATTCCAGATCCCTTATCAAGAAAGGGGAAGAGTCCTTCTCATTACCCATTTTTTAATTGCAAATTAAAATTCTTCTGTGATGACACCATGGCCGTCATCCTCAGGACTATTTTCTCCGTGGGAAGGCCTCAGGGTCTTCCTCCTTCTCCATATAAATTCCTCCTTTATTTCTTCTTCTTTTTATTTTTTGATCTTTATATCAGATATTATCTCCGCTTCCAAGCTTTCAATTCTCCAATTTTCCTGATTGGGATACTTCTTTCATTGGAGACCACGAGGTCATTCTAATCTACATGATGGATTCAAGTCGGAAACGCACGAATCCTACGGTAAAATAACAGAAGTTTAGTGGTTTTTGCCAATATTGACATCACCATTTTATCTCTGACTTCTTTCCACGAGGAAGATATTCACCAACCTTTCCTGCAAAAACAATTGAAATAAATAAATTTAATCGCAAATAAATTGAATTACGTCACTAGGTCATTTGTTACTGTATTTTTTCTTGTCTTCTAGGTACCGCCTCAGTGGACGTGTCCAATTCTACATTCCGCTGGAATAAAAAACCCACGGCGCACAATACCTTCATAAATCCTTTTTTCTATCTCATCGCGCACTTCTCTGCCTGTCTCCGGCATTCACATCGGACTTTGAAAATCCCCGCGGCATTGGAGCCATCACATAAAGGAGAACACAAGTAGGGATTCATGCCTCCAGGTTATAAATGCTTACTTAAATCTTGAGTGGCTTGCTAATTTAAAACAGCTTTCATCATCGTCTTTTCTATTGGGATGACAAAAGCGCATTTCCTTACAGAAAGATTGTTTCAGATGGCCATCTCCATCCATCCGAGACCTGTCAGGAAAACAATGTTTTGTGTTCCGCTCAACTGATGTTCGCATCACTGATTTGGCTCAACGCTTTCCCCTCTCCTTAATAAGCACCAACCGGCGCTCACCTATGTAATTTTGCTGCTTTAACATTCAAATGAGCAGCTGTTCTGTCATTTGATATTCTATCTTAACTCTGGGAGAACCTATCCAAAAATGAGTTGTAGTAATAAGGAATTATGAATACCCTTCCAGCACCTCTGGAAAATAATTTATGATGAACTTTGAAAGAAATGGCTTCCACTCGATCAAAATTATCTCTGCTCACCTACGTTCTTTTTGTAATGGCATTGTAGCCGGGACTAAGCTCATTCTTATTTGTATATATGGCATTGATGAAGCGGGTACGGAAAGATAGTTCTGCAAACGATTCATTGGGATATTCCTGCGAAGCTTAGAGATTTGCGATCCGCTGAGGATCGATGCTATTTATTGATCTTCTATATCCGCTGGTCGAGAAAAAGGCTTTTTCAGTGAATTCATGGTAATGCAATATCCGTTTCATTCCAATTCATCCCAGTAAATTACATGGAGTATATAAAATATATTGCGATGAACATGGGCTGGATTACCTTTCGCTGCTGAACCGAGTTTTGTGAATGGAAATATTTATAACGATTAATTTTGATATTGAAAATACCAAAAGATATCGCTGAATTTCAGAGCTTAATTTATTCAAATTATTTAGTGATTTAATGTAGAGTAATAGAATAGAGTGCTCGGGGCATTGCCACGGTTGATATCACCATTCTACCTCTGAATCTAATTCCAGATCTCCGAATTAAGAAAGAGGAAGTCTTTTTCATTTCCCTTTTTAAGTTGCAAATCAAAATTCTTTCATGATGACACCATGGCCGTCATCCTCATTACTATTTTATCTGTGGAAAATGCAAAAACGTTCGTGTAATTATTTTTAAATTCTCGAAGATTCATAAATTATTACACGTTTTACAACAATAAAATTTGACTGAAAAACCATAATGCTGTATAGCCAGACTGTTCTTTATTCCACCCATGGTATTGGTATTCAATTCTGTGTATTGGACGAAGAGTCTCTCATTCTTATCGTGACTTGCTGCGGTGACAACTTCCGCATCTCCACGGCTGCTGCCCGGCTCCTCGTCGACGTCTTCAGTCCCATCTGTCGATCACTCCTCGGCTGTGTCGCCGCCTCTGACGCCACCGTCGCCTCCCGATTCAAATGAGGCACAAAATATTACCATACACAGTCACATTTCAAGTCGGTTGTCCATAAACTCTTCCTTCGGATATCTTCTAGAGCGGAAAACTATTATTGGTGTATTCTAGAAGCAGATTGTTCTGACCTGTGGTTTTGGGTCCGAAACCGGCTCACCACTCCTTCACTTCGCAGATTTTGAAGGTAGTCGTCTTTAAAATGAAAGTCTGGACTTCGGCGATCCTTACAAAGGGACAGCATGGTGTTTTGTGCCATTGTGAGGGTGCATTTATACGAAATGAATCGTTTTTACGCTATCTTTTCCACGAAGAAATAAGTAGAGAGCCTGCAAAATGTGGGGAAAATCATAAGAACAAAAGTATGGTTTATATTCACCAACCTCTGGCTCGTAAACTTGTAGGTAAATACGTCACGACTGAGGAAGTTGGTCCGTAAAATGAAAATTTTTGAAATGAAAAATGAAAAAATCTTTCTTTTTAAATAACGCATACAAAATACAGTGAAACTCCTCTTAATGATCAAACCTCACAAGTGACCACCCGTCTCAACGATAATTATTCAACGGAACCGTCGGTGGTCACTTAATTACGGTTTCTCTGTATGGGCACATCAAATTAATATGCATTGAGATTTCCCTGGAGCAACTAAAATATGAGGACACGAACGCCATGTATGGGTTTTAACAAAAGCGTCGTTTTAAGAGTTTTCCCATTTTTTTTCAAATCACCCGCACGTTCATTGGCATAATATGTTCTCCAAGAAACTGAACCAATATCGAACGGCCACCCCTCTTAACGACCATTTTTCAACGGAACCATCGGTGGTCGCTTAATACAGGTTTCACTGTACCTTTTCTGCGCTAAATTTTACTCAAGTAAGTCTTGAGCTTATAAAGGCTGAACGTAGCTTCTGAAAGCTAACTTCTGTTAGCCATAAGTCATCTCCTTTAAGTAAAAAAGTGATGACGATGCATTTGCTGCAAGGGCTGAAATAAAGTAACGAAGGCGCAACACCATTTCATTTTTAAAATTACTGCCAAATCAGTGCAAATATTTGACCTCAAAAGCTATAGTTTGATAGTAATTGCATTCCGTTCAGATACTTAGACTGGGGTAAAAACACAGGCCTGCAAATTTTAGTGTTTCGAATGTTTATTTGATGACAAGAGCAATTTATGACGTAATTTTGTGCGCTGAATCCGAATCTACTCACAAAAATTGCCTATCACGTCAGGATTTTGAGATATTCCAACGTTAAAGTGTCAAATGGAAATTTTTAGATTTTTTTGAACTTGAATATCTCAGAAACCAAATGTGATAGAGTAATTCTGTAAACGGATTCAAACTCTGCGTTAAAGTGTATAGAATTCAATTTTAAAACGTAGAAAAGCTACCTTTTAGGTGAAGATAGCTTTTCTACGTTTGGCCTTTGAAAGCTTGCAAATTACATAATCAGACAAGGTTTTCGATGGGTATTCCACGAATCAATATACAGAAAACAATTTTATAAGAGCATGCAAAGAATGAGTATCTTCATTGTGAAACACTTCCATGTAATTTGTATTTACATATTGTGTTGCTATTCGTACATATTCGTACCTATCATATCATACAGCTTAGAAACTTTTACACTATCAAGTAGAGATATCGGCAGAATACAAGCCAACGAAATGAAATTCCTAAGGACGATAGTACAATAGATAAAACTTGACAGGCAGAAAAATGAAGATATTAGAAAACAGGTTGGATGCAAAATACCATTAATAGAAAAAGTCAGGAGATCCAGACTGGGATGGTATGGTCATGTGATGAGGATGAAACAGAGCAGAAAGGTAATGGCTGGAAAAGGAAATACCAGGGAAGGGAAGAGTGGACAGACCAAGAAGGAAGTGAATCGACCAACTGAAACAAGACATCTAACTGAGAGGGAGCTCTTGGGAGGAAGTTCAACATCAACAAACACAGGTACGAATAGCAAGATAGGAGCAAATGGAAGAGGCTGATAGACAGCACCCGGGAAACTGGAGTTGCTACTTGATGATGATGACGATATTGTGTTGCTTGGCAACAATTAACAACTTTATCATAATTCGACTTTACCATTATCTTGAGTGCATAAATTTTAAAATGAAGGTACTGGCACAGAGTATTACTCTATGTTACTGGTTATGGGAACAACAGCTTTTCTAGGTTTCATAGTTGTATTCTATACATTTTTTAACGCAGAGTTTGAATTCGTTGGCAGAACTATTGTATCACCTTTGGTTTCTGAGATATTTAAGCTCAAAAAGACAAAAAAATTGCCATTTGGACCCTTTAAAGTTGGAAGATGTCAAAATCCTGACATGATAGGCAATTTGTGTGAGTAGATTCGAATTACTTCCGCACAACATTACGTCAGAAATGGCTCTTCGCATCAAACAGGCATTCCCTTGTTGGTATATGCAATCGATAAAAAAAGCTCACGTCAACAGTTCTGCACATTTAGAGCCTTATTTTGATTTATCCGCGAACTCGGAACACTCTTAGTGGAAGCTGTATATTTTAAAAGGATACAATGATAAACGGTGGAATTTCTCTTTTGTTTCCACTGATTAAGTCACCATACAACCTCATGAGATAGTCTTGAAGGGAGGTAGTTAAGCTCTTTATTATGAACAAAAATGAGAATGGATTTCATGGTCGCGCATCTACTCCTATTACTTCTGCATTCTAACTGTGCCGAATATACATCTCGGGACCTCATCCTTAGTTTTCGCAGAAAAACACTGCTATCTCATGTAACCCTTAACCTTTCAGCCCACAATGTCGTTCACCACAAATTCATGGGGAAATCTTTTGGAATGTTTTCCTTCCGTGTATTTATTCTCTTTTCTCCCTCGAATTTCCATTCCCCTATCTATCCGTCTCTCTCCCTTTCTCATGCATTTTCTGTACACACACGCTCACACCCTCTCGAACCCTTTTACCGCTCTTTCATGGACATCCTCCGCGAATCCTGTCACGATCTTCTAATCCCCATTCTTCTCTTGCTACTCTCCTTCCTCCTCTCCCTCATCTACATTTTTCTCATGCTGTTTCCATTCACTCCCTCACTTCCGGGAGAATTCTTCCCTCTATCAACACTTGACAACCCCCCAACCCCTGTCACCAGTGGTCTTCCCGAGCTACGGTTTATAGCACGGATTTGGAATCTTCCTCGGGCATGGCGGAGATTTTACTGTCCTGTCAACCGACTGAATTTTACTGCTTTCTGCAGCTAGCATTTTACGCTTTTCGGTTGCACAAACTCACATTTGGTTAACGGGGAAATGATATCTAAAATAGGATTGTACATTGGCGTGTTAAAGCTGCAAGAATTGTTGAGTAATGTTTTTGTCATTGTGTCAGTCATGTAAATGTACCAGCTGTTTCCCCCGGTTCCAATATTGCCATTTACTGATGATTTTCACGGAATACTTTCCCTTCTATCACTGCGTAGGAGATCATATTTTTGTCTTAATATCGCTGCATTATTTGCTTGCTTGCTGTAATAAAAATATTTTACGTCATATATTTTACCTGTAATAAAAATATTTTACGTCATATATTTTACCTGTAATAAAAATATTTTACGTCATATATTTTACCTGTAATAAAAATATTTTACGTCATATATTTTACCTGTAATAAAAATATTTTACGTCATATATTTTACCTGTAATAAAAATATTTTACGTCATATATTTTACCTGTAATAAAAATATTTTACGTCATATATTTTACCTGTAATAAAAATATTTTACGTCATATATTTTACCTGTAATAAAAATATTTTACGTCATATATTTTACCTGTAATAAAAATATTTTACGTCATATATTTTACCTGTAATAAAAATATTTTACGTCATATATTTTACCTGTAATAAAAATATTTTACGTCATATATTTTACCTGTAATAAAAATATTTTACGTCATATATTTTACCTGTAATAAAAATATTTTACGTCATATATTTTACCTGTAATAAAAATATTTTACGTCATATATTTTACCTGTAATAAAAATATTTTACGTCATATATTTTACCTGTAATAAAAATATTTTACGTCATATATTTTACCTGTAATAAAAATATTTTACGTCATATATTTTACCTGTAATAAAAATATTTTACGTCATATATTTTACCTGTAATAAAAATATTTTACGTCATATATTTTACCTATCTCTGGAAAAATAATTTTAACAAATCTTGCACAAGCAAAAATATGTTATCAGTTTTTTATTTGGGTTTGATTTTTAGCATACTTTAATATAACTTAAAGAAAAACTCCGTATTGTTTGAGCCATTTGGTGCTCTATCGCAGTGTAGGGATATTTACATAGTTCTTAGAAAACTTCATACGTTAAATCACGAATGGTAGCAATCCAGAACTAAATGATCGAAAGAAAACAACCGAGCAAATCAGGATGCGGAAAATATGGATGAGAAAAGCTGAGGGTATCGTTATGTTTTCTCGTTCTTATCAGTGAAAATTTCGGAAGCGCATTCTTCTTTGAAAAGAGCCATTTTTCGTGCATTCATATTATTAAAAGCTGAAATTTTTGACAGAAGAATTGTAGCGTATTTGATCTTACAGTTTGCCGCTACAATTTTACCTGTAAAGCGCATTCAATAAAAAAGTGCTTTTTGAGCCAACTATTTATAAAACTGTGAAGAACTTTGCCCTATTATACTATTCTAATTTGTCGTGATTCTTCTGTTTACCAATTGTCAGTGAAGGAATTTTGTGCTTTTTTGTCATAGGTAGGTCTACAAAGTGAATTCGTGAGAAAATGGCTAACATCTAAAATAACCGGATGTGTAATCAAGAGAAATGTTAAAACGATAGAGATTATGTTCGAAAAATGATTCTTGTGCATTTCTCTTTCGCGTTGAAAATTTCGAATCAGCCCCTAAAGTGTATTATCAATATTTGTCACCGAGCGACTTGACTGTGGCCGTATTTCTGCGGCTCCTAAATCATCGGACGTATCACCGAGACCAAGATGATGGTGAGGAAATTGTAAAAAAGAAACATTTGTTTTTCATTAACTAAACATTATGAGCGATCAATACAGAACCAATACTTTGGTGGTTCATTTGTATGATTTTACGTTCGACCGACATCGAGTAAAATATACCCAATTGTTGTCATTTTTACATAAAATCAGGTGATTGGTGACCATTAGGACGGCGCCCGATTTCCACAGCTGGTGACCTCAAAATTTGGCAACAATGCTGCCTTTTTTGTACCCGAAACGGTTGGCTCGATATTTTGAGGGATCAAAACCTAGGAATGACACGGGCGACACAAAATAGGCTAAAGGGGATTTGTCTCAGTGAAAACTCTTTTTTTTAAAGGATTACATAGAAAGTACAAGAACTCCAATTGCTCTTGATTGGTGCCAATCTGCTCTATTACAACAGTATACGCCTGAGCAATCCGGTTTTGTCATTTTTTCTTGGAGAGGGTCATGTTCCATGAGAAATGATCTTTTTTTATTTCGGGAGGAATACGCTCAGGAGACGAAAAACAAGGAGAAGACGAAGAAGATGAAGGGATGGGGACGAGAGGAGTGACGTGGTTGAGGGAGGCGAGTGGAGGGAGGGAAGCCGCCGGGAGACAAAGGAAAATGGAACCAGGGAGAGAACAGGAGGATTTTAAGGAGGAAGGATGGGGGAGGGGGAGAGAGAGAGAGGACGTGAAGAGGGGAAGGACCTCTTGAAGAAAAGGAGGTTGGAGTGTTACTTAAGGAAGAGGAGGAGGCGCCCGTTGGATGAGGGTCGGACGCGAGAGGGTTTGGCCACGAGAGCAGTTGCGCCCGAGACGAGAGAAAATGGGGTGAATGAATGGCTTAAAAAAATTAATTAATGAGGTAATTTTGATTAGCAGGATGGGCATGTTCTCCGCTAAATATCGTTTTTGAGAGAAGTGTGTTGGAAAACAGAGTAAATTCTCGAAGCGTCGAGTATAATAAAGATAGAGCACAGGCATTTAGGGTTACTAGTATATTTAACAGAATATAGCGATAGCGCCTGATTAAACGTTCCCCGTTTCAATGCATTCTGCTGTGATCATATCGCAAGTAAAGATTCATGAACAAGCATAAAATAGTCCTTAACAATTAGACGGCCGAGGCGGACGAACTCTTCAGTAAATTATCGGATAGGTATCCCTCCGCTCGTTATTACACATGGAACTCACTCGTTATTACACATGAAAAGAGAACTCCATTTGTACATTCCGCACTATTTTATTTTTTCCGACCATGATTTATATAATATCTGTCATTATAAAAGATACCTTTGTAGGTATCCTTGATCTAATCCTAGCACCTTGATAATGACAGATATTGCCGAAACCATGGTTAGAAAAAATAATACAGGGTGGAATGTGCAGATTGAGTTCTCTTTTCATGTGCCACTTTTCCACAAAGTAAAGCTTGAAAAAAGTAACTTTAACTTGTATGAAACTCCATATAACTTAAAGAAATCTTTCCAACAAGTGTGTTTTTTCAAAAAATTTTTCGGTCATAAGGTTTATAAAAAACAGATTTGTCATTGTTCATTCGACGAAAATAAACAAAAACAAAGGAAACCTTGAGGTATGCAATGACGAAATCTACCTAAAAATAACCTAATACTTTAATAAAATAGCCTTATGAAATGACGAAATATGAAGAGTAATTAAATTTGCAGCTATTAAACGAAAGAGTCAAGGACGATGTTTGTAATGCATTAAGACTACTCCACACTAAAGGTCACATGTACCCACAGAATGGCTTGGTGTAAAACATCGGTAATGAGTGAAATGGATATTTTTGTCGTTTTAGAGGGAGCATTATGTTTAATAGGAAATCTTTGTGTGGAATAAGGGTGATTCAAACAAGGAGGATCAGTAACAGATAGCAGTAGATATGTGGAGATCAGTTATCTGAGTGAAGCATCACTTGACAAGAAAATGAAGAAGAATCCTGGAAAAGGGGATTCATTTATCATATCCCGTTACTGCTAGGACATCACTACGGAATTGCGACATCTCCCTTGAATAGTTTTCGACATAGCCAATTTTTAAGGTTACTAGTTACCCGGAGTGGTTATTATGACAGTTTTTTTACAACTGTCATCACCGGGACATTGCGCTTTGATCATTAGGATTAATTTTCGAAGAAAGCCACTCCTTGACACCTTGTCAATTTTTTTTAAATCAATAAGAGTTAATATGTTAATTGTGAACAGAATCACAATAAAATTTAAACATATCAATGCAAATTGAAACAATTTGGTGTGACGAAAATACTTATCTAGAGGGAGGGGTATTACTAAACAAATGCAATGTCGAATTTGTTGAATAGTACCCCCTAACAAAAACAAAAAAAAACCCCTAACAAAAAAACAAAAATGTTGAGTGGTGAGACAACTGCAGAGGGCTATCCATTTTAAATTGATTGCGCATATTTGTTCCTTCGTATCCATGACTATACTGTAAACATGTTGCTTAGTGAAATATTCCCTTTTCAGAGAAAATGTTATTCGCATTTAAAATCCTATTAGAACTCGTTGCTACCGACTACGGAATGAAGAATCTCACGGTGTTCCAAAAAAATTATGGCGTTTCACTCCTTCCCTCAAGAAGTAGCTCCAACGTGGATGCTTACCATCAGTGTTAGTCCATCCGGGAATTATTTCTTCGGCTTTCTACTCTGTTTTTTCTTTCCAGCTTGCTTCTTTGTTCCTGCTCAACATCATATATTCATGTTTCTCGTCATTTGCGTGACGCATTCCATTCACTGCCTTTCTTCGCATCTTCTCCTTTCCATTCTTTCTTTCGATTAGGATTTTAAAAGAATGTTTGGCCTTAAAGTGTGACGAAAAATATTGTCTCTTCACTTCTCGGTGTTTTTCTCATCAGTTCTTTTTCAATTGGAATTCTTTATTGGTGTCACAATCTATGCATTCATTCCTCGTCTTATTGTTCTTTGTCAAATATCCATTACTATCATTCGTATTTGTTTACATTTGAAAATTAATTTTTATCTTTTATGGTGATAAAAATATTCCCTTGTGTCGGAAATGGCATGGAAATATGTCTCGAATGTATTTTCCTTCAGGTAAGGTTGTCAGAATTTTCTAAACTGTTTTCGGTTTTTAATTCCTAGTTTATGGAAAAGATAGACATGTATTACACTCACCGATCCATATACATTTTAAATACCGTCAGTGCCCAATGTCTAACAAGGCCTTTGGCACTTAAACTTGTCACCACGAAAAAAGTACATGAATATACGTTGTATATTTTAATTTCCTTGCATGTACTTAGAATAATAATAATCTAGACTATCTTCTATTCGCTGTTCATCTGAGTTTTCGTAGTGTTTCAATATAGTTGGTCTATGCTTATAAGCGTTAGTTCTCTGTTTCTAGCAATTCTGCAATCTACTAAGAAAAATCCCCTTTGATCATAAAAACGTAATCATTTTACCGATGCAAAATTATTCTACCAATAAATCTTTGTTTGATTATTAGTTTGTTTATATTGTTATTAAACACTCAAAGGAGGTCGAAGTCTTCGTCGCAGGTGTTGAATGTAATGGGTGGTGTTATTGTTGGTGAGAAGCATCTGCCACTGGACCCCAAATAGCCGAATGACGACTCGGATATCTTCACGCGTCACTGGAATGCGGCATTGTTCAATTGAGACGGCACTCCCAAAAGCAACACTCCGTCACCAAGCATCTTTTCTGGATGAGGCTGGACTCCTTATAAAGGGGTTAAGGGGCCGACGGGATCGGATATTCAGTGTGGGAGAGGGAGAGAAAGGGATCCTGTGTGTGAGGATTGTGGGGGACAACAGGGGATCGGATGAAGGGGTGGGGTGTACGTTTCGAGGGTTTGGCGTTGAAAGATAGGAGAGGGAGGGTACGGGGAGTGGGGGTTTCGAGGGCGGGAGGTAAGCGGGGGGGAAGGGGAGGGGGAAGGTGGAAAACGACAAGAAAAGGCCGGGTCAATCGCTCGCTCATTCCGCATTCTCCCTCCATAGTGGAGAGCGCGCGGCGGATCCGCAGCGCTCGTCTCTTTTGTTTGTTTATCCTCTCACACCCTCATCCTCCCCGCCCGCCTGCCTCATCCTCCCCCCCCCAATCCTCACCCCACTCCCCTCCCTTCCTTCATTTCCCTGGAGCTGTTGGGAGGGGAGGAATAGGGGTGGACTGAGTCGAGTGAGGTCACCATG
Organism: Ceriagrion tenellum; assembly: GCA_963169105.1. Classification (NCBI taxonomy): domain Eukaryota; kingdom Metazoa; phylum Arthropoda; class Insecta; order Odonata; family Coenagrionidae; genus Ceriagrion; species Ceriagrion tenellum. The sequence continues at coordinate 108,865,141 of OY720632.1, forward strand.
AGAAACGAAGACGCAACGCCGTAGTGGGGTTAGGGAGATTGTAGGGGTTTCGGAGAAATAAGGGTGGAACTAGGGTTTAAGAAGTGGAGGCCGAATCGCCGCGGTTTGAGTCTCTTTCCCCCTTACTCCTGCACCAGGGATGCTTCGGAGAGAGAGGGAGAGAGTGGGGAAATGAGGGAGGGGCGTTAGAAAAAAGACATCCAATCAACATTCTTTTTTCAGGAAGAATGGGTGCTTCCTTAATGGAAAGATATTCTCCGTGGGATGAAGGGAAATTTTTCTCTCCCAGGATTTTGAAAAGGAAAAATCGGAAGATAATTTCCGTCGATTCACTCTTTTTTTCTTCAAATAAAAATCGACCGAATGAAATGGCGCTGCTCGCAAAAAGATTGCGTGCCCTGATGTGATAGTGTCTTTTATTCGGGAGAATCCGTTTCATTTCCAATATTCATCGAATATTGGTTTCTCTAGTTATAAATCGAAGCAGCGGACCTGTCATTTCCAGAGCTAATGACATTAAGAGGAGCGCCGTAAAAGAGCTTATCGTTGATATCTTTTGAATGAAAAAGGTCAGAATAAATAATATTACTCTCATTGGAGACTTATAAAAAAATATCATACTTCTGGTTATTATCAAAACATCTCCGCTGAGAACAATCGTAGCTTGTCTAAAATTGATAAAATAAAATTGGTTCATTGGTTTTGTATGCAAACTTGTGTTTATGTTAGCAACCTAATCAGTAACAGGCTACAACGAAGCGAGTTTTAAGTGAGCTTGTAGTAATTAAGCTTGAAAGTAAGTAAGCAAACTTGGGCTGTTGAAGTTGGAGTGAATTTGCTTGTGGTTTCTACACACGCCGGACATTTTCTGAGAGGCGACCAAAAACCGACGCATTTGCGTCATTGTGAAGAGTTAGTTCGGCTTGTTTTGGAAGAATTACTTTGGGTATGGAAATTGGAGATAGGTGGAGAGACTGTGCTATTAACATATTTTCTTGCACTTAAGTGATCAGGATTCATTCATAATTTCGTGGATGACGTCTATCGGTGAAAGATTCAAATGGAAATTTGTCTTGAGTTTCCTCCACTTGCAGTGTGCCACGGAGGTTATTCTTGGGCTGTTGAAGTTTTCCTTATATGTGAATGATCTTCCAAATTGTATTTGAAATTGTAATTGCATGATGTATGCAGATGTTCTCCTATATCTTGGAGTCTACTACCGTCTATTCATAATGAAAGGCGACGAGGGGTCCACAGTATAACCTTCCATCCGATTGATGGAGTACTAGACTTAAAATACTCCCAACATGGCACCCATATAGGGATCAGAAATCCTCTGCTTCCATCTCTGTCTCCCTCTTCTGTTTTTAACCGGTCCACATTTGGCTCTCTCACCACCCAAGCCCTCAAACAACCCTCCATAAGCCTTACCCAAAGATATAAAAGGCAAATGAAAAGCTGATAAGCTGATTGTTTGACATACCACACAATGGACTTCGAATTCAATCGGTGAAAGAATGTACCTAAGTGAAGCTGTACAAAGTCATTTATAATTCAATAATATATCCCCTGCCTTCTCTGCTTTAATTCCCCTGGAAAATCTCCGCCCCCACCTGTGAGTGAATTCGAGTTCTCTGCGTCGGGAACCCAGTTCTCTGAGAAGCATCCCACAACCCGAATCTCAGTGGGTGTCAAACTTTCAATCCATGCCCCCGGATTCCACAGGTGTTTTCGTAGCCACTGGCGCCCGAAACTCCTTCCTCCGACTGTATTCAACGGTGCGTAAAAATCACAAGGGCTCCTTAGGGATTCCGTGGAGTTTGCTTGCCGAATTCAAGCACGTTTTCATTTTTCCCTCCGCGGATGTTTGGATAGCATATCAAATTCGGTCTCGTTTTCATTTATCTTGTGTCCTGTTCCTTCTCACTCTCACATTTAAGAGCGCTCTATGTTGTTTTTAGAGTAAAGAGATACACCCGATTCCAGCAAAGTTCTTACAGCAGTCATGCCTGTCATGATTTGAAAAGGTTTCATTGCTGCAGCATTAATTGAATATCTAGTGTCTCATCATTCCACACCTTTCTTAAAGGGACTGGTATCATTCCCGGAAATAGCTGAAAGGTCATCAAACGAAAGAGTGATTAATGTAACTTAACTTTAATACCTTGTGTGCATTGCAAGAAATAGGATGGTGTATAATGATTTATATATTTTTTGTCATCGTAAGTTTACGTCGAAAAATATATTATCCTAATGATAACCATTGCTAATATCTAGAACGCAAAGTTATTTATCAATTAGGAGGACATATTTTGTAGGTTCGCTGAAAAAATCTCGTCGCCGTGTTGAATTAGATATAAACGGACTCTCTGCAGTTACACCATCGTAGCCTACGTACGCTTCAACCTTTTGATTAATTTTTGGAATGTCCGACACTTATCATGTATGTAATATTTCAACTCTATTGCTATTGACCTTGTCTACGCTGCAGTTCACTTTCCCTGACGCTATATCCTACCAGCCTTGTGAAATGATCTGCCTTTTGCGTGTGTGCTGCTCTCTTTGTTAATTTTGCAAATAAACAATCAAGTACAATACTCTTCGGTAACATCATACCCATTTTAGGACGTGGAATATTTGGCAAGTTTCGCCATTTTGTGGCGTGCGAATTAATGTACGCATTTAAAATTGCATGTCATGCAGAAACCACACGTTTTATTTTAATTTCTGACCTTAAGTTCCAGAAAATCAATTTTTAGTCCACAGCCCTAATCGGTCTAAGCAAATTTTATTTATTTTTAACTTTACTGCTTAGATGTGATGATGTCAACCGAGTAAATTAAAATAGAATACTCAAGTTTAATTGAAATGTTGCCAAAAGCAAACCGAAAGTGCGACGCATACAATGGAAGGAGTGAGATGGGAGCCGGTACAGATGCGGAGGTCACACGTGCTATGCTGAAGTCGTTGGAAAGATTTAGTTCTCACGAATTTCAGGATTCAGGTTGTCAAGAGGGATACGATTTCAGTGAGGGTTAAAATAAGGGATATACTTACACTGTCAAACGGAGAGGCATTAGATTTTCATCCTCCCACGCACATTCCAAGACTTAAACGAAAAGCAACGAGGATATAATCCACCAAAAATACTCCTCTAAGATGCCGTTCTTTCCATCTTCCTATTTATTTTCCCTGTTCTCTTCCTTTTTCCCTCGGCAGATGTCCTAAACATTTCTTTCCAAATTGGAGAGTGTGAGAGACATCCAAACAGTCTGAGTACCATTTGAAAGAAGGCTAAAAGATTAAAATATTTGTGTATTGTGGAATTTTTGATGCCATCGTGCCAAACAATTGCCACTATGATAAAATTAGCGATATTCGCCGTAAGTCTGTGCGAAAAGTTCGCTTGTTGGTCGGTTTAAAAGCCTTTAGGTTGATTGTTTGGGATAAAACTTCCAAAACAACTGAAAACTTAAGGGTTTAAAAATTTGAGAGATTTTAATTATAAAGGATTGAAAAATCTTTTACTCCAGGGAAAATGTCTGAATGTGTATCTCCAAAATAAGAATGTGAATTCCTTGTGAATTAAGTTACCGGATAAAGAAGCATCGAGAACTGTGTTGTGATCCGGATATTGATGGTCGAGTTTCCTATCTTTTCAAGATGGAAACAGTTGGATTTCCTCTTCTCTTAATTATGCATTTGGTGGATTTATCTTTATAAATGTCTATTATGTCATTTGGCAGAGCTCAGAATAGCCGAAGAGAAACTCGGAAGTGTGACCATCCACTTTCCTTGACATCAATTGTCACCTGGCCGAAAACATCCGTCTCGGTTTTGATATAAAATCGCGCGGAGAGATCATCAGTGAGCAGTTGGGCCCTTTCGGGTCAGTAGGGCCCTGTCGGGTCAAGCGGGTCATTTCGTGCCGTGGTCATAATTCGGTTAAAACATGTAGCCGATACGGAGGAGGGCCATCCGGCCCGTGCATCAGTAACCGCAGCGCCATCCATCCGTACCTGTACCCGCAACTTCTCTCCTTCCCGAGACGTGGTAATGTTCTTGTTTGGCTATTCGAGATGCAAATTTTGGTTCCTTTCATTAAATGATCAAATACTTGCGTTATGAACGGGAACCCGTCGCGAGACGGGAATCGAACACAATTATAATTATCGTGGATTCTTGCCCTGGGGGTCGACTATCGAATAATCACAATGTTTTGCAAGGAAAATGAAAGTTTATTTAAATCAAGTATTTGATTGATTAAACTGACTGTTTGACTGTTTCCATCTTGAAGAGATGGGAAACTCGACCATCAATATCCGGGTCACAACGTCTGCATCTGAGAAGCCGAACATGACAACCACGAATGTTCCGGAAAATGTCTAAATTTCATTCCCAATTCACAAGGTCTAAAAAATTACCTTTAAATATGAAATATCATTGAAATCACTAGAGCTGGCATAAATTGAAAAAATTAGTGCGATGGCTAGAGTACTGACTTCCCCTTCTGGAGGACTGGGCTCGGATCCTGGCTGCTTTGAATATTTTCAGCGAGATGATAGGCGAGGTTACCATGTCGAAATATGGATAGTTAAGGATAATACTCGAGGTAATCTTCCATGTTCTTTCTTTTTCAACTGACCGGTGTTTTTGTTAAAACATAATCAGAATTCAAATACCCTCTTTATCCTTGGTATATGGGTACTGATGGTGATGTTTTGACATCGAAGCTTGTCGGCCGAATTAAAAACAGTGTGGAAGACCACCAAGTGATTAATTATTTAACCTTGGAAATTCTTCGTTTTAATCCCAACCCGTACGTAGTTCTGTGCTCGTCGGAATGGGGCGTAGACAATGGCCCCCGGCGACCATTAAAAGCACAATTGTAGACGATTCAGTGGCGGTAGGCAACTGTCATGTTTGAGTATATTGAGATGCTGTTTTATAACAGCGGCACCAACCTCCAGACGATGTCACAGAAGGACTGCATGGCGTAGATTTGCACCAGTTAATTTGTCGTAAGGCTTTTAATCTTCAATACTAATCACATACGACATGGTTAGTAATACCTAAAAACCTTGAATACTCACTCTTATTTACGGAGAATTCATTCTTCGAATATTATCAGTGGTCGGTTGCATTCTTCCTTATCTTATTCCTCTCCTATCAGCATTTATCTGTTGATTATCCTCGATTTGCATGTGAAGTTCGTATATTTTTTTAAATTTTATAATCTAATAGGATGCATTGAAACAGTTTTTCAGCGTGATTAGCTTGAGGTGAAGTTTCAAACCACGGAATGTGAGCGAAAATTTACTGACTGAAATGCTACACTAATTCTCATAACTCAAAGAAAAAACTGCAAAGACCACGATCTAGCCTGAAAAATATTTGCATTATCATACGTTATGCAAAAGGAATACGTTTTACGTTTTGAAAACAAATGTATTATTACGTGTGAGAAACTTAGAGCATGTTAAGAGGGGATATTTTAATTATGGTGAAATTGGTGGTATTAACATATGGATTTAGAGTAGTCGATGGAAAAGATGGAGAGCAAGGAAAGGCACGAGTAAAATTAAAAGAAATATGTGGATTGATGAAATTATTACGGCAGGAATTACCAGCTGAGCGATTTCATGAGGTCAACAAACGCTGAAGGAAGCGGAGGTCACGGGCAGAAGGTATGCGGGAAAGTATGAAAAGCAGGATGTCAAGTAATAGCATGTAAAAGGCATTCAAAAACCCCACACGCCCATCAAAGTAGGGAAAAATCGTTTTAAATGAAGGCGGATTAAATCACGTTTAGCATAATTACTGCTTAAGTCAAAATTCACCCTGATGTCCAGTAATAGCGTACTGCAAATTGCTCTAACTGCACTGAGTATTACTTGAGAAGTATATGAGAGAGTTGACATTACCCCTTTTTAGAAGCCACTTTAACGGGTTAGAGAGAGAAATTGTCTACTCTGAAGGTCTCTTTGCTTTTTTCTTCTTTCGATTCCAAGAGTCACTTTTCCCAATGCTCTGTCGATAGCCCGGATATATTTTCACTGAAAAAAAACCACCAGAAAAAATTCGGAGGGGAATTCTTTCTGAGTGTCAAGTGTAGCCACACCAAGTGCACCAGCACCGTACGTACAAAATTAATAACAAAACTTTTGGAATAAAGTAATTGTAGCTATGTGTAGTAAATATTAGTTTTTCATCTCGTCTGAGTGCCCTTCATAATGGGTAGTACTAATAAGTGATGACAGTTTTTCGCATTTAAGATATGCATTTTTTGGCGAAATCTTTGTTCTACTACTGAGTCGTTTGGACTTCACGATTGTAGCTTTGATGCTGGTTTTCGTATAGTGGCATAAATGAATGATTTATGTTTCAGTACAAAATCAGCAAATAAGAAATGTCTGTGATAAAATTTACCGTTAATGCTAGTATTTCCTTACCGTCCTTCGCGGAGCCTTGCAATGCTCCGCAATAGAAAGACAAGAGCTAACCGGTTAAAATAATACACCGCGCGCATCACATAGCACAAACGCCATAAAAAGCTGCTCCACATTTCCAGTTGGTCACGCTTACGATTCAGTCTCGAAGAGCCCCGGGACGAACCAGGTAGGCAGTTATGATAATGAGGCTCGCCATTGTTCTCTCGCGGGAAAAAAACCCATTCTAAAACGGATTCAGGGCTGCTTGAAAAGTCAAGAGAAAAAAAATTCCAGTTGCTGACATTATTTTTAAAAAAATTGCGCAGATCCTGGCGATACGACTACAAAGGCGAAAGGAATATGAATGCGAACAGCACTCGTCTATGCTTAAATAAATAGTTCAAGCCGATGGAATCATTACGTAAGTGTAATGTATTAAAGTACGTGAAAATGTTCCTAAAAGTGAAGGAAGCTGAGAAAGAGAGAAAGGAAATAGAGAGGATTGACAACTCGTCACGGATTGGAATTGCAAATTCACGCATGAATATTTGTAGATGAGTTCATTTTTGTAGTCTTAATGTTTTTAAGGCCTCAAAAGTCAAATGTTCCTCTAAATATGAGGTCGTAACTTCATCGATTAGTTAATTCAACCGTATCTGGCGTTACTTGGTGAAACAGCATTTCAATAATTGAATTAAACAGCAGGAGTTCAACTTTCCACTTATATTTAATGAATAAAGATACACTACACGTGTTTCAGCGTACGTTAGGGCCTCATAATCAGGTATACCTGACATATAGAGCGACATCTTCAGGTATACCTATTGATGACGCCGTAACGTGCGTTAAAACACGTGTAGTGTATTCTTATACATTAAATATAAGTGGACAGAATAACTTCTGCTGTTTAATTTAATTATCAATTAGTAAAACGGCAAAGCAATAGATGGATATAATAACATGAATTTGAGCGCATGGGTATAATAAATGAAAATTTCTATTTTATTTGTCCCAATTTGTGGTTGATGCTTACCGAAAAAGGACGTCGTTTGATCATTCGTAGCTTTTATGACAACTTACGGATTAATTGGAGATAATGGGTGGTTTATCCTGAAAAAATGACTTCGAAATTTTTCTTCGCGTAGTTTGATTATTTTTGTATTTTATTGCAGCATGTTGCTTAAACTGTGCCTGGTTATGCTTATTGAGAATCTCAGCAATTATCAGCGAAATCCTCACAAAGAAGGAAATAGATTTAAAATTGGAACATGGAATATTAATACATTACTGAAACCTGGAAAACTAGAAGAGGTAAAAATCTTTATGGCCAATTACAAACTAGATATTTTGGGATTGTGTGAAACAAGATGGGCTAGCAATGGTGATTTCAGATCAGAAAACTTCAGGGTTATCCATAGTGGAAGTGATAGATCAGGAAAAAATGGTGTAGCCATTTTACTTAGAGGTAAATGGTCATACAATGTTTTGAACACATATCATGTAAGTGACAGAATACTGATGATCAAACTGAAAGCAGTTCCAACTAATATTGTAATAATACAGGTATACTTTCCAACTACAAAGAGTAGAGATGATGAAATAGAAGAAATATATGAATGTATAGAAAATTTGCTCGAGATGGTAGAAGACAAAGAGAATGTTATTCTTATGAGGGACTTTAATGCGTCAGTAGGAATACAAGAAAACCAGAAACATGTTGAAAGATTTGGATTAGGAGATGTAAATCCGAGAGGTAGTAAACTGTTGGAATTCTGTTTACAACATGAGTTTGTAATAACTAACACATGCTATGAGGTACACAAGAGGAGACGATACACATGGAAAGCACCTGGAGATAAAAAGAGATGCATGATAGATTACATAATAGTAAAGCAAAGACTTAGAAAACAGGTTAAATCTAGTCTCAGCTACCCAGGAGCTAAGGTGGATAGCGATCACATACTAGTGATAGCAAACTGTGATATTAAATTTAAGAAGCATAATACGGTTAATCATAATAAATGGTGTTTACATAAACTAAAAGATGTTGACACTTGACAGGAATTTCAAGAAACAGCTGGCAAACTAGTGAATGAAGATGATGGATGGGACGGTATCAAATATGGCTTAATAACAGCTGCTGACAAGGTTCTAAAAGTAAAGAAACCTAAAAACTAACCTGAAACCTAAAAAATCTTGGATGACCCAAGAGATCTTGGAGCTCTTGGAGAAAGAAATAAGTTAGGGTCCAAAAATTATAATAAATACAAGGCTGTTAAAAACAAGATAACAACAATGTGTAGGTTACAGAAAGAAATATGGATGAACGAAACAAGAAATTGAGAAAGATTTAGTTGAGGGGAAACTTGACAAAGCCTACAGCAAAGTAAAAACATTACAATATAGACCGAAAACTAAGAACAACCTGGTGAAAGATAAACATGGGAAACTATTATTTGGGCATTAGGTGTGTGATAGATGGAAAGAATTTATTGAAGACTTGTATGAGGGTAAGGAAATTGAAAAAATAGAAGAGTATATTGAAGAGGAAAATTCTATTAACGCTGATAGCAAAGGGCCACCCATAACAAGAGCTGAGTTTAACAATGCTCTGAATAAATTAAAGCAAAATAAATCCACCGGTGTGGATAACATTGCAGCAGAACTACTGCAAATAGTGGTGATACAATTAAGAATAAACTTTACATGATTGTATCCAATTGCTATGAGGAAGGAAAGGTACCACATGATTTCACAAAAAGCAGAACCATTACACTTCCCAAGAAAGGCAATGCAAAGGATTGCACGAATTACCGAACAATAACGCTTCTGTCCCATGCTTCAAAAATTTATTGGTTATAGTAAAAGAGAGAATAAAAAAGAAAATTGATGCGACATTAGATAGTGAAGTACGGCTTCAGACCAGGAAAAGGCACTCGAGAGGCAATTTTAGCATTGCGACAAATCCTAGAGAGGAGGCTAGAAATTAACAGGAAAACTTATATAGCTTTCGTTGATTTGGAAAAGGCTTTTGACCATGTTGAATGGAGACTACTGTTCCAAGCAATGTGCAAAATAGGGTTGGATTCGGGATACAAAAGATTGATTTTAAACCTCTACAAAAACCAAAGTACGGAAATAGAAATCAGTGGCACCAAGAAAGAAGCAAATATAAGAAGAGGTGTTAGACAAGGTTGCCCAATATTGCCTTACTTGTTTAACTTATACATAGAAAAAGCATTGTCTGAAATGAAAACAAAGGCAAGAGGAATTAAAATAAATGGAAAACAAATTCATTGCGTTCGATTCGCAGACGACATAGCTCTAGTAGCTGACTCAGAGAAGGAATTAAGTCGAATGCTCAAGATTCTAAATAATATTTTATTAAAACTGAAACTTAAAATAAACACCAAGAAAAAAAATCATGGTGGTAGAAAGAAAGAGAAAAGAAAAGATAACGAATATATGTATAGACGGAGTGAGACTGGAGGAAGTGACAGGGTTCTGCTACTTGGGTAGCATATTAGAGAATCATAACAACTGCTCCTCAGAGGTCAAAAGAAGAATAACGTTAGCCAAGAAAGCCTTTCAATTAAAGAAAAGTCTCCTAGTAAATAACAGCATTATAACATTGCAACAGTATTGAGACTAGGAAGAAATTCCTGAAAAGCTTTGTATGGAGTGTGCTAACATATGGATGCGAGACATGGACACTAAGGAAGAGTGAAATGACCAAACTTGAAGCTGCAGAAATGTGGTTTTGGAGGAGGATTACAAGAACTAGGTGGACCGACAGGAAAACTAATGAGCAAGTACTAAATGAAGACCATACAGAAAGTGAAATATTGAAAACAATTAAAACAAGAAAAGCAAAGCTCATCGGACACTTACTCAGGCACGACAACTTCATACAAAATATTATGGAAGGAAAAATTCTAGGCAAAAGACAGAGAGGACGACCGAGAACTTCATACCTAAAAGTATTGGCGATGGAAATGGGATGCACCTTGTACAAAGGCTGAAAAAAGAGATTGTTGGAAGTCGTGGCTGCAACAACAAGGATGACCTTTAGAAGAGAAGAAAAGATACTTATTGAATACTTCCTTGGAAAAATATTCTATTAAAAAACGGGAGAGGAATGCTCAGTTATGATTGAACGTCGGTGGTTGAATGTATAAGGGGAGGTTCCATCTGCTCAGTCGTCCATTTTGACTTCCCTCACTGTTTTTCACGAATCTATGGGCTTTTTTTGCATTTACTACCCACCATTCTTCTCATAGTCTTTCTTTTAACAGCATTAATGGTAGCAAACAAAATGGAATCAAAATGGATAAGTTCGGGACCAGGCTGGTGTGGTGATCGAATAGCAACATTTTCGACCCGAGAACCAAGGTTCGAATCTCGGAAGTGGCGGGTCTGTTTATCAGTAGAATCCCAATCCCTGCTTGCAATCCATGTGGAGACATCTTCTACTAAAGTACCTCGTCGGTCCCTTGGTGGCTTTGGGTTAGTAAAAGGCTAATGCAAACTCCTGATTTCTCTCCACCTTCCTCCATTTTTCAAATAATTCTGCCGTTGATATACTAATAACCTATTTTCGATGACGCTAGCTACACAGTAATCGTTTGCTCACCCTAGTAACTTGAGCCTAATAGAAGATAAACTATGGATAACCGATGAAACTGTGAAAGTCAGAGAACACTTTTAGACTTGAACAGCCATCCAGACCATGAATTAAAAGGGGCGTTTATCAATGAGGATGGCGAATTTTTCCACCTCCCCAGAACAATACTCCTTATGCGTTATGCGCTGCTTTCATTCATGAAAAATGGTTGTTATCGGTCTTGCGTTTCAGGGGAAGATTCGTGACAAAGGGTTAGCAGACACAAAGGAATCCATCATTCTAATGGAAAGGTGATCCCTCCTCAAAGACGCGTTCGCGCTGATTTTTGACGCCCGTTGAGTTTTTGTTCCGCTTTCATTCGGAATATCGTCCGTCATTGTCTGGAAAGCACTAGCCAACGTTCTCAATGCACACATTCTCCCGAGGTTCATATCGTCTGCATTTGAGGCGAGATTAGCAAGGTGACTAAGGTAATAGCTTGCCACGTGAGACTCAGAGTGGGCGAAATTAATCGCTGAAAATCCTATCCCTACTTGGTTGCTTTGAAGAGAAACTTTTCAGTTAAGACTAAGGGCCTTGTCCATTCAAATTGTAGGAGTTATTGCTTATAGGACAAATCGGAGCTCTTCAGCGCATAGGAACGACTTTGAATGTGTGCGCAGGTGAAGCGCTCGTTATCGTTAATCTTCCATTTGGTAGAAATATGTAAGTTTAAAATTTTTTCGGCCGAATATTTTGGAAATATTTTGAAAAAGTTCGTTAAAATAAATGATTGAAAGAGAAAGTTTTTTTACAATTTAATTTTTATTTAATTAAATTTAATTAAATTTAATTAAATACTGAGAGTTATCCACGTAGACGCCTTTACTAAATGAACATGTTAAAATTTGTGACTTCCACGATTTATTTAAAACTTTCGACTGGTTTCGGCTATCAAGCCATCTTCAGGTACACAATATTTACACCATGGTTGAAATTCGCTATGAAAAAATCATTTGACTTGACCGGGATCAAATGATTTTTTCATAGCGAATTTCAACCCTGGTGTATATGCACCCGTGCGAGTGACTTCGTACCATATCATTTGTTACATGCAATGTATGGAAATTACACAATCTTTGTTGTCAGCCATTTATATACAGTAGAACCCCGCTTTACGATGCATTCAACTTACGATCTGAGCTGATTTTGCGCGCGCTTTTTAAAATTTCAAATTTCTCAGATTTTGTTTTAAATATTGGTTTAATAATAGTTTCAATAATAATTTTAATCCAGGATATTTCGTATACATTGGCTCTGACGCGTACAATGAATGGATTGGCACTGATGCTCTTTAAACCGATTCCTCGTCCGGAAATTATGCCGATTCAACATACGATGGAATTCGCTTTACGATCGGTCCTCCGGAACGGATTAATATCGTAAAGCAAGGGTCTACTGCATATTACAGAAGATCATGGGAAACTCTCAGTTTGGGGGGGAGGGGTACACACTTGTTGGTGGAACAAGGTGAAGGTGAGCTGTGGGATGAATATATGGCACAAAGGAAAATTTGAAGGTACTGGGAGAGTGTTCATGACGCTAGTGGGGAGACGGGGTAATGCATAACAGAGGTTGGGAAATATGACGTCGTTGATCATTCGCTGCTCCAAGGCATACACCTTCCATCTTTTAAATAAATCGTGGAAGCCACAAATTATAACGTGTTCATTATGACATCCTTCCACCCGTGAAAGTTTCTCGTTTCAATATTAAGCCTATACTGAAATTTTCCGCTCCAGCAAAAATCGGGGATGCAATGGTTGACGTTCTTCTGTCTAGCGCTCATCAACTGTTCACCCGATCTGTTTTGAAGTGCGCCGCAGAGGGCGCAGGGTCTGAAACATTGAGCTGGATGGAGAGGGCGCTGCGCTGCTGTGGCGAATTATTCAAGGTATAGCGTGGGCGTTGCCTGTCCGCCATCTATAAGCATTCCCCTTAAATATATTTTTTATTCATTTAAATTAATAATAATCCGCATTCCTGGTGAAAACTATGGTAAAAGCGGGTAGAATCCTTGGTACTAAGTAGCCAATATATGTGCTTTGAGTTATTTGTCTTAAATTTCAAACAGATGGTTTACATTTCTACATTAACATCTACATACTACCCTGCGCTCCGCCGCATGGGCGTCTGGCAGGGGGTATTAGGTCACCAGCCGTGTAAAGATGTAAGGTTTTGGGAGATTAAATGGTGACGTGTATTATAGGGGTGGATTTAGTGGAGCTCAGTTTTTATTGAGGGTCGCTTATTGTGCGCGAAAAGAACGAGTTTTTGAACTTATCTCGTTCGGAAGTGAATCTCTCTTATTTTATCGCTTCTGTCAGACCTAGAGATGTAGTGAGGCGTCACGATGACATTCTCTGAGTCGTTCTGAAACACATTACTTCTGAATTTCTCAAGTAACCTAAGCCTAGCCTATAGCTTCCGAGTCTCTAGGGGTTCCCACCATAATCCCTCTAAAAGTTGTGGGACTCTATATGTTCTTGCTATACATCCGCAAACTCGTCCATTCCCTCGTGCTATCCAAAGGAAAGTGGGAAAAGAGCGGGGATAACCAATATGGTTGATATTTCAGTTGTCAGTCTATAGTTTGATGTCGTAATGTCCTCACCATCTTTCTTAATGATCTTAATGGAATGGAAAACAACTGCTCTGTTGTGTTGCGAAGTGAAGAGCGCACTAGAGCGAACTGGAAGTGCTAAAATTCTACGCCCATCGGATGGTACGATGATGATGGTCAGCGTCTTTTGTATTGGAGCACCAGCGCTTGTACTCTTCACCTTATTCCTACCCGTCGTTGCACTTATCCTCCTGTAAATGACTAACTGTTTAAGGTAAAGACTGTCTATGATTAAGATAAACAGACTTATAAGCAAGGTTTGGAAAACGTCTATTATTCGTTAGAGTCAATAGAACGCGACTGCTACTTGCCGCCACTGAATCTCGTAATTTTTTAAAATAAGTATTCTACCGGAAATGGTAGGTTTTATTGAATGTCAGAGAATCTTCTCCCGGGTTTCTACACTTTTCGGGGCCTATCTCGCTCTAGTATATCCTTTTTCGCCTCAGAATAGGGTCTACCCTTCTTCATCCCGTCCATTAAACATATTCTCTTTCTTCCCCTACCCCGCTTGCCCAACATCCTTCCCTCTATCACATTCTTCAGCAATCCCTCGCCCCTTATTACATCCTTCAGCCACTTACTCTGCCGCTCTCCAATTTCATTAAGAAGTTTCCTTTCTTCGCCCACTATCTCAAGCACTTCCTCGTTACTCCTCCTCTTCGTTCGCCTCACCTTCTCCATCCTTCTCCACATCCAAATCTCAAATACCTGCAGCCTATTCTCGTCCTCCTTATCATACTCGCCATTAAATCGTACTATTCAGGTCAATTTATGCGATTGACCCAATCGATATCACACAACATCACAACTGATTGGTAGAAAAACTCCAACTCTCCTCGTACCAGTAGTGATTATAACAAAAACGGCGTTCAGTCATTGTAAGACACATCGTTAGCGTAGAAGTCATATCTATCCTCACACTCTCCTTGTCCCAATTCCCTTCCATTCCATGGCTGAGCGTCCGAACACCCCCTCCAAAATGCCTCTCCAGTAGCTTGAAAGGTGATATGTAGACGCATCCTAATATCTTTCCTCCCGTAATTATTGTGCCGACTACTTGGGGAACAGACTTGAATTAGTCGGATCAAACCTGGAACCATGGGAGTGATTTCGCACCCGTAAACAAATAAGAAGATGAAACCGGAAGAGAAGGAAAAGAGGACGAGGTGGGAAGCGTGGAAGGAAAGTCGGTGGTTTTGTAGAGGATGCCGCACATACATCCGCACCACGCCCCGGCCGTTTATCTCAATTACCGCCTGGAATTCCGTGGGAGGAGAGAGAGAGAGAGAATTCGAGAAGAAATGGGTGGCATGGGGGAAGGAGGAGTGAGATTGGGTGCGAATGGGGAAAATCCTCTTTCGCTCAATCGATGTCGTGGGAGTGAAAAAAAGAGTAAATCTCGAAGGGGAACAAATCAGCTGAGTTAGGACGGAATGTGGAACGAGGAGAGGAAGGCTTGGGACGGTCACCCTCATTGAACTCCTTGAAATCTCAGGAAAAAACCCTAGATATTGCTACCTCCCGGTTAAATTAGGGAACTCTTGAATCATACTATTCAATTTGGCATTAATTACATAGTAATGTTTCCTTAATTCTGTCACTGTGGCACAGTTTATCCCTTGGAAAGTTTTATATTCATATGCTCTTGGCTCCGTGTCTAACAATGTTAATATAAAACCACCAAATCGTTATTTTTCCGGCCTTAAATCATGTACCCGGGTGCATTTTTCATGAGCCCAGATTTCATTCAGTTCTGTTGATGTTAATTTCCAAGAATCTTGGTTGTCAGCTTGGTTAAAAATTCACCGCCGAGTTTCCATATTGAGGAAATTCTGAATACAACATATGTAGTTTCCGATTGAAGGGTTTTTATTAGAACAGATTTCATTTCCCTGAATGGTAGTACATGTTTATTTTTTAAACCTTAAACACTTTTACGCAATGATAAGTTGTACAGAAAGGGGACATCCTTCCATGTTGTTTCAAGGGTACGAAAATGAAATAAAAATGAAATAATTAGGGTGAGACAGTAACCGCCTAGTTCGGACGTAGCTTGGGAATTTCTCCCGGATCATTCCGAATTACAGTATGCCATTACTCATCACCAGGATAATTTTACGAAGCCGCGAACTCGGTGCCACGTGAAGTTATTAAGAGTGAAAATGCTCAGAATATACCTATTACCCAAAAGATTCTTAGGCCTTACAGCACCCAATGAGTGCTACGTACTTTATACTGGGCGCGATATAGATTTATTGGTTTCTCCAAGGTTATGATATTTAGCCCCTTCGGAGTAGAACACCTTCACCAGATCACTCCAGGTCACAATAATCATCGTAGTTGATGATAAATAACACCTTGTAAGGTTTGATGATGTAAAAAAATTGTTTTTTATTGCCATACAAGCAAATTGCGAATACTGAATTGCCTTTATGCATATTGCAAAAAAATATTTACCTCAGGCCTAGTTATGAAACTGTACGAACGTCTGATGGCTGATTACTTTCCTTGAAACCAAGATATTTATTTCCTGCCAATCCCAAATTTCTTAAATTCTAATAATTCTCGCTTCGTAGCACCTCAGGTTGGTTAGTGTTTCTTCTGATAATTTTGACATAAAATCGAAGAGCATCCGAGTCACAAAAAATGCGTGATTACCAAGTTAGCAGTGTTTTATGAATCATGGTTTATGTTCTTGGGGTAAATATTTACTTACCTTTCTCAGCCCTGGTTGAAATTGCTCCAAACAATATTCCTTTGCATTTAAAGAGTAGTAATTGTCATAGTATTTCAGGGAGGCAGTTAAATGCATTAGGAAATAGTTAAAGCAGTATCACCCCTGTGGTTGGACAACCGGGCAAGTTCCCCACGTTATTGATGGCTCTTACTCTTGGAGTTGATGTATTTGCTCTTGAATATCACACGAACTTCAAGTATGACAACTATTAGGAAAAGACTACATGTAGTAGTATTTCTTTTTCGCATTGAATTTTTCAAGGGTTTTCTTCTTCATCTCCCGACTCTCGAGTCTTTTAAGGACCATGGAGAATAACCAATCACATTCATTTTCGAATTTTCATTTCCACTTCTTCTCTTGTTCTCTTATAATTTTTCATCCTTTCCCTTTGTTTTATCCTCCTCTCTTCCGTCAAGGTGTTATTTATTTTTTCTTTTCCTTCTTTCGGAAACCTTTCAAGTTTCCATCAATCTTCTGCATTTAGCTTTATCCTGTATTATTATGTCTTACCTTATTCCTGCCACTCCCGGGTGGCCATTCTTGCTTACGAACATGATTGAAAATTCGTTTCGTAATTCTACTGTTTTCCATCGTCATTGCGTGTCCGAAGAACTCTCCTTTGTCTATTCCCATCTGATATTTATTTATTTCGCTCTCGTCATTCTTGCAGGGGTCATCATTCTTCATGTGTCTAAACTCGCCTTTCTTTGTTTTTAGTTGTTCCAGGATTTATCTTAGAACTTTTATTCCCTACTTCTCCATATATTTAAACACTATATTTATTTTTCATGCTTTTGGTATTAGGGATCCATTACGTATTTGCACCTGGGGCCTCTAAAGCCTGAGATTGGCCCTGAAGCTAGGCTTGGCGATAATCAAACTCGCAGTGCAGTAAAACCCCCGTTAATCTTTCTCCTGGACAACATAGAAAAACATAAATTTTGAAAACAAATTCTGTGAACATTTCGCATTAGAACTTCTAGAAAAACGAAGAATTCCTCCTAAAAATTAAACCTTAAACACATAGTTCTTGATTTTAAAAGTTTCAGCGCAGAAAAGGAAGAGCTATATGCGTGAGCAACACGAGGGCGAGGAGAAGGGAGAGACACAGGAGCGACGGAGAACCCGACCCATTCTTTAAAGTGAGTAATTTCGTGGTCGCCGGGAGCGAGGGATTGGGTGCGGAGGGGAGAGACGGAGGCTAGAGAGGGAGGGAGAGGATGGGGTGAAGGCGTCTGCGGGTGGGTGGAAGCAGTTGGGAAGGGAATCGGCGAGGTGAAAAAAGAGGGTTATCTCAGGGCGGTGACAGAGTTTAAGGAGAAAAGAGGCCGAATACCAAGCGTGAGAGAGAGAGAGAGAGGGACCTGAGTATTATATCCTACGAGAGGGCGGCGTGGAGACAGGGACTCTTGAATAGGGTTCTTT
The DNA here is from genome assembly GCA_963169105.1 of Ceriagrion tenellum. Lineage (NCBI taxonomy): Eukaryota > Metazoa > Arthropoda > Insecta > Odonata > Coenagrionidae > Ceriagrion > Ceriagrion tenellum. The sequence goes on from OY720632.1 coordinate 108,883,023, forward strand.
TCGAGTGCGAGGGATCGCACACGGTGGAGGAGGTGGTTTGGAAGGGGCAATGCCAAAAGGGCAACCGGAGGAAAAGAAAAGGGCTGGCGGGCATTTCGCAGAAATTGAGACGATGCGAAATGCGTCTATTCTACTGCCAGCGGGTGATCGCAGTGTTCGAGAAGGTGAAACTGAAAGGTATAAAAAAGAAAAAAACTATGTAGAAGATGGACCGATAGGAATTGATGCCACACCAACAAATTATTTACTCCATTGGAAATAACCAAAGAATGTGACCGGAAAATAAATGAAATTCACGTAAACTGATAGATTAGAAAAAGGATCCCATCAGACCAACTGTGAGAAACGTCTTCTTGGTTTTTATTTATTCATTAATCACAGAATCACTTACAGTAAAAAGTCTATTTACATACTCTTTCGAATTCGCCGCTTTGTCGTATCATAAATCGTTTTATTTTCCATTCAAACTATAAAGCCGAATGTGTAAAGGCAGTCTCTCCCTGAGAATTTCAAACCAATGTAATGGTAGCAGTCATCCTATTTCTCGTCTCAATATTGTAGTGCATTATTTTCCTTCTCAGAATTTTAAGACTTCCATTTCCCTTGATGCAATGCAAGATCCCATTCTCTTCCCTTTTTCTCGCTTACTAAACACTCCCCTGCTACAGCATTGCGCTATCTCTGAGTCCGTCCGTTTCCTCAACATCCTCTTCTTCTTCCTTTTTGAGTTTTCTCCCATCAATTCTCTTTCTCCGGTCAGTTATTTTACTAGTTATTGTCATACCATCTTCCCTATCGAGCTTACTCTATCTATATTTCACAATCGCCTCTTAAATCAAGCTGCCGAACCAATGTACTTCATGCTTCTAATTAAAGTAGTTGTGGTAGTAATTAGAAGAGACTGCCGACAACATGGGTCTTTTGCGTCAAAAAGGACATTGCGATGGGATGGCGAGAGTAGGATTGTTCTGGAAGTGGAGAGGCTTTGGAGATAAGCCCAGCGTCGGCTTTCGCTGGCTTGGAAGGAACCATAGGCTCAAAGTTTAACGTCCCAGTCTACGGACGGAGTGCTGCCCTTGAAATGCTCTCTAAAAGGGGCCATAGTCGGGCCCGGGGTTTCAATGAAAAATCTCCGCCGATACACAGACTCGAACCTGAACCCTTGTGATTGGAGGCAAGGACTATCCACCACAGCAAACTTCCACTCACGGATTGAGCAAGGTTCGACAGGGCTTGGTGGAATAATTTCTCATATTCCGGATGACAAATGGATTACATCTTAATTAAAAGTTTTACTGTATGTATTTGAGCCGTGGTTATGTTTTGGGGATCTATAGCTTTTTGTACAATTTAATTGTCATACTAATAATTATATTTGACGGGAAATAATGTCTTGAAAAGGATGAAAAAAATGGATTTCATCTTAATTAAAAGTTTTACTCTTTTCATTTGCGCCGTGGTTATGTTTTGGGGATCTATAGCTTTTTGTACAATTTAATTGTCACTCTGATAACTATATTTAACGGGAAATATTTTCCTGCATATTCATTCTGTTTCATGCGTTATTATCCGTTAATCGTTTTCCAAATGACGAGCAGTGCTGTTGTGGTGTACGCTAAAAGCAGGATGTCCTGATAAAGCAAGGTGTAGTATAAATTCTTCGGAATTATTTTCTGTGTAGTATTTACCTCAACTAAACATGAACTATTAGCTTCCTGATTTTTAGCTTTCTCGTGTTTAGAACTAATATCGCAAATGTCACATGTGAGACCAAGCTGATTTATGGGGACAGTTTGCCTTATTCCCCAGTTACTGTGTTTCTGGTTATTACTAATCACCAGTAAACTTAATGTAGTTCTGCAGTGGATCTGAATGCTGAGGAGTCCTGATGTGTGCCATGCAGTATTTTGCTATGTTTTCTTCATAACCTCCTTGTCTCTCCAATTACCTTCAGCTTTCTTGGGCTAAGAAATTTCTCTGCTGCGTTATTCATCAATTGTTCCCCAAGTCCCGTACAGCACTCCCGCGGTCTTTTCGCATGGCTTGGGACTTTTCCTAACCTCACTCTTAGATGGGATACGCCTCCCCAATTAAGTACGCGACTCCAAACGACGGGGCCCAAGGCGGATGAGTATGGTGGCCGGTTCGGAGGAGAACGAAGAATGAAAACGGAAGGAAAAGGCGGACAAACGGCCTTATCCGAGGCGTTATTGAGCCGTCAGCTCCCCGCTTAAACACTTAAACCTAAAGGGAGAGGATGGCATGGAGATGTTACGGGGAGGGACACAAGACGAGGTGGGAGGGAACGGAGGGAGGGAAGACAAAAAGAAACAACAGCACTCAAGATGAGGGCGCACTGGGATGATGGGAAGAAGCAGCGCGGGGGACAAACAGAGGGGAAAAAAGTGAAGGTCCTGTGGGAGTATAGGAATGGGAACGGAGCGAGAGTGAATGAATGTAGGAATGAAAGAAGCGAAGGACTTTTGCACCAAATATCGAGAGATAAAGAGATGAGTGGGAGATGGCAAGTCGACAGGCCAGGAAGACGTCTTGGTCCCGACGAATTGAATCGCGAGAGAGCGAAGAGTTCCCTCTTTCTCAAGATTGTGACGCGCGGGAAATTCGTATGGAAGGACGAAAAAAAATAAAGGGAGCGCGACTGCGTGGGAGGAAACAAAAGAGGAACGATCGCGAAGTATTTCATTCGGTTGAGGGAAAGAAATTTCAAACAGAACCGTCCCGTTAAGAGCTCGCAAAGGAAAAGCTGGGCGGATAAGCGGTGTCTGAGCAACTCCGGAGGGACCGCCGCAGGGGAAAGAGAAACATGAAATCACCACGACTGATGTAAGTAAAAAGAAGGCGCCCTAGGCATTTCATATTCATTTTTTTGCCTCGAACAGATGAAACATTGTTTGAAACAACTCTACATCCAAGATAGTGTGCTGTAACGATAAGTAGTAGGCAGAATATACTATAGGAATTTATAATGAGCTAAAATAACACGTTTTAACTTAAATGAAATTCTTGTAACGCCGGATAAAATGGAAAATGATAATGTGCGTATATGATTGTAACACCAGGGTCTGAATAAGCCAAAGATACGTAAAGTGAAAAGATTTATTTTATTTATTTATTTTATCTTCACTACCCCGAATACAGCACGATGTGCCAATTTACGTCGGGTGGATAACAGTAACAACGGAAGAGACACAAACACCCATGTCATGGGCAGATAATATATTACCCAGGCGGGACTCGAACCCGCGACCCTAGGGTTAGCAGGCGAGGACTTTACCCCGCCGCCACCGGGGCCGACGATGCAGTTTTGGGAATTCTGCGGTGAAAAGAAGGAATAAGGAGATTGAGGAAATAATAGATAAGCATCCCAGATGAGCAAGGTTGGCAAGTATCTGCAAAATAATCATCCTCAGATGAGGCAATTGGTGGAGAGATAGTTATGAGGGATTTAGTATTTCTCACCGGCGTGTGAATTGATTTCAGTCTCTTAAGAGCCTTATGGGATAAAAAATGCAATATTTCCCGCTGCTTCACAGAAGAGAAAAAAGAATAAAATCTTAAATTATGTCTGCATATCTTTTGAGGATTATTGACTCTCCGTGACCAATTTGGGTCCTTTTTCTAGAGAATTATCACTTTAACCATTGAGTGACTATAATGAGACATGGAAAGTTTAGCACAATCTAGCAATACATGAAACTCATCTCGAGCAGAAGCACACTTCTGCTTTAGTTGCTCTTGTTTCTAAGGTTAATGTCGCACCATCAAACCAAAGGCCAAACTAGACATTGTAGCAACCTTCATGTTGGAGGCGAGATTTGCACCTAAATAGGCTGGTTATTTAACAATCCAGATACATTAGGCTCAAAATAATCGAAATAACTCCCCCTTTTCGTTGTTTTCGTGAGATACTAAAGTTTTGGAAAAGAAATCAATGGAAAAAGATTCAGCCTGACTAGCTGCAATTCATGTACACATAAAACATAGTAAACATAAAACCACCAGATAAAATTAAATATCTTGGAATTACCTTAACTGCAGAGATATCTGATATATTGTGGGGAACACACATACAAACATATACGGCACAGAGTTAAAGAAACTTGGTTCTATCAAGCGTATAATAGGAAGGTTATTGGATGAAAAAGTCAAAGAGAGATGCTACTTCGCTCTAGTCAGGACACACCTCAAATATGCCGCGAGCATTTGAGACCATGGTGATAAAAATTTAACCGAAAAATAATAAAATAGAAATAAAATCTGCATCCTTCATTAAAAACTGCTACGAGAAAACGTATTCTTTCTCACAACTTTTAGAGGGATTAAGGTGGGAGCCCTCAGAGATTTTGAGGCTACACGCTAGGCTTAGGTTACTTGAGAAATGCAGAAGTAGTGTGTTTCAGAGCGACACAGAGAATGTTATCATCATGCCTCTCTACATCTTTTGGTCTGAAGGAAGCGATAAAATAAGAGAGATACATTGCCGAACAGATAAGTCCAAAAGTCGTTCTTTCCGCGCACAATAAGCGGCGACAATAAAAAATTAGCTCCACTAAATACACTCCCGTAATACACGTCACCATTTCACCTTCCAAAACCTTGTCCCTTTTATCTTTACACGGCTGGTGCCCTAACACCCTCTTGCCACACGTTCTTTACTCTAAGTTCAAATTCAAGTTAAATTGCAGCATAATTTATTCATCGCTGCTCCATCGGTAAGAAGTCTTTTCAGTTCTTTTTTCTGGTAAGAGGCACGCGCGGAAACGTAATTAACGTACTCCCAAGCTTTTAACTGTTGGAGACTCTACATGATGAAGTAATTGAGAGTCATTTATGGATTATGCCTCAAAGTTTACGGTACCCTCTCTTAGCCGTTTAGTTAGAACTAAATGCTCTCTTCTTTATCGTGGGTAATAATTTCTATTTAATGCTCGGTCGTGACGCCACCTGCAACGGGGGCGACGATAAACAAGGATAGGCGGAGGGTCCCGCGGACATTTAATTCCTTTGACGGACGGACCTGTCCGGGCGAAATTGTGACCGCGCGCCCTTCCTCTGCCTCGTCCTCCTCTCCCTCGAGCACATGTGAAGATGAAGTGGAGAGACGGGTGAGAGGAAAGGCCGGACGGACGTGAGTGAGTGAAATGTTGAAAGCGTTTGGCGGGGCGGGGGGAGAAAGGGAATGGGGAGGGGGCGACTGGCTGTGCGGGACGCGACGAGGAAACGGAAGAAGTGAGGAGATGGCGATGCTGTGGGATGAGGGTCGGCCTTTCGTCCGGAGAAAAGGGTGTCCCTCGCGTGGGTGAAAGAGCCACCCTGGAGGGGCGTAGCTGTGGGGGAAGGGTGGTACACAGGGAATGTCAGGAGAAGATGTGAAAGTAAGGCATGGAAAAAATCATGCATGGGTGGAATCAATGGAGAGGCGAAGTCGACTTCGTGGCTTATTGATATATACTGGTTACGAAAAACTCATACGCCTGATTTTATAATGTCTGGTTGTCAAAAAGTGATATGGTGGAAGTTCAGCATAATGAATCACAGAAATGGCAATTTTCCACTAGATAAGTTTTACCTTATCTAGTGAAAAAATAGATAAGGTTTACCTTATATATTTTCCACTAAAACTAAATAAGGTTTAGCTGATCTAGTGGAAAATTGCCATTTCTGTGATTCATTTATCTGGTTGACGTAAACTGCAAATTTATCTAGTCTTTACTTCATATTGATATTGATTGCGAGTTTGGATTTTGTACTTTACGTAAACCTTCGGTTGTTTGGCGATAGCGTCATCGATTAGTATAAGTTTCCTTGCCGAGAAAATATTTCAACATAAATTATGAAACGGGGCCTTAAAACTAGTAATTTTTCTTCATAGTAAATCCGAATGATTTCAACAGATTCAGGCGAGATATCGTGGAAGTTCGTCATATAATTACATCTTATCAACTATCCTGCAGAAAAGTGCCATTGTTGTTTCTTTTATAATTCATATTAAGTGAAAATCACTGTGTGTATACATTAGTGTACTCCTTCCCACTTTATTGCACGGTATACAAAATTGGTATTCCAGGATAAACATCGATGTAAGCTGAATCAAGTAGGTATCAGTTATCTGAGAAGTGTTTGCGATAAAAGCAGGAGAGATAGGAATTGGAATGAGTGGGTGATGAAAGAATATGGCTGGCTTGCTATGTTGAGAGAATGTATGGAGGCCAAATTGATAAACAGACATCTGATAGTGGAGTGAATGGCGTCTGAGGAAGGGGTAGACGTAGAAAGTTGTGGGTGAATGTGTTGGAAGACTCTCTCAAGAGGAAGAGTATTATGATTCTAATAAGGAGAGTACGTGTACGAAGCAATGCATGTATGTGGTAGGATAAAATAAGTTTGTAAAAATGAGATGGTTTGGAGGAAATTATTTTAATCGAAGCTAATGTTTTATGTATAGCGCCAAGAATTAAACAGTTTTGACCACGCCTTTCCCGAAAGGGATATGAGCGTGGCGGGTATACATGTATGTACTCTTCTTGCCTTACGACCTCGGTAGGACGACGAAATATCTGTTTTACCTCTCCTCCTCCCAATACATCTTAAACGTTTCCATCTTTTTGCTCATTCTCTCCCAATTTTCTGTGAAATTTCTATGTATCTTTTTCTCGTATCCCCTACTAGTGTTTCTCCAACCTGTTTCAGTATCATTCTTTGTATTCAACCTGAGGTATACTGGAAAAGTGTACTTATTTTCACAGTTTTCTCTTCCTTCAACCGTGATCCCTATCTCAGTCTAGTCTTTTCCTAGTCGAACAAATCATTTTCTCTCCGTCTTTGCCATCGTCGTACCCGTTCTCCCCCTTACCCTTTTGGTCAATCTGTCCGTGTCCTTCCTTATGATATGTCATGCGTATGCCAAGAAAATTGTATCATTTTGATGTTATTAAATATCCACACGTTTTCGTTTGAAACCAGTTCGGTCTCAATGATTACTCACCATTACCTACTTGATCTCATCGCGTGTTCAGTCAAAGGTTCGAACCCTTAGACCCACATAACCTTGTTTTTAAAGGTAATTTTTTATGTAGCTTCTAAAATGTATAATGAATTTATCACCCAATTAAAATGGAAAATTTTAATGTCTTCTTCTAGAAAGGGAAAAAATATCATAAATCTGTTTGGATGATTTTGGAGTGATATTTGAAAATTTGGGAATATGGTCTTTCTAAATAACGGTGATATAATTATAATGGCATTTTAAATCCTCCACTGACTCATCTATATTGCACGTAATTTGGTTGGGCAATAAAAAATATCGCTCTCGTTTTCGGTCGCGCTAGCAATGGTATTAACTTAAGGAAATATAAAATTTCTACATTTTAGAAAATTAATATTTATGTCGCATGGCCTAAGTAGAATCAATCAATATTATGTATTTAGTTTTAACCTTTACTGGTGATTGGGCGCCACTCAACCAAGTTAGATCAAAAAGAATAAAGTGTGAACATTCGCGTACTTTTTTTTTTCGTGACCAACGTAGGCCGGGGACTCGTGAGAGGGGGGCGTGGTGCTGGATGGAGACAGACCGGCGTGGGGATTTGAGTCTGGCGTGGTGGGGAGTAGAGAAAATGGAGATGGAGAGGGAATGTAGCCACCGTGGGAGGATGGGGATTCGGTGGAAGGGGCTGTGCGTGAAGTCCTCTTTGTGTGTCTGTGTGTGTGCCTGTGAAGGGTGTGGGTGTGTTCGGGGAAGGATTGGAGGAGAGAGCGAGGATACGCCGCCGGTGACTGGTTGGACGACGGTGAGATCTCGTGTAGGGGGAGTGTTCCACCGGGGGTTGGCGCGCGTAAAAAGGCTCTTGGGGGGGGAGATAGGGTAGGTGGAGGAAGGGTATAGGGCGATGGGGGTCGCGGAGGCAACAACGATTCCTGGTGGGATTGAAAATAGGGGTAGAGAGGGGGACAGGGGTCGTGAGTAACAAATGTGGGATGGGATGGGGAGGCGGTGGTTGTGTGGGGTTGACGAAACAAGGGGTGGGGAGGGGGGGAGGAGGACAGGGCGCATTTAGGAGGGGGGGGAGAAAGGGCGAGGGAGTGTTGAGGAGTAGGATACGTCTTCCCTTCTCTCCTCCCTCCCCCTCTTCTCCTTCACGCCCCCACACTCCCTTTTCCAACACCCACCCCTTTCCGTCTCTCTCCGGAGTCCCTATATAGAGGACTCCCTGCACCCATTTGAGCCACAGAACGCACTTTGGAGGCTCACGAAGCGCATCTTCACCTTCCGGCTTTGGCAGTTGACGTCCAGGTCGCAATCTCCGCCGGCGTTTCTCCTCCCTTCGGTCCTGCGAGAGAATATACCGGGTAGATAACCCCTTCTGGTGTCCGCACCGCCTGGCTTACCAATCCGAGTTTATTCCTCCGGGGGGAAGAACTCCATTCGCGGTGAGTTGTTTTTTTTTTCAGTGTTAGGATTTCTTTTACCGGATTACTGAGACATATCGCGTTTTGATGGACAATCTATCCACTGGGTAAATGATTTTGTTATATTTGGATTTTTTGTGAGGTTCAGTGTCCGCTCTAAGTTAATATATCTAATTCTTACAACGACATTAGAGGTGAGTTTTTCATTTTTAAGTTGTTTTTCCTGGAGCACTGAGGTCAATCAGCTTGGACAAATAATCTATCCTCAGAGCTAATATTTGATACAATTGGATTTTACGGGAAGTTCAATGAATGGACGCTATCTTGTTGCGTGGTTTCAAACGTCCAAAATTGATCGCGCGGTGAATCCAATATATTTGATGCATTATTATTTTAAGCGAGGACATGCAGATTCATCACATGGATTCTGTTATTGCGAGAAATTGAACTATAATATAAGCACAAGTTTCAAGCTGAAGTCATTTCTTTTTATTTGCGCAGTTCATTTCGGTGCAATTTAAGAAAGAAAAACCTTGGTGCTAGGCTGAAATACATTCATTCCATAAATTAAATTTCATAAACGCAACGTTTATAGTCAAGTTATAAAAGTTAAAAAGTTTCCGATTGATAAATTATGCTATTTATTTAGATATATTTTTATGCCAACTAGATAGAATTGCCAATGGTGGGTAGAAATTTTATGTGGGGTAAAAACTAAAAGTACCGCATCTAAATGTGAGGGTCTGAGTCAAATGGCTGGAACTTCACCCAGTAAGAATGTTTCAAATTTAAGCATAGCAGGCTATCAATTTTTATAAGTAGAATTATCCCATTATTGGTACAGTATACTGGGTAGAATAGTGCTAGTAATTTAATGGATAATATTGTAATATCAAATTCAAAATTTCCATGGATATATTAATGCCAACGTGATGGTAATGATTGAATGGTTTTAAGTTATAAAAGTTTGTTACAAGTTGCTTTTTTCTCCATTGGTTCAGTGTTTTAGGGATATCATTTCATTGTTATCTATTCTTAAAGGTGTGAAAAATGCTGTACGCCACTCTCTAGTGAATTTTTGAAAAATTAAATGGGAAGGACTATTAAGAAATTATTATGACATTTTTCTAGCTTATAAGCACTAAATAAAAAGTCCTAATCCAGGCTTCGTGGAGGAATTTTGTATTTTTTTTAAACTTGAAAATATAAGATAACCTTTGACGCATCTGAGTTAATAGCCCGAAAAAATACTTAATTAAGTCACTTGTGTGCACGAAAAAGCAAATACTTAATTAAGTCACTTGTGTGCACGAAAAAGCTGATGTAATTTTAAATACAATTACGGCTAACTTTTTGCAACATGCTTTCATGAAATCTCATTTTTTTAACCGAGAACCTAGTCATGTTTTCAAATTTTTAACGATTCATTAATTGTGCTATGAATGTAATTGGACGCATGAAAAACAGTTTTTTTCCACGAGACTCGAGAATTAGCCGAAAATTACCGTCGTCTAGGACTTGAAGTCCCATAACTGCGAACCTTCAGTGATTTAAGTTCCTGATTACCCTGTCTAAGACATTAAGAGAGGAAAATACTGTGGAAGCCGATGGGATTAATTCAGTCCTACTTTCCTTCTTGAGAAGATAAGTCTGAGAAGAAAAAAGAAATGTTTTAAGTGATTCTGCAATTAAGAGGGAAGCATGCGAACAAAAAAAGACGATTTCCGTCGGCCTATATTTACTTAATGTCGGAGCGCGACAGAGAGGGGGAGAGAGTAAAATGAGGAAGAGATGCTCTAAATCTTATCTCCGTAATTTTTTTCCTAAAACGGTAGAGAAAAAAATGAGCCTCGACAAGTCCCAGAAGTCGGTTTATGGATTATTTATGAGGTATGCATGTATATCGAGTCGTAACAACGCGAAGGGTGAAATGATTCCTCCACCGGAATCATTCATTCCAATCCCCTAACTTCATTCGGGAAAGCTTTAAGAAGAAGTAAATTATGCATTGAAAAATAAAAATAAGGAATACACGGGCTTCTCGGATAAGACCGCTGACTCCTCCTCCTCCTCCGCAGACGATCTAGTCCCGTCTTGCTCCTCGGGTTCTAGATGGGCGTCATTGTCACCGATTTCTCGCGTCTCCCTCACTTTATTTTCTTTCCGTCCTCCTCCCCTGAAGACGACACGAGAATTTCGATTTCAGAGCCGCAGTATCTCCTCACGGAGTGTGTGAATCCGTGAGTGTGTGTTCGAGGGAAGGGTACGAAAGTAAAGAAAGTCGTGAATTGCACGGGGAAGAGCGTGGGAGTCCGGTGGGAGGGTGGAAGCTATCAGTGCGTAGGCCGAGATAGATCGATTTACTTGGATATCCTCTGTGGAGAAAACATTCACGTCTCTCATTTATATACATACATTAAGTACTCGTCGAGTGTTCTTCTTCTTCTTTCTAAACTTCCCGACGATGTGATGGGAAAACTTTTTTCGAAGTTGCCGAGTTAGGTCGGCTCGACCGTTTTAATATGCGGAGACACGCGTGCTAAATCCCGTCAGGTGAAATTGATTTGTGTTTTTTAAACTGTTTTTTTAATCGAGGATTGGAGGAAATTAAACAGTTGATTAGAAACATGCTTAGGCCCGTGATTTCCAATTAGGGAAATTTCATTACCAACATTCCCTCCTTCACTTAGAAACTTTTTGGGCACGAGTTATTCATTTAGCCTGTTCTTCCACGGAGGTAAAAATATAATGAGTTAAATTCATAATTAAGCCGCTGTTGGTTGTCAGAGTGAAGTAAAGTTTGCATTTAACCGGTCATTGTGATACTTTCTTCATCAAAAATAATCTAATTTTTATTGAATATGATGTGGAGATGCGGATGTGTTAACTATTTTATTTAATGTCTTTAATGATCAACGATTGGAAGGAACACACTAAACAGATTTTCTTATCCATGATTCCCTGTATAATTTTCTTGTAAGTTAAGTCGGTTTCTTTTGTGAATTTAGATTTTCTAATCTTCCAATCACTTCCATGTGCTTTAAGTTAGTAACTAGTTAAATTAAATTTTGGCGCTAAAATAGAATTGGTTGAGGGCTGTGACGATACTAAGGCATGTGATTTACTCAAATAAGGTGAGATATGAGTGATTGGCTGGCACAGTAACCTCTGAGAAGCATTGAGTGTGCCGATTGAGATAGGTAGAGTAACCACTGTTAAACTTAACTCATTGTATCTAGCTTTGTGGACGAGTTATTTGATTTCATTGATATATCTTTCACAATTCATACGAAATATTTAACGTTCATACAAAACCTACGGTGCCAGGCTGAATATCGTATAATATATTCATCGGTAATTACGTTTTTTAACGTACGGTCCTCATGGATGTTTTGGTTACTGCGCGTTTCAACTTACGACGTCAACCTTCAGCCAACTCATGACTTAATTATTTACAGCCAACTAAAATTTAGATGGCTAGCTTTGTCTGTCTGGCAGTGAGATATTAAATAAGTTGTTTACGCCTCAAGGTTTGGCCTCGCTTTGATGGAGTATAGTCAAAGTAAACGTACATAACGAGTACTTCGGGACTTGTCAGAAACTTCATCCGAGTCGAGTCTGAGTAAAGAGGACTCAAACGCATTATAATTGATAAATGATTTCGGAAAAATAGGCAGGGAAATATTTGCCGTAGAATCATTACAATGTGAAAGGATTGGGAATTCGACGGATGTGGAATTAAGTGTCCAATATTTGCGGGAAAACGGTCAAAATATTTTTTTTAACATACCGTTAGGGTTGACGAAAGGGCACGTTTACAAGACCATTTGGATACCAGCCACGGAAAATACGGTAAAGTTAATAAAATTGAAATATGCTTCAGTAGTAAGTTTTTCCCTCATTTTGTCATAAAGTCGCGAGTAGGGCCCATCTGTTCGCTGCTCGTATTCCATTATGTGGCACTCTTCTTCTATCCACCCGTGCAGAGTGAGGCTTGTCCGCTAAAGCGTCTATTTTTAAAATTTCAACCATTTGGGAGAGAGCTGTAGTTTAAGTCCCAACTAATAGATAAGTTAAAAATAGTAAGATTAAAACAAATAAACTATAATTCTTGGAAAGGAAAAAACAGTTATTAAGGGCAAACGTTATCATTAAGCCTTAAATCATTATCTTCCTCTATAAACATCCAATACTAACGCCGAAAAAATATTAGTTTTTATGTTATCTTTTATTCTCTCTCTATCATCCATAGCCAAATGAAAAATATCTAATGAAAAGCAATTACAAAGGCATAGCTTATGCATATTTAGTTTGGAGAGAACATCCTGTGGTGTATGCAACTATCCACTCTTATGGGAGTCGATGGTTGTCAACATGTCCCAATAATATTATACGCAAGGTCGAGGAGTCTCATCCGAATGATAACTTATCCCGATTGGATTCCACCCTAAGGAAGCGACTAACATTTTTTGCAGCTCCCATAGGAGAGGAGTATTTTATAAAAAAGGACATCTTTGTGGAATACGATTGCTTGTATCTTTTCCATTTATTTCGTGTAGAGTAAAAACGGCTGGTACACGAAGGGACAATCCAATAACTTCGCAACACGCCTTCGTTTCTCGACGGGTTCCGCTGGAGCCGATACGCGAGCATTCTGATCCCGCCCTTTCCTGGGGTGATTCGGGATCTTTGGGTTCACTAAAGAGCATCATTTTTGAACGAAAAATTATCTTGCGAAATCGTTCTTATTCTGATTTTACTCAGAAATGTAGGGCTTTATATGTAGATCGATCCTCTTTTGAAAAAAACACAGGGAAATGATTTACCAAGATGTGATTCTTAGGATATTTTCGCCAGTAAATGGAAAATGAATCTTTTGATAGCAAAAGCGGGTGCTTTTTATGAAATTTGATTAAGTATATTGAGAACTGAAGTCGTGTATTTACTAAAAGAAGACGAAAGGGAAATAACATTTGGATCTAAGGTAGCAAAAGTGGCATTGATTTTGTCAAATGTTTTACCCTCTGTTTAGCATACTATAATTTATATTATAGGTTCATACGCTGTTCAAATATAAAAGAATCAATCAATTTAAGGGACTTAGTAACGGCAACTTTCAACATAAACTTTATCATGCGATGGAATAACCGAGATACATATTCTAGTAATGAATGCAGAGTTATACAAAGTTAAACATTTTAGTTGAACGATTCATTTACTTTTATTTTATTTATAACCTCAATCCCTAAAAGTTGGCCTTTTTTATCGAGTGCTATAGCAGGTAACAACGGATGAACGCGAATACCTATGTCCTAAATGGTGAAAAACCACCTCAGGTTGGACACGAGCCCGCGATCCTCGGTCTACCATACGGACTTTACCCCGTCTCCCTGGCGACGAGGGACGATGTGAATTTATCAAATAAAAATGAAAAATTACTTCCCTAACGGAAATAAGGACAGGTGAAAGTTGCGCGTCTGATAACACATCAAGTAATGATGATTTATATCCTTTCCAGATTTCGGCCCTGAAATACGCAGAATTTGCATCCGTTACAAAAACTCCTCTTGGACTGGTAATCAAACCTCGGACAATAATTTCTCGTGGGATTTACAACGTGATTCACAATATTTGTCGGCCGCTGAAGAGTAGAAATACTGAAATAAATACTACACATTTCTTGGAGGCGCAAGGTGATATTGAGATCAGGCATTTTGCCCTTAAACTTGTGAATAGGGATTGACCAATCATCGCCTTCCATAACGTTAAGAAATTGGATTCAACTAAGTTTAGACTGTTTGATTCTGGTATTAAATCATCTCAGGAACACTGGAAAAGTTTGAACCTCGAATCTGTGATTAAATATCTGTCAAAGGAACAAGATTGAAATAAATGAAAAACATTATTTTCACAAATACCTGAGAGGAGTCTCTAGGAGAATAGGCCCATGCAATATAGGTTTTCAGCAAAACTGCTGGAATACTGCTGGAATTGCTTCCATATCCTTCAGTATAGTTTTAGTATATCTTTGTCATTCATTCCGGTGTGGCATATTATATATGTTGGCTCCACAATATGAGTTTTCAATGATTATTATTTTTAAGTTTATCATGTATTCTCTTGAGCCAAATCACCATTTACTTGAAAATGCTGAATTTGTACTGATATTGAGCGTAACAGAAACCAATAAAAAAGCGGTAACTTATTCTGGGGACAACATATTTTACATTTAATTTCTTATTTGCGATAAAAAGCGCATAGATATGAATTAGGAGAAAATTGATTTTGCTTCATAATGTTGTCTCGAGTAGGTTATTTCTCATCATATTTCAATTAATGCACTAACAAAAAGGCCATATTAAGTTATCAAACCCTCTCTTTCTGTTTTTGAACGATAAAACGCTACATAAGCACATATGATTTTGTAGGTGCCCACAAAACTAGTGTAGACCATCTACAGAAACAAGGTATCACATCTTAAAGAAAAATCAATACAGAATACCTCATTCCCGTTAACCTACGGCGTAAAAAGCAGCCACTTATAAGGAAAGAACGCGCAAATGTTCCAATTCAAAAGTTAAAATGCGAAATATATCAGTAAATCCCGTGTCTTGGTGCCATTAGACGCTATTATAAATAGCTTATTTAACGGAAGGTTTCGTGTGCCGCGAACCGAACCAAATAGGTTTGTTTTTCCGGACCGTTTCTCAAACCACCGCTCGCCGCCCAGGTTTGTCAGTTTCTACTTCAGGCATATCAATTTCTATTCAAAATAGCAAAATTCGCTTCAATGGCAGTTAATGGCTGTCTTGGTCTTTTAGGTGTTCTGGGTAGGAAGGAAAAATTTCGCTGTCTTATTAACTGTCTGGTGGTAATTCAAAAGCAGCATTCATCCCCGAAGCTGCGTTCAACCTTTGGACATTCAGTGCCAGAATCCCGCAGTCGGATTACACAAACTCTATAGAATCAGGGCTGATGGAATTTTGCAACGCTGAAACACAAAGAATAGAAATAGTTTGGAACAATTCTTCCTACCTAATAATAGAATTGTCCCAAGTGATTTTTATTCATTATGTTTAGCGGCCTATAGCGAAGTCCGTGGGTTGATTCTCCGACCAAGAAATCTTTTCTCCTGTTTTTTTTGAAAGGCGACCAACAAGTAAGCTTATTTGTACCGCCAGTACAAGAGGAGAGGTTGAAAAGGTGAGGATTATCTAGGGAACGGAAAAAGGGCGGAGGGATACTTGGCGCCAGCATTTGCCTCTTCTTAAACAAAAGGAAACGAGGATCACTCAGTTAAACACCCCAACCGATAGATATCTGCACTTGAATGTGCTTGAAGAATCCAAGAGGGGATCGATATTCAGCTGAAATATATCCGCAAGTGCCGTGGTTAGGACCCGCACTCTTCGGGTTTGGAAGCCTTCTTGCCACCTAATATCCCAATCCCTGCTCTTATTGCTCCCGGGGGAAAGTTTCGACGCAGATCGTTTCCTTCCGATAGTGTCCATGTTAAGAATCTAAAGTTCCTTCAACAGATGGCACCAGGGTCCGTGGCGCAGTGGGAGAGCACCGTGAAACACCTGTTGGTTGCGACACTGCTCATCTCCGGTCTGGCCGAGTGCTTGGTGATCCCGATGGGCAACAGCGAGAGCAACTCGGTGTCTCAGTCGGGCGGAGCCGCGGAGCAGGGAGGCAACGGGTACCCGTATGTGTATGCCCTCACCGCGCAGTGCATGAGCACCCCTCTCGATGAGATGCCGCCAAGGTTAAGGAGACTCTGCGCCGCCCTCTCCACCATCTCTAACCTGTCGAGCGGAGTGGAGCGGTTTTACATCGACGACAAGGGTAAGACTTTCGCGGAGAAATTAAGCGTAGAAATGAGTTCAATACTACTGGAAGTTTTTTCTACGGCTGCCAGGTCTGTCGGATCTGAGGGGTTTTACAGGAATACTAGCTCAAGCTGCCACCTTCGTTGGCAGTTAAGCCCGAGTTTGTATTTTACTCTCAAATAAAGGTTCGCTTTCTTTTCCCTTTTCACTACTTCTTCGCTTTTGAATTACATGATTTCAAGTTGCCTAATCGAAACAGTTATCCAATTTATTTTAACGCCTAGAAATCGAACTCATTAACTCTTCTAACTCTACTCACAATGCATAATCTTTAGCTTTTAAATACTAAAAAAACAGGCTAAACCTCGCGAGTCTAAAGTAATAGGGCGGAGATCGAATCCTCGATGCACATGCTCCAGCGCAATCACACTAACCACTCCGCCACCCACGCTCTGGCCATTTCACTCTTGCTAGACTTTTAATTTTCTATGCATAAATGCATAAATCAGGTGTTGCCATATCTCGGTCACCTGAAACTTGGTACGTGAAATTCCAAAAATCGTCCAACCTATGGCTACTAACACATCTATAAAAAAATTACTATAAGCATTAACTCATTCGCTACATCTAAAGTCTGCGCACAGCCAAAGCCCAAATACTATTACAAGGAGAGGCACCTTAATACACAGCAGGTTAGTGAGGAATTACCGGGAAAATAGAGAGAGAAGCCGCTTTAAGATGAAAACGGAATGAATACATACACCAGATAAAGAGGAAAGTACATGAAAAGTACTAGGGAGTAAGGGAACCGTCATTAGAAAGGGGAAAGTGGAGGGCTGCAGTCGATAAATCTTAGGATTGAATGACCGATTATGAGAGCGTCTCCCAGAACGAGAGGTTAAAATATACCTGGATTCAGGAATGGGATAATTCTTGGCATAGTTAGTTGAAACTCATTTATTTAATTGGGCTGGTATATCATATCCAAGGTCATGATTTCGCATTATCCACCTTAACAATGCACCACGCGCGAACCTTTTTATAAAATTGCAAGTGAAGCTATCATTGCCAACTGATTTTTTTAATAACAAAAGAAACTAGTAAAATATACGCTATACATTTCATAGTCCGTAAGAAAATATCTTGGTAAGTCCAACGCCTAAAAAAGAAATCTACCGGTTGAAAACGTTTTAGATGTAATCCCAATGTCAACTGAAGAGCTTGAATCATTCGAATGATGATAAATCTGCGTAAGTTTATCGATAGTCGGATTTTTATTACTGTGTCCGCGATGAAGGGTACGAACTTGTGATATAAGGGTTCGGCAACTTCTGCCTCTCGCGAACATGTCCTACACGGAAAGCCAGTGATGACTACTTTTTGATGCACTTATTTTGATCGGCTCCCGCCTCCCGTCTAAGTCTCGTCTTATTCTCATGTTGTACCTACATGTTCCTGCCTTGTGTTTTGTAGTGGTACATGTCTTTCAATTAACGCTACGCCTCCGGCTTAGAACTCTCATGTCTCATCCCCATTTTCACCGTGCCATCGACTGAGTCTTCGTATGATAATGTAAGCCTCCAACTCACGAGAATAAGTGCTTTCAAGAAAACCCCCAGTACTTCGCGCCAAAGTAGGTCTGCGTATTTTAGCTATCAAGAGTTCTCCATCAGTCAATCGATCTCGTGGAATATGTTTCCGAATTGTATGTAATAAAGCAACAAATGGTAACACTATGAACATTTCGCAAGAGCATGTTTATAGGATGATATTTGGAATGAGAGCGATAAAAGGAAACTTAATTTATACATGAATGGCGTCGCACTCTAAATTATCGATAAATAAAACTTCCATTGCCATAATTTACAGCTAATATTGCAATCTGAATCATTGAAATGAATTTTCCACTAAACATACTGTTCAACTGTGCGTGATCAAATGTTTAATCATTTAGTCATGCGCTTTCGAGTATTCTATCTCTTAGCTTAAGCGTTATAATTGTAATTGGTCGAGTTATAATAAAAGGGCGCAGATACACAAACGCTCCTCGAAAATACTAGTTTTTATGCAAGTGTATGTCAGGTGATATAACCGTCATCCGTTTATTACTGGTCCGAGCATTATTGCACTCTCAGAGAAATACCCTGAACCCGACAATATATTAATCAAGCATGAATTCTTCACCACTTTTATCAACAGTGCAATGAACACAGTTCATTTGATGATAAACATTAATCGTGCATTAATGTTTCATCTATTTTATCAAAAATGCAATGAAAGGAGATGATGTGATGGTAAAGTCATACGTTTTGGTATTGAAATATTTTGATGATATTTAATGCTGAAAAAGGAAGATGATTTTTGGTAGTGTTTAAACTTTTAAAAAAATCCAATCGAACTAGACGTGCAGAAGCATTAATATTTTGAAATCATTAGTTAACCAACAAGATATTAAATTTTAAGTGACAATCTGGAAACCGCCGTCTTCAAAATACGGATTAATCATACAGCCTAATGTATGTTTTGGAAACTCGGTGCGCAATATTTATTTCTTTTCTTTGACTTAACTATTATTTTTTTTAATTGCAGCAATGCGGGATAACGGTGCACTTCTGGACAGCGGGGTGAAACGACAAGACGTTGACCATGTGTTCCTAAGGTTCGGCCGCAGCCGTTAAATTATGTTTAGGACTTAATGGTTGCAGACTCCAAATTACGCTTTTTGTCATTATCCCAAACCTGAATTTTTGTTGCCAAAGAAGAAGAAGGAGAAGATTAAAGAAAAGAAAATTACTGTTGCAGAGCGAACATGAGGAGGGGAATAAACCTCTCAAATAGTTATAAAAGTAATAACCCGTTAAACTTCCCTCCTCTTTAAACGCCGCCGACAGTAATTGACTTGAAAATTGTTTTTAAAAATTAAAATTATCTTTACGGCACAAGCATGAAAAAATGTAATAATAACGAAACAATTGTTGTGTTGGGACAATTAATTATCTTTCATTGACAACATTAATCTTGTCTAATGAGTGTGTTCAATACATGAGTATTAAACAAGGAACTAAAACCTTTGTATGATTTAAATGTGTATGGATGAATGAATTTGTGGATGAACCGATTTGTAACTTTGTTTTTTTTTACATATTTTGACGAAAAAAGTAATAATGGAAAAAAGCGTTATCATACTTTACTAGGGTATTACCAAACTAGAAAGGAGTTAGAATATTTTATGTTTCAGACCAAATTGAGCCAAAGTGATGCAAAGATAGATTATCTAAAACCAATCCAAAAGAGCAGTAAAATTGATGGCTTCTCATTTCACAAATATTTTATGGACTTATTTGTTAGTACGTTTTAATTTAAAAGGCGCATCGAAGACGCATATCCACACAGTAATAATGATTTATTTATACTACGAGGTCAGTGTGAATTTGTGTACATGAATGTATTATACTGAAATGAAAAATAAAATAAAAATATTAAACAGAACTGACAGTAGCAACTTTTCTCTTCAAAAGACCGCCTAGTCAATCCTTCCTTAAAAGAATGAAATTTTGATCTCCAGTATTTCCCCTGACAAGTTATAATGGGGTTTACATTGCCTTTGACATACCCTTGGTTTATATCCATGTGGTTTTGAATGCATGGATAATGAAATGTGAATGCTTTTTTCTCATAAAATTTCGGAAGGATGTACATAGGTAGTAGAGGATTTGAAAACTTGAAAAAATCTATTTCAATCGGAAAAGTAGCATTAAAAAAATTTAGTACTTTCTCAGGGATATAGAATCGGATTTTTCAAAGACACCAAACTCATTTATTTATTCACATGCCTTTGCTTCTACGGCACAACCAATTTATTTATTCAAAAAACTTATCATGAGTGTTTTTCAACGCTTTAAGTCGTATACCACGCATAGAGGAGTCATCAATTTTCTTCATGGTGGTGTAACCTTTCATGGAATTACGAGAAAAACTTTGTTCTCGATTAGTGAAAGTAATGAATGAACGAAACTCAAGAGGAACAAGAGTAACTATAGAGTTAATTATTCACTTATCAAATGTGCATAAACTGGCCTGAATTAAAGTATGACCATATGTTTTGTATTCATTCTCGAATCAACAGATTCTCCACAGTATACCAGGCGGATGCGACCACGAAAAATGACTTCCTGAATCTGCAGAGCGGTAACGAAGCTACAAAAAAGGGGAATTCCATTCCGCGGTCTGTCTAATATGCCGCTGCGGCGACGCTTGCTGGACCTTCGAGATGCAATGTATTGTCAGTGCTCTTAAGATGAACTATGTGCTCATCTTCAAATATCGTCTCTTAGCAAAATCGGTCAAGAATTCCATCCTAATCAAATCATTCAGATATTTCTGTTCCGTCAAAACTTCTGTTCTGTCAAAATTTACTCAAAATATGTGGCTCAAAGCCCTGAAGGTTGATATATTTCATCGCACATAACTACGCAAGTACGCGTGCTATGAAGTCTGAAAAAAATGAACTTATGGCGCTCATTGACTAGCATTATAGACGTCCTCAATTTGAATGCCTTGTTTAGATAGTGCCTTAATTTACGCCGAGTTTACACTTATCCTAATTATACTTCGGCTCATTAAAGAATATATGAGTCGTGAAAACTGTATTAATAACAATCATGTGAAAAAAGTGACATTGTTGCAAAAGAACTTACTTCAATGAAAACTAATATCACAATAAGCTTTTCACATCCTTAAAAATTGTTTTCTGTGTCCATTAAAAATAACATAAGCACCTATTTCCTCGTGAGAGAGCTGGATTTAGATTAAAGGGGGTTATAAGCCTCATGTAGCCCAGGATAAATGGAACCAATACCACATAAATAGGAATTAAAATTCAGGCAATCTAAAATAAAATACCTCATTTTCCAGGGTTTTTATACTCATGTAAACTACTGAGAGCGTTCGGGAGAAAGGAGAGCAAAAAAAGGGAAAAGGAAAAGTAAAATGAGGATAAGAAAATGGAATTAGTCTTAAACATACTGGCATGTCTATGTTGTCTATACAAAATTGTCTATACAAAAGAAAAGCACATAAAAGAAGTTTGCAATTTGGCTCTTAATGTATGGTGCAGTTTTCACCACCGAAAAACTCAATGGCTTTTATTTGCGAGTTAGCATTAGCCAGTGATGGGGCTGGCAATGATACATCGGAAGATGGCTGCATGTCCATGACTACGGGTGGATCATCAAGGGGTGGAGGTGAATGAAAATATTGTCGATTTACATGGAGAATATACCAATGCAAACGCGTATTGGGGAAGTTGTCTGGAATTATAGCTTTTAAATATCCAAGGCTCCGATATATTTATATGAATAGGCCATAATTTAAGTGTATATCATAATGGACTGACCTCGCATCATAATGCATTTGTTTCGTGGAATATAAATATATATTAGAAACGCGCGTTATGGAGTTAATTTCGAACAAATTGAGCTTATGGCGCTGGCTAGCATTTTAGAGGCCCTCTACTTTAATGCTATGTTTAGCTAAGGCCGTAGTATACGCTACTATTTATATTTCGGCTTATTATTGTGGAGACTCAAGCTGTGATTTCTATCGGGCCGCTCAATTTCTGTAGCCCTCACGTGCCCAATAGCGAAAATTCTAGATGAAATCTTGATGATGGTGTGGAGCTCCGGCTGTGGACAAAAAATACCGAACGTATTTACTTCCTTGATGGCATTCATTAAGATCTATTCAGAAGAACCTCACTCGCAAAGCATGATAATAATGATATTTATTGTACACAAAGGTACATACAAACGCATTTAAACAAATTAATACGGGTTAGTTGAGGAACTTAAGGCACCCATAAGGCAAAAACCTGTTAGAAGGAAGAATTAATTTTGGGTTTGCCAACATTGAAGTTTCACAAATAACTGGCTGGTGCCACCAAACAGAGCAAAATTAAACACTTATTGATGCAGGAGATTAACATAGCTAAAAAAAAGCGTGTTCACACAATAATCAGTAATATCCCCTTTGTCGTTGGGGTATGGAACCATATTACTTAATGCACAAATTAAACTATAAATACAAAACTTTCTAATAAAAAAATTAGGAATAATGTTCAATATTTTAACAGAAATAAAGCCATATTTTCAAATCTCTTAGAAAGTATCAACTATCTACTCATCGTCTCAGGGTGACAAACGGCGTTTGGCCCGAGGCACGGAACGTGTCTAACCTTCCTAACCGACATTCACTCTCATCGTAAGATATTTTCATCTTGGTATCCAAAAGAGTTTC
Source organism: Ceriagrion tenellum (assembly GCA_963169105.1). Taxonomy (NCBI): domain Eukaryota; kingdom Metazoa; phylum Arthropoda; class Insecta; order Odonata; family Coenagrionidae; genus Ceriagrion; species Ceriagrion tenellum. The sequence goes on from OY720632.1 coordinate 108,905,579, forward strand.
AGATTGCGCTAGTTCAGTACACTCGAGACAACTAGCGCGAAGACATTCACCTAAGAAATCTCTTCAGTTTATCGATATTTAAAGGCTATATGGGTAAATGATAAACTATCACCAACAAGAAGATGATACCAAAGGCGATAACGCAGAGGAAAAATGCTACCAACTGTGGACGGATAGCTAATATCTTGTGATGGAGGAATAAAAACTGGACAATATCAAATTGAATGAATCATGGCACACTTGGAATTTATCACTTATCATTTGTCACTTATATCACTTGTCTCTTGTTGCAGCTACAAGAGGCTGTTAAAAGTGAATTAAACCAATGAGGCAAATACTTGTTTATTTTTACGAATGATAAGGGTGACACTTCAAAAACCGTACACAAAAACCTTTCAGGGATAATAATTGAGGAAAAGGGTAGGTAATTGAGCGATTTACGGGGTAATTAACCCGCGCCAGGGATTCACTCAACAAGTATGACACATACTCTAACAATACCTGAGCGGTACTCACTCACTCTACCGACTAGTGTTTTTCTGACGTGGAGCTAACCTCGTTCCACAGAAACACTAAATGACTTTAAAAAATCCTTTTCCCCCAATTTTTCTCCCTGAAAGATCTTTGTTTAAGGTTTTCGGAGTTTCATCCTTATTTTATTATTTAATCCGTAAGAGCTCACTTCTTTATTATCTTTAAGTAGTTCAAAAACTATGTCATTAGATGCCAAAAACTTAATTGATCACAATTATTGCTACTTTTTCACTGCGTAAATTCTTATCGGTTGAATCAAATTATCAATCTCTGGTATTAGAATTTCTCTCTCTTCATCAACTTTAATTCATAACTTCATGTTAATGACCATGGTCAGTTTGAGATGGCCATGCATGTGTTTTATCTCGTCAATATTTTCTAAATCCTTACAGGTTTGAGCAGTGAGGTGTACAGCGACTTGCTGGAGTTTTTGGTTCAGTGAACTCAGAAGAAAGAAATGTGATGCCACTGTTTTACTAGGGTCGGTCGTTTTGCCATTTTTTTCTTGTAGCTAAATGACATACCTGGAAAAGTGGCCTGCCCATATGGACATTACAGGCATGATTTTTTTTCAAATCAGATAATATCTTCTGTGAGAATTTTTGTCTCAAAGTTTCGAAATTTTGACTGACGACCATAATATTGTCATTAATTTTCGTTCGGTTTAGTGACCATATTTTTGGGTAAAAAGATGCCGCTTGCGATGAAAAACTGACATTCAAGCCTTAATATGCCAGTCATATACCTCTGAGGGCCAGAGATGCCTCCTCTGGGGACGGAAAAGGGGGAAAAGTCAGTACAATTAAGCGGTTGTGCAGCTTCCCGCTCACCTGGCCAGCGATGCTTTCCATGCCGCCGAGTACCTTAGGTCCTAAATGAGTTTTCTGGGCCCTTCTGGACTGTAATAAGGTAAGCCCAAGAGCCATACTCAAACTAGTGACATTAAATGTATTTTTATAAGTTCTAGAGATTTCAGGCAACAAAAAGGTGGTAACTAATGACGTACGCCATACATTTAATAAATGAATTTTAATCATGATAGGCCTTTTTGTAGATGATCTTGAATTGCATCGTCTTCTATTATTCCTACTTTTGTTTCTATTAACTATATTTCATTAACTAACAAATTGTACACCATTGTAAGAGCAGAAAGTTCCAAAACAATTATAAATGATGAGAATTTGGAAGATCCGAACGTTTGGGTAAATTTTATTCCAGACAACTTATCCTCCCAACTTCTCCTCTTAATTTCAGCGGGAAAATTAGATCGAAAAACTAATAGAATCGGTATTCTTGTTATGAGAACCTAAAAATTATTCAACTGACGAAAAAAGAGGGCTTATAATATTTAAATTGATTTCAATGCAAAAGAGGCGGAAAATCCAAAAAATGACGGCTAAAAATAGGATGAAAAATTTATGCGTAGAGGCTTAAAAGATAATAACAATAGGGCGACTAAAATGAAGCACTTAATACAGCGCACTCAATTTTTTGACTGGTAACACGATGGCGATGGTTTTATTCCAACGGGTGATAGTTTTATTTACTTTCAGTCAATGAAGAAAAAGGTTAAGCCGGATTTCAAAGGTAATGCCGACTGATGTAGCGATGGGAGCCATCCTACAACTTTTTTCAGCGCAAGGAAGAGTCTAAATGGCAATGTCTTAAAGGGCGTATTGCGTTACGAGAAGGGAAAGTTTGGTATGACTTAAAATTTAACTTTGGCGGACGCCTTCCATTATTGCGGCCGAGTTTCCCTGTGTTACGAAGGAGTTCCTCGAAAATCCAATGTAATAACGTCACACCTCAAAAACTTAGTCTAACACGCCACGTTGAAAGGGGTTCCTTTACCGTGCCGCCCACGCACTCCAAACTGGCGGGTTAGTAAGTACACAAAACTTTCCTTTCTCATGATTTGCGTTGCAAACACTTATGGACGACGTACATAAAATTACATGAATGGAATGTGTCGTTATGGTACTAACCACGGGCTAAAGCGTTATATTGCATCACTCAATCGTACGTCTGGACTCTAATATGAAATACACCAATGAGGGTGAAATCCTTAATGAAAATAAATATGTGACTTGACCGGGATTCGAACCAAATCTCCAAACTGCCTGGAAGACATCATTTACTATGGATTGACATGGATTCAGTGTGCAACTGGTTTCGCTGGGAAACTCACCTGACCGGTAATTGGGAGAACCGGGTTCAATTCCCGGTCAAGTCCAGTGTTTTTTTTCGTGACGAACTTCACCCTCATTGATGCATATTTTTCACCCGTGCAAGTGACTGTGAACCATATCAATTGTTAAACTTCAATCATCGGAAATTTCTATTATTAAGACTGAACAAAATGTCTCCCCAGAAAATAAGTATTGCTAAAGATTAGCATGTCTTCAAATAATATAATTGATCAACAGCTACCATCCATTTATCCCTATCCCATGCTGATTCCTTTTCAGTGGATCTCCTTCCCCATATCACATCCGTTTGTCTAAGGCGTTGTTCCTTGGTCTTCCTCATAGGACTCATTTCTAATAATATAAAAAAACCCTTTGTTTAGGCATTCAAAACCCAATCCTTGCCTCCTCAGTCCCAATGTACGCCAAAGGGCAGATAGGACAATTCTTTTCATTGGTCTCATCTCGGGGAACACTCTGGTGTCTCGGGATATTTCATTCGCAATTTTTATTAGAATGCAGTACATTTTGAAGGGTAAGTGCTGCAGAGTAATGCCACTGCACAGTTTCAGTGTTTAATGTGCTTTGATGATAGTCAACTCGGCAACTAAATAAATTATCACTAAAAAATTTTCTCCAAGGTCGAAGGAGGCTAGTCAACCAAAAAAAGGGGTCGCTTTAATCGCATATGGTCCAAACATTTCTGTGACCATTGGTGAACCGCAGCTCTCTTTTTCGTCGAAATTTCCGCCCAAGTAGAATTGATTGGTGACAAAACTGCTTAGCAGTTGGTCGGCGATCAGCTGACTGCGCATTGTCCAATTGAAAGTGAGTTTTTAAATATCCATGATTTGGTAGGTAAACTGTCGTATATTTAACCTTCCTCAATTGCATAAAATCTTATTGCTGTCTTCCTTTTTAATGAAATCATTCAGAGTCATCATGGTCCATTAGTTCAAGTCATAGAGTTGTATTTGCATCCTTTTTTAATGCAGAACTATTTTTTCCTTAGTTCCTAGCCAATTTACTAGTTGGTAGTGAAGGCTATTCTTTCGCAAGTATCGGCAGTCTCATGTAAAAAAAATTCCATTGTTTTCAAAATCCTGACTGTTAGTAATGACCTAAGACTGGAAACATTGTGGCGAACACTTTTAATGGATACTTCACAAGTGCAACATCGATGAGCGACGTGATATCGAAGAAAGACAGAGCCTCATCGGGAAAAGGGGATCGCGTTGGTGTGTTGCATAGAGAACTGGCTAACCATACGAACGGGCAGGATTCAAAACCCTGTAGAGAGGGGTTAGAGAAAATCCGATCCCTACTCGAGTGTGGAAGGGAGGGCACTTCAAGTGCAGTACCCTTTCTGTCGGATGAGTCGCTAAACCGTGATCCCTTTGGCGCGTTTCGTTGAGAGCATGTTAATGACGACGCCGGGTTTCTATCCGCCCTTTCCAGTCCCCTATGGTGCAATTGACCTTAGTTGTTGGTCGCCTCCCTAAATATCCAACCCTTATTGGAAAAAAAATACTTTTTTCTGCTTATATACAGATAATTTTTATGATATCGGCTATTGAGATAGATGATAATTTATTATTATTTCTGGCTGAGTATGATAGGAGTAGATTTGGGTTTTAGGAGCTCCTACTACATATTTTATATCACGCCGCTCTAAGACTTTCTGGCTACCAAATAGGAGACCTCCTATTGAGGTTGAAAGAGGAATTTTTAGAAGACAACTTAGGAAATATGGTTTCACCTATCATGGATAATTCACTTATAGAACACGAGGCAATTTAGGGGAGGTAGAATAGAATGCAGAGACGGAGAAATGGTCTTCGCGACAAAAAGGCTAAGACTTTAAGCTTGAGTTTTTGACGGGAATGCACCATGGACGAAGATAGCATGGGTTCAGGAATGTAAGTTAAGGATGTAAATGAAAGAAAAAACATTAGGGTTAAATAATAACCGCGCAAAACTATTGAAGAGTTCAGGATAAATGAAAAAACGCATTCTCAACTCAATCGCAATATTTATGATTATGGAATACAGTGGTAGTGAAGACAAACGCAAACACTCGAGAAAACTAAATGGAATCCGAAGTTGCGATTTCCGTTTTCTATTCGGCGCATAGCCAGCCGAGCATCCGCGAGCATTTAGTGAGATGTTGGTAAACTCATAGCATTCAATTGTTCTTTTTACCGTCGTCCACGTATTATTTTTCAATAGCGCATCTCCCGAGCTGAAGAGCACTCAATCGAAGTCTCATCAACTTAAAGGGCGAAGAGAAATCCTCACACACAGCATCCTTGCACGCATCTCTCGATGAAGCCAAAAGAAGACACTCGAGACGATTGAACAACCCGAACCATCCCACCTAATTTCTTCCCCCGCATTCTCCCCTTAAATTCACAACTGCCGCTTCAAATGAGATGTCCTCTCTCTCTCTCTCGCTGGGGAAGGCGAGAGACATTGTTATCGGTCGGGAAAGTGGAGTGTGAGTGGGCTTTTAAGTTCCGGGAAGTTGCTCTAGCGTGGATTTAAGCTAACCTATTGCCTTCAACACACTCTCATCTTCCGCGCCGTGGCAGAAACTCGACGCGAACAAGGGCCGAGTTTAAGTTATCCCTTCCACTTCGCGCCATGATGAGGGGTGGGGCCCTACTCCGCTTGCTTTATTCCAATCACACTACACCCCTCCTCCTTTTAACTCCCATCGCTCGGCTGCGTCATGGGTCTTGAGTGGCGGGAGGCCACGACGCGCTCGAGATCATAAGCCGAAGAGGCTAAAGGACGGATTTCAGGCCGTTAGGAACGTGTCAACAGATCCGCAGAAGTACCTAGGGGAAGTGAGAGGGAGGGTGGGGGGTGGCAGAAAGCTGCTAATTTCTGACGGGAGGCAGGGGAAACCATTATCGAAATAGAATATTGCGACGGAGTGGCGGACGAAGAATACCTAATTTGCTCGACAGACATATGACGCGGGTGGATTTCCCGAAACTTATAGGGTGCTAGAAATGGCTGTGAAAGGAGATACATTCAGGACATGAAAAAAATAGGATTACGATTACCAGTAGGGGTAGCAGATTACGCAAGGCACGAAAGAATGAGGAATCAAGCCGATTTCGTACACACTTCCTTGAATTTAATCCTTGAAGTTCTAAAATGAATTCTCTTTTGATAAATTGCCTCAAGGGAACAATTTACATCACGTTGTACAAACTTTTTATCACGAAAGTATCATGCAACTTGTCTTAGATCAATTGCGCAAATCATTGGCACGTTAAGGTAGTTGTATATTTCGCAATGTTAACCTGATTTGAAGAAAATTTCACATAGACGTGAGATGTTAAGGCTATAATTAAAAACGAATAATGGTACCCTTCACTGAACCACTAGGTACAATAGCTCTTTCAATGTAAAATCATGTAATGTATGAATTTCGATTCCGCAAGAGTTGAAAAATACCAAGTAAACAGAAAGATTTAAAACATGTGTGTCGTTTCATTAGCTCAATGAAACTTGATATTTAGGTAAACATCTTGAATTAAATTTAGGAATATACTGTCTCTTTGATCAAAACAATGTCTTGAGCTTGAAATTGTAAATATTTGTCATAAACAAGTATTGTGAATGTGGTAACATTATTGCAATTGAGTGACATATTTTGAATGTGTTTGTTCTAATTTATTTGTCTGAGTTGTAATCACGTATTCCTGCTCCAAAGGAAATTATTCCCAGAGCCAATAAATATCATCATCATAGAATGAAGGACAGAAGAACAAGAATTTTCTAGCCAAATTTAAGCAATATTTCCAGCAAGGGAATCTTCAAAACTCCAAAGATGGGTCCTTTAAAGCTAAGTTTGAGCCTTGAGATAACATTTATGTGAGAAGTAAGGCAGCTTTTTACACAGTGAAGTCATAATCATTCAGAATCCACTAAGAAATGGATTTTTCGCAGGAATTATCTACACTGCATAAGAAAGTGCCAATTCATACCTATCGTGTGTGTTAGTATAATCATATTGTATTGTATCCGAATCAATTGTGCATGATGACGGCGGAACTCGAAATCGATACTCTCGAGATAAAATAAAATTGTGTAAAACTCAAACGTTCTGTTTGTCATTAAATTTTGATGGTGTACGTGGTATTGATGGAAGCGATTCTTCCGGATCAAAATGTCAGAAACTATATCATTCACATTCCTCGCACAGAAAATCTCTCCGAATGTTAACTCACGGAGTACTTTAAAGGCTTCGGAAGTAGTAAGGCATAATCAGTCAGTAGTCATTGGGCTAAAGGTGACAGGAGGCATCCATATTTTAAGTGACCCCAAGTTCAACATTGAAAAGGGTCTGTTAATAGGCACGTCCCTCTTTAAGCGGAGGGTCGGCGGCAGCTTGATGATTTTGACGAGGGGCTAGCAGGATTTTTCTAAAACGCGACGTCACACCATACGTTCGGCGAAACAGAGGTTAATTCATGTCTTTCTGCAGAACGCCAAGTTTTAGCACCAAAAACAAACGTCAACTATGGATAAAAGCAGAGAGGAGCAAATTAAAGCGTCTCTGTGACGGACTGATTGCACGTTATGCACATCATACGAATATAAATGTTTCTCATTATTACGCCGCGCGTTAATGTCACCATTCACCCGTAAAAAAGTGTTGAGTTTGCTAATCAATAAGAATACTGCTAATAATGAGAATAAAATAAGGGAAATAGATTTTAGAGCAGAAAGGTCGTATTTCCTGCGATCGATAAGAGACCATAATGGCTGCGTTAAGACTGAAGTAGATTAGGTAGTGCAGCTGATTAATTCAGATACCCCTTAATGCATGTTTCTAAATCTCTCGAGTAGTGCTAACACTATGTTTTGCATGTTCCCTGCATGTTTCTTGCGTCACGTTTACATAGTTACATAATAGATTATTTTAGTAGTTTCTGTAGCATTTGTAGCATATTCATAGTGTGGTCATGTTGGTGAAAGTAATTTTCTTCACTCTAGTTCATTATGGTGACAAGCCAATCCCTGCCAAACACTCTTGTAGTGACTTGCAGGGTAATAAGTAGATGTAGATGTAAAACCACGAAGGACTTCATCGAAAGTAGATCAAGGTATTACAAAAAGCGCAAATATTGCTTTTTGTGTCGCTGGTCAGATGAACAAACCCCATACCCCAAAGCTTATTATACATACTATTTTCGGGTGGCATATTTACGTACGTCCCTGGTATTACGCATCAACAGCCACCGTATGAGTAATAACAACGAATCCTTCCATTAAAGACGTGGCAAAACACGCAGCTTGACCTCTGAATTTTTCACTGGCCAACAACTTCACATACACTTTTGGCAGACAACTTGCAAATACACTGTTCAGAAAATACTTTTTTATTTATAGACGAGCATAAAATGCGCAATAAACTGCGCATTAAACACTAAAATTTGACACGCTTATGAACAACGCTCATTTATGGACGTTCAAAGTGGTTTATTTAGGCAGGCATGTTGAGGTTCTCTGGAACCAAATACAACCTTCGAGGACGCCTCGTCCAAAACCGTGGGAAACAAACTTTTCAATGCCATCGGTTTGTCCGCTGTATGCAAAACGCCGAAGAACTACCCAGCTAAATTCAGGGTCAGACCAAAATAGAGGGATCATCATGGGGTTTGTTAATGCGCACAATGTCATAGGGCTACGCTGCGAGCCAGGAGAGCAGCTGAAGAACAGCCTCAGGTGGATGTTTAACACAATTCAAGGCCAGCCCACGAAAAAGTGACTGGTATAATCGGCTTTGCGTCGCAGATTCCTTTTAAAAAACACTCGTGGGAAACACAAGGCATTCGTTTTATGAGCGGGTTTAAGGTCCATTGCAGTATTAAGCCAGAGGGCTACGAATATGGAGGAAAAGGGTACTTTTCAAGAGAAGCAAGTCTGAAAAGATAGAGAGGCGGAATATCACAGTTGAAAGTACCCGCTACGATGGATTAAGAATGGACGAGCATCTTTTATAAAGCATACTGCACACTTTGTATTGTATATTTTGGCTGAAACTGATGGAAAACATGTAGCATTTATTTTCATTTAATTTTCAGTATGAAATTCGACTTAAAGAAATGCGCTTCTGTTTAAATGTTTATTTTCATTCATTCCTTATTTCTCTTTATTTCAAATTGAATTTGAGTCATTGTAAGTATTCAAAATCTAAAATGCAAAAATTGGTGGAGGAAATTATACATTATTTATTAATATTATTGAAACGAGTCTATGTATAGCAGTGTGAATACTTGGCGGCATTCACTTATCTGCATCTACATCAAAGGAATACAGTACGAGCCACTACTAGGAAGTGTGGTGCGGGGTGATTCCACACCAGGTATGCAGCACTCATCCATGCTCAAATCAGAATCGTGTACCTTCCCCCGGCCGTTAGGCGCAGACCAAAAGCAGTCAAAATAAAAATGCACGGTCAGACTAGAAACTAGGAGAGTGCTACGTAAATAAACATGCTGCCATGCGGTACACTATTTAAGATACAACTACTGATTAGTATTATTAATGCCACTGATAAATATTACAGCAAGGTATTTCATCATGCAAAAGCTAAATCATGAAAGAAATTTCATGCGGGGTGAGTCGTTAATAATAATGTTAAGATATTTAGCACAGGTACTAAACCTACTTTACCCAGTGAGGATCAAAGTATCATAGAACTGACCTATCGCAACTATTATTGTCCCTTATGGAGAGCATGGCATCAGTGAGAGGGAAGTCTACATGGGAGGCTGGGCAAAGGAAGCGAGGATCTGTCCAGAGGACCCGCGGGAGTCGTGTGACCCATCTGCTCCACGGATGAATCAATCTCACCTACCTTTAACTCGCCGCTCGAGAAATCCACCAAGCTTTACTATGCCTGCACTGCGGGATAACCACAAACCTATCCGTATGAGATATATTGTCATGTCATTTATTATTATAGATGAAATGACTGTAGAGGAAGTACTCATCTCAGAAGTTGGTGGCATGTGGTCTTGTCAGAGTAGACACATATAAAGTCTCCTTTTCCAATACCTTTGAAGCCCTATTTTCAATTTGTAGCTCAAACAAGCTCACTAAGTACAAAAAGTTTAAATATTCTTAAAAAATTCTCATCATTCGAGCTGTACCGAAGTATTCCGTCAGGAAATAGTTTGTACTGCGGAGTCACACCTCATTGAGCAATGTCATCATTTCCAATCAATCGAGTCAAAGGAAACGGAAGAATATTGGAAAAAGGATACATGAAAGAGGATCTGGGCTATTATTAACCCGAAAGCTTGAAGAATAATAATGCCAGATCACAGTTAGCTCACTTAACAACATTTTTCAAATGGCTTCCGGCATTATTATACTAAAACAAATTAATAGAGAAAAATTCAACTTTAGTTAACCATAGAGAGAAATTATCGAGCTTTCCTTGGTCCGGAAAGCTGTAATTACTGGATCAATAGTTTTAATACTACTTCACGGTGAAACAAAAGTCAAGGTGAATTATGAGTCAAATTGCTTGCACTGGGCCGGTAACTTTCGCCAACTCTAGGCATGGAAAGAAAGGCATTTGACCACTCGTAAAGTGTAATAGTAAAAACACGGAGTCCAGGTTAAAATAAAAATAATAGCGCATGACCATTGAATTCTACATCAAAGGTAACTGAAAACAGCACGGCGTACATAATTAACGAAATTAATTAAAGTGAGAACAAATTCATCTACTCTCACCTAAAACCTCACCTGTGACACACACATTAGAGGATACGTGGAACAGCTAAAAAAACCTAGGAGTTCATTAATACATACAAGTAAATTATAACAAGAATGTCAGATATAAGAAATAGGCCTATAGGGCCACACTTAGGATAAGCAGCGATTATTTGGGACCAATCCGAGAAAAAGTTGATTAAAGAAGTGGACGAAAACATAGCACGACGTATGGATGAGACAAAATAGCTTGCGGAAGCTATAAATATTAAAGAAACACTTAAATTTCAGAGAAGATCTTCCAAATTTGTAAAAAATGGATCACGATGTACTACCCTTCAAGCGGGAAGAAAGACTGCGAAATTTGGACATCTACTAAGTTGCAGAAGACCCTATTTTTACCTCTAACTCGAACGAGGTGACATCCCTCACAACATGTGGAGATTCGACCACCTAGACGAAATAAAGAAATAGATACAATGAGGCACAAGTCAAATTATTCCTTTTACTTTCATCGTTTGTGGCCTCAAAACACCGCAGTAAAGAAACCATAAAGATTAATGCAACTCCATTACATATACATCAAACTCCTTTCATTGACTAAAAAGTAATAATGAATGGCATCCTCACACCCAAAGCCGCAAGTCTTAATGGCGACTCGAGGGGCAAAATGATGATTTAGATGAATTAAGTAGAGATTATTATGAACAAAGTTGAAAAATGTACACCATGTTAGATATTGAGACACAAGAAAAATTAATCATTGACTCTAATTACTATTTGGATTAATATTTAATAACTATTAATATTTGGATTATTTGAATCCTGAATTGCTTATTATTCGTTTAGTTCTATTAAATTTACTGCTTGAACGGAATTTCCGAGTATCGCCGTTGCGAAACGAATCAGGAATACGTAAAAATATTTATCATGGAGTTAAAAGCTATAAACTGAAATGAATTCTTGATTATTCTATCCTGAGAATTTCATTAAGTAGGGAGCATGGAAAAATTATAAAATATCTCCCAACAGAACAGCGTTCACATTAAAAAAAGAAAAGCAACAGAATCAAACATCTCCATTTAAAAAAGTGTCACAGGACGCGGCATCCCCGACGAGTAGGGTCAACTCGGCAGTCGCGTTTATGCGGGCATGAAGCTCAAAAAACCCTCGCAACTAAATTTTCTACTCTTCACCCACCACATTACGGTATTTGACAATGACGAAACGAGGAGAATGGTTTTGGATATTTTTTGTGCGGCGGTGGTGGATGAGGGAAGGGAGGAGAGGGAGAGAGAGGATTTTGGAAGAAGTGGGCGTTCTCTCGTTGTTGTGGAAGGGGAAGGATGTGCTTTCACGGAGCGAGGGCTTCCCCCGGGGAAATTGAGTGTGTGGGACGGAGGTGTGTGTTTTGGGGGTTAGAGGGGGATACTTGGGCGCGGGGGGGCGGGGGGTGGAAGTTGAGAGGGGTGAGAAGTGGAAGCGGAAGGAGGATGGGATGTGGAGAGGAAAAAATGCGAACAACGCAAGTGGTGAGATAAACGAATTGTTACGAAGGGTAAAAGTTGGGAAAGTGCTTTGTCAAAATATATCAAAATACCAAACTGAGGGACGCTCCAAGTCGTTTCGACAGCCGTTTTAGGTGAAATGAGACCTCGCATTTACGGCATGATCCAGTTCAAATGCTTCAAATCTCTCAGTTATTTGCAACAGTGTCTTCTGAGTTTAATGGGCTATGAGATGAACACCGCCTTGTCTAAATACGGCTTTAACCTGTTGGGCTGCCGAGCCAGAACATCTAGAGGCATTTCACGCACGGTAACTCGTGAAAGAATCTAATTACTTTTCGTATTCCTTTATAGTCTCTAAGAATTCGCTATAAGAGGACGCCGAGATAATTTGGAGAACTGAAAACAGCGCTTGAGTTGGATTCACAGAGGAGGAGGATTATGTTTTCAACAGTTAAGTTCTCGCTTTGATGTTCGACTGAGCAGGTGACGCCACTAATTTTGTCACAATGTCCCATGCCATTTTTCATTGAATGGGATGATTTACTACTTGACCAATGGGCGTGCCCAGGGAAGGTCAGAGGAAAGGGAGGCAGTACCATCCGATGCCGGTCGCTCCTTCCTGCCCACAAAAGCTCAAAAACATAACCAAAGAGCATACAAAGAAGAAATTGATTTTTAAAGAATTGCGTCCAATTATGGATCATGATGAGACAGGTATTACTGGAATCCCAGCAGTTTCTCCAAAAGCTTGAGGTTTATTTTGTAAGAAAGACATGTTGCATTAAAACCGCTTTTCACGGTACATTTTATTGTACAAACGAATGTATCATAGACTACAAGAAAATGAATGGAATTAGAGCAGGTTCTATTTCTCGTTCAGTCATTCAGACGATCATACAATTTGCCGCTTTATACGGTACAATTTTCTTCATGCAAGAGTTTATACATTCGTTTGTAGAATAAAATGAACCGTGTAAAACGGCCTTTGGACCGTGTCACTGCCACTCCTCCTCCAATCTAGCACGAGCTGTCCTTACCGATATATATTCTGGGTACGCCCCTGACTTGAACGATGATCAGTAACAATACTCTCCAATAAGGATCTATTAGCACCTCTTCACTCGAAACTTAAACGATGCGAAGACAGCTGATTATGAGAGGTCGTTCTTAAACACATTTGCCTGTCCATATAAAGAACATAACAAGTGCCCCTTACGTCCAATATGAACCCAAATATAACCGTCAAGAGGCAATAGTTAGGGCATTTTTTGCTGCCTATTCCCACAGAATAGATTGCTGCATAATTGTAGATTTTCATCCATCGCATCCATGCCCAAGTATCGCTTTAAGTTTCGCTATCCATGCCTTTTTGCTTCAGAGAAACCTAATGTTTTTCGTCTCGAGAGTCTAATTAACTTTATCCAACGGGGAATTTTCATATTTATTCCCCATTTCGAGCCACTGATTCGATTTTTATCCACATGATCGTGATTTGACTCTGAGCCATTTTCTCGTTATGCCTAAATATTCTTATCATGCTAACATGATCGTAATTTGACTCTTAACTGTTTTTCATGTCGTGCCTCAATATCCTCACCATGTTAACATGAAGAAGATGACGATATTTAGCTACAGTCAAACTTAAAATAAAATAACTTTTTTGCTTTTTGGCTTTTTGTTAAATAGCTACATTTATATTGAGATACTCTAAAATGGTCAGCAATGGCAATGAAAAATCGTAGCATACGACACATGGGAAAATAGAGGAAAATTCGAGTTCGCCGACATTATTCGTGGAGCGATATTTTGTTGAAACTTAGGGGAATACTTAGTCATACCCATGATTTCTTTTCCTGGAATCACACTTTTCGGGATTCCACTTTAGTTTGAAGTCTTTGAAGTTACACTTACATAGAAGTTAATAAAGTTTAGCGATTATTGTCAGACCCCAATGACAAGAAAAATTCTGGAATTGATCCAAATAAATCGATCTAAAAATGCTCGGAGTTAGCTGATAGGATAACGGTCAAGTTCCGTGAACCAGTAATCTTTGTTCAAGGCTTATATTTATAGGCTGTGGCAAGTCCCGGAATCCTAAAAATGTACTAATATTTTTAGCCTCTGCAATGCTTACCATAGTCGTATTATATTCCTATACTGAGCGCAGAAACTCTAACAGAATTTATGCGGTTATTATAACCGATTTACTATTCTTCAAAGAGAAATTTTTTAGAGATCAAATCAGGCCAATTCGAGTGCAGAACGGATGGCTTCATTGCAAAATGTGACACTTCAGGAATCGGAAATTTGATTAATGATAACGCTGGAAATGAAGTTGGTGGTTTCCGGCGATACTTTGTGGAATTTGCTAGACATATTGAATGAATAGGGTAAACTTTGTTAATCGCCGAAACCAAGGTCGTAAGTCATTGAAATTACTTGTGGAAAAACAAAGTTTACCCAAATAATTAAAAAAACGCTGGGAATGTTTTAATATTGATGATAACACACAATTAAGAGATGAAAATTTAGCAAAAATGGCTATAAATCTGTCGAAACTGAATTGATTGAGGACTCTTGAGTTTAAACAATTTACCTGTAGCTAAATAAAATGCTGAGGATTAATTATCAGTACACATTTTTTTTACAAACACACGGCTCATATGTGCATCCCGTGAAAAGATACAGGGTGACTTAAATCATCTGAATATTCAAAAGAGAGAGTTAATTATGACGACGTAGACGTATGACACGTTCATATGCTCCAAAATAGGAAGGAAAAGACGGCGGGAAGGCTGTGGATGAGAAATCCCAAGCCAAATCTCTTCAGCAACCTTTCCCTCGATTATTTGTGTCCTTTTGACACGACCCGGAAGCTACTTCAACGAATTGCCTTCTTTCGTCGTATGTGGTTTTTGGATGACACATGCTCCGTTATATTTCGGATGAGAAGCAAAATAGACTTCTCAGAACTGGAAGAACATTTCCAGTCAAAACATTATGCCTTAGACTTGGGAGTTGGCTCAAATCTCTGGCCAAATCATTCTTATTTATATTGATAAAACTTTGAAAGAATATGCAGAATATTTATCATCCCATAAAGACCATTTCTTTTGTCTATATCATTGAAATTATTGAATAACTCCGTTTTTCTGGCATCTTGAAACAAAATCTACCTGGTAGCAATGTCTAAAATGTAATGGAAAATATTTCACATTAGATGGAAATAATGGGTGTATTGAAACACCAGATGGGTTCTAAGTTATTTTAATAAAGGCAGGATTTAAACTTTGACTTTTCAGCTAAGCTTAAGCTATTAATACTGGACGCATCTCCTTTTAAAAGCGTCAATAGCAGTAATCCAATTAATCGCATTTTAATGATATACGTTCATGAGAGCATAATATTAAGTACATTATATAATTGTACATATATAAGTGCATCATAATTTGAGATGCATGGAGGCTAGCACGAATATAAAAAAAGGCACATTAAATTAAAAGTAATTTACCGTGAACATTTCATTTTAGATTTTCTGAAGGCAAAGTTCGAGTCGAGAGCCGATTTATCGGCCAGCATGTGATCTAGTGGAAGACCCGGGAGAGAAAGTGACGATAAATGAACCCAAACGGATTAGGCAATCATTACATAGCACGACTCTAGTCGTGTACGAGTGTAGTCAAAATTCAAAAGAGCGCTAAGCAACTTTTAAATTTTACAAAGATTCCTAATGTTTTTATATATTTATTTAGCTTGGACCTTCTTAAAAGCATTGAGGTCTCTGATCAAAGTAGTGTATGGGATTAAACAAACAGATTCCCATAGTCTGGTAGGGTCTCATAGCATTGAGCATTAGCCAGGCAAGTCCTTGTGTTGAGACGGCATTGCGTAGCAGGTTTCCAGAGAAAAATCTGGTACAAATTTTCTTAGAAATAATTATTTACACATAGTTACTTATTTGAAGCTGAAAACATTAAGCCGTCGAGAAAAAATGAGCGGCGACTGGAATTTGGTACATACTACCCGATAATCCATTGGAAAAGCTGACCAGGAAAGAATTGAAGCTTTAGAAACCTGGTGCAGGAGGAGGATGCTGAAAATAAAATGGACGGATAAAATAAGAAATGAAGTGTACAGAAGAGTAGAAGAGGAAGGGACCATATGGAACACCATGCATTAAAAAAGAACAAGGTGGATTGGAATGATGAATGGAACACACCCCCTGAGACACCATGGGTTTGTGAAGAACATAATTGAAGGCAAAATGGAGGGAAAATCCCCCAGAGGAAGACCAAGGAATAAGTTCATGTACCAAAGAAAGAGAAAAGTAATTAGGAAGAGATACCAGGAGGTCAAGGAACTAGCATTAAATAGGGAAATGTGGAGGGCTGCAGTCAACCAATACTAGGAATGAACGACCAATGAATGAGATTACGATAACGCCCACGTTGATACTCCAGCGGAGATGGATATATGTGTACTGCCCTCAAAACCAAACCGACCGTGATAAAGATTCCGCAGTGGTGGCCGATCGATGTGCAGCAGTCGAAGATTTACAATAATGGGTGCTTCGGGGGACAGAATAGACGGACCTCCTCAGACCACTCCATGCTATTTTATTCATGCCATGCGTGCGCCAATTCAATCTTTTCCGTCCGCCCCCATCTCGACCACCGCCTTCGGTATTGTCGAGTTTTTTGCTCTATAGGACATCGCACTCGACGAGACGTGGAAGTCTGACCTCGTGCTTCTTGACGTTTATTTGTGCGAGAAATCGCTCTCGTTTTATTCACTCTAGTTCCACGACATTCGTGACGTCTTTAGATGCAATCTATTATTATATACTTCTTTCATTGGCCTCCAGTCATAAGTAATTTCTCCTGAAAAATATTAAAAAAATACAAATCCCACAGCGGAGTTAGCTTGCGGATATTGCAAGCATTGAATTTGAAAGATGATTTTAATCTTAGCTGCGGTCCTTATTAAAATTCAATCTCATTTATACTTCCATTGAAAATGTATATAGTTGCTGTCATGAAAATTGAATGCAATTATGGTATAGTAATGCATTATTAACCCTGCCACACACCCTTACGGTCATTCGCAGGGTATTATTTATATATAGATTACCTTTCAGAAGCAAATTATTTAAATGTGATTCTTCAGTGAGGAATTTTTAATTTATTCCTATTATTCAAGCTCCATAGACGGTAGAATATGCCGGGCCTATGCCGGAATACTGCTTTTGAAATAAAATCCTACGAGCCAACCCATGGACTGAAGAAAATTTTCCCGGATTAAAAACAGAATGAGCGCGATTCGTGCATCAAGAATGGTCCCCCAAGTGCCTCCAAATAAGAAACCACCAATTTGTTTGTTGGAGAGATCACCGGTAACAAATGATGGACTCGATTTACGCCAGATATTTATAAATCAAATAAAAACCCTTAGAATGCACTACCAAATGGATTTATTCTTCATGGAAAGAGTACAATTTGACGGAAAAATTTAGTTCTATTTTTTGTGCGATAAACGCCAAGGATCCGACGAGTTTATGTGAAGCACATGTTTTATATCGTTATTCCGAAGTCAGGAATGCTTGCTCATTGGGATGGAACTTAGAGGGAGCCTGGCTGCCTAACGTGACAGTTCATTTTCTTGCTGTCTGACCACACGTTCGTCAAGTTGAATATATTTCACGTCACTTTTGCGCCCACTCCAATGTATAGCTTCTTTCTGATTACCAATCCGACTGGACATAAGTATCCAAGAAACATTTACGCATCCAGAGACTCATTTCCCGGTTAAGTCTTTAATATGGAGAGTTTTATTCCAGGAATTGAAAAAAAATGAAAATCTCTTGTTGAGAGGCAATATTACCATTCATTCATTTTCATTTTTAGCTTGGAGTACGACATGGGCCTTCGGACTTATTTTTGAATGCTCAAATTCCTATTAAATGATATAACTTTGCCAATAAATAGGTAAAAATTTAATCATAGCCTGGAAGGAAATATATTTTTCTCTCTCGAAGTGGTTCTAAAAACACAAATCTCCCTTACATCAATCTCGAAATATAGACAAGCAATTTATTATTATTTTTGGGCATGATTAAGGATAGTATGCTGATGAATTTGAAAACCATAAACATTAAGTACTGGAATTTCACTTGTCTTTTCAATGCCCGTGCAGTCTGAATTACCCGGTTCCAAGCCGAACCGATTTTCCTATTATAAGAAGCTACTCCCAAATCAACACAGTAGGACTACAACTGATTTCAGCGCGACATGGAGAGTGAACGGTATGCTACAACAAATAATTTGTTCGCCAATCTTATTTTTTGCCTCCTGTTCAACAGGGTTGGCTATCAAAGCACGTGGTAATAACAGCGTTATGAGAAATATTTGTAGTACGTGTCAAGGACACTTAAGTACGTTGATTGTAATCGACAGGCTATTATATTTATGCTTAAAGTAACCTTAAAAGTATTTTGATAAGTAGGACAGTACCTAAAAAAATTGGGACTCCGCCCTACTTGATCAATTCCTCATTAGGGACTCAAACTTTTGGGAGATATTAAAACGAAAAATTGAAGTAAATCCAGCAAATGGCACAAGAACACAAATCATAATACTCCTAATCAATCAAACCTTCAAATCAATCAAACCATACCTTCTCTCCAATTTGTTCTCGAGTTTTTACATTGGATTTTTAGTCAGTATGTCTCTGAAAATTTTTTTCAGGAACTGAGATACATTTTTTCAGGGTAATGATCATAGGCTTTTTCATTGTGATCTATGAACTACGAATTAATGTTTCACGACTAACTTCATTTCAAACAGAAATTTACAGTCATCGGGTGGATAAATATGATATATACCAAGTCTGAGTACAGTCTTTTTACAAGTAAGCCTCCTTCTCCAGCATCTCCAGCTGAAAAAAATGGAGAGAGAAACGAAGAATGGTTGTAAATGGTCAAAGAAGAAAAGAAGTCGATTGAGAAAAGATCGAAGAAGCCGAAAATGCGAATTAAGTACAGAGAATTTAACGATAACATTTACAATACCACAGACTTAAAAACACACGGCCCGGGTTTCAACGCTTAAGCGCCGTGTGTTTTTAAGTCTGTGGTATTGTAAATGTTATCATTAAATTCTCTGAAATATGGAATAGCAAAAAGTTACTAAGGAACTTGTATTATTTATACGAAAGAAGTACATTGCAATTGGCAATGAAAGGTGGTTTTACATATCGGAGGAGAAAAAAATAAGAAAGAGAGATAAAGAAAGGACATCAGATGTCATATAAAAGAGGGTAGAGAAACTAAGGTAAGTAATGTTAAGATTATCCAGAAAGACTTAGAGAAGTTATTATTGAGTGGCATAGAGTAAACCAAAATGGAAGGAGATTTGGCACAATGACTTTGACTCACAGCAAACCTCACATAACTTTCACCACACAAAACTTTTTTAACGCAATGCGCATGTCGGCTCTGCTGCTTCGAGTTTTTATGAGAACTTGTAAACATTTGCGTGAAAATAATTGGAATACATCGTAACATATGATCAGTTTTAGACAAATGTACGCAGTTGAAATCAGACAAATGTACACAGTTTAAATCAGATTTAAATCAGACAGTCCGTGTATTTCACCTCACAAAAAATGTTTAATTCCGCAGCGATGGAATAATCACTAAACTATTCCCGGTGATACGGGCCTTTTCTTATATTTTATTTTATCTCTTTTCCATTCGTTTTAACAGCTGATCATATCTCTTTTTATCTGAAAATTCATGCAAGTGAAAGGCTACCCTCACCATTTGCTCGCGTACGTGCCAACGACGGCAATCACTGCTGACATCTTCAGAAATGGCCCGCATTTTTGAGATGTTTAATTCTTTATTTAAAGATTATTTTAGGGATAAAAACTGAGATGCATTTTTTCAGGGTATCAATCATAGGCTTTTTCATTGTGATCTAAGAAGTACGGATTAGTGTTTCACGATTAAATTAATTTCAAAACGAAATTTATAGCCATCGAATGAATGCAGATGATATTTAAAGAGATCTGTCATTTGACAAGTAGGACTCCTTCTCCAGCATCAAGCGCTGGTGTAATTTGATCATCTAGCAAATTTGATCACATTGAATTTAGATTACTAGATAATCGCGAAGATATAGCAGTCGCAAATGCTACTTGACACCTGATAATAATGATATTTTCATACATAGGCGTTCACATCGAAGTAGCTGAACTTCTACAAAATGAAAAGATTAGCGTTAGAGAATCGTATAGAATTGGGAAGGAGATAAAGTAAACTAGTTCAGCCAAATATCCAAATACAGGCAAAAT
The DNA here is from genome assembly GCA_963169105.1 of Ceriagrion tenellum. Taxonomy (NCBI): domain Eukaryota; kingdom Metazoa; phylum Arthropoda; class Insecta; order Odonata; family Coenagrionidae; genus Ceriagrion; species Ceriagrion tenellum. Next base: position 108,925,908 of record OY720632.1, read on the forward strand.
CTTTTAGGTTCATTTGAATAGACGCGTTTTGGGCGCATTGAAGGTTTTATCCGCCGGCAATTATAGGAATAGGAATACTTCCATATTTGACTTTCAGAAAATCAGAAATGTCATAAAAGTGGGAATAAAAAAATTACATCTCGCGATAGGACTCACTTGAGTTGAGTATGCCATCTAAGAATTGATAACTATTCATAGACTTTGTTAGTGTTGTAACGTACGTCCATCCTAATAAGTAATCCAGAATATTTAAAAAGGCATCATTGGTCTTAAAAATCCCGAAAATAAATTCTAATCATTCCAAAAATCTGCCTCCTCCTAGATACATATTTTACGGCGCCTAGAATTAATTTAGTCTCATATAAATGAAGATGAAATCACAGGAGATGACCAACGTGTTTACTAGGTTGAATGGAGGCGTCAAACTATCGCTTTTAATCTAATCCATACGACATTTAGTCCTGTATACCTGCAAGACACGTCTGAAAACAAAAGCGACAGATCCGCCAGTCTACGATTAGACGGAAAGGCTGGTTAGTGGAAGGCAAACTATTTGACATAGATAGAAAGGCAGTGATTGACATTGCAGAAGGGAGTGAGATAATACAGGAAAAAGGAAATGGGCGGACATAATCATTACTTCAGATCACTGCCTAGATCCACACCTTTTAGTGGAGATGATAGGGTGCTTAATACTGTCATCCTACTAATCCGCTAGACGGAGGATGAAGGGATGGCAAACTAGCGTCATTATACCATAACCACATAGGCCACAATACGAGAGTCTGTTTTATCGGTGATCTCCGCCAGCCCGTCGTCCAACGACGAGTGAAATTTATGCAACAGGGCAGGAGGGGTCGATATCTTTCCCTATTGTCACTAAACGCGATATCGACATCGACAGAAATGATAGAAAGTCAGGCCAGATTCTGATTCGACGAAGAAGGGAAAATATTTTAAAACATTTCCTTTTCTAATTTGTTCACCATTTTTCGAAAACCCTATCGACTACTATTATTTTCACCTCTCAAATAGAACAGAACACACAAAAGGTTAACAATTTAGGGCTTAAGTGACGGAACTGTTCAATGATGGACGTAAAAAACAGAATATAATGCTGGTCATGCTCAGGCGTAGGTTATTATCAAGTCAATACGTCACTTGACAAGTAAGTCGAAACCAGTAGAGAAATAAACCTAATTTTACTTTTGGAAAAGAGGAACATTTGTTTTACAGCAGAGAATACGTAGTCATTCTCAACTGAGGATATAAACCCATTGGAAAACTTCAACATCCACATTTTTGTCTCCATCATATAACAGAACGCGGTGATCATATCGGCGATAGACGTGTGTGAAAGTGACAGAAATCATCGCAAAATGAACGAACCCCACAAGGTCATATATTGGCCAATAGGCTCAATATTGGCCAGTATTGAGTGGCTACTGGGGTATAATTTAGCAACAGTCACTTTTACTGCCAAATTTGGTTAATCCGAGGAATATTCTGCTGTTATGAATAGGTTAAAAAAATTGGGCACTTCTTATTCAGGCATTTCAGTAACCCCATCGCAATGACAGTAGCTCTTGCAAATGATCCTTCGACATGCAACAATGAGGCTGTTCACCACAAATAATGGGTCAGAATTGAGTAATTGACATTTAAGCTGTGCACTGGAATATTTATCAAGCATTAAAGACATCTCTTTATCTTGTACACCACTAGCTCACGGCGTAAAGAGCTGGAGGTGAACCATTGAGAACAAAAATTAGGAACAATTCTCCTCCACAAAAAGAACCTCATGGGAAATAAAGGCATTGACAATGATTCGCGATTACTATAAATACATCGTTCATATTAGAGAACAGAATATTCCAAGAACTTAATATAAACAAACTAAAATTATTTAGAATCTCAAAGCTTACACTTTCAATAACCTTAGACTTACGTTCACTTCGGAGGACACTTCTGGGGTTCAAAATTTGAGGAAGAAAATCCGGAAGAAAACAGAAATGTGATATTGTGTGTGATATATGTATAGAATAATATGGAGTGATACCTTGTCTCTAAGCACGTATGGCAATTTAAAAACATAAGTCAAATTATGCAATCATACCACAAAGGGCACTTATTCAGAACCCGTATCAAACGCGTACCTACTGCGAAGTTTCAAACGCGTACTGCGAAGTTTCAAACGCGTACTGCGAAGTTTCAAACGCGTAGTGCCAAAATATGGAACTATCCCATTATTTCCAACACGTTCCTGGACAGTGAATGAAGTTATATCATCCGTTGGAATATGAATTTACTTCGTGGAATGATGAAAAAGTAACGTCAACAACCTTTGAAAATTACACTTTATTTCATTTGCAGCGCCGATAACGTTTTCGAACAGTCATAGAGTAGGTTTATTGTACACGACGTGGATATTCCATTGAAGAATTACGCGACTACGTTAGAAATCGACATAGGCGTTAAAAAATTGTGAGGGATCTGCTATTTGTCATACAACTGCTGGTCCCGGTGGCGGCATAAATTCGACTCTCCTGCAAATTCTCGGGTGGCGATCTCGAATGTCCCGTCTGAGTTGGCTTTTCTCTACCCACGGCATAGGTGTCTCCATTAAATTGAACTGGACTAGAAAATAGCCAATGTGACATCGATATTTTAAAAAAGATATAGAAGTGACCCAGGAAATTATAGGCCTATATCGTTAACATCGCTTTTATGCAAGATCCTCGAACGCATTGTCTTTAGCATTATTATACCATTCCTGGATAATCGTAACCTCTTACACAGCAGTCAGCATGGCTTCCGTAAGGGCAGGTCCTGTGAAACACAGCTTGCGCTCTTCCTTCATGATATCCTACAATCAGGTGAATCGAATAAGAAAATCGACGCGATATTCCTTGATTTTAAGAAGGCTTTCGACAAGGTTCCTAAAAAAAACTCATTTCTAAATTTTATTCATGAGGAGTTAATAAAAAAATAGTGAACTAGATAAGGGACTTTCTCAGTGATCGAAAACAAAAAGTAGTAGTTATTGATGGATTTTGCTCTGATATAGTCGAAGTCTCATCCGGTGTTCCACAAGGATGCGGGATTGGCCCTCATTTATTCATTATTTATATTAATGACCTAAGCTCTCAAATTAGCAGTAAATTAAGATTATTTGCGGGCGATACAGTAATCTACCGTGAAATAAGCGAAGACGCGGACTTTGAAGTTCTGTCATCTGATCTTAACAAGGTTCATTCGTGGTACCAGGAGTGGGGTTTAGAACTAAATATTTTTCCCCTCCCACACCTCCCCCCCTCTTTCCCGCCGCCCGGTATTACTCCAATCAGCCCAACGCTTCCCCCTCCCCTACCTACTTGCCCCTTACACCATACTCCAACGGTTTTCCTTCTCCCTCCCTTGCCCTCATTCCTCTGCACCTGATTTTGTATATATACCCATGTGGAATAATATTTGTTACCTGAAGATGTCATTATGTAACGAAACCCGGGTCGTAAATAATAAAAATATTAGTGGACCATTACTTGAATGTTTTGACTTCCGACAGTAAAATATCTTGGAATTATCTTAACTTCAGATATATCGAGGGGAACACACATGCGAAACATATGCGGCACAGCATTAAAGAAACTAGGTTTTGTTAAACGTATGATAGGAAGGTCCTCGGATGAAAAAGTAAAAGAGAGATGCTACTTCGCTCTGGTTAGGCCACACCTCGAATACGCCGCGAGCATTTGGGACCCTGGTCATAAAGATTTAGCCAAAAAAAATAACAAAATACAAAGAAAAGCAGCACGCTTCGTTAAAAACTGCTACGAACGAACATATAGTGTTACAAAACAGTTAGAGGGATTAAGGTGGGAGCCGCTAGAGACTCAGAGGCTGCATGCTAGGCTTGTTGATAAATTCAGAACTGCTGTGTTTCAGAGCGACACACAATACTATCATGACGCCTCACTACATTTATAGGTCTGACAGATGCGATAAAATAAGAGATACTCTGCTGAACAGTTGGGCACAAAAACTCGTTCTTTCCGTGCACAATAAGCGACCACAATAGAAACTGAGGTCCTCCAAATACTCTCTCATTGGACATGTCACCATTTCACCTCCAAAACTTTTACAACTTTACACGGCTGGTGACCTACCACCCCCTGCCACATGCCCAAGTGGCAGCTTGCAGTATGTAGATGTAAATTAAGTTCTTGTTGGTTCGTCCACAGCCATCATACAAAATAGCCAGAGATACAGCCTCGACAGGCTGTCACAGACCTTGGTCTCCATAGAGACAGACAGAATTTTCTTGGTCCAGGGGAAACCACATATTAAGTCAGGAGCCTATTGGGTTCGCAGGGCAAAGTTATCACTAGAAACGTTCAATAAGAAAATACAGCAATGCTGACACGACGAATAGTATGCAGTTTATAGTTTAACGAGCCACTCTACACCAGGAATCTAGCAACGCACCATTTGCTGGCCCCACCAATATGCAGATCACCATTATGAACTTTGGGAGTCAAAGTAGCAGCATTAACTTCTGCAGCTCCATTTCCAGTGCCACAGAGATTTTCCTGTCAAGATTACCAAGAGTACTAGGATATCTTAATGCATAATTATGATGACCATCACAAGGGTTGTTTTACAGGAATACTTAATATCAGGTATTATTTAATGTTATGAACCTTCCGCAACAAATTAATGGAGGGAGGGGTGATGATCTGGAACATTTTCAGCAACTACCATTGGTGCAATCCAAATTAAGAGTGGTTGATATCAGATGGTCAAAAATGGGAGTTTGATCTCATTTGTTGATTTGTTTAATCAAATGGAATAACCGACCATTATTACCGGATTTCACAGTCAGCCTTCAGTCATGAATGATGATGAATCTCTCGTGCATATTTAAATAAAACTTGAGGAACACATCCAGTTGAGAGGCAGTGTGTGCCAAATATTTAAATATGTATTGATTTCCCAAATTCGGAGGACCATCTATAGAGATGGAAAATAAATTGCTGGCTGGATGAAATAAATTGATCCTTTTACTGTACTGACTAACATAAATTTTCAAATTCTCCTTTTCCAAGATAACTCGATGCCAAAGATTAAGGAAATGAGTACATCCCCTATTCAATAAACTGTGAAAAATATAAGTGAGGTAGAAAATTGCCCAGCAAAGCTGCAGTTGCAGAGGAAAGTCGACTGGAAATGCTAAGATTTCATAATGTGCAAGAGGCTTTAACCCATAATTTTGGCCATAAATGTCGGGCATAATAGATAAATGATAAACAAATATCTCTTGTAATATCAATTGCAATATTAAAGGTCACCAACTTTCATTCAAATGACATGAATTTTGAGTATTAGAGCGGCATAGTCTCAACTTTTTAGGCATGCAACAGAAACAGATTATACTTGAAATTTGAGTTATTTTTATTCACTTATACAGGCAGAAGCCTAAAATAAAGCCACACAAAAACTGCTTTAGTAGATAAATTATCTTAAAAATTGGCTTGAGATCTAGTATTACAATGCTTATTATGCATTTGATGACATCTTTCTTTGCTATTGCTCACAACCTTGGTGGTTTCAGGCATGACCACGCGTGAATTCATTAATGATGATGAAAAAGAACATTAAATATTTTCCACAGAACTTTAAACTATAATGGTTTAAACCCAAAGGTATCGTCGTCAGTTATCTGGTGTGATCTTCAACAAATAAGTGTCAAGTTCAGGTCTACAGGTCTATCATTTTACCCAAAATATAAAAACTGAGAACCCTCCCTCTATAGGATGAAAATACAACAAGGATTTGAGTCTATATATAATAGGAATAGGCAAAAAACTGATAGATAACTCAGGATGGTGATTTAACAAATAACAATTTATTGAAGGGTTACAATGCTGCAATTATCACGTAATGGTGTAACTAAATTTTTCTGGCAAGTTTGTTACAATATTACAGGTCAATCAGTCTTCAGTTCATTTTTAATTATATTAAGTGAATGTATACTTTGTTAAAATATACTACAGACCAAAACATGCATTCCGATTTTTAATTTATGATTAAGATTCACCAACATGATTACATAATTAATTTATAATTTCTCACATAATTCCCTCAATTGCTCAAACAAATGATGAAGACAACTTATTCCATACTGTGTTAGGTTTTGCCTTTAAACATAACTTACAAGTAAAAACAACAAAAATATATCTACACTTTGAGCACCAAATTAGCTACATCATAAAACTGTTTAAAAGTGAACAGTAAATGAAAAATATTGGTACCTCATATTAAAAAATATGGCAAGCAGTATGTTATTTTTTTAAAGAATTATTTTGATTCTCCAACTAATACATTGATTAGTTCTTTCCTGAGAATAAATAAAAATACACAGGTCATCAACTGCACACATAGTAAAAATGGGATGAAAGGGATCAAAGGTTCAAAGAAGCCTTAGATAGCTCAAATTATAGATTGCAATTAAAAATTTTAATATAATTCTGAAACTATAATAGTTTATGAATTGAATATGACTGATTTTTAAGGTTTGAATTGTATGGCATTTTGAAAGGATGGATTTTTCACTGGTGCTGGCACCGAGGAGATGCTGAGCATCAGTTCAACTTTCACTTATGCCCGAAAGTGCCCCTAAATATTTTCCAAAGGGACAAAAATTACACTTAAAAGGCACATAAAATTGCAAATATATACTTAAAAGCATAGAATGTGAGGAGATCAGCACCTTGATTATGTAAATGTGATACCTATGACAGTGGACAATAAGTGATGTCATTGGCTTATGATGGCTGGTGTCATCAAGAGATCGCGTAAGCCTCCATCATAGACCTAAAAACCGTTGATGTCTGACATCACGAACTTATTTACGATGCGCATCCCCAAAATAATTCTCATGTGCGGTGTTGGATGAATTTTCGAAGAGCCAATTAAAATGATGCTGTATGAGGTTAATTACTTGAGCTTTAAATAATATTATTTATATAATATGTCAATTTAAAAAAATATTTTATATAAGTTTACAGTAAACATTTTCAGAAAGAAAACAAATCGAGTTGGTCGTGACAATGAAATGAAGATGAGACTGCTTGCGGATCACAAGTTCATACATAGCAATTTCAAAACAAAAAAATTAGAACCAAAAAGTAAAAGAATGAAAAACTGCACATTCACCACTGCAATTAACTTACATTCCCCTTTTCCCTTGAAATTTAACCACCCGGAGAAATCAAATCTGCCACGTTATCTGTTTTCAATGTAATGGACGAATGACGTACAATAAATCAACACAATAATTGTTATGCTAATCTCCAAAATTATGATGGATATTTGGTTTTTGCTTTAATATTAGGATCAATATTCATAATAATATCATTTAACAAGTCAATGGTCATATCGCTCATCATTGACAAATTATCATGCTTCTCACATATATGTGATCACTTTTCTCACTCGCTGTCATTCCCATGATGTTACACTCGACAATGATGTTTATCTTACCCATCTCACAGTTACATAATCTAGGTGCAGAATTAATTGAAATCGGTATATTTTCAGTATTTCTAAAAAATGAAGACTGTAATATAAACTTTTCTCCACAGAAATCCTAACATTTCTCATAAAGGAGTGAGGGGAAAGGGTAATGACTAAGGATGAAATGATCAATTTATAAACTTTCCTCTAACACTTAATGGTTATGTTATCCACAAGAAGTGATAAATTTGAAGAGAAAAATGAAAGTGTAAATGAAATACCTGCATTTCCAGGAATGCCTCATATCCAAGTACAATCAGAAGGTAACTTTAAAACCACAACCTTCAAATTCAAAAGGGGAAGTAATATTAATAAAATGAATAAACTGAGCACAGATGGTAGAGCATGGATGCCACAAGCTAATTTACTGGTCAGCAATAATTTTAATTTTTCACAAATAGCATATATGCTGCATTTCTTAACTTTATTTCATGATAAGAAACAAGGGCAAAATTGAACTATTCTTCACACTAACTAAAACATTAAAACCCGATGCTTCTCAAAGTCCTCAATAATTGTTGTACATAAGGTAACTGCCTAAAAATTAGCTTAAAAGAATTTGAAGTTTACTCAGTTTGTAACCAACTGAATCAATACCTGGTTGTGGTAGAACTGAGAAAAAACCATTTATGCCTGTGAAAAATAATCAAAATATTGCAGCAAGAAGAAGAGACTTGTCCACCAGAAGTTTGAAAGCAAAGAATCTGTTATAAGAAAGCAGAACCTATGATGAGAAAAGGTGCATAGAAAACAAAAAGCCATACTGTGTCTCCAAAGAGTTTTCACTTAAGCTACAAATACTAAGCATCTCATGATGAAAAAAGGAAAAGGAAAAACAAATCAGTTAATGTGTACTTTACATAAAAGGATATTTTACCAAATCATGCACAGAGAAGATAGAGAAGCTTCAACCATATGAAATTGATCCCCATCATCCCATTTCATTATTTTACCCACATATTTTAGGTTCAATTATTAGAATTTATAAAATTCTGATCTACTGCTTAGTAGATTAGAATTTACAAAATTCTAATCTACTAATTAATTCGGTGTTAGGATAAAAATATCATTTAACAAAAACTTCAAGCAATCTTGCTCATCTACACCTGATCATCAAAAACCTGCCAAGAGTGCACATCATCAGGGTGTCTAGTAAGAATTTCAGTTAAATTTATGGCAACTGCCCTCATCCCAGAATTTTCTTTGCTTTCCTCCAAGCTCCAAAATCATTACTATAAGATGATTATTAAACATCAGAAAGAGTCCCCCAGGGACAAGGTATAAATCTTATTGGAGCTCTTAGGACCAGGAGAACCACAGCATGGAAGTTTTAAATGGCTTACATTCTCTAATCAGCTTGATTAAATCATCCTCTCTCAAGGAACTTCTGGATTAACTGTCGGGTTCACATGAATTTCTTGTACACACTTCACAAAAAATGTCAAATGGAAACAGGTACAATGTCAAAGTAATTACCCACATGATCATTCATTATTTTGTAAATACCAATTCAAAAATTATAAATGCATATTAATAAAATATCCTAATACGTTCATAGCCACAAATTTGTACGTTTTTGCATTTTTTTGTACAAATAACTTTATACTTGGAAAATTAATGAATGCATATTCAAATCCCAAACTTTTAGAAAAATACAAAAACAGAGCACAAATTTATACATGAGTGAAGGGGAATTACCGCTGACTGGCTCTAAAACACGAAAGTATGTGATATTCTATGGATTAACCACAGTTTCACAGCGAAGGAAAAATGACATTGAAAATAAGATCGTATTAAATGTCACTAGAACATGCAGGTTTAGACAAGAAATTTTGAAATATGCCTCAACAAATTTCACTTAATAATCAATGTGGTTAAAAAATGCACATAGCAAGTAAAAACTCTAAAAATTTTGCAAAACAAGAAAAAACCGAAAAAAATGTCCCTTCAACATGTCAAAGAGGATAAAAAACACTACTGCTACATGACCAAAGGTGCAACACATTTTATTTAAAAAATAGGGAAATTCAAAGATCGTGTGGTATATATGGCAACAGTAACTTGAGCAGAGTTATCAGCTTCTGAGCCCACAAATGCATGAAATTACTCAAAGTGAACATAATTTATACAATTTCACATACATAACAAGTGGAATGAGATATCATTTGAACAAATGAGAAATTCATAATTTCATCCTAGTTTGTTCAAATTTCAAAATCTCACCAGTATTTCCCACAACTTTTTATAAGACTACACACATAACTACACTTTCTAGGATCATGTATTTTCCAGCATATAAGAAATTCTAGCATATGAGATGCACTGTTGTTCAGCAACATAATTTTGGAAAAATGAATGATAATATAGTTATGATTCCAAGATATGAGGAATATGTTGAGATACAGGACATCAACAAGGAGATTATTGGTGCTATCAAGTCCTAATATCTGTTTACTATTTCAAATGAAAGCTCAACCATGTTGCATAGCAAATGACTAGCAATGCCATATACTACACCGCCAGCCAATGTTACCTCAAATTAAATTACTGCCAAACATTTACCATATAATATACATACATGGTTAGTTACTGAGGACTAAACTGAGGAAAAAAAATGCATCTTACATGCTGGGAAACGCAGTGATTCCATTTCCTTTCTATTTTTTTCTCATAAAGAATAACATCCAAAAAGACACTTTTTAATCCCTGTGTTATCCTTACTCTAGAAAAAGTGCTCAATCTCTGATAAAGTACTCCATCTATGAAATAAATAAGTCAACACATGACATCGATGAAACAGATAAGCAGAAAGCAACATGATAGACTGACAGCATATGAAAACATTGGTTTTAATAAAATCTATTTGAAAATAAATTATAACGAAAAATGAAAAATATATGGCTAAGAAATGCATTCAGTAAACCCAAGACAGGTAAATGAAGAAAAGTACTTGATTTGAGCAATACACCTGTTTCTTTGTGGTAAAAATAGGACTAATTCTTTTATCAAATCGCAGTCATTGACTCATAACCCATTATGTACAACCTACCATAAAAATTATTCTTTTTATCTATCCTTATTCTATTCCCAAGCAGCAACAACCATGCTAAATTTCAATTTTTAATCTTTGGTACCATAATCAACAAAATCACTTGCATGAACTATTTAGTACTTTGCAGGAGAGAACTTTATTTTACGTACCTAAAATAGAGTAGGTTCTAGCTACAACACAAGCTTTCCTGGGAGAACAATGTTCCCAAGAATTTCCCAGATTTTCCATGCACCAGACACTCTGTCATCAAAACATTTCAATCATGAATTTTCACTAATGCCCTGATTTCACAAGAAGAATCTTGGATCCTGAACAACAATATAAATGAGATTCATGACAGGGGGAAAAGTTAATCTCAAATTGCAAAAACTGATACTTGTCTTCCATTGTACTGACAGTCGATTATTTCAATGTATATACAAGCGGTTAAAAATTTCAAAAGCACAGAATTTGGAGGTGTATTTTACCCAGACAGACAAGCACAAAGCTTTTTTTTTAAAATATATTACACACATGATAATTCATGATCAAATTGAAACAAAAATACCATGTTATGTTTTCCCCACACCTAACAATCAAAACTAAGAAATTGAAACACATTGCATTTCAAATTACATATTAACTTCAAATCACAACTTACATGTAAAGTACAACTAAAGGTCCTAGAAGAAGTGACAATCTACATTACATAAGCACAACGCTCCTCAAGCCCAGAAAAATAGGAAATTTTTATGTATTTGAGAAGAATAAATTTTAAGAGGAAAACTTCAAAAATAATAACATTATATTTTTGAAGTTAATATAAATACTGTGTAGGAATACAGCACCCTCTCAATCTTAAGACTTAACAAAAAGACTGGAGATATATTTATTAACAATTAAATTCAATGAATACTATAATGTAATCAATATTTACAGTAACTGGTTCAACTCACAAACTCCACTGACCTCCTATTATCTATACAAGAAAATTTTTAAAAATTCTGAAAACTTTCCTTATTAGTAAGTTCTCTTTCAATAAGAATATCACGTATTTGAGCATGGCATTAAAACATAATTCAGAACAATATTGCTAGGAGTGCTTACTAACTCCATATTAAGGCAACTCTGAAGCAGTCTCTAGGACTAATGCAGAACAAAATTCTGGATTATAAAATAGCATAATTCTCATCATTTATAATTAAAACTCACTATTATAAATGGGCAAGCATTCTCGAGTCATTAAATTAGGAATTGGTACTTGTCTTCACATTTTATAATGGTATACAGTACTTAACGTTCCATTCTATACCATTGGATCACAGTTTCATAATTGTACTATATATTTAAGTAGCAAATTTATGAGTCATTACTAATTAAATATGAAAAAGGTCAAACCATACAATACTTGTTGAATTGGTCTTAAAGAGTTTACCTGCAAGTAGCTTAGGCACTTTAGAGTATGTCTTCACACATAAGAATTTTGAACAATTTCTTAATTTCCATGTAATTGAAAACACATTCAATGCAATATTATTTTCACCTTTGTATCAGTAGCCACTTCTTTCACGTATGAAAATGGATGTAAAACTTGAACTTCTCAAAGCGTGAGAAGCCACGAAATAACAATTAAATACAATAATCTTTCAACAAGCATGTAATAATAGAAATGACTAAAACTTTTTAAAATAAATCCACAATATATTAAGTCTAAAGCTCTAAACAATCATTTGGTAAGTACTTAGGTATATTTTATGAGTGCAAACATTCCCTCCTACAGTTTATTTCAAACAAATACTTTTGGCCAATGCCATTCTTTTGTTTGCACCATCAGTAGAGATTTCAATTCAACCATATTATTCCTTCTAATCAAGCTCGTAAGAGGCGTGTACAACATCTCCACTCACATTGATTAAGGACTGCCCCTGAAACAAAATAAATTTTGCAATAAGAATATGGCAACCAGGTAAGAATTGAATTCAATGACAAATTTAGAAACAATTTAAATTTAATCCATAAAGTGCCCCTCGGCCATCGCATACCATCCTTCCTCATCATTAACAAATTCTCAATACCAATCAAATTCAGGAGAATTCACCTCCAAATATCCTTACTTTAGTCCACGCTAGATCCATGTCCCAGATGTGCCAACAGTGACACGTAAATTAAAATAAATTACTTTTTAATGGTAAAGATATGAAATCATTTTCATTTTCTACGAATTAATTTAATTTCAACAATTCCACATCTGTAGATGGAGGAGCAAACTGAGGGATATATAGATATTCACCTCAGTTAGCTCTTCTGAAGGCTTCAGCTTCAGGAGGAAGTTGTGGCGATATATTCAGCTGATTGTTACCTCACTTTACATTACCCACTCAGTAATTCCTCCAAGATGAAGAATGTTTCTAAACATATGTACTGGCCACCTTCAAGTAGCTGGCTTTACTGAGTACGTATTTCCTCATTCATCAGGATGGAGAGTGCTTATTTCAATTACCGACTTGATAGTATTGAAATGGCAGTTTACTTATAGAAATTTAAAAAGTTTCCACAAGCTGCTTGTGGGAAACGCATTATTGCCAATGGAATCATGAACCAATTTAGCTCTGCACTAACTTCTGAAAAATATTTCCTCAGAATAAACATTCCTGCCAGTTCTTGCAGAAGTAACTAGCTAAAGTAACTTGCTTCAGTAAACCCACCTTTAGAAGAGAACTTGTTCCTATCAATAATGTAAATAATTAACAATAACTTATGTATTTGATATGACATAATTCAATCTCTCTGAATGATGACAATTCAGATAATTTCCTCTCTGCAATGAAAATAATGGGAGATATATTACTTTCAGCATAAGTTTCCTTTGCTGTGATGGACAACTGAAATGGATATTGGTGTACAGCCTTTCATTCTAGTATTTTTTGAAATCAAAATAGATTTGGTGACTTTGTCCTATCACATGACCTTTTTCATCCTCACTCTTCCTCATTAACCCAACAAATCCTCTTAAAAATAATGTCTTTGCAGTATTAAGTAAGATTAACAAGGAGTTCATTGGCGATTAAAAATTGCTAATTGATGGAAATGACCATGGTGCTAGAAAGACACAAAGCACTGAAAGGTAAAGTCTTACTGATTGGTCATTTACCTTAGTAATATTTTTCTCAGGACGGACACAACAAATTATTTAAAATAAGTAAATTTGTACATCATCTTCAAAAGTGGTTACTAAAAAATAAAATGCATGGAATGGAGGCCAATATGGCAAGACAAACTATTTGAAACTGAAAACATTGGCCTGAAAGATTATGGCATCTCAATGAAAAGAATGGCAGCACGCAGATGGGGAGGATGCTAATGTAGGAGGTAACTTATGGTTGAACAGAAACCTCAAAGCTCCGAGCTTCATATAACAATGTCCATTTCCTCCTATTCCCACAAGCAGGTGCTGATCGCAACATAAACATGTCTCTTCACCGGGGGCAGAGGTTATACTTGCGATGACATAAACATCCTTCGATGTAGGCAACCTAGGCGCACGGTTTTGTTTAACTTTTAACTCGAAATTCTGCCAATCGAACAATCGATAAATAATCCGAACGAAATTTCATCGCCCTTCTTCACGTGGCTCTGGCTTGACTATGTCAGTCACGACAAATACTAAGAAATACATTTGAATGTAGTCAGTTTAAAAAAATCCTACTTCCACTGATAAAATGGGATACCCGTTAAAAACAAAAATTAAGACAAACTATACGGATAATACCACGAATATATTTTTAAAAACCACATCAGTCCAGCCTAAGGAACCGACTACAGCGCCATTTACTTACCTCGTTTTTACAACAATTACGGCTGTAATTCGCTAATAATAAAAAATACGTGGTAAGAAGTCTACATTTTATTCAATCTCTCAGGGCTTTTCGCTTCTTGTTAACGGTTTTAATCAAAAGCTTGAATAGGCTTTCTCGTTCAAATTGTCATTTTTATTCGTCGCGATGCTTAAGCAAACTAATAGAGCACTAGACTAATAACCGATTTAGGGATCCACCAGAAGAGAGACAATTGCGTCTAATCTGCATTTTACAGAAACTCATCATTCTCAAAGGCAGAATTCTGGGAGGAGGCAAAAAAAGGCAATCCCATAAAAGGTATACAGGAGTGGGATCGATATGAGAAGCGGGCTAACTCGGCCCGCTTTATATGCCATCCTGTGATTTCAAATCGATATGAACCGATTCAAATTGATATTTCAATCGATTTCGCATTGGATCGCCTATCCGAATCGGTTGACTTAGAACGTTCAAATCGGTCCGAGTTCATATTGACCTGAGTTCGATTGGTAAACGTAGAGAATAACAGTGTTTCTTCAATCATCCAATCTATGCTCGTAGGATCATCTCTCTTCACCTGAGACCGATATGTTGTATGAGAGGCCAAAATGTCCGCGGACCCATTCCCGATCCACGTGAACACTACCGGAGGTATTTCTCAAAGTAGCTGATATCACCGGCAGCATAAAGAACGACGACAAACTGATTAAGATTAGGTGAGGCTAAGATAATTATATACTTCAACTCTAAACATATAATAAGCAAACGAATTCCACGCGTGAGGGAGACATGCGTGGTTTCGTCTATCGTCGATTTTAGAAGCATGACCTCGAGGAATATTGCAGCGATGGAAAAAGACAACCGTTGAATATAGCATGGCACAATCATACAGAGAATCAAAAGTTAATCGATTTAAATCGTGCAATTTCTTCTGGAAGTTTCTTTCAGGGCTTCTTTTTAGGAAAATTATAATTGAAACTCAGTGGCAGAGAGTGGGACGTCGTAAAAAATTATCAGGAGACCGAGAGTCAAATTTACCACGGAGGCGCAGATGGCTGGTCTTCATTGCTTTAACTCAAACTATGAGCAAATATTTCTCGTGGCGTCCAGATACGATTTTCTCTCCAAGGGTTATTTACATTGACAAAAGATAAATCAATTATAAGATATTTCCGGAACTAGCCATAACGACGGAGCAGAGAAATTTGAGTCACCGCAGCGGGGAAAATTAAAAAAGTCAAATTTCTGGATAATTACTAGGTGCGAAAAAATACGTTTAACGCATTTCAAATAAACACTTAAATTACAAAGGAAACACAGAAGGGAAGGTCATGTAACAGAACAGCGAATGTGAAAAAGACATCTGGTGCAGGGACGCAAAAACGGAATCACTACACTTAGAATGACATGAGAGAGCGTAAGGGCACTAACTTTGTGGAGCTTATGGATTTCCATATTTGAAACCATAGTTTATGATACCATGATCGGTTGCGGAGAATAAAAGTGTGGAGATTGTACCAGTGTTTTTTTTAAAATATAAATAGCTTTAAATAATTTCTTGGCCAAATCAGTGCATTTCAACTGCGTCATTATCTTGGACGGACTACACACAGGCCTCCTTCCAGATTCTGCAGGCTATTGATAGTGCAGTTTTTTAATCACAGTAAAACATGTCATGTTCTCCTGAGATATGCGTGTCAAACAAAATATTTCGGGTTTTATAACACACAATTTTTTTATTACACACAAAATAGTTCGGGTATTGGTAATATATTCCCAAAAGTGGGGTGGTTCGCACATAAATAATCTTGGACTACCTGCCAGTCAACCTTGGATTAAATCTGAAACCCAGTAGTTGGATATTCCCCTAGCAAGACAGGAAATTGTGCCTGGAAGACTGTTACATCAACGCGGAAATTTCCACGAAATGACGCCTACTCGTATCACTTTGTTTCACTCCACTGCAGTATTAGACAGAAGCGATGAAATAACACTTAGGATATTCCAAAGAGGCTCTTTGCCCCAAATTGTAAAGACTTGATACAAGTTATAGGCGTTCCTCAGACGTCGACGACACAGAGACGATAAATGACGGTGGCAAATTGAAAAGGATTGACTTCGTTGCCTCGAAATCGTTACATGTAAAGGTCCACCATAGTGCAGATGGGAGGGGATAAGAGTGAAGTGCAGGTAAGTCAGGATGGGAGGCGTGCCAGAAAAGCGTGGTCCACGCCTGGTCCAGAATTGAGTCCACGGAAGGAGGAAGGCATTTACGGACAAATCCAACACGTGACGAATATCTAGTGGTTTCTATATCACCAGAAGTGGAGCACGCGAGGGAGACAGAATGAGAACGAAGGAGGTGAAAGCTCTGACTCGTTTAATTTACATTTCCAATCAAACCAGGCAACGACGCCCGTCTTTATTCCGGGCGCGTCTCTCTCTCGCCGCACGCCACGTGGGTGGACTCTGGAATTAGATCCGAAACAAAAAATAAATAAAAAGCGGAAAGGAGGAACAAGGAGGGAATAGAGTTTGCAAGTAGGCATCAAGAGGTAGCCGACTAAAAAAATAGACAATTTCATCGAACGACCTCTAAGAACGATCGATGAACGAATTCGTGCGGAGGAGAACTTCCGATTCGACAAAAGAAATGGGACCCGTCAATGATCTCGAGCTACATTGCTTCGCGAGGACAAAAATGCACAAGTGCAATCAAGAGAGGTAGAGTGAGTCATCATATTTTAGTTTTCAAGAAATAATTGGAGCAAATATCAACTGTATCGATACGAAATTAAAGATGACTGGACATATCATCCAAAAAAATTTTATGCTCCCTTAGTGGTAGGCGCACCACGCCCATACACTTTTTTCGAAGTCTCACTCCAACAGTTGAATCGGACAACAAGTATGATTGTCTGTCGGAGTTGTTCAGCATAGAACTTCCTCCCCAGATCGCTCTAAGGATAAATTCTCAAAGCCGTTCGTCCCTAGTTCCTGGCGTATATTATAGATGATACCGCCATCGAAAATTCGTGTTCTGCATAGTTATCCTGAGACGGAGGTGGCGGAGGAATTTATTTCGAGGTTTTCATACCGCCGAAATATACCCTGCAAGCATTTCTGCTTATCGTCAATTACTATTCAGTATGGGCGCCTGACAATAGCGGTCATACCAGAACTGGATTGTTTGCTTAGCCTTGACAACATTGCGATTACTTGCCATATGTACCTACTAGTTGATGTGAGTCCCAACTACATGGGCAGATGATTCAAGAGAGTTAGTTGGTGCTCAAATATCCGACGTATCGATTAAAAATGGCTGCCACAGCCAAATAATGGGATGGTACCTCAATGCCTAACGAAGTTGGCTACGACGACCAACTCTTGGATTCCGCATCCAACCATCTATTCAGAGTATACTTAGCCACATACACATATTCATCAATGGGTTACAAAAAATTAAAAATTTTCGAAACGTGATTATCTCGGACAAGAGGAGAGGGAATACTTGTGAGCTATACGATCACAGCATGAATTGCTGCCGACGGAATTTCTTTCGTTTTGTTTCGCACTGACGGAAAATGACGATTCTAATACGAGGAAACATATCAAAGAGGGAATGATTGGGCGCGCGATTTACGTTTAACCCCTCAGCGCCGTCATGCGTACCCATTACGCTTCCTGAACTTCCGAGTTTAATAATTTTGACCGGTCAGAAATTGCATTTTTCATTCAATGTGATTATTGCATTTTGCGAAGAGATGTTTATTATTCACAAAAAAATAAATAATGTTTTTAGTCCTTAGGTTTCCTTTATAATGTAATGATTAACTTTTCTTCTAAACCTGGGAGCAAATGAATTTGTCATCACAATCCTTACGTTCTTCCTTACCATCTTGAAACCAGCTGCTGCTGAAAAATTCTGCTGGTGAGACGACAAGATGGGTCAGATACTTAAGAGCATGAAATACGATATCTACCTCATTAGCGCTCTTCCTTCTCTCTATGCCTTGTGTATCATCACCTCAAGTCTTATGAGTGTTTGCTTCATCTCATAATCATTTCCAAGCGAAGGGGCCATGTGCTTTGCTATGCGCTTCTTTGCTCTGTCTTTCACAGACTGTAATCATTGAAGATAAGAGTCTTTCTAAACACTCAGCATAAACTGGAGCCCCTCAAAATCTTTGCTCATCCTTCGCAGGAGTTTCAAAACCAAGCATTTAAGTCCACTGGAATCTTTCATGGTGTGTAGTGTCATTTTCCTCATGAGTGCTCCCAGCAAGTGGTTTTTATAAATAGTATAGCTTTTTTCATAACGGCTTCAACAAGTAGAAAAGGCTGCCATTTCCAAGTGCCAAGAAAATAACAGAAGTACAGTCAAACCTCCCTTAATGGACACCTCCCATTAGCAGACAGTTTTTTTGGTCCCGGCTGCAGAACATTGAACCTTATGGAACTAACACCTCCAAATAGCGGACACTCTTAATAAGGGACGCGGACAGCAGAAAATGCATATTTTCTCCCCAATTACCTCCAATAACGGACACACCACGTGCTATCCTGCGAAAATTTCTCTTCCACCAAACAAAAAAACGCCATTTCTTGAAAGCCTATTGCTTACAAAGAACTTATCCAGGAAAAAAACATCGAACAATTTGTGAGAAACACCTTGCTGGTCTACTGGTTGGTGCTCCTTTCTTTTTTCATTGCCATGCTTTCCTTACCGTGGGTGTTGTGGAATTATTAGTATGGGGTTCTACTGACTACCGAGGGGAGGCGGTTGTGTGGGAAGAGATAGATTGAAAGGGAAGGAAGATGCTCGGGAGCAGCAAAGCAAGATGAAGTCCTTAGAGTGATGTAGATAAGGAAGTTAGAGAGATGGAGGAGGCTAATTGGGGACCTCTCTACTTCTATTCCCAAGATTTACGTGCCTACCAAGCAAATGCTTCAGTTCGGCAGGGGTATGGAATTCCCGCAGAATTGACTTTGAATCATCTGTTTTGGTGCACGAAAGACGGGCAGCTCTCACCTGGGTGCGTGGGATAGTAAGGGAGAGAGACAGACCCGAATGCACCTAACTGTAGAAGTACGCCGGACTAGAGGGTCAAACGATAGAAAACAATGCAGGTATTCTGCGCTATCCAGAAATTGAAGAAAGAAAGGAAGAGGGGGATCAGGAGTGCTGGCACAAGCACTTAAAAAGTAGGCGAACTTTTATACAAAGTAGCACGAAAGTCAGTGTTAAAGGGAAGAGGAGGGGTATGTATGACTGTGGCCCGCTAGGTTAGTCAGTTTTCCGACACTATAGCCTCAGTGTCTCCTTTAAATTTTACGAGGTGATAGGTGAAGACCCAGGAATACGAAACTGCTTGGGAATCAGCCTTCAAAAAGTGTTTGCATTTCATGGCACCGAACAATGGCTGAAAAAAGGAAAAGGCTGTGTTTTCGTGAGAAAGTTGACATTATGCATCCGTCAGACGAAGAGATTCTTAAAAGCAAGGGGAGACTGTTAAAAGAATGGGCTGAGAACAAAGGCGAAAACATGAAGAGACAGTTTCCAAAAATTGATGGGCTGACAATTGATAGCCTCACTTACGAGTGGTTTTGTAGGGCGCGTTCATTTTATATTCCAATATCTGGTCCATTAATCCAAGGGAAGGCAATCGAAATTGTAAAAGAAATGGATGTCTCAGACTTTAAGGGATCGAATGCCTGGCTTGAAAAATTTAGATTACGCCTCAACATTTCATTCAAAAAGGGGTGTGGAGAAGCAGCTTCCGTGAGTGAGAAAACTGTGCAAGAGCAGAGGTCCAAACTAAAGGATTTGTGTAAAACTTACAGTGAAAGAAACATTCAACTGAGATGAGACCGGAGTTTTCTTTCGTGCATTACCGGAGAAAATCATGTGTTTTAAGAATGAAAAGTGTTCAGGTGGAAAAGTTTCCAAAGAAAGAATCACATTATTATTATGTGCAAATTTGATCAGTGAATTTGAAATGCCGCTGGTGATTGGAAAATCCTTCAGACAACGATGCTTTAAGAACTTAAATGTAAACAATCTTGGTGTTCACTGGTATGCGAACAAAAAAGCATGGATGACTTGTGACACCATGACTGACTGGATTACAAAGTTCGACCGGAAAATGGGCAGGGAGAAAAGAAAGGTTATTTTGTTCCTCGATAATGCTTCATCCCATCCGGACTTAAAGTTAGAAAATGTGAAAGTACTTTTTTCCCACTTAATATGACATTTTTGTCAGCCTTTGGATCAAGGGGTGATACAAAACTTCAAAATCCAATACAGAAAAAGGGTACTGAGGCATATTTTATCGAAACTTGAAGACAAAAGTGAAGCAAATGAAATATCAGTAAGTATCACTATTCTCGAAGCCATTCTGTGGACTATTTCATCAGTGAATGATGTTAAGGGAGCAACTGTCCGTAATTGCTTCATTAAGGAGGGATTCAATTACAATGAGGAGGACAGTAATTCTATGATGGAGAGCGGCAACTCTGACCAAGAAGAACTGGAAATGCTAATGAAGAATTTTGTTGGTGTAGTAGAAGAGGAATATGCTACAAGAGATGAGTGCTCATGCACAGAAGACCAATCCCTCAGGACAAATGATCTTATTTCTGAGGCAAAAATGGGTCCTCGCGAATGTTTATGCTAAAAGAGTTTTTTTTCAGTATTTAGTTTTGTTTCAATATTTGTTTTATATTTGGTTTTGATAATGAATATTCCAAATGTCATTACATGGACAACAATTAACAGTATTTTCATTATGAATGTTTATGCTAAAAGAGTATTGTTTCAATATTTAGAAAATAAAAAATTGTTGAAAGGTATTAAAATTCTTATATTTTTATTAAACGACGCAGTTACAGCACATACAAACTGCGCCGTAATTGTCCGGACAGCAACCTCCTCTGAATAACGGACACCTCTCAATAGCGGACAATTTTTCCGGTCCCAAACATGTCCGCTATATGGAGGTTTGACTGTATTACTTCCAAGTGATTCTGACAACAGTGAGAGCATGGGAAGTGATGAAGCAAATTGTATCAATGATCGCTCTGAAATGGATACATTGCAGCCTATTCATGATGAAGTCAAGGATGCTGATGAAATGGAAATATTTGATTGGGAGAGTATGAGAGATTACTTAGGCAAGAGAGAAACATTTATTTGTGGTTTTGGACCTTAAGGCATAGCCAAAACAGTATCCAATGCTGTACAATTTTTCAGTTATTTCTTTATGAGAACTGCATTCGTGTCATTGTTTCAGAGATAAATCATTATACTGAGCAACATATTTCATCAAGTAGATTAAATAAAACTTTGTATACTCCACTAGAGGTTTATTAACACGACCCGGGTTTCGACACTTCATGTCGAAATTTCGCTCGATTTCATCAAGCGAGCCCTCATTTTCGAGGAAGTCAAGAATTACTGCTTGGAGACCAGTGACAGTATGAGAAATACACGTAACACTGGGACTATTCATGCTCATGGCCATTGTGCAAGTGCCAACACTTTGTATTTACTTTTCAACCAAGAGTTATATTGACTCCAGGTTTCAGAGATGTAATTTCACATCACGAGAATGATTCGAGATAATTTGTAAATTTATTCAATTCAGCAACAATGAGAAAAAAGATCAATTAAGTCCTCCCAAGCCAAAAATAATGTCCCTGTTATTGCACATCAAGTTTAAACATTTCGAACATATATTACCAAATTGCAACATTTCAATAGATGAGTCATTCACACTATGGAAGGTCAGGCTATCCTTCAAGCAATACATTCCTCTGAAGGCATCAAAGTTTGGAATCAAGACCTATTAGCTTCATGGTGCCAATGCTGGCTATCTTTGGTCCTTTCTGGTGTATACAGGAGAAGACACTGTATTTCCCTCCAAAGCATTACTCCAGCCAACTTAAACAAGACAACAGCAATAGTTTTACACAAAGGAAATGGTTCCAGGCTTTACTTTGTGGAATAGTTTTACACCTAAAAGAGTCGCTGCTAAATCAAGGGCAATGTGTTTGAATGGACAATTTTTACAATTCTACAGGTCTTGCAACACTACTGAAAAGTAAGTACAAGACTGATTGTGTTAAAACCCTGAGGTTGAACAGAAAGGATGTTCCAGTTATTTGCGAAGGAGAAGAAATTGCAGAGAGAGGGTAATGTGTGGACAACATTCTGGGCCCATTGCTGTTGTCAATTGGAGGGACAAAAAAATAATCTCTATGATCTCCACAGTCCACAATGATGAATGAGATCGGTATTCAAAGGCAAAAAAGAGACCTGAAAGCCTATTTGCGCGTTAGACTACATCAAATTCACAGGTGGGATGGGTCTCAAAGGTTGCATACTTACCTCATTGAAAGAAAACACCATAGCAGGTGGTATGAAGTTATTTAGGAGACTATTGAATACAGCAGTCCTAAATTCATATGTCATTCACAGGGAAAATGCAGATAAAAAATTGGATCACCTATCATTTTGAATACAGTTGGTCAAGGAAATATCTTTGAAATACGCAACTTCAGGATGGGAATGTGCTTCTTTACTTTAGTAACTCTTTAGATGATTTTGAACCATGGTTCACTGAGAGACTTTCCTGAGGATTCCAGCAACTGGGAAGAAAGCAAAGCCCCAAATGAAGTGTGCAGTGTGTACCAAGCATGGAAAAAGAAGAGATAAGTGTGTACTGGTGTGAACCAGTGTGTGTGTGTGAACTAGTGTGAATTGAATATTTACATACCAAAATTTTTAACCATGAAATGTGGATTTCTACATGAAATGATTAGGGTATCATCTTTCACAGCTGAAGAAAGGAACAAAGTCATGAATTTTCATGCTGGCAAGAGGCATTTTCTATCGAAAATATCTCTGCGATTATGAAATCTTCAAAACTTATCTATGAACTTTTAGCTTTTCATTATTAACAAAATGCATAGGACATAAAAGAATGATAAAAGTTACATGAAAAAAATATTACACTCTAAAAACATACTCTTTGTATTTATAGAATGTGATTGGATTCAACCACTTAAATATAATATGCCACAGGTCGGTTTCTTTGTAATACCAATTATTTCCATGACATTAATCACAAAGGAAATCTGGAATGAAAGAATAAAATTAAAATGACCAAAAAAATTATGATGCATTAAATGTTTCCTACCTGGTTTTTATGAGGATTATGCAGGAGCACACATTCTACTATTGAAAATCCAACAAGAGCATTCCCTCCAAGAGCACGGGCATGGGCCCTAACGATGCACAGTACTTCTGTCATAAAGCTGTGAACAAAACCACTTAGCCCTCCACTCTGGTTTCCCAGTTATTTGCAATGAAAAGAGAAAAGAATTATGACAAATATTATGATGTAAAAATTACAAGATACAGCTATATCCTATATTAGATGACTAATAAATACATAAAATCTCATTAAAAAAATAACATTTTAAATGCAGCTCAGTCCCACTACTTCTCATTCAAGGAAATTTACACGTTCACTGCTCCTGGATTAAATTATTCCCTATCCCAGATTCTCTACTATTATTTTTGTTATAATTATTTCCCATGAAAAATAACTAGTTAATTTATTTAATTAAAACAACAATTTCCACAGCAAGTATATCCCTCCTCTGTGACCAAGTGACTCAGAAAAAGTGTCGCTACATGCCCTGCTCCACAGATGGTAATAGCATATTGAATTCAAGCGAATGCTTGATATGCATTGGGGGCATGGACATACATAATGGAACCAGACTTGTGGGCTGTGGATGTGTTAATTTAGGGTAAAATCAAACAATATTATGAATTACAAAACTTGCGATGACATCTAGAGTTTGTTTTAAAATTTCCCACTCTACATTAAAACTACCATTATCCAGCATAGAACAACTTCAGGATTCTAATTAGTTTATACTGAAAAGTTAGAACATGATAGCAAGAATATTACTATAGATCAAGAACAGATTTGAGAGCATAAAGCCATAAGTTGAACATGGGGTAAAATAAATAGTCATATGCCATAGAACAAGCATATCATAAAGATAATAAATAACTGGAATTATAATTTTATAAAAACTTACCTCTCGAATGCAAGTGCTTTCTCGGATAAAAAAGAAATTAAGATTTCCCAAATATTGCTGAATGTGACCACCAGGGATATACGACAATGGTGTTACTTCTATCCCATGCCTTTCACCTAGAAGTGGCCACTGCGCCCACTTCACAATTTTTTCCCAAGGAAGAAGAAAAAAAGAAATACAAACACTATGTAAATACTAACTCCACAAGCAAATTTTATTTTTCTAGCTATTAATACATAGCTTATAACTAAGACATCTATCCAATATTCAAAATGACCACAGCCTAAAATATATATATATAAGATTATATATATTTTAGGCTGTGGCTAATTTGACTCCAGCATACGGACAAATTAATTAAACCAGCTTTCTTCAGTTCTGGTGTTTTTCTGTAGTTTACTTCTTATTTTTCATCCAAGTTCACAAGTCATTCTATCCAAGAATTTATAATGTTATCTATTATGGTTAAATGTGATTTAAATAAGACTAACTGATTTCTAACTTAGGGCCACTATTTTTGTTATACCAACACCTTTCTCAAAAACATAACACATATAACTCCTATGCTGAACCAATATACTAAGATTTACTCCTACACATTGGAAGCTATCCAACTGTCATGATCACTCATTTATAGCCAGGTAATCAAGAAAGCTGTAAGGCCAATGGCAAAGAGCACAAATGCTCAAAAGTAACTGGGTAGAACACAGCCCTAGCATCATAGAAAGAAAATTGATATAACAGTATTTTAATTCCATATTGTGGGTGCCTTCGATTTGCAGCTATCTTTTCAATCAGGTACTTCCCAATTTTCAAAATAGCTGACTGTCATCAGCTGCCAAATTTGAGGCAAACCTAATTAGAGCTCCTTGAACATGAAAAAAAGCTCTTTCATGAGCGAATTTAATGCAAGATTACAGAAAAAGTCATTTGCTTGTTGGTGTAATTAACAAAAGCAATATCCAACACACAAATGAAATTTAGTGAATTCTATATGTAGATATAATATTCATGAAAAAAATACGTAGAGACTAACTTCCACACAAGAGAGATGTAACCTATGACATATATCAATCAGAAGATGCTAAATAATGTGGTATTTCACTACTTAATTTCATGCTGTATACACAGAGCTGAATGTAATAAGATCAATCATACAGACCACTGTACATTTACATGCCACCCTGCAAGCACCCGCATGGGTTTGTGGCAGGGCATGTTAGGACACCAGTTGCGCAAAGATGTAATGGATAAGGTTTCGGGAGTTGAATGGAGACATGTATTATGGGAGTGTATTTAGTGGAGCTCAGTTTTTGTTGTGAATGCTTATTGTGAGTGGAAAGAACAAGTTTTTGTACCTATATCTTCGGCAATGTATGTCTCTTATTTCATCGCTTCTGTTAGACCTACACAGGGCCGCCCACAGGGGGGATGTATGGCTTAAGTTGCGCCATAGAAAAAATTTTTGTGGGGGAATAAAAAATTTGGGGGGGCATTTTTAAAATGCATAAAGAAATTCACTGAATGTAAATATTTGTACCTGTTTGCAGTATTTATAAATGTATCAAAGGGTTATAACGATACATAAATGTTAAGCACTAAGTGTAGTATAGTAAAACATCGTGCAGTTATAGAGAATTATTCAGCCAGCCGAAAGCTTTTATTTCGGTTGCGTCTCTCCATACTCTTCCTTGGCTGCCATACTGTGCCATCGTCAAAGCCACCATAAGATTCCCGCACACAACCCAGTAGCATAACTGACTCAGCATCCCTTCAGTCTTATTCCTGTCCCCTCCTCCCAACATCTGACCACGGGTCCCATCACAGTTCAAAAAGCTTAGACTTATGGATCGTGCATGCACTGCACGATACCTTTTACCGTGATTTTTTACCCCACATCCCCTTAGTCGACAACTGCAGCATTTGTTTCAACCCCTTGTACACTCCTCTTCTTCTATATGTAACTTTGTCTCTACGTATGAAACTTTCAATTCAAAAATATTTTCTTATTTTTTTGTAAGTTAATTTTTAGGGATGGGTTAGAATTAGGCAAAGTAGGAGAGCTAGATACAATAGAAATAACGCTATTTTCAGTTTTTTTATTGCACAACTATATTAGTTTATCATAAATATTTGATAATATTGATGTCCATCACCCCCACCCCTTTCCCTTCATGAGCACACCCATGTTCTGAGGACGACGAAGGAAAAGGTTACAATATATATGTAAACCAATTCTAAATAAGATCAGAAGTGAAATAAGCGAAAATAAGATCAGAAGAGTACTTTCAAATTCTTGATTCCCTAAGCCTTCATCTGCAGGATCGGTTTCCTGAAAGTTCTCTGAATATTGTCAAACAAAAGACTTGCTTTTTCCATGAAGGTTTACTCAATGTTGTTAAAAATATGGATAGTACTCTAAAGCTGATTCTCGTCAGAAACTTGTGCGATTACTACAGAATCGATGGTGAAGAATTTGTGAATAAGTTAATGTATTTAGTCCACTGTACAAAGCTACCAGAGCATTGATTAATCAGATGTGCTGAGCGTAAGTGACGAGAGTCTGAGCCAAAATAACGACGAAAGTGACACCCAAGATTCTTGTGACATCAAGCCTTTTAAATACAGTACAGGTCCTAATATAGTGGAACAAAGATTTCTGGATCAATGGGTCAAGAAAGGATTCATTGGGCCTTATGGGTATTAATAAAATATTTCTGGATTTCCTTACCTAATGATGTTATACTAGATAATTATGGCATTGCCAGGAACAAGTTGTTCAGCAGAGAGGGATATGTTACAAGCAGATTAAGAATTGTAAAAAATAGGCTGAGAAGCACCATGGGAGATGTCTGGCTCTCCGACATGCTTGTCCTTCTTCCCAAAAAGACATTTTAAAATCCATTCATCACAGTGAAGTTATAGCAAAATTTGCTTGGTCAAGTGAGCAAAGAAAAAAACTACTACTGTATAAATGACATCAATGGAATGGTAGTCTAAATATTACCACCACCACCACCAGTACTGATTTTATCTGTATTATTTTATTATTATTATTTGAGTTTTTACCAGTATAATTTGTAAATAGGAGCTATGAATAATGATGTTAATGGGTTCCATTTAATTAAAGACAAATATTAATTTGAAATGCTTGGTTAATTTAGATGGCCTTATTTTTTGCACATTTCACTGGTACAACTCTTGCGAAAGCTTATGGCACTCGGATGCGCAGAAGAAGACGTCTTGCAGAGGTAAAGTTTGGTGGAAGGGGTAGGGAAAAGGGATGTAGGGGAAGGCGAAGACATGGTATTTGTGCCATGCATGAGTGCATGTCAAAAAATCGAATTTGTATGACGTGGACAACACAAATGCCGCACATCCGAACATCATAAGCTTTCGCCAGAGCTGTATGTAGCTGTAAGGTGTGGTATAAAGTATCATAATACATAGTGTCTTTGCAGTAAGTTGACCGCCTATTTTGTTAGATACAGGATCCAGCTGTGTAGTTTTAGGAGCACAATATTCTATATATTTCCCATATTTTTTCTTAATTTGAAATAAGAAAGAAGCCTTCAGTTACTTTAATAAAATACAAGAACTAAACGATTCTCATTTTGATAATTTATTCCTTTTTTAAGCATGCTATCGTAAAAAATAAACTCTCACATTCTTATGGTTTTTTGTGGCATTGTATTAAGTTTTAATTATTTTCCCTATATAAGCGCAATAGTTAGCTTAAGATTTTATTTCTATTTTTTAGAGTTTGTTTTTCAGGGTTTGGTCATAAATTATTGTAGCCAAATTCTCAAAACTAACTCTAAAAATATGGATATCACAGTGGTCGGCAAGGTGGATGATGATTTAAGATTTTATTGCCAGAAAAGTGTTAAAAACGATTTTGTGAAGCTAATAATTTAAAAAACTTCCTGAATCCTCCATTCCCCTCAGCGTTACTCCATACTACCTTGGACGGGCTATCAAATTATAACCTGGTAAGTATCTATATACCAGAGGGGGGGGGGAGTTGTTGGTTTTGGAGGGGAATGCGCCATCAGCATTAGGGGGGATGGGCACCCCTGGATCTAGATATGTAGTGAAGCATCATGATAATATTCTCTGTGTCACTCTGAAACACACCAGTTCTGAACTTCTGAAACACACCAGTTCTGAACTTCTGAAACACACTAGTTCTGAACTTCTCAAGCAACCTAAGCCTAGCATGTAGCCTCCAAGTCTCTAGTGGCTCCCACCTTAATCCCTCGAAAAGTAGTGAAACACTTCGAGTTCGCTCATAGCAGTTTTTAACTAAGTGAGCAGCTTTTCTTTGTATGTTATTTATTTATTTGGTTCAATCTTTATAACCAGGGTCCCAAATGCTTACAGCATATTCAAAGTGTTGCCTAACCAGAGAGGGGTAGCATCTATCTGACTTTTTCATCCGAGGACCTTCCTATTATGCGCTTACCAAAACCTAGTTTGTTTAATGCTGTGCCATATATGTTTTGTATGAGAATTCCCCATGATACATCAGAAGTTAAGGTGATTCCCATTCTGTACATGTAATTACCATCAATTCACTAGAATTTAAATGGACTTAGTTATTTCACTGAGTCCAATGTGTTTTAATGCAAAGCTCGCTCAAGGACCATAGGAACCGATAACTGAAGAGCCATAGAGACCCATTTCTAAAATTAACTATTAAGATCAGGGAGTCATTTTCACCAGTTTGCAATCTCCTCATGAAAAAAGCCTCCTATGGAAACCACGTATAAGTGAAGCATCATTCCATGTTCAACAAAGTTTAAAGACAATTTGTAAAACATACATTAGAATCTACAATGCAGGAAACCACATTTGAGGAAGTTTCAAAATAAATTAATAGCTAAAGTCATTACTAGAAAAAAAATGTGAATTAATATCGGTTTCAAAAAGTATAACTGGGCAACGACAAATATGATACATTAGCAGAGAAGCTAGACATGAAAACTATTTTTTTCTCTAATTTTGTGATTATTTACTTACATGATGAAATTTCCATGAGAAAAAAATCAGCCGGGACTGGGGATTGAACCATGGACCTTTGGCTTTCGAGGCCAATTCACAGACCATTATGCTACCCAGACTTCCCAGTCCTCATGGCATTTTAGAAGAATATGTATGAACTAGATTGCAATTGACTAGGAAAGCCAAAGGTCCATGGTTCGATTCCTAGTCCAGGCAGATTTTTCTCTAATGGAAATGTCATGGTATTTTCCTGCTGTGTTTATGGCAGGCCTGAATACTTTATACGTCATTTACTTAGTATTACTCCTCTTTACTTAGTATTTCTCCTCATAACATTATAGTCTCACAATCATTTACTCTTTTCAAGAATATTTACAAAATTGATTTGATAACTTCATTATGGTAGTTCACATTTTGGAGAGGATGTACCATATCAGACCAAATAGTGACCAAAGTGGATCAAAAAGATTGCTTTTAAACTCATTCATGACTTTCATCTTCAAATGTTCCACGAGAACGATTAAGGAACAAATTCAATGATATGAAATTAAACTGTGTCCTTACTGCTGGTCCTCCCTCCTTCATTAGAGGTATCCACCCTTTAGTTGAAGGCATTGGGGTGGGCTTTGGAGTGCTTGTCTCTGGTGGATGATGGTTATCCTTAATTCCAGTTTCCTCTTCTTCCTCCAAACTAAAAATCATTTCTGAATCATCTAGAAAATGCAAAAAAAATGAGATTAAAATAATTACCCACTGAGTGAAAACTAATAATAATAAGTTTTAAAAAAACAAGAAGGACAGGCACCATGTTTGGAATTCAAAACTCCAATAAGTTGAGTTCTAAAACAAAACCATGGCAAAAGAAAAATAATTTTAATAATGCTAAAAATTAATACACAGATATGCCACACAACCATAGAGAAAGACAACCTCTGTTGATTGAAAGAAATCTCCTCATAATTAGTTCAACCCATTTCTTGTGAAGAATCAAATTAATTTACATTGGAATTTAGAGTTTAAAATTTTAATAGGCAAGGGTAATTGAAGGCCAACAACTATTTACATTCATAGAGCATACTAAATTATGTAAATGGATCATTAGTTCCTACCAGGTTTACGAGTAGAATCCCGGGAATTCCCACCAGAAGTGTGGACTCGCTGTCTCCGAGGCAAACGTTCACCAAGACCAAGAGCCATACCTAAAAGAAAAAAATGGGTAATACTTTTATAGAGAGACCTTGCTGTAACAATACCCTTCATGTAGTTTACTTGTGACATATATTTAGAGTTTGAGAACCTGATGAAACAACTCATAAGTCTACTTCCACCTCCTACAGATAAACATTATCTAATGCATACCAACACAAGCATGAAGAAGATTACAAACACATGTCATTTTGAAGAAACTAGGAAATCCATCTCCCACAAAACAAAATGATCACATTACTCCTATTGTCCTCAAGTCAAGAATAAAAACATTATAGTCTCACAATTATTTACTCTTTTCAAGAATATTTACAAAATTGATTTGATAACTTCATTATGGTAGTTCAAATTTTGGAGAGGATGTACCATATCAGACCAAATAGGTAGTGTGTGATGTTCTATCTCCAATAGATACCCATAACAATCACATTCCAGCTACATTCCAGAACATTCATCTTTGAAAACATAAGTGTTTAATGCTCATAACGTGATGTGCTTCAGGATGCCAGTTAAATATTTCAAAATATTGTATATTATCTAGGTGTCGATGCCAATGCTATTCAGAGAGTTCAGGCCCAAACAAAACACTTTCCTCTGGCAATTAATTTTCCAATATTCATAATACAGTACAAGGCCATTATTACGAGGGTGGCTCATAGCGAGGGGGCCGTTATAGCGAGTGCTTTTTTGGCCATTGTTGGTCACAATGTTAAAAGTATACAGAGTTTGACCGCTATAACGAGTCCATTTTGGTGTGAATGTAGCCCGGGTTGCAAGACACGCAGGGGTCATTATCCACTTGTAAGACTGAGATAGGAATGCAAAGTTTCTGTTAATCGCGGCAACCTATCACTCTGAAAGATAAATCTAACCTGAGCGAACGAACTCTGGAGTTAGTTTTGTTATGAGCTCGCCTGTTTTGTTGTTGCGCCTCCCAGGTTTTCAAGGGGGAAAATTAGGAAAAGGTGAAAGAAAAAATGCAAATAAAACGAAGTCAGCCGGAAGCATGGTGTAACTTCGTCGACCCTGTTCACGATTTTAAAAAACAAAGAGAAGATAACCACTGCCAATAAACTTGGAATTGCTGCAGGGAGTAGTAAAAAACTGTGACCTGCCAAAAATATTTCCTTAGATTAAGTGCTGTTTAATGGTTCACCCAGCATCAAAGTCAAGGACTTCCCATCAGCGGCCCAATTCGACTCCGAAGATAGTTTTGTTATCATCAAGCCTGTTTCGTTTCAGCGTCTCCCAGGTTTTCAAGGGGGAGAATGATGAAAGCAGGGAGTAGTAGAAGGGGGGAATAATAAGAGAAGGGTGCTAACCTTCCCTTCCCATTCCTTCCTTACCACCTCTTCCTTCCCTTGGAGATAAGTGAAAGCTTCCAGTCCAAGGGGGATGTTGTAATCCAGCAGCGAGAGCCGGAACGCCTGATCCTAGTGTTGGTAATTCGTAACTTGTCAATCATATAAAAAAGTGATTGGCTTTTTTCGTGATTTATTCTTCAACTATGCCAGGATTCCACGAAGTTACTTTGCCTGCCATTAAGTTACATGAACATAAAAATGTCACCCAGTGATTCCTACCTCGCAAAGATTGGCTTGAAACAATAGAAGTGTAATATTAGGGTAGTGACAGATAAGGTGGTCCTGCTTCAAGCTGAACCATTGAAGAGCCAAAACCCTTTCAATCAAGATAGGAATGTTCTCTCAAACATACTGAAATAATTGAAATCACTTGTGTAAAATGTGCATCAAAATAACTTAAGCTAAAATTTTCTGTGCATCTAAAAATTTTCGTCCAAATAAAACTTCTAATTACACTAAGTTGTAAAAATAGAACTTATTTTAAACACACAGGTAAACTAAATGCCTTTCTAGAGACTATTTATCTAACAATTGAAATTATTATACATAAATTAATGACATTACTAACTTCAAAATTTGTATGTTTTGTTTTCGATTTCTGGTACCTATCTGATGACTCATTTTTGTTCCAGAAATGTGATCAAATATACAAATCACGTCTCGCAAATTTTATTGTCATAACATATATTGACGTTTAATATTGTTTATGGAAGAATAATTTAAAATTTTATCCCTTCTATTGCTTTATAAATCAAAAGAATGGCCTATTGAATGTTCAAAGCTGTTTATGACTTTCATTGAATTAAATTGTTATGAATTTTTTCTCGAATGAACACAACCCCACATTGGTCCAAATGTGAAACAATGTGCTATTTGTAGCTATGAAGACTTTCTAAAGCTATTATTCTGACAATACTCTTGAAAGACAATCAAAATAAAAACATTTTATTATGATATATCAAACTGCGGTCAATATGACAGCTTAGGCATTCTAGGTAGGAAGGAAAGTTCAGGCATTCTAGTGTTAAGCGAATTCACTATAGCAGCCTTCTACTGCACTTAAGAGAAAACATTGATTTTGAATATTTTACACCAGAACTGACATACCAGGTTCACAATATCATGAATCAAAACATACTTACCAACCACATACAGTTGAACTTCTTCAGGCTCCGGAAGATCTACTCGAAAAGTTAGATTGGCAAGGGCACAAGGAGCCAGTTTTCTTAACTTGAAGAAGAC
Source organism: Ceriagrion tenellum (assembly GCA_963169105.1). Classification (NCBI taxonomy): domain Eukaryota; kingdom Metazoa; phylum Arthropoda; class Insecta; order Odonata; family Coenagrionidae; genus Ceriagrion; species Ceriagrion tenellum. Next base: position 108,959,282 of record OY720632.1, read on the forward strand.
ACCCTGTTCAAATTATAGAATACTCATCTATAATACATGAATGCATTTCAATATTCATCCTAAGCTGTAGCCTGATAAGTCAGAATTTAAAATCATGAATTACAATACCCTTTTCTAAATAAAATGGAATGCTTACCCAAATATTTACGAAAACTTGGGGTTGGATTAAGTACATTTCATTGTTATAAATATAAAATAAATAAAAAAAATAAGTTAGTACTTGACAACTTGATCTAGCCAAAGTGAGGAGGAATCTTAACTTTGATGTCTCAAAGGCAAAATCCACCTGCATCTTCAGCACGTTAATGAGGGTTAAGTCAACTAATGACACATTGGCAAAGGAAGTACTCAACCGGAGGGAAACCAAGGAACACTTCACCCTAAACATCCCCAGGGAAACACCAAATTCCTATATTCCTAGCAGAATTGACCTTCAATATATGCCCACAATCCTATATTAGAATCATTTACAAACTAAATCACATCTAATACATTTCACCAATAATAACATCCTCTTGAGTTCTATTTCAGTAGGAAGGAACTTCAATCTTAGACAATATTAATCACTTGATGCATTACAATTGGAGAGTCACAAAAATCCTGAATGCATTCTACAAATGGGTCATCATAGGAAAATTTAACCCATTATGGTAAAATGGTAAGTGCAAAGGCTTTTGTGGTGATTAAAACTTGTAAGGCTCAATTCTCGCCTCTCCACTGTGCGTGCGGTTCAACAGTGAAAGTTGACTCCACTTTGCTCAGCATAAAACAATGCAGAAAGTGGAAATAAGAGAATTCGGGAGTTAAGATGCCTTAAGCTGAACATTGAGGAGCCTTCAGGAGTTAAGACTAATTGATACATCCAAGATAACTGATTAGCTTGGATATCATAACTGAAAATACAAATAATAGTACAAAGCACACTTTGACAACAAAATCTTACCTGTAACAACCTATTGAAGTGAAGAGCAATTGTAGATGGTGGACCTAGTGACAGAGACTGGTTGGTATTGCCTTGACCTAAATGGTTCATCTGAGGATGGCCAGAAACATTTGAAGGTAAACCTGAACTCTGGTGCTGAGAACCAAGCACAGATCCTGCTGGTGGAGGAGAGAGTTTTGCACGCCATACCTGGAAAAATCAAAGATTGAATATTAAGATATATGAACACTAAGGACACTTCAACATAGCAGTCTAAGTCAATGGCAACTGATCTTCCAAAGACTGGATACGTAATAGATGCAGGAGAGACTAGACACCCATGCACTGAGGTCACAGAGGTAGACACTTCTCTTCCCAGATGGAACAGCAATGGCAATACAAAGATAGTCAATGTGTGTCATGTCACTTGTATGAAACCTTACACACAACTGCAAGGCCTATCAGTCTTCTATCAGCCCCCAAGTCACCAAGCAACAGCAAGGGAACCGGCGACTGGAATTCAGCCACCAGTAGATTTCAAGGAGACTGAAGACAGTCTGAAAACCCTCGTTGTTCCCAGTGTACCTGCTGTCACAGGGACACTTCACAGACAACTGAGACTACAGCAGAAGGTATCCAAAGAGAACTACATGAGCCACTTTCATTCCACAACTTACGTAAATGAACTTAAATTCTTTAAATTTTATTCACTATAAGCTTAGAATATTCATCACTCCAGAAGACTGCACAATTCTACAGTGGCAAATGTTTACAGAATAGTTCATCATAATACTGGGTCATCACATGCTGCTGTTATTAGCTGGTTACGATCCATTAAATGCTTTGGTTGGTTATTTGGGGAGTTGACCAATGACAGAGTTTATTTGTATCATTAATGATAGGTGGTTAGGGCAAAACGGGAAGGATTATTTAGGGAATGGATAAAACTTGGAGAAACCTGGCTTTAATATACCCTTTCCAGCATCAAGAGATCTGAAGTCCAATCAAAAAGATGAGAGTAAAACATTTCAAGTGCACTCCTTAGAGCACGCAATAAGAGATCAGGATTTCACTGAAAAAATGTCCAGCCATGCTTGGCTGGGCCAATGTGCAGACCACTGCACTACCAATGACCCAGTCAACAGGAAGTCTGCACTTAGGCCTGGTGAGCCAAAAGTTCATCATTAGAATACCAGTCCAGGAAGATTTTAAATGAGACAATTTTTATGTAATTCATTGCCGTAATTCAGAAATGATGAAAATGATCACACTGCTGGGATTTGGGCCTGTGTCTTCTGGATAAGCAGCCAACACAGCATCCTCATCCCATCCTAAGCTTTGCTTCTTTTTCACTTATAGTTCCTGTCATGACTTTAACTTAGATTTCTTTACCTTCCTCCATGTATTACAGCCTGAGATACTTTATATCAGTCTAAAAAACATTGGTAGAATCGAAAATTACAGTAGAGTGCCGATTATCCGACATCCGATTAACCGACTGCTGGATTATCCAACGATTAGTCCCACAACAAGTTCCCCTCTCTCTCCCCGGCTCTCCCTTTCGTACCCTCCCCTCCCCCCACCTGCTACCACTTCTGACCACACTCATAGACAGTAGCAGACACAGTGAGTTGCATAGTGTGTTAAAGTCAACAAATTTGCCACTTTTTGCCAACAAAAAAGATTTTCCTGCAATAGGCAATTCAACAACGCACATGACACTGTTGCATTATGGTGAGTCTACTGAATCTCTGCTAGGTGCTCAATTTATTCGCAATCCAGGCGTGCAAGTTTATTTGGTTCATATTGCTTCTGCAGACATTTTACATTTGGCAAGTTAGCGTCGGCAAAATTATAGATTCAAAATGAGTACTTCCGTGGGAAAGAGGAATCGCATAGTATTAGATATTTCCGAGAAGTTAAGAATTATTGAAAGGGAGTCCAAGGGAGAGTTACCGACTAATTTAGCAGCGGATTTTGGCAAAGGAAGTGCATGATACTACAGTGCGTGATATTTAAAAAAATCAAGCCAAATTGTTGAACTATGCTTCAAAATCAGATAGCACAAGTGGACTTCAAAAGAGAAAGACAATGAAAGATTCGGCTGTTAACGATGTGGACAATGCACTCTACAACTACGGTTTCAGCAAAAGAGAAGTGAAGGAGTGCCTGTAAGTGGACCGATTTTGTGTAAATAGGCACAGGTGTTCCATCAACAGTTGGGGACAAATGAAACATTCTCAACGTCTTCCTGGCAGTTGAAAAGATTTGAGAATCGCCATGGAATTTGAGAGTTGAACATAGTTGGTGATAACTAAGTGGTGACCAGGGGGCCATGGGTGACTTTAAAAAGAGGTTCAGAAGGATGATTGAACATTACAGACCCACTCCTGACCAAGTGTACAATGCTGATGAAACTGGCCTATACTGGAAGTGTCTTCCAAGCAAAACATTAGCAGCGGAAGCAGAGAAATCCGCTCTGGAGTGTAAGGCCAATACAGAGAAAATAACGATTATTTGTTGTGTGAATGCGAGTGGGGAGCATAAAATGAAACTGACGTACATTGGCAAAGCAAAACATCCTCGCTCTTTCATAGGTACAGAAGTGAAATTTTTGCCAGTGGATTATTTTAGTAGCAAATCAGCATGGATGACGAGGGAAATTTTTAAGTCCTGGTTCCACTCCAAGTTTATTCTAGAGGTGAGACATTTTTTAAAAACAAAAGGCTTACCTCAAAAGGCGATTCTTTTCATAAACAATGCCCCATCACATCCCCTTGACAGCAAACTGAAAAGTGCTGATGGCCTTATATTCCCTGCATTTCTACCCAAATATAACTTATTCATTGATCCAGCTGATAGACCAAGGTGTGATAGTGACTATGACGAGACAGTACTGTCAAGAACTCTTGGAGCAGCTCTTTAAAGAAGGCGCTGACATGATTGACTTTTGGAAAAAACTGAAAGTGAAAGAAGTACTTTACCAGTTGGATCAAGCTTGGAAAATAGTGACAAAAATTATTATCTCTCGGTCTGGAGGAAAATTAAAAGTGATTTTGATGAACTGATTGTTGGGTTTAAGGGGTTTCTTTATTGACACTGACACCAAATTTATTGACACCATCTGATCAATATTATCTGGCAATCATCAGTTTTCTGAGGTTAACACGGAAAATATTAATGAGTGGCTCAGTCATGACGATTAATTAGAAGACATCAGATTCTTGATGATGATGCCATCATCTCCGCTACCATGACTCCTAATAGTAGTTCCATGTGTGCAGGTGAATGCAAAAGTGATGAGGAAGAAACAATCAAAACAAAACGAGTTTCCCTCCAAATTGCACTGGAATCAGCAGAAACTTATATGGATTTCTTGGAACAGGAAGATGACACTTTCATGCCGGACATTTTGTGCTAGAAAAATTAGGATGGACATTAAAAAGAAAATATGCAATGCAAAATAACAAAAGAAAGCAACAGATTTTTTAACACCTTGTAAATATTTGCTTGAAGTCAGGATTTTTTTGTATTGAAGTACCTGGAAACGTATAAAAGTTACTCACAGTTTCCTGTGAGAAACTTCTTTTCAGTACATAGAGGATACAATTTTTCCATACACAATTTATTACAGGAGGAATCAGAAGCTGTTAAAATATTTGGATAAAGAATCAATTTGTAATAAAGCCGCTGCCCAAAAAAAGGAGGTAAGTAGCGTCTGTGGCCTCATGTGTTCAGGAATAGGTCTGGTCTGTGACCTTGACTTGTTAACTTTGATAGCCGGTTGCTCTCTGTGCGGAAGGGTCAGAACTCCGAGAAGTGACTCTTTATCTCCGCAGAAGAGATGTGCTTTGTTGAGTTGTTGCTTTGGAGAAATTTAACTCAGACAAACTGTAGTCGTTCAACTTTGGGTCAACTATCAGGACGGACTTTATACGAGAAGTTAAAAAATACGAGGATAATTTTACCGATCGGCATAGTCTCAAATTCATCAAAATGAGCGTATTACGTTGCGTAATAAGCAGTTCTTCTGGGCAAATAGTAGTCAGGCATATAAAAACGGGACTCATTGCACGCCAGAGATTAATATTCATCACTGAATTTTCTGGGAAATGATAGAACGTCTTCAATGCATGTAATCGACAGGCATAATTTTAGTTGGTGAAATGTTTTGGAGAAGTAAATGGAATGAATGATTGGCCGTAAAATGTAATGGCGGGAAAACGAGTATCTCAATGGAATGTGCGCTAAAGACTCGAAGAAACCATGGCGCTGAAACTAAGGGCAAAACTAAAAGGAAAATGAACAGATTATCCTTTTTATTCGATTACCAGAATGGGCTTCCCCCTCCATTACCATGGATAATCAGCGGTCTACTGTATAACAAAATACCAATTACTTTCCTCACATCCTAGGTTATATGCTGTTAATTATACAAAAATTCATCATTTTTTTTCTTCAACTACTTCCAAAGCCTATTTTCTTTCTACCATTAATTATATGAAGTAGTATATCCAATATGAGTGCACAAGAATCTGTAAGATGGTATATTGAATTAATCACATCAGATGGGCCAACAACATTTTTACAGAATATTGAGTATACAAAATAATTTTTTGAGCCGATTGCACTGCTATCAAACAGAAAGAGATGGTTAGGAAAAGACTATCATTTCCCATCCCTTTACCTTACGGTATATCACCAGAGCTTAAAATCAAATAACACTCTTATTAACTGTAAAATACTGACAGTAGTATGCAGTGAACAAAATTGACGACTTGAACAAAGTAAACTACATTTAACTTGAAGAATCAGAGGAAGGATGACTCACAGTATCTTTGACATGAAAGAATAAATTGCAACATTTTCTATAGGTTAGCATACTAACATTGACCATCAAAAATATAAGCTATGGAACTTTTGTTTTCGATTTCAAGATCAATTCTTTGATACAGTACTGGTAGAATCAAAGAACCTAATCAACAGATTACAAGTTGAAATTCACATTACCCTTCTTTAATTACTCCATATGAACAAATCATTTCCAATAAAAATTTTAATTCATTACTGGCTTTTTAGTCTTTACACAAGGATGAATGAAACATAATTCAGGAAATACAAATGAAAGTAACACATACAATAGAAACTTACCTGAGAAAACATTTGGAGATTCCTCACCACCCTTAATGGGGCTTTGGGATCTGTGACTGGAGATGGACGAAGACAAGAGAAACATGAAGGAAGCTGGCCACCATGTGAAGAAGATAGAGCTGAGGTAGCAGAGAGGGGAAGACAATAACAGAGTCCAGGAATTCTTTCCGTGGCTGCAACATGAAAGCCTTTGGGGGGAAGTGGAGGACCAGCTACAAGTAATGCAATGGCTTCAGCATCTTCGTCATCGTCTACCTATAATACAAGAAAACAAAACAACACCATAAATGACGCATAATCCACAACATTGACTCAAATACTCAAAGAACAAATAAAATAATGGACTTTTTGAATCAAACAATGCCAGAAAAGTTGTATCATTCTCTATCTGCTCAGAAATTAAAAGTCAAAATATCCTGAAATAATCAACCCAAAGCATGTCAATTTTAAATATGAAATCTTGTCTCTTGAGCTCTGAGAGCATAATTCACTCCTAATCTCTCCATCTTCAGCTGTCATCTGATATACATCATATGTACCATAAACCACCAAATATGCACCAGTAGGGCTCAAGCATACTCAGCATCCGGTGCTGTGTTGTGACCGTTACTGTTCATTTTGAAATGATGGCCAAACATAAAAGTACCAACGGCCGCACAGCAAAAGTGAAGAGAAAGCATGAAGCACTCACAATCAAGGAGAGACAGCCATTTTTCAATTAAATTTTGCAAAAGAAAAAAACCAATAGCCGAGGTCACAAAAAAATATAAGCATGAATTACACATTGGTGAAGTCTTAAAGCACAAACATCACTTGATTAATACTCAATATTTTATGAGTTAATGAAAATGTGTATATTTATGGCGAGAATGTGAATATATTTGTGTATATTTTGAGCGAGAATTTGAAAGAGAAAGCATCTGACCTTTGGAACAGGAAGGTTTGGCTGACAATCACCAGGGCAATACTTGGGGATTTCAGCCTTTTTCAGCACAATGATTTTCATAAACAGGAATTTGATGTGGTTGGAGGGTGTCACGGAGCAGGATAAATGATTATTTGAATAATCTCTGCCATCCTTAACTGCACGGAACTTGGATCACAAGATTTTGACATCGGCCAGCTTAGCCAGAGAGAAAGGTCATCAGGGCTATATGGTACCACAGCAGCCAATGTTTGCTCTTCTGGACATACCTTCGGGGATGGGTTGAGAAACTACAGATTTAGGGATGGGTACAGTCCACACCCCAATGGCATGTTTCTTTGAGATGAAGAGAGCACAATATAATTACCAGTTGGGCAGCAATATGATGAATACCTCATGCTTTTCATACACACCCATTTATTCAAGGAAAGAATAGATAGCAGAAATAAAAAGAATGAATCGGGCCTTCATTCCGATGAATGGGACAGAAAACAGAATGAAAAAGGAATATCAAGCCCCTGCAATGTTGGATAGAGAACTAAAAAGTCACCATGCAGTCTGGAATTTTGTAATTCACTGTAAAACACTGTAATTCACATAAAACTTCTCATTATAAGCAAAAAAAATTGCTAAAAACATCATAAGTTAGGATACTGGGAGGCATTTCCACTGGCATGACAGCCTCACTGCATTCAGATGTTGATGAACTCTGCTGACCATTGATTCCCTTATCAGCAGAAGGCCTACATATGTACTTACTGTAGACTCAATGCCATTTAGAACAATCAACCAATAATTTCACTACCACTATAAGAAAAGTTCTTCACACCCCTAACAAGATGAAGTTGTTACAATAATATAAAAATTTGTTGAGGCATAACTTTCAGTGAAATAAAAATCTTTTTCAATGAGTGCATTTGTGTGCATAACTTCTTTTGTAAGTGTATTTTTGTATGCAAACATGTACACAAAGGCTGAGATCATGCTATATGGATAATGTTTCCTAGACTTATCGATTTAATTTGTTTTCATCCGAGATTACATCTTTTCATGAGCAAAGTCAGGTATTTAAGCAATAGTTTTAGAAACATCACAAAACAAATACCTCTAAGACACATGTATCTTTGTTTCCTGCAGACAGATCCAGCTGTGGTAGTGAGTGCTGGTGTTCATCTTCTCCTGAATCATCTGTATCAGAATTTCCACTGCGTCCAGTGCCATTGGCCCATGCATTTTCCTGGGTAAATTTAAGCGACAAATGACAAGTGTAATAAAACAGCAAAATAAGCTCAAGAATAGCTGAAAGACCATTAGGACAAAATCAAATTATGAAAAAGCAACAACCATTGTTTTTATCACTATATATATAGCTAAAAAAAGTGTGCATGGTCTGTGTCGTACAGTGAAGAAATGGTTATCTTCTCAAAAAGCTCATCAACAACATCTCTGCAAAGTCCCATAATTCTACAGCAACGTGAACTTCTATCAATATAAAAACATTCATTTGGAGCTCAAACACAATATTCACTATCTCTAATGTAAGAGAGGCTGCTCCAAAAATGACACGGCATATTTATAGGAAATTTTTAAGTTAAATGCAAATAATTTTGCCATAATGAAGCATTTTGAAATATTTTCTAACACCTCCAATCAATAAGATGAACATAAGATAAATGGAAAAAAGCAGGCATAAGACAAAAAAAGGGAAAATACAAAGAAACCACAAAAAATATTCAAATGGAAACTTTTTAGAACAGATTAAACAACATTCCATACGGTAAAACCTTGATTTTACAAAGCTGCAGGGACTGAAAAAGAGGCTATGTAAAATCAAAAGTTTAAAAAAATTCATGATATACCTGCTTATATTTTTCATGCCTCATACTTGCATTTACAATCAAGCCATGAGTCATAAACAGTTGTTTTAATAAATGCGAACAAATTACAGACATGGTTAATCCAATTAAAATTTCATGTTATGTCCATGATTGTTTGAGATCAAAGCAGGCATTGTCTTAAGATGTATATCTCAGAAAATATGTAATAAGTTTACTTTTTCAGCATTCCTGTCCTCAATTCTATGTTTCTTACATCATAATCATCAGCCAAATTCATAGTTGAGAATAACCTAAACGCCACATAGCACATGCATATATGTATTTTGATTCCACAACGAGCAACTGATGATTCAAAATTACAGCTCCATTTCAGTATGAAGGCCATAATTTTCTACATCAATGTAATAATTGGTAAAAGTGACATTCTTTAGTTGTTTGCAATTATTGTTTTTTTTGCATTTTCTCAGCATTTCAAGTGCAGAAGAGTGCTGATCATTGGGCATTCAATGGCCAGATTGGTAGGTTACATATCCAATAATCCTACAATCAGCAAGATGTGCCCCTTCCACAGCTACCCTTCCCTACTCATTTACATCTTTTCTGTAATGGCCAGTGGCTCATTGTAGTCCACAATAGAGCCAATACTTCTTCCTAAAAACATTCCTTTGATAACAAGTCACTTATTTGCACCAAAACTTTTGTTGCATACTGGTGAATCCTTGGTATCATTTCTCCATGATGGTACAACTGAATCAATGTATATAACACTGGCTGAGTGTTCTAGCTAATACTTTTTATGAGCTTGTTCTATAAAAAAGCATCCAATCATCAGAAAAATGCAGTTCGAAATAATAAAATAAGCATCCCAAGGTAGTTTTTGGCAAATGGAAGCTAACTGTAGCACATGTTATCATATGCATGTAACAATGGAGAACAGAGAAAATCATGCTTTCCTAAGATAAGCTAATGCAAATGGACTTAAAAGCAGCTGCTACCTAGGAAATCAGAACATTCTGATAAACAACATTGAAAACATCAAATTATTGCATTTATTTGCAACATAAGAAAGACACTCCAAGTAACATCTAAAGGTAAGAAATTATATTCAGCTATGACAGTGAATTTGATGTTATGAGGTGGAAGATCTTGATTGGTTTGCAAGCAGAGAAAGCTTGAAAAAGCAAGGAAGTTGGGAAGATCAGAAACTCAAGGGTCATAACCTGGGTACCCTAGACAGGATGTCAGCTGGAACCTTAGAATGGAAGAATATGGCTCAGCAGTCTTCTTCTCTGAGTTAACCTACATTATTCAGCTTTCCCAGGGGGAAATGATTCCAACAACTTGCAGTTATATTGACTGATCAGCATAATCTCTGATTTCTTAAGCATGTAACACATCATCACAAAAAAATTGTTATTCCTGGGCTGGAGTCGAAAGCCAGTGAATGTCAAAAGGCGAAAGCCATGGAGGAGACCTTTCTAAAACTAAAGTAATGATGAAGTGCATTCAGTGGACAAACAATAGATTTATGGGTCTAAAAAATCAGTAAATAAGTGAACAATTACTCAAACCGCGACATGATGGATAAAAATGAGTATTTAAAAAATTAGTTATTAAGAGACTTCATGATTGTTTGATTCAATTGTGTAGGCCTTCCCTGCTGTGTTCATGGAAAATATAAATACATTAAAAAAATGAATTGACAAGATGATAACCATCAGAGAATCAATGATGAGGTGATTCAGTTACCCTCCATATCCAAGTGTGATCTTCCTTCTACTGATACAAAATGACAACACTCAACCTCACCAAGATATTTTCTCGATACCAAACTAGGGGTAGTTTTTTATACACTAGAGTTAAACAAATGTATGAGCTACACTCTCATTGTCGTGTATTTTACAGGTTTTGCTAATAATACATGATACAGCTGGTGAATCAGCGACCACTCAGTTTTTACATCATATTAATTAAGTAACTAATGTCTGGGGGTAAGATGATATTTCCTACTTCATCACTTTGCTAATCCCAAAATCCCTAAAATATTTTGGGCATGCATGCCTCTATCAAGATCTACAATGTTATTATGCTAGTATAGCTTAAAATGTAGCAAATAAACTTCTTTCAAATCATTGGAGTAAAATTATCATCTTGAATCATTATAAAATTCTACTCCCTATAAGACCGGGCTGTCACCTCCTCAGCTATGCCACAAGGAAAGGCCATACCCTCAAACAGATCCTCCAGCAAGACCATATTAGTATTTAGAACTGCATTTTATGAACAGGTTGCAGAAAAATATGGTACTTAATTAGATATGCTTGATTACCTGTTGGGGTGTGCAGCTGTACTCAACAGTTTTGATCACAATGAGTAAAAAGTATTGAAACCGCAATTTAAATAGGAAGAAAATTGTCCCAAAAGCCTGATGAATGGCTATATAAAAAGCAAGAAACCATGTCTGATCAAGGTACTGTGTAAAAATCAAGAGCTGCCATTGAAATACTCTATATCTCCAAGCTGGGCCTTAATTTTACTGAGCAAAATCAAGATTTCAGTACAGTCAAAAAGTGTAAAAACAAGGTTTTACTGTACACTCAAAATGTAAAGAACATTTTTGAATTTTTGTGTACGCTTTATTTACTTCATTCGAGACGTAATAATAACTTATTTTTGTTTCAATATTAGGGATACGTAGTTAAGACTGATTATGCAAAGATATTTATGCATATGTATCAAAATACAACATCCTCACTTCATGTATACTCCTGTCCAAAAAAAACTTACCACCTCGAAGCCGAAAAATTTCTAAGTCCTGAGTTACCGTCGATGTGACTACATGGTCAAACCACGCCCCCTGCGAGGGAAGGCAATAAACAGGGAACGGGACAAAGACCTTCCTCGCCACAGTTGGAGAGGGAGAAGATGGAAGACAGGAAAATTTTGGCCAGCAAAAGGAGATTCCTATTGGTGGGAGGAGGGCCTAGGCTTCTGTTCGCTTTATGTGTGAGCGAGAATGAAAGGAGGATAGCCTATTTTGGTTGCTCCAAGAGACCAAGACCTCTCGTTGACAACAACTGTTGGACAATGTGGAGAGAGACCTTCATCTTCGTTATGTGTAATAGAAGTTCACAGTGTATTTACGTGTCTATTTAAACTTGCATGCTACACAGTTACATGCATAAGTGGAATCTGAAGATGCATTTAACTACTCAAGTTGACTATATTCTCAAAGAGAAAAATTGATTGCCTGGACTAAGAATCGATTAGTATAAAAAATAATTATTTTAGCGTAGCCGATATCATAAATCTTTCCTCCGCCACGTTTGGTGCAATGGGACAATGCATCTTTGAATTTTAACGTGATATTTTTCCCACAAATAGCTTTACAGCTCCCTCTTAGAAACAGTATTTTATTCTCTAACTCTATACCTAATTATTCTACTGTTGGGATGCTTCTTCCATCCACTCAACCATAGAATTCAGCAATCACTCAGTTTCCCCTTAGAAATTACTTGGGATTAAATACGCTGCTTGCCGGACAGAGACATCTTTTCACCACACAATGTTAACACTTGGTCCAACTTTGTGTCATTGGCGTATGTTACACTGCAACCTTTTACTTCATAATTTAAAAATAACCTTTGGTCAAGAGGTAGGGACTCGATCAAGATGATTTCCGTGGGCTGCTTTCAAATATCAACTCCTAAACTTATCATAGTCATTAGGTTGAGTATGTTGTTTCCTATGCATTTGGAAAACGGAGCATTGGCCACTGGGGTTCACATCGCATGTTTTCTGCCATGGTCATTCAAGGAAGATGTGATTACGGCAGTGAATACACATTCGGAAATTTTCCCTTCTACAAAATTCGTCGATTATTTGCATTTAATTCACCTTACAAAACTCTACAACGATACCGGAAGAACTTCATTATTCTATGGAACTCCCCGCTAAATTCAATGACACTGTTATCGTCTAGATGAGCATGAGTAAAAATGAAATAGCTGCTGACGTAGGAATATATGGTGGTCAGCTTTGAATATTGGTAACATTCCTTTTATAATCTTAAAAAAAAGGGTATGTCAAAGGAGACCAACTACTTCGGCGTCTTATCGAAACAGAACATTCATATTCAAAGTAATTATAAACGGGAAATATTTCCCAATGAAAATGATTGGCTGGACAAATCTCAATAATTACTGGTTTTATTTAAACTAGTCATAATGATTTAATCGTCATACTTTTCTGATAACATATAATTTCTTGTTGCTTAACTTTGTTTGTAATGATGTTACGATGTCTCCATTTTATTTCTCACGAAAATAGGTGAAATCGACCAAACACATTGCATTTAAACTAAATCCCTAAAATTAAAAATTACTCAATATCACTTATTTGACCATAAAGTGCCGTAAATACTACCTTCAGTTCACTCAATTAGTGACTTCAGCCTCCACTCGATTATTCTAAATCAATTGTGTTGAGGCAACATCCTGTCGACCCCATGTATACATTTCTCTGAGAGCAATAAACATTCCACACAAAAGAAAGCCCTTTCCACAATCCTGGATGGAAATGATGATCCTCTTCTGAAAGTGACATAAACAGGGCGGCGGTTTGTTTCTCAGCTGGGAGTGGGCATGTTGGAGTAGTGTTATTTTTTAAGATGTTTCCAATCATTTGGGTTGTTTAGGACTTCTGTTTCCTTATTAGTGAAGGAGAAAGGGAACAGATCTGCTAAGTTAAACAATGTCAAGATGCCTCGTTTGCAACAGCTTGAAGGCGCTGAGAGGATATGTCCATTCAAGGTGATAGAATACTGCATTCTTTAACACCATGTTGCCTATCTCTGGTCTCCATCGTCGTATATCTTTCTGTGATCATTTTCTCATCTTATTCTTAAACGTTAAAAAGTATTTATGAGCTGATGTAATACGTATTGCATTTTATTTTTTACTTGAAAGTCCTCTGTCACACCACCAAAAGCGCTCTGAATATGGATAACGTTGATCAGGCTGACATCTCAGACAGGATCACAGCAGAAAGGTGGAAGACCTTTCCACTGACGATTCCTACAAGTTGAGCATTGGCGCAATTCTTATCCAGTCCAATTTTTCAAATACATAAAACTTTCATGGTTCGTTTGTGCAATGCTGCTAGAGGTTTTAGGAGACAATTCTAAAAATTACACAGTCCCAACGTTTCACGTTCTCTGCTGGGAACTTTGGTAGACTTTGCTAATGCCGCCCCTTGTTGTTACCATTGATGCAGGAAACCCCAAAGAAAAAGCAGGAAATTTTAAATTCTGTTTGTTTAAGTATATCTCCACAAAAATCTTCTAATTAGGACTTAACCGTGACTCATAGTACGTCAACACTAAATGCAAAGTGTTGTGTTTTCCTTGGAAAATGGAAAGGTCGTGATAAAGGCTCAACGCAATTAAGATGGTAATGATGAACGTAGAGTTGTATAGCAGTGTATAGCACTATTATAGAGGTGTATAGCACATTTTCCCATATCTGATTATTTAAGAATTCCACTTCAGCACACCAGAGGCAATACTGAGAACCCCCAACCTAGGTCCCCCGAGGGAACCCTCGCCACCACGTATCTTTGGTGAAAGAGCCCGACCGACCACTAGACCACTCCTCCCCACTCCAATCTGAAAACAATGTCGCAGCCCCTTCCCGTCCAATTCTCATGCAGGCCTTGCTAGGAAGACGAGCGAAGGTGGCGAAGGGGCTTCCTTTTTTTCTGGTGTGTTTACAGTTCACTTGATTAAGTTGGTGAATGTGCAATTACAACCAGCGCAGTCTTTCCACCTACCAAGGGGTGGTCATGTGTGTTCAATCTACATTTAATCAGCAGAGGGTACCCATTGTAATTCAGCGAGGGGGGATAAAATATTTATCATGACTTGGAGGATACACCCAATACCCTCTCAATTCCATGCTTAAAGCATATAAGCAGGCATAAATAAATTCTGGGGACTCGGCAAGACAAAATGAATTGCTGATTGATAAATTAATTACGTATTCATAATTGTGTCTATTTTAAGCTACTTTATTCTAATTTACAAAAAATTTGTCCAGTACGACAAAGAATTACTGTCAAATGATTTCCTTGAGGGCCATACTGTGTGGTTAACATATTTTTAGCGTCTCAGACATCAGTGATGTGTCATATAAAATATTAAACTCAAATATAATTCTGTATTAAAACTCTTTAAGTGTAATAGAATGATTATGTATCCAATTCAACACAATTCAAACCTCCCAAGCGATGACAGTCTGCGATAAATGCCTATATAAATGAACCTCTATTGTGTGTAAGACAACAACTTGTTGCTATCAGAAATGTAAGAGTAAAAAATGATTTCTACATTCAATTTGACCCAATTCAACCTCTTATCATGACGGTAATAGATTTTCTGCGGCCTAAAAAGAGGAAGACGCATCAATTTCAGCAAAGGTTTTCTGCACGCTGATGAAGACATGAAATGGATATTTGAGTTCTGACTTTCATTCTTATAGCTTCTGAAAACAAGGACGATTTTGCCACTTCGTCTTCTGACTGACCTTTCTCTCCATGCCTCCCCACCCCGACACCGATGGGATAGGACCAACACAATAGACCCAACCCACCCTCACCCCACCCCCCCGGAAAAAATCCCTTACAGGTCAAAATTTTTTCACAGAGGGGTGTTCCCTACGTACGTTCCGATGGTTTCTTTTCCATCTTGTGCGTTTATTGCTTTCCCACGCAAGGGGGCGTGGTTCGGTGTTGTCACATCAACGTCAACTCAGGACTTAGAAATTTTTCAGCTCTGAGGTGGTAAGTTTTTATGGACGGGAGTATACCATCTATATATGGAAATCTCTACTGGCAATTAGACAAATATTTGAATATGGAAAAGAATACAGCATCATTTATATGAGTGTCTTCTAAAAACAGTAGCCTTCAATTTAAACCGTCAAGGATGCTTCAATAGTAGATCAATATTAAAGATCTCCTAAAATAAATATCTACCAGGAAACAGGAAAAAATTGACCACTACCCAAACCTTTTAACAATATGCTTAGCTTTCCAGAAATAAAATTAAGACTTGCCAACAGAAACAATTCATAAATTACTTCCAGGTTGATTATTAAACCAACTAAATAACTAAATCCTAAAAAAAAAAACCTTTGGGTATTCACCCTTATTTGGTCATCGAATTTCAACTGAATTTCCCTGATTATTTTTTAATGCAATCACACAGAAATTACACTAAAGATCTCAACTTCATATAGGCATCAATTTTATAAAATTATCACAGCAGACATAGTTTTATTCCATATTCAAACACCTGAAAACATTACTTACTTTTGGGGGATCTAGTAAAAATGTTTCGCGACACCTTTTCACCGTCTCTTCCAGATTCCTCTGCAATGCATCAGCTAAAGCTGCCTGGCTTCCAGTAATTTGGCCACTCTGGTGACTGGCTTGTGGACGTACACATGGCACTGTTGGTTTAGGTAATGCTGACACAAGAACTCCAGTTCCAGTGGCTATTGCTACCAAAAGCTTTTCTCCAACCCGAACCTCGACCTTATAGTAATAACAATAATTAAATTCAATCTCAAGAAACAAAATCAATTGAATATTATATTTGATGACACCTATAAGAGGCAAAAACACAAGCATGAGCTTCTTATTGGTGTACCTGTATAGCTAAACACAAAAAGTTACTTGATGTAGTGGAAATAGAAATACAGAAAGAAAGCAATTACAATGATATTTTAAGCCTTTTCAACTACAGACGGTCCTCGACTTACACAATGCATTCCTGTGAGTTGCATAAAAGTACAAATGTGCAAAAGTCAGATAATTAAGGCCCACACCGATTAGATTTTACATTTCAAGAGAGCAAAATATGCGTAGTGAAAACTTACCAACTGCACAGAAATTCCATTTACCATGTGAAAATTTTGGTAAAATAGGACTGATATTTCAAATGATGGTTAAAATTACACAATAACGTCTAGATAAAAGTTCTAAAAAAGAGTTTGGTTATGTAATAAGTGAAACCTAAACACAAACTACATACACATTGTAATTTTCACCACCCTCAAGTATGCATTCCACTGAACATGTACCCTAAAACTTGAAAGATATAAAACATGACGCATAACAACATGGACCCTTAAACTTGATGTCATTAAAATGATTACCTTAAAAGATGGGAAAAGTTTTCTTAAAGAGACAAAAAATAAAAATCAAATGACACTTCATGGCAGCTCTTTCCCTCTTGAGAAGGCAGACAATGGGAGTTGTTCTATGAAGTTAGGAGAAATTAATTCTAATATCTCTGAGCTTTTGATTCAAGGCTTAGAATAAGGTGCACATTGGAATGCCTCGGTGCACTTTATTGCACTTGGACGATGTTGAATCAGTTAAATGAAAAGATGTGCCCTGGCAGAACATTTTGTAACAAGTGAATACGGAACATTCTCGGGGTGCACAATAATTTTTTTGTGCACATTTTAATTTGCACAGAAGAGATATTAAAAGAATAAACATTAATTACAGAGTATTAGACAACTTCACAATATATATGGAAATTGCCTTTACTGGGAATCATAGAACTTAACAACAATCATGGACATCATAATCAACTTTCTTCTGTTATTTATAGCACATCAACTTTGCACCCTGTTAGTTTTGAATCCACTGCCTAGAGCACACAGCCAATTATGGAAGGAAGCAAGAGTACTATTGCATAGCAAAAACTATACTGTCACTGGAAGACTTAGAGCACTGCTGTCTATGCAGAGTGTGTATGCATATCATTTGAAAATACAAAAATCCTATTCGCCGAAAAACATCCCAGTCTCCATTCTGTGTATGAAAGTCGAGTAGGAGTTATCATTTTGGAATTTACAAAAGAACAGTTTGTATGAAAGTCGAAGACTACCTGTACAGATCATCAAAACTTTCATTAATTGTGGTCCAGATCATAAAACTATGGCTGCAGAAACTACAAATACGAAACCTGATCCATCATCACAGATGCTCCATTCCACAGTGCTATTATTCCTTTCAAATATCTTTGCGAGTGGCCTTCGTGCGTGCCCGTTAAGGTTCGAGCGGCGTCACGGTAGGAGGTGGAGCTTTCGACACCAGGGAAGTGGGGCAAGAGAGAGGTGGGGTGAGAGAGAGGTGGACATTGCCATGTTTACTCTTAAGACTTTGTACCAGCATGTAAACGAAAGACCCCGTCTTGGTAGCATTCCTCAAGCCAACACGAGGCCCTTTGCGATAGGCAAGAGGCCCGGCCGGCGCCGCAGTCGAAGGGATTACTCCTTTACGTCCCTTTCACTACCCACACGGACTCATTATCTCAACCAGTCTCAAGGGTCGTAGGAAGTATCATAAGTGATGTTTTGGTTGGTGACTCAGAAGTGGGCTCTTGAAAATGAAAATCTAAACCTTTATTGGTTATATTATCGTATAAAACAAAAGTCACACCTATTTTCTGTGAATCAAGCCGATTAAAACGAGTCCAAACACCAAGTAATTTTGTTGATTTTTGCTTATTTTCGCAATTTCGGGAATGTGAAGGAAAGACAGTGGGGTGATGGAGAAAAGGAGGAAAGGATTAGGTTAGTGGGAAAATGCGGGCAAAAGGTTCGAGCGAAGGAAGATCACCACGGCACAACAAGCAAACGAAGGCAAAGGACGTTTGGCAACACAGCTAACTGACTCGCGAAGCGTACACAACGGAGGTCTGAGAGCGACTGAATTTCCGAGAGGCTATGCTCTGCCTACTGCATTCTGGTTGGTTTTCGTGGAGTCACATGCCCTCTACCCTCACAAAACTTAGGTCTGCCTCTCAGTCGCAAAGATATTTGAAAAGAATTATAATGAGTCGCGTAGGACAAATAATTTCAATTATTTTACCTTGGTGGGCACATTGGATGGCAATACACCACATAGGTAACCAAGAGTAAAAATGTCCTTGGCCACTACTGCCTCACACACCAACACTGCCACTAAAACACCTAATTTCAAATCACCTTGAGGCCAAATACAGCATTCATGCCACAGAGTCTAAGTTTATTCGCCAGGGCCCTGTGAAGGTCATACTCCAGGAAGGGCAAACCATCGGAAATGTCTTTTGCAGAGGCTTCTCCTCTGGAGCTACCACCGCCACCAACGCCAACATTCACCACTCCCCCACCTCCCATTCCACCAACACCCCCGCCCCCCCCTCCCCCGTAGCCACCTTCGCCTCTCCTACCCCGGCTGGCATACGCCTGGATTAGAGACCCTACACCAATGGTGGCCAATCCCTCGGGAGGCTCACAAGTGGCAAGCAGGACATCAGGAACACATCCTCTTCTGAAATGCAAAATATTAAAAGAGTTACACTCCGATGAGAGAGAAAAATGTGACAGAGAGCACAAATTTCACATTCAATTCTACAACTCAGAATAATTATTAAAATTTAGCTAAAGAACTATAGCAGGCCATTTCATAATTAACAAATTTGGTAAAAATTAAATCTTCAACAGGCATCACTCTTTGACATTCCAATATTTTAGCAGATTCAAATCACTTCTTATTACTTTAAGCAGTTTTCCATTTGGCGCCAGAGGCATTTTGCATCTGTTGAAAGGGGCATATAATGATGAACTGGTAGACTAAAAGAGCTAAAATTGCATAACCAAAAATACTGCACTTTTTACAATTAAAGCAGAAATATAAGTACTATTGGTGATTTTTGATGTTTACACCCTTTTACTCGAAGTATCTCCTAAGGAATAATTTACAACACATAAAACTTCAGATCTTCAGTAATTATAGAGTTTATCACTTCCCTTTGGTACCACAGTCATTTTGCATCTGTTGTAAGTGGCATACAATGACAAACAGGAAGACTAAAATATATAAAATTGCATAATGACATAGGCTGCATTATTTACAATTAAAGCAGAAATAAACCACAATTGGTGATTTTTTTGCTTACACCCTTTAACCCTAAGCATCTCCTGAAGAATAATTTACCACACATAAAACTTCAGATCTCCAGTAATTACAGAGGTAATCACTTCTTGGCTATGTTAAATTATTTCCCTGATATCTCTCACTCCAGTAGAGGTCTCACCATACACACAGAGCAATCAGAGAGAGGCAAAAAACTACAATAACCAAAATGGTTTTTTAGGCAAAATCCACCATCCTCTAACAATTTTCATCCTGGTCACTCAATAGTTAAGTCAAGAACAGAGAAATAACATTATATATTTTAAAGAAAAAAGATTACTAAGATGTAAATTTACAAATGAGCAACTAGTCTCAATTTGATTATTTTGAGTATAATTAAAAAATTATTGACTCCAACCAGAGTTCAATAAACATAAGAAAATGCAACACACTTGATGTTTGAACAATTGTTGAGTTGAATTGACAATAGTAAGGTAGTACATATTTCCTTCATACTTCCCTCAAACAAACCAAAACAGACAATAACATTACGTAACAATAAAAAACTGTTAAGTTTGCAGATTCTCTGGTGTTCTATTTCAATCATAATTTCTTTATTTTTATGCCAAGGGATGATTGCTCTAAATTAGAAAGCACAATTTATCTTTTGGACGAGTAAGTTCAAACAAACAATTCATCACAAATTATGAAGTGATGAACAATTTTTTCAGGTTTTGTGCCAATGAAGCAGGCAGAGAATGTGATGGATGCAGGCAACAATCATTACATTAAATAGCACATGCAGCGATAAATTAGGCCTCTTTTATCTGTATACTCTAGCTTACAAGTCCAACTTTTGTTAGCAATATTACATTTTATGACTACTCCATCTTATATACTCACCGTTAATAATGAATAAACAAAAAAACCTTGAAAAGGTGATCACAAAAAAGAACAATTATACTTCAAAGACAAGCAAAGTTCAAAAAGAATCAAAATTCAAGAACACAGAAAGCTACCCACATCTTAGTTACAGATACTTAAATCCAGGATAGCAACACAAGCTGAATTATTAAAACTTACCGACACAAGGCACACTTGGCCATACTTATTTGAAATGGAACAGTTGATGGCCCATAAGGTATATGGCAAACAGAGCAGGAAGGAAAATGCACAGCCCCACTGCAATGGTGAGTTGTTGAAGGAGGGGGAGGATTATGGCTTTGGGGTGGAGAAGCAGATGATGCCATTCCTCCAACTGAACCAACTACACCTTTCTCTTCACCTGATTCCCTACTCTCAGATGGGTTACGGGCACGGGTAGTTGATGCCTAAAATAGAATATGTTAATTCAAGGTTCAGTCCTCATCATAGGCATACACTTCAATAGCATGTTAGAAAGTAATACACATAATCTATGGTTCACAACATTTTGACCAATTTAAAGCTAATGAAACTATGACAATAATTAGTCCCTGCCATGAAGAAATTAACTCATGGTTTTGGCATAGTAAGAATGTGAAAGCTTAGATTTCAAGCATGTTAATCAGCTGGGGGAGATTTTGGATTCATGAACTCAATGAACTCTTTTGTGGTCAATTGCAAGACTCAACCCTCTCAATGCAGATACCTTGAATTTAATGCAAAGAGTCCCCTTAGGTTTCTCAGCCAATTGCTAATTTGAGAACACACTCCCTTTATTATTCCACATCTTGGTAGTGGTCAGAGGACCCCTGAGTTTATAATGTCCATTGTTTCTTCCTCTTCCTCAAAACTCAATACTCTCTCTAACTTCATCACAAAAAAACAATCCCTAAATGAGGATGTTTCCATGACCAAAAGCCTCCTTGAGTGGCTAAAGTATCCAGCCTTCACACAAGTTCAATATCTAAGGTGATGATTAAATATAGCAAACAATGAGTATTCTTTTGTACATTAAGTTACAATCACACCAAATTTATGTTGTTTGCTTTCATTTGGTTACACAAGATACTGCATGGCTAGCACAATGCACTTACAAGAGCTGTTAACCAGTCTGGTCATCACATGAACAAAACCAAAAACAGAAAGCTTATCACAAAGACCCTGAGTCTATCTTCAAGATCATGTGACTTCATTTTTTTACAAGATTACAGATATAATGTCAAACAATGTTCTTGTAATTTGACTAGACACCTTAAAGTTGTTATATTTAGGATCATTTAAAACAACATACCACTAAGGTGACTCCCTTGTCTCTTTCAAAATCTGTACGGTCCAAAGATGATGTCATGAGCTCCCTATGTACATTAGTGCACTGATGACTAGATCCAACACCCCTCAAACCATCTTCAGGTCCAACACCATGATAAAAGTAGTTAGGATTGATTACAGCAGCTGTACCAGAAGCACTCAGTACACACACATCATCACTGAAAACCAACGCACATAATTATAAAAATAAACATCATGGATTAGACCCATTTCAAGAGAAATACTCATGGTTACTTAATTTTTTTCTAAATTGAAGTAATACGGTGTGTTGTAATGCTAGTCAAGATTTCTCCAGAAATCAACTCCCTTCCAAAGAAATTTTGAATTTGCATAAATGTTTATTATTATTGAAAAAAACTCTTCTAACACACAAACCAAGTTGGCAAGCAATGTTTTACAGTAGTGAGCCATTATCAAGCACTTCATGTGGCAGAAATACTGCTTGTAATAGCTTTCATTACAATTTACGTAGGATTCAAATTATCACATTGCCCTAGAAGTATTTTCAGGCCAAATTTTTCCTAATCGCCCCATGAAATTTTAAACATGAAAATATTGAATATTTACTCTCTTCAGTCAATGGGCTCCTAGATCCTTCTGCTTCTCAGCCAGAAGGTCAATGTTCAGTTAGAAGCCAGTAAATTCAAAAAGTTTGTAGTTTTCTCTTGATAGAACCTGGGTACCCAATTTTGACAGACCCCGTTTATAGACAATTCTATGATATTTTCATCCCCAAAGGCAATTTCGCCTTCATTGAGAGTCAATGCTCAAATTGGTTATCAGGTGTATCCTTAGACAATATTTTGACAAATGAAATTTCACCATAAGTGATAGGCAAACTTACCAAATAGATGTCTTTTCAGAATACGCAACCACAACATCACAGGCAAGGGCTCTCGCATGCGACCGTATCTCCATGCGCACCTCGGTCCACCATGCATCCCGCTGCTCCCATGCTTCCTCCTCACCACCACTCCCCCCTCCTCCACCATCACCACCAGAACTCAATAGTTTCACTGAGCGAGCACTCACAGTGCCAGCTGAAAAAAACCAATAAAATATAAAATCAGTATTGCATAGCTCACAAGTCAAAAGTGTTACCCTAATAGTGAAGCATTAAAATCTCTATGTGCACTGTATCCCAAGTGTCCTCCCTCCGTGAGGTAGTTAAAGCTGCTGGTGAAAACCATTGTGGATTGTAACAGTTCGATTATTCGAGACCTCAACAACCGCTTGGCACTGCGGGCAAGAAGGTATAAAGGTTAGCATGGCGAAGGAGGGCTCTCTCTCGCTGGTGTACTCCAAAAAGTTTAAGTGGTTTAAGTTCGTCATTCATGTTCTTTTTGTGTGTGCATGTGTTCATGTATTCTAGCAACCACATTCGGCTATGAAGTTGCCAATCTTGAAGCAGCAGACAATGAGATGGAGAGGACTGGCTGGTGTGTGCCTGAAGATAAGTGGGAATTGTCTTGGTTGGTTTATTAATTCAAATTTGCGTTACGTGAAATATCCTACTAAGCCAAAATTATTTGAAGGAGTGCTTGGTCAAATCCCAGTGATTGCTCTGTTCTCGACTCAGTGGATACATTTTTTTTGTTGGTTTATTAATTCAAATTTGTGTTACGTTAAATATTCTACTCAGCCAATTGAAGTTTGTATTATATTAAATATTCTACTCAGCCAATTCAAGTTTGTACTATGTCAAATATTCTACCTTTCTTTAGCGTTTCGATGAGACTCTATTCATTGTCAATTCGTTAAATAAACCAGCTGAACGCTTGTTGTTTAGTGATCCATGATTTTCCTAGCGCGAGCCTTGCCTCACTCAGGCATCAGGAGAACCCTGAAGTTAAAGTCCCTTTCCCTCGCTCGTTTCCCATCGGGAGTTGGCCGATGCAGAAAAGAGATAAGGTGAGTTGAGGGAGTGGGGAGTTACAGCACGTGTAATAGTAAGCCAATTCTTTTCTCAGTTGTTTAAATTTTCAAATAGTCATTAGTACCAACAATAACCATTTGCCCACGTAGACAATGCATTGAGCTTCAAATCAAGGCACCAATTATAAGATAAAGAAAACACCTAGAGAAAAAATATTTAAGATTAAATAACTATAATACTTGCCATTACACCGCTATAAATTGCTATTACACTATCCGGGCCCCGCTGCGAGAGGGAACTTGAACACTTTATCTCATGGGCAGGAGGAGAGGGGGAGTGATCGGAGAACATTACGCTGCCAGTTTGGGTAGCGAGGGACGAATAAGTGCATGTGGGAGGGTTTGTTGCACCACAAGTTGTTCCATCTCTGTGGGATGTATCTAGCTAGATAAACAATTACGTTGCACTATCAGGTTTACAGATACGACATGGCATCACAGTGCAGAAGAGTCAGTGGTGGCACGGAGCTGTTGGTTGTCTCAACTATCTCTCACCCTGACTGTTCAAACAAAAATAGGCAGTATTCTTAAAAAATAGACATAGACATCTTACCTAAGTGAAGGATGAACCCAGGTGGATAAGAAGTCATAGTTAAGAATGGGTATTCTGCCATATCAAGAGGGTCTGGTGCAATGCCGCTGTTGGCTCCACCGGCAGGAAGTCTTCCCATGAGGGGATGGTGAAGGTGGGGAAGTTGATGCACACCCCAATGAAGTCCATGGGAGTAGTATGGATGATAGGGGTACCCAGCCGTATAGGATCCGCTCTGATGACACCACTGTGAACCATACCCTACAGAATCTTTGCTACTGCCACAAATTCCACCACTGCTTCCTGAAATGGATGAAGTCCCTGAGGGGATTCCTGGACATTCATTCAGTTGGTAATTATATGGATTCTGATGAAGCATGCTACAAGACAGTACACGTGAATTGACCACAAACTAAAAAAACAATATCACATGAAACAGAAAAAGCAGCACAAAATGAATGGATGACATGATAACTTAAAACATACATATGCTCTTCATATACTAACATTTTTTAACAAAGGCGACACATCACTTAGAAGCATGGGTATTATTAAAAATTTAATTTTTGGTTTTGAGTAGGTTTACCCAAATATTTTTTAAACACATATAGACAAGCATTTAGGCATGCTGTTTGGCTAAGGACTGTGACAATACAATCTCTAGATTTTACATGCCACTGATGTAAAAATACCCCGAGACTTTTAATTACTTGTAAAAAACTACACATTAAATACTTTTTGGATGTGTATCGCAAAATTTAAGAAAGACTGTGCATTGCCAGTGCAGACGTGGCTTTACTAGAACAATTGTATTCATTTTCAGAATAATTTAAAATCTGTTCAAATAGATGTTAGTTATACAGGTCCCCATATTTATTCTAGTTTTCATAAACAGATAGGCATGAATTATTGCTCTAAAGCCAGTGGTGGCTTAATGGGTGGAAACATCACCACATAGCAAATGTATGCCATCTTTATAGCACTAAAATTTAGAATAATTAACCAAATTAATGGTGGATCTCTTCCTTATAAGTACCTAACTCTGGAGTAAGAATAAGACGAAAAACCACAAAACGCCCACTCAGATTACAATCCGTTAAAGATTTCCTTCCATTGAAATTGTCATATGCATTTACACATTTACTACAAACCATAACAGTGAACATTATCAACCAAGATGCAATCAACTGAATGTAAATGATTAGAATGAAAACAATAGATACAATTTGCTAGCCAGAAATAAATATGACAGACGATAAATCACAAGTATGCATGTAAAAAATTATAGAAATAACAAAATGAAAGTTCTCCATAAATAAGGAGAAATAACAAGACTCCATCTTATCTCAACATAAACAACATCTCAGTTTGTATGACAGCAGGTATTACGACACCCACCAAAAACAAAAAGTTGCCTTGGGAACTATCAGGATTTGCTGTCCATCTTTTCTCAATAACTTGGAAATATGATTAGAAGCTAATTCATTTCAACTAAATTTCAGTCTATAAAGAAGTGTTAAAGAAGTAATTGGTATTGTTCTTGCCACCACCACCTTTCACGAATCCATAACCTTAAATAAATGATATATAAACAATGACATGATGACTATCAAGGTCAAAGCTACTTCAGATGCAACATACATTGATGCTGGTGAACAACAGATATGAGGCAAACCACCCCATACAAAGATGGCAAAAGGAACAGATCCAGCAAAAATAGAGAGCAGTAGATTAAAAATTCAACAAAAATATCTGGGGAGAAACTGAAGGAAGAATGAATTATAAAAAAAACAGGCCTACAACACGTGGATAAAAGAGGCAAGAGTATGAGCTGAAAAAATGAAATCAAAGCAACCAGTAACATAATCAATCAAATACATGTATGCAGTTGAAACATAAGAAAGCATGGGAATCCAAGATAATTCAATATTAAAGAAAATATTTGGACATCAGCACTGTTCCATAAGGCCACTTAGTGGTAAAGCAAACAATAGATAACAACAGAAATGACATCAACAACACCCAAGTCATAGGGGAGTAGAATATTTAGATAATACACAAAATGAAAGAAGAAACATAGATATGAAACAAAGAAATCACTTCCAACAGAATCAGGAGCAGACAGTTCATGATACTTCACTACCTGCATCACCACAGAGAAATATCCATAACTTTCAGCTACGATCAGGGTCATGAGTAGAAAAGTGACCCCAGGTTTCCCAACATTTAAGCCTGAGAAAATTCCAGAAATAGTATAACATCCTCAAGGTTTGATAAATAATTATAAAATATTTAGTCCTTGACTGAAAAATTACTGCAACCCAGATGATTTACTTTCAGAGAAAAAACAATGGACCTGAGAGTATGGGTGTCTTAAAAATATTTTTCATCTGGGTGAGGTAGATTTTCAATTCCCTCCACTACTTTACAGTATCCCTCTGTATCCAATGAAACTTTCACTGAGCTGAACTGAAAACAAAACACTGAAATCCAATGATTGTTACAGTTAGACCTCAACTTGGAACTCCATAAAAGGTGGCAACTCAGGTGGTCGACTGGGCATAGGAAGAGAGGTTCATGTTAAAAAAAAGCAATGGATATTAAGTTTCAATCAGTGACACTCCCCATAAAATAATTGGCTATGAACATATAGAGGCCAGTTAGCACTGAGCCAAGGATCTATCTTTTAAGTTGGTATTCATATGTACCAAGGGATGAAAAAAATCATTTGACTTGACTGGGATTCAAACCTCAATCTCCCAACTGCTGGTCAGGAACTTGAGCCAGATACACCACTACGCGATGTATAGTAACTGTTAGAAACACCTAAATGCTCTTGACATTTCACATTTACACCAAATTTGCCAAACATTTTTCCATTTTACTACATTGTTAACCGTGCCCAATTGTTTGGCAAAATATGCATCCATTGCCTAGTTATGGGAGTATAAAAAAACGGAGTTTTTCGTAAACTTGTGTTTGGATTGTATTTCATATTGCGGGAGGTGTAGAACTCCTTTCATATGAATCAGGGACTTACTTTACACAGTAACCAGAAATATATACCAAATCAAACGAAAAGGTAAATCTCACAATATTGGCTGACTTTTGGCCTCTGGAAATGCAGGGACTAGTCAGGGCCAGAGGCAAGAACACAGTGACCATACACATTTTTCAGTAAAACTTGAAATAGAAATCTCTTGGAGGAAAGCAGAATATAACTTTGTGAAAAGAATAATTAGTGTTCTTTCAAACCTAAAGTTCCTGAAGGGATGGCTTCTAGTTGAGCATTGCCTTCGAACGGTTTATAGGGGAATGCTTGATTTGATTTTGTGAGCAGTGGACAAGTCATTCATGTTATTCACAGTGATTACTGAGATAATGAAGGACAGTATGAAATGGCAGAAATACAGTGGGTCCCAATAGATGTGTGCAGGCTAGGCACTATTGCAAGGAACATAAATCATCTTAACAAGCAGTCCTGGATATTTTCCTATTGGAGGTTGTGCATATCATTTCATCATCATCAGCAAAAAAATACTGAGTGGACTTCTAAACAATTATGAGGTATGAAATAAAATTAATTTTTAAAACAATAATAATGCTGTGCACTGGCTCTTTTTTGCTCCAACATATGAATATATGCTTTTATTGGATTTACTGCTAATTATAAGCAATAGTAAGCCCATTCCCATGTAGGTATGTCTAGCAGGACAACGCCGTTGAATCACCAATTAAAAATTTGATTTCTGAATAAATCTATCCATGTTTATTTTTATTCCGAAGAATTTTTTACTATACGGCCATATCTCAAATTACAAAAAGGGATAACTTGACTGCCTCTGGAACTAGTAAGAATTTTCACAACATTTTATTCAATTGATGTTACATTTCCACGAACAAAAAATGACACTATCATAAAGGCATTATTCAGCTCCTCAAAAAGAATGTAGCTAAACGTTTACCACATATTGTTTCACTAATAAACTTTTGTAAGTAATATTTAGTGTAAACTATAAACTCAACAATGACTAGGTTTCAAGACGCTGAGCCTTAATTGCACAAGAACATGTTTTGGAATTCATCTGCATGGAGATATCACTACAACAACATTATTACCACTTGGCATCTTCTAATTCTTGAATTTTTTTTCAGTTTCAGCCCCCTAAATATAAATTATATATAAATGGTGTTGGATCGCATGCCAATATAAAAACACCTTCCGCCTGGCCTAACATGCCACGAAGCTTGGGGTGTAACAAGCAAACATGAGGACAAAATCATAAATTTCTTCCTTAAACAAAAATTACCACTGCAATTATTTAATACTTGCTAGGTATTAAAGTGCAAAATCAAACAATGAACAAAATTGAGGGGTGCAAGTTCACAGAAAAATTCCTTTTTAAGTTTTCAAAATAAAAATTCAGAATTATAACTATAGATTGAAAAACTTATTTCAAAGATTTATAAAGTTCTTCAATCAATAATAATGAAGTTATTCTACCAAGTTACACTCGAAACCATCACTTTAAAATTGCATACACAAAAATGCAATATCTTGCATGAGTACTATGTGACGTAGCTTTCTAATGAATTTTCCTTTGAGGTACTATTACTTTCAAAAATATCGTTACACCCACAAGCCCCATTTTACGAGTTTGATTGAATGGGGCCGGGTTGGAAAAGTCTTGTAGTTGGCACACAGGGCTGGCTGTGGCCTCTGCTGGGAAAGCTTTACGCCACCGAGAGACGACGAGAAAAGGCGAATAGCAACAGATCTAGCGAAACTGGAGCCAAATATACTCCGGAGTAAACGCCCCAGCGGAAGGAATGCCTTCAAGAAAATCACTTCCATGCATCGGAGCCGATCACTATGTTTTCTATCGGGCTTCGCCTCGACTTTGCAGTTTGCTGTATTTGTGACAGCGGAGAATGAGATGGTGTTCAAGTCTTCATTGGTGACTTTTTTTTGCAATGAGTACTTTCATGTGGAACGGGTGTGAGAGAACTCCAAAGATGTGATCTTTACATCAACACAATGCGTAAGGTTGCAATGAGATAGAAAGAATTTAGCAATTAGTGATTAATATTTAAGTCTACATAAATGATATGCATATAGCTACTCATCCACACTTTTTTATCATCTGATTTCAATCACTGGAAATAATTAAGTATCCAAAATAACAGTTGTTGGATTGTTTTGACTTTATAATGAATTACTGGAATATCTCCTTTGAATGAAATATCCATCCATTGAATTATACTCTATTGCATGAAAATACATATGGAATACTGACTCGTTGCCAAGAACTGTTGCCTCGAATTCCATAAACAACAAATTTTTCCATTTGTAGAGGTGTCATAGTTGGAATGGTAGCCGCAGGAACACCCATCTCTGAGGTGGCAAGAAGGATGGGTTTTGGCCGGGTCACCGTAAAGAGATGGGCTCGGCGTTTCACGGACGGCGACAACACTTTGAGGAGTAGGCCAAGACCTGGGAGGCCACGTTGCATAACAGCAGCAGTTGATACTGACATTGCTCAGTAAGTAAGGGAGAACCCTTAACGAGGAAAGGGGCTGAGGGAGCTCGTCAATCTTGAAATTTGGAATGCAGCTCTTCTACTGTTCAACGGCACCTCCATGAGGCAGGGCTGAAATGTCATCAGCCTGCCCATAAGCCATTTGTCTGAGCAGCATAAACTTGCAAGACTGCAGTTCGCCAAACGATTTTTAAGTAGTGCACAGGCATTTTGGAATCTCACTATTTTTGCAGACGAGAAGACATTCAGGAGTGCCTGCGATGGCAAAGTGCACTTGTGGCGACCTCGTAATACTCGGGAAGTTATTTCAGTTCATGTGCATTCGATTATAAATGTACTCATTCCTATCCTTCATATTGTCAGGATTAGCTTTTTTCCCAAAAAGCTAAACTGATAGGTTATTGCAAGTAGATTCTTATGAATTGACTAATATTCAAGAATGCTTTAAGCTTCATCGCCAAAGTTATTACCCAAGGCGATTTGACACTATTGCCGTTTTTAATGACAAAACTTGAAATTAATTTAGAATGTATCTTTTTTCTGTTACTGTATTGAATAGAAAAAGTACAGAAAATGTTTACCAACAGAAAATATTTGAAGAAATATTATCTAAGAATTTTAATATCATATTTTTTATAACTATTAGCACAATTTTAATAGGTTCTCTCTTATTAGGTATGAATCTTCGAACATCCTGAGGAATACAGGATCAGGACGAATATTGCTAAGATTTTGGCAGTGCATGGCTGCTGCCGGCCCAGGGCCTCTCGTATAGACAACACCCAGAATGATCGCACGAGGCTATGTCAGCATTTTAGAAAACCACTTGAAGCCGTTTATCAGAAGTCATTCCCGAGGGAGAGGTGATATTTATCCATGACAACTGCCCTCTGCATACAGCCTCTGTTGTTAAGGACTTTTTCCATGGGAACTATGAGATTTTGGTTCTAACATGGCCGGCTTATTCACCTGGCCTTAACTCAATAGAAAACTCGTGGTGCATAATGACTCGGGAGTGGCAACCAAGTAGGGTGGCAACAGTGGAGGCAGTAGAGGTGCGCGAGTTGTGGGAATCGTTTCGTAGGTGGCCGCAGATATGCGAAAATATTGTCGCATCAATGCCTCAACGATTTCAACAGGGTTCAACAGGGACAACAACAGTAATAAAATTGGGTGGGGACGCCACAAAGTATTTATAACTTGAAAGAATTGCCTGTAGTTTTACTCTTTGACATCCTCTCCCTCAAAGACATACTTTGCCAGCTTAGTGTGTATTCCTTGGTGTGCTACGTGTTTTGGAATGGGTGATATCGCTTTCCACGTAACTCTATTATTATGATACTTCTCAGATTATGTGCGAATATATATTAACATCCCTACTTCTGCCTGGCCCACATAATTTAAGGTCATTCGTGCGCCCATTACGTAGAAAGCCAATTAGCTTTTTTGCTCACTTCCCAAATATTTTCCTCATAATGTAAATGAAGTTGAATTTTACTTTCATCATTTTAAACTAGATATAGGTGACGTGACTGTCCTTCTCGTGTATGTTATTATTAAACATCGTCCGATGACGAGGAGTAAATAATTAATATCAGTAAATTCAATTGATCTACTAATAATGATCTCTCTGTTTAAGAGAAGATGGCAACTACGAAAGGCTATGGTGGCCATTTGGCTATCAAGAGAGCATGAATATACGTAATGGATTCAAATGTTTGATATCTTTGCCTAGGTTACATGTTGCCTAAATTTCCACTTTAAGTTCACCCATTCCTTGGCACTACTTAGAAAAAATATTTATTACATTTTAAAAAATAACACCAACTAGTCATTAACCTAGTGGTGCACTATCGAGTATGTTCATGTTGTCAAAAGTTTCTCCTTCCATATGGTGGCATTCTCAAAATTATGCTGCTCCAAGTTAAATCCAACATTTGAAACAACTGAGTAGCAATTATCCCAGTGGTTGTAAATGCGAGATGACACACATATGTCTACCATTGTGTTCTTACTACTCTAAACATCTGATTGGACCATATTAAATCAATTTTTTTCTTCAATATCAACCTAGAACGCAAGCAAAAAAGAAATACAATGAAAAAATAGCACCATAGGACATTTCTACAAAATATTGTTACACAAATGGAACTTACTCATTCCTGCATTATCAGGTTTATCTGTCTCTAGTGAACTCCTTGTCCATTCCAATACTGGTGGTGTTCTCAAAATAATGACACTCAAACTCATACGTAACAGGAAGAATAGCTGAGTGGCAATACAATCATTGGCTGATTATGAGAGTCCGCACATCAATGAGAAAAAATGGGATTGATTGTGGATGTGCCGAGGCCGGCATATGGGACAACAAATGATGGGAACACTGCAAGGCGATTCTTTGACAATTCCACGCTATCTTCTGCAGTAACAGGTATGGAGAAAATTTGGCCTTCAACATTTATTGTTTCATGTTTGAGAGTATTATTCTTTAAAATCATTTTTCTTTTTATTTGTAAGTGCTTCTGACATTACGATTTATGTTATAGGAATCAACGTTAGCCTCATTAAAAGGTTCTCGATAATATTGAAGATAATTTCAAGTGGTCTCTGCATTAAAGAGGAAGAATTTAGGAGTTACTGCTGGAAGACAGCCAAACAATTTGTGACATTAAGTACTTATTCACGGAGCTGATATTGCAAAAGACTCGATTCTTCCATTGGGACAACTCTCAGAAGAAGCAATAGAGGCTTGTAATAAGGACATTAGAAACTTTCACGAGCGTTTCACAAGAAAAAGGTCTCGAGTGGCTACCAATGAGGACTTATTCCAAAGATTACTACTCACCTCAAATCCTGTTATTTCTAACTACTCCCTAGTGCCACTGGGAAAAACATCGAGCTTGCTGAAAGAGGTAATGGATCTGTTGTTACCGAGTGAAAAACATTTAATGAGTCTAGGTAGTGAAGATGAAAATGACTCATCAGATAGTTCTTAAAGAAAACCAAGAAAAATTTATTTATTGCATAAAATGTAACTTGCTGTTTTTGGAGAAAGAGAGAAGAAGTGTAAATTGTGTTCTTTTGTTTAGATTTAAATTGTTTATGGCTATCAAAAGCAATCTTTCACAAGTATTCTTGACGGTAGGATACTTTGGAGGTTTAAATAAATATTTGAATTGATTTACATAATATTGGGCATAAATCAGTGTATTTCATTACTATGAAAATAAATCTTGCTATTTAAAAAAAATGAAATGTAGTTTCCACCGCCAGCAAAAATATGATCACCTGAAACAGACCGCACGAAGGGCTCCGCAGTGTCATAAAACGACCCTATTTCGGCAGGCCTTGAAGTAGTTAGGGGGGTTGGGGAGCTAATGCCATGCAACACCAACTGAGGGCTGGTGCCTTCAAAAGAGAGTTTGTTTGTCAACGAGAGATGCACATTTCCTTCCGTAGGCGAAGTGCAGGATGTATGTGAAAACCCAGTGATAGTTTCTGGAGTGCATTCAAAGAAAGAAGCCTTTCATTATACCTCTTGCGGTGTCCTGTGATATGATTATGAGTATCATTTCTAGCATGGTTTATTGAAAAATTCTTTATAGTGGCTCTTTTCAATCTCTGTATATTGACGATCACTATAGAAAAGTGAATGTGGTCATATCGTATCCACACACTTTCTGCATCATTGTACTCCCCATCGCCGGCGGGCGGAACCGGACTCGACTGCTCGCTCGAAGAAACGATGTAATATTCGGGGTCGCAAATATGCGCAAGATTTTTCTTTAGATTCACAATTTGTAAGCTTTGTAGAGTGGCGTGGTATGAGTTACTTAGCATAACCAGGTGGCACCAACTACTTTCTCTCAACAAATATGTAAAAAATTGACTGAAAATAGGCTCCTCCTTTTTGTTGTTTATCTATGGTTAATAATAATAATATAAAATCTAAAAAATACCATTTAATAAAAGAGAAAGAACTGTATTATAAAATAGTATAGTAGTTTTTTCCATAAGTTTGTCCATTAAAGAACAGCAAGAGGTTAATATTGGTAATTCACAGGGAAAATCGAAGGTGGGCATTTTTTGCAAAATTTGTTCAACCATAACCCCATATATAATGTTAATGTGCAATCACAGGAAAAAATTAAATGCGGTATGTCATGCACAAATTATTTGAAAATGTTCATGCTAAGTTTCATCTTCTAGACTAAAAAAAAAAGTTTTCGAGGTGTTGGCCAGAATTTTTTTATTTCAGCCAACTGTGCAGCGTAAGGTTTTCCCAGCAGAGGCCGCAGCCAGCCCTGTGTGCCAACTACAAGATTTTTCCAACCCGGCCCCATTTAATCAAGCTTGTAATAGGGGGCTGGTGGGAGTAACGGTATTTTTGAAAGTAATAGTACATAGTTTATGTCCAGAGATATTGAAGACAAATCAAATACAAATTTACAAAAACTTCAATTTTTCATACTCCTATGACTAGGCAACAGATGCATATTTTGCAAAACAATTGGGTAACAATGGAGTAAAACGGAATTAGTTCTTCAAATATGGTTTGAAATCGGAGAGGTCAAAGGGATTTTCAGTCTTCATGGGTCATTTTGACTTGGTGTTTAGCTGGATTCACGGGCATTATGGCTATGGTTAACAAAAGAATTAATCACATTTCCGGAATGGTTAACAAGGTAAATTTCTATTGTTATACATTCTTTAATTGGGTTTTTACCCATTAATTTATAAGAATAAAAATAGATTTTTGATGCACAGTATCATTGAGTAGAAAGTGATTTCCACAGTGGGAATGTCATTGCAATTAACTATCCAACTACTTTTAAAGTAGAACAAAAAAGCTGCCATTGTAACATGTTTACCATGAGTCTGACTGTTGTAAAAGTCACCAATTTCAGTAAAAGTGTTTAATATTATGCATCATTAACCGGTTTAACCACCTATTTTCGAATTTTGAGGATACCAGGGGTGGCCACAGTATCATCTTTACAGACTCACCTACAGGTGTACAAAATTGGGAGGTTCCATAGAGGAAAAAGCAATTTCATGAGACAATTTATTATTAGTAAACTAATAAAGGTGATACATGGCAAGCCAGATCATCTATTGTATAAACAATACTACCGTGATATTTCACACTTTTAATCCCTTCTGTAGAGAATTAACAGACATTTCTGCTAGTATATTCATAAATCTAGGTGAAATATAACAGTGAAAATGTTTTACGCTTAAGCAGCACTTTTTATTTATTCCAGTAAGCCCTGAGGTTTCAGAAATCCAATATGTGAGAAATTAAAAATCTATCCACCCCTAGAAAGAAAAAAGCACCTACTTTATGGCATACTGCACTGGATACCGATCAAATGAAATACGCAGAGAGGAACAACAATGTCAACAACTAGTCACAACGAGACATACTTGTGCCACAAATAGTAAGATGGCCAGCCTACAACAACTCAGACTTGCCACATTCAGCTAAAATACTAAAGCTGTATCCCAACCCGTTAGGCATTAGAGTGCATGCGATTAGATGCCCAAATATTTGGCTGCCTTGGGTGGAGTGAGCTTGAGTTGGGACACCCTTCGCAAGTAACGCCATCTATTGAGCTAGGAAGAAATGAAAAACAAAGGAATTATGACAAGGATCTGAAGTAAATAAACATGATATCTGTGATACATATGATCGTGGATAGTAGAAATATTTTGCATGTCTTGTGTTTATGATGATATTTATAATACTATAGACCCCTTCGGCTATTTTTGGCTGCAATTTGGGAATAATCTTGGTAATTATTTTCCTAGTTTTGAGAATCTTAAGTTATCATTGGTAGTGATAGGTACTGCTAGTGTAGGTTTGCTGGGTGATAAAATTTTTTTAAACTATAGGCATAGATTTTGTCATTTGCATGGGGAAAAATACCTTTTAAAACGAGAAGTTATTTCGGTCGTGTAATAGTTGCTATTAAAAATCCTAGAAGATAGTGTTCACAGCAGATTGGTAGGCATTTCAAGCATCAAATATCACCATTACTATTAAGCATTTTCAGCAGTAACTACTTTAAGTTTATTAGTTTTGGGGAATTCTTAGTTGTTAACCATTAAATTCTGAATTGTGTTTTTTATAGTTAACTACTGACTTTTCAGTGATAAGCTAAATTTGGTATTTTTATATACTAGGCTGATAGGACACAGAAAGTGTTGAAAACCAGGAGATTCTCTGACTTTCAACAAACCTTCTTTTCACCAGTAGATTACTTAAAAAGGGATTGTCGTAGAGTGTAGTAATTTCTCAGTTTGTATGAGTGGTCTAGTGTTCATTTATTAATCCTTTCTTATCACATATGCATGCTATTTACTTGGTGCCATGTATCTCCCTCCAAATTCCAATAGTTCTGCTGGTGAGAATCATTGCAATACAATTGAAGGTATCAAAACTGGAAATCAATACAGAGATGTTCTACTACTTGGTGATTATAATATTCCTAATTTTAACTGTAATTGCCCAGTCATTTATAAATATTTACTTATTATAATAAGTCAGCTAAAATCATCCCACAGCAAATTATTACTTGAGACAGTCAATTGTCTTGAGTTATTTCAAATTAACAAATCCTCTAACTCCATACATGAGATTGGACATGACTTTCTGTGAAAAAACAGAGGTAACCTCTTGCATTGATGTCAATCCACTTCTACCTGCTGATATTAGTGATTGTTCTTTTTATAAAAAGACAGATAGGTAACACTGATTATGACTACGGGAAGTGTGCTTTTACATCAATTATTTCCTTTATCGAAAACGTACATTGACCTGAGTAATATATGATGAGTTTTTATCAGATATACATGCTATTTACTTAATTATTTTTAATATATTTTTTAAATAACAGATAGCGACTCGTTTAAGTATTCGTAAAAGGTTTGACAGCTTTTTATTTTTTCCTTTTTATGGTTAACATTGTATAAATTATTTATATACGTATTAACATTTTGAGTGAGGCATATATGTATATGTATTCATATTATAACAAGCCCGCTTCTATTTCAAGTCCTAATTGTGTTCTCATTAAGGTGTTAGATAGTTCTCCTGAGTTTTGCTATATGTCGACATTTTCAAATTGAAGTGTAGGTAACTTTTTCTCTCGGATCACACAACAGTCATGTGTTTTTTTGTAGTGGGAGAGGAAATGGCTACGACGAATGTTTTCTCTGGCGCATGCAGCACTTTGCATTTTGGTAAATTCAATATGGAGGCACATTTAGGATAAACTCCATCTACCCTATGTCCGACGCCCGAAAAAGCCAGCTATTTCCACTCCCTCTTGATGCCTAACGAGTTGGGACTCACTTCAAGATGGCGTCCTCCCTAAATCTGCTGAGATAGCTGCCTAAATGGCGAGTTGGGAAACGGCTTAAATGATTGAGGTGGAAAATTAACCGGATGACACCGGCACATTTTAGTAAAACAACATGAGGG
Organism: Ceriagrion tenellum; assembly: GCA_963169105.1. Classification (NCBI taxonomy): domain Eukaryota; kingdom Metazoa; phylum Arthropoda; class Insecta; order Odonata; family Coenagrionidae; genus Ceriagrion; species Ceriagrion tenellum. Next base: position 108,996,835 of record OY720632.1, read on the forward strand.
ATTCATAATGAATTTCTTCTTCATGAATACACTGCCATAAGAAATAATAATTTAAAAAAACACTAAACCACAGTAAAATTAGACCAACCTAAAAAAAAATATTCAAGCCAAATACAGTATGGTAAATAGCAGTGGCAAAAAACTCATTATTAAAACAAAGATGTGGGCTTAAACCTATCATCTACACAACCAGCATACCTTTTGGAGTAACACTCAAGTCTGAATCAGAGGATCGTCTATGAAGGCAAGGGTGGCTGTCACCAGTGGACCCAGATGTTTTCTTAGCCTGGCAGCTAGTAGACGGAGGTGATGATCCCTGCTTCTCCGGCACTGGATTCCCTGGTACTGGAGTCCTGCAGAGGCATTGGAGGGTGGATGTGGACGAGGTTGAGGAGGGTGAGGCATGAGGAGGAAGTGGAGAATTGCCAGCGCATGACTCGTGCACTCTAGAACCTCCTGTCAGAGATTCAACGCTCTGAGAAGATTTTGAGGATTTGATGCAATTAACAGAGAGATCTGATTCCCTCTGTGGCAATAAATTTTCACCTCTCACTTCTGACCCAGGACTATTTTGGGGTGAACAGTCAAAAGAAACTCTGCCTTTGACCTCTTCAACCTTTTCACTGTGGGACAACTTTTTCTTTGCTTTACTCACGGCAAGAGTTATTTTCTCACCTAGCTGCTTATTCTGGTTGAGAGCTGATGAGCTAGGAGCTTCCTTTACCGATTCAACTAAACTATCGAGTGATGTTTGCGAGACTAAACAAGATAACTCATTAGATATCTTTCTAGGCTCTTTAGACTCCAAGTCATCACTACTTGAAGTCTTATCTTTTGCTGACTTCTTACTACGGATTGGCAGCAGTTTCAGATGTACATCTTTGATGATGTTTTTATGAGTTACCAACTTGGCCCCTGATGCCTTAAAATGTTTAGAATTTAAAGAAGTATCTTTCTCTGGTATGGGTGAATGCTTACCAGACACTGATTTCTTTTTCCTGCATCCTTTTACTAACCTGGTAGGTGCCAATGTGTCTAGAAAACATTTATTCCTTGTAACTGAATCTTGTTCGTAATCAATGATATCTTCATCTGCTTTAGCATCATCAAGGTATGATATACAACTTGAAGAATCATCTTCTTCATCAGATGATGACTGATTAGAATAAAAATGCCCATCCACATAAGTCAAATCTAAAGTACTATCTTCCTTATCATTCTCCTCTTCTTGCCAAGAGGAGACTTCCAAAGTAGGAGGCTTTACGTCACTATCAATGCTAAAATCTTCATCATCTCGAGATGCACGGGAGTGCGTTCTGACTCTGGGGGACTGCATATTCCTTTGATTGATCATCTCCTCAAGCTGACAAACATGAGCAATGATGTCTTCATTGTAAAGTTTTCTTTCCAACCTGGATGGGACTCTTGAATAATCTAGAATCACTGGCTCCTTCCTCAGTTCTGCAAGGAAAGAATCAGACTTGGCAGGTTTGATTGTAGACATCATTAGATTTGCCTTGCCATCATCAAATGCAAGCATTGTAGTAAATGATGAATCATATGCATCAGCTGATTTCTGCACAGAAAGAGTCCTTTTTCGTTTGCCATCTTTTATGTGGGAGTACAGTATAGAACCTCTTGGATTTGAGGCGACAGATCTTTCACCTGCGGGATTCAATGCAGTTGGGAAATTGAGGTCTGCATCTTTTTCAACATTGGGTACAGAGGTTGGATTGCCCATCATTGTTTCTTGGGCAATGACATCTTTGGAAGGTTTCTCACCAAATTGGTATCTCTCAGTAGTTTCCATGTGCCCTGCAGGATTTTCATTTTCCACGGTAGTTACATCAAATGGTTCCAATAATGAGTCAGCTGACATTTCATGATGACCATAAGCTGTGACAGGCACATTCTTTGAGCTAGAATAATCATAACCAACATCGGGCATTGGGGAGATATTATCTTGAGCAGAGTTCAGATTCTTGGAAATAAGTATGCCCTCCTCTTCCAAAACAGTAACTTCAGAAGGTAATAAAGGAATTTGGGAGAATGCACAGATATTATGGTCCATACTTCCATCAATTAAAGCTTCAATAGTATCTCCAGGACTCTGAATATTTATTTCTACTGGAGTGACTGTGGGAAATATGGTTCCAGGGTAAGAACTAGGCTTGGTCATAAGAATATCTTCCTTAACAGATTTTTCCACAAATAACACTGACTCCGTATCAAATTCTTCTTGGTCAATGATTGGGTCTGATTTTGTAAAATGACCACCACCTGGTTCACCAATGCCAGCACTATCACTAACAGATCGACGGTATGATGAACCTTGTGAGAGGGAATTTGAGTTAGCATTTCCCCCACTCCATAGGCGGCTAAGCCTGCCATGAACTGATTTGGGCAAAAATTTCACTGCTTTGAGTCGACCAACCAAACCAGATCGTTCCCCATTATTTCCTGGCTTCTTTTTATTCTTACGGTCAGCTTCACATGGCAATTCCTCAGCATTACCTTTATCTCTAACTGGTAGGAACTGAGGGGCTCTGCCAGATCCTTTATGAGATTCACCAGTATTTTGCACACCAGGAGGATTCCAAGATTTCGGAAGAATTTCTACACTAGGACAGCGTCGAACAACACCATATCCACTGACTGATAGATGCTTTGGACTACCAGACCTGACCCTAGGAATACTGCTGCCAGGAGAGAATGCAAACTGAGATATTGATGAAGAAATATGATGCCGAGATAGACTTGGTGGTGTAGGAAAGAACACAAATTGATTTTTGCGCCGCGAGTTTGGGCTGGCATTTACTTGAGGATAAGAATTATGGTTAATGCTGTTACTGCTAATGCTATGCCTAGCATTGGATTTAAGCATCAATGGGCAGTAAATTAGGGTAACACATACAAACAAGCAAAATGGATACCAGAGAGTAGAGAGAGAGATGGCAATACCATTATATAAATCACAGAATAGGTGAAACAGCAAAGCAAGCAATGCAAGCATATTGATGATTTTCAAACCAATTATAGAGTAAGACAAACAGTCAACAGTTTTCATTAATCAAAAATATAATAATTAAAATGTACATGAAAACAACATAGATAAAATAAAATAAGCATTCCATCAAAAAAATTAATAAAAGATCAAATATATGCCATGCAAGTGAAGCATTAAAATTAGAAAAAAATATCATAAAATATTTTTAAATGACACAAAATATGTACAAATGTTGAGGGAATGGAATAACAGGCAAAATGAGGAGGGACCACAAAGCAACATAAAGGGGATAAAGAGAGGGAAAGAGAAAGAAACATGCAAAGAACCTTTTAGTTCATCCAGCAGCAATAGGTGCTTTGCATTGGCAAAACTAAATATTGCAATCATGACCGTAATCACAATACTGTTGACCTTGAGAAATAATATGCAAAATACAGCCTGCATATTCACCTTAACTTAACGAAAGCATCTATGGATTGTTTCATGGGACTTGAGTTTCCTTAAAAGAATTCCCTCACAAGAAAAGCCCCAATATGTGTACCAATAAATATGGAACAACCTAATTATGTATTTTCTCCAAAGAAACAATCGGGCACAATTTGATTAGAGATGTTGACTGCTATGACACCAAATAGCCATCAACTTTCTAAAGCACACAGAAAATTCACCTTTACCCAATTTAATTTATTTCACAGATTCCAAAATGTATATCATAGGCCACAAACCTTTAAGTAATCAAAACTGAATTAATACAAAAGAATTAATATGCATTTACAGTTGACAACAGAACAGAGTATTATGGCCAAGGAATGTACACATTTTATGGCAATGAGAAAAAGTTTCCTAAGCAGGGTTACTCATTCATAGATAACTCTTCCTTTAAATTAAGATGGCCCCTCAAGTCTAGTGTAAACCATAGGATAGTCAAATACTGAATTGCTAGCTTCAAACAAACTGGTAAGAGACTACTCTTAAAATTTAGCCGGCAGACTTCAGTTTCCACAAAAGAAACAATCCAAAGATAATGTGAATCAATGCATATTATCATTCAAAGCGATAACTGACTGCAGAAAATTAGCATTTAAGCTTAATAAACAGTCTGATATGTTTATAAGCTCACATATAAATTAATTTAATGAAATATCAAGAATTTATTCTTACTATCTAGACATCATTTGTCACATAACTGCTTGATATATGACACTAACTTTGAGCTAATCTAAGATAAATAATCATACAGCATAAGGATTTCAGTTGTCATTAAAAAAAATTGAGGTATGATGCATCAACAAATACTGTTATAAAATGGTTCCCCACAAAATGAGCAGCAAAACTTTCATGGCAGCAGAGGAAAATAATTCATTACTTCCTGCATAGAATTCTTTGGTTGGAGCAGCTAATTTAAAAGCTATGGGGGCAATTCATATTTTTGAAAACCTTCTGGAACAAAACCAAATAACAACCATGAGAGTAGATGAAGATGACGATGATTACTAAAGCCTCATCACTTAGTATGAGCCTTTAGTGTATTTTTGGTAAAATGCAAGGCATGAAGCTTATTTATTACAAATTACATCCGAACATACTGTTGGAAAGCAGAAAAGCATACCATTTAATGATGCCTCGAAATATTTAAACTCTAAAAAATTCCCAAAGATCGAAAACTGCTTGAATGATTACATTCATTGAAAGCTCTCCAAACATTAAACTGTATGAACACGAAGAAAAACGTATGCAGATTATTTGATGGAGTCAGACCAGATTGAAAACCTTCTGAGAGAGACTGATTCCAAACTTTCCTCCACACAGCATTAAGACAGGAGAGATTGGTCTTCATTGGTTTTAAATTTCAGGAAATGGTGAAGTAAACCACATTTGCCACATACAATCTTTCAGATCTATCATTAGAGATCAGTAAATTGCCATAATTTTCATTTGAGGTAAATTATGGTAATTTTACACTAATTTTTCATTTTCTGCAATTCATACCTAAAAGAGGAATACATATGAAAGACAATAGCAATAACATGGGGTTAACAGCGTTCAAACCATTACTATTGCTAAATTAATGTTAAAATATGAACAATAATGAAATAAAAACAATTTAAAAACAGTTACGGCAGCCCACACGTAATTTAGCATTCTTACATATAGTTAGAGAAATTTTTGTTCTAACCATTAAAATAATATCCCCACAAATATTCCATAATTAAAAACATTCCACAAATGAGTTGCACGTGCCTTATTTTATAAGTAAGACTGTATGAAATACATATGGACTAGGCTTAAAATGATATGTTTGTAATATATTGGTATGAAAAATATCTGAGATGGAGGTGAGAATTACCGAAAATTATGGTATTTTTCAGAGGCTGCAGTAAATTATGTAAATCCTCCACACAGCATTAAGACAGGAGAGATTGGTGTCCAATTATACAAATTATGTAAAATACAATAGTAATTTATGAAAATTACTGTGGTAATTTTCAGAAATGCCCATCTCTAACTATCATAAATCATCTACTTCAATCATGGGTCACTGCTATAGAAACACTCACACACAATTCCTTCCCTCTATTTCATAAGTTTAATATTTATTTATTTCTGGAATTTACATTGCCATGTAAGGCTACATAAATGCCATTTCTGGCACTTAAATAGCCTTTACAAAGAATTGTTTTATCTTTCCCCACAGAAGTCATTGAAAATTGCTTTCTAGAAAAGTAAAACATAGGAATCACAAGCAAAATCTTTGAATTGGTCTTGCAAACCAAGAAATCGTATGCAGTGGGTAAAGAAATTAAATTTTTCAGTGGTCATGAAAGTAGTGCCACTCAATCTGCACAGAAAGTTTTGCATCTTACTATATTTATCAAAAAAACAGCCATCACAAATAACTTGAGATTTAATTGTCAACTGTTATGAAATATCTGTAATTAAATCCATACAGCAGAATCAACAAAATCTTAAATTATAAGTCTCACTACCAGGAAAGTGACTTTCAACATCAAGGCTTATTACGGACACACAGAACCTCTTTTAGGATACAGCAATAATGAAAGCCATCCTTTTCCCATTCCCAGAAATACACATGGTGTGAATTAAAGAATACTCAACAGTTATGTTAGTCACAATGTGGCAAAACTAAAAATACTTCCGATATAATTTTCAAATAGTAATTAAAAAGTAAATAACTTTCTTTAGGACTTCAAAATTCTTCATTGGCAAATGGCATCAATGCTTGAAACTGATCCTCAGACAAGCATTTATTCAAGCTCTTATAGTTGCTTTACAGAGCCACAGGTAAACAAAGGCATATAATGAGAATTGAGGAATTTGACATGGATAAAAATGAAATATTTTATAAAACTAAATGGTCAGTAGCACCTCCTATGAACAAAAGCATTTCATAGTATGCTCATAATTTTCCAAAATAGATGCTCATAATTTTCTATGTGGCTTTGACAGTCCACCGCTCAAGTATATCAAGGTTCTTTCTAACACATGTTAAGAGGAAATCAAAGAGTTCATTTTAATATTTATGAAAGTAGAGCAAATTTGAATGCATACAGAAAAATTGGATTCTCTCCACATCACCAATGCAGCAGCAACATTTTTGTATTGATAAGTTATTGATATTGCATATTCAAAAGTCATATTGCATTGGTGCAGGCAGCACTGACCAAAGGTCTGTGAGGAAAGGCTGAACTATTTGCGTCACCATCCGAGCATATCATCACCGAGACACTCAGGTAGCTTGTGGAAAAGAACCATTTTCAGATTTCATCTTACAACTATGAAGACTGTTACTGGAAAATTGTTTCCAAGTCTCCAGTACATTGGTACAGGCAGCACTGACCAAGGGTCATTTTCATCATATAAATTTTGTTTATATGATGAAAAACTGTTGGTCACAACTGAAAGGCTATCCTAATGTACATAGTATCTATGTAGTGTAGTAATATTAAATACTGCTGAATATTTTATTTTACAAAGCTACAAAATTCCTAACCTCGGACAGACTCCCAGGAGAAAAATGAATACCTTTTTGAACAATAACAGACACAGCAACATTAGTTTAGGACTGTGTGCACAGAGTGAGGAACCAAATAAAACAGCAATAAAGATTTTATGAACGGAAAAGATAATGATACTATTGACAAAAATACTTTTCTTTTACTCCATTTATTATTGAAGTATAATTATTACGCAACCAAGGTATTTTCAGACTTTCCTATTATCATCTAATTTTCAGATTTTCCTTCAATAATATAGTCCCTAAGGAACACAATTTTCAAACGTGTTTACAATTTAAGACTCCAAAAACAACTTTTCAATGGGGCCATAGTAGACACAAGCTCGGGAAAAAAAATAAAACTTCATGATTTTACAACAAAAGACTCAATTACATGAAACCTGAAATTAAGAGCCAATGTTTTCGGCTATAATAATTTTGTGATGAGGAGACTCAACTGTATCAAGATGTTTTTGAGTGACCTGGGACTAGCCACAGATTAAACCTTGTGGAGTAACCCACAATGCAATTTTGCACAAATGTAGCAAGATGCACTATTTTCTCCATATCTTTGAATGAAATGTTCTTAGATCTTCACTCAACAGAAACAGCCAAAGGAGGATGAGCCCTAATATAAATCAATTGGATTTGGACCAAAGAAAATCATCTTAAACATTTGTCATCACAAATGATTAACTCGCAGGGAAGAGAACTCTGGAGATCTGACCCAACAGTCTCATTTAATTATTTAAGATCTAGTTTCTCAGCTCAAACTTTAGAATTCTTTCAAATCCCTTATAAGTGCTCAAACAGAGTCAGCTGACAGTACCAAAACATGCTACGAGTACACGGTTCACAGTATGCATTAACTGGAAGGTTTATGTCATGTTTATTATGGAAAATTAAGGACTTCAAAACTTACTAGTATGTTTTACAGGAAGCCCTAAGGGCATTATGCACTCTTTCCTCTCTCCAGGGAAAATTAATAGGTCTACAGCTAAAATGAATGGCTATCAATTACTTTGAGAAAAGAATAGTGCTTGCGTTATGGACCAAAATTTAAGTGTGGAAAATTTCTGCATCATTTTTCAATTTCAAACACTGAACTCACGAATAGATGAATAGAGTGGATACCACTTACACACAAGAGTAAAATCATTCCACATCAAATCACACAACTACTAATCAAAATTCTACATTTATAGGCTACTACATTAAAAATACAAGAAACCTTTAATTCACAACCCAACAGGCACAGTAAAACAAATTCTACTGGAATCTAAAATTATGATGTATCCCAGTTTCCTCATGCTTAAATGATAATTTATACTCAGGAACTTAAAAAGATGACAGTAACATGGATCACAAAAAAATTCAAAGTTTCAATTAGAATCACAATTTCTGGAGGTAGAAAAATGTGAAAGAAAAGTTATTCACTTAGTGATTAGTTTTAATTTTGTATCTTACTTGACCCACACTTTGGGACACTTCAGTAGGATATGCCTTCAAAACATTTTCCCTTATCCAGAACTATCCTTGTGACCAAGGTCATTAAAAAAATATCTCTATCAAATGCTGCTCAAAAGAAACAAATTTCATTCACAAATATCTCTAAACGAACGTTTCAGACCTAACTCGGTGGAATTCCTTGATATCAGGGATAGAAGGATCAACTTTGCAATTCCACATTGTAAAAGATTTTTTTACGATCGGTTTTGCCACAATGCAGCAGCATCCTGATGATGCACTTTGCGGCTTCATATGAGTACTTCCTGACGAACGGGAGTCTCACCCATTTCTTAATCACCGGTTCACTCTGGAGCTTTATTATTTTCAACAGTCAGTGCTTCGCCTATGGTGTAATACCAAAGTACGTCAACATCAGATGCCGCACCACCTCACCAGCGGCCGTGTATGCGGTACAAGCTGCCAAGAAGATATGGATCCAGAGGAAGATCAAGTATTGGTACGGTAAACGAGACGCTTTATCTCATTACTAGTACGCCTTGCACATGGAGTTGACCAATCAAAAAGTCATCAATCATCACCTCATAGAGTTCTCCACGTTCTACGACAACGTCAGACTACGTTCCAGCCACATCACCGAGAAGAAGAGAGACATCATCAACCGCAAACTCAGAAATTTGATCCAGAGATCGAAGCCACCTTTCAACGCCAATGCCCCGGACCAGCCTTTCGAGTGCAATTTCCAGTTTCACCCTTGGACCGTAAATTTGTCCTCGCATGTTTTTTCACCTCCGGAACAGGAACTACTGGACAAAGGTTCAATATTTGGAAAGGTTTGGTATCAAACAACTTTGTGCTAACTCCCTAAGTGCGATTTTCAAAAACATGTCTAGACATAAGGTGGATTTAAGCCACCCCTCCATTCAAGACATTTCGAAAACCATCACTCAAAAAGACCTTATAGTGTTAAAATCAGACAAAGGTAACTGCACAGTGATACTAGCCAAAGAGGATTGCGTCGAAAAATGTTGTGCTTTTACAGTGAGAATTCATTTAAGGAACTACGTGAGGATCCAACACGTAGCTTCCACAAAAAGGTAAAGGATGCGATAAGGTCGTGCCAGGGGTTACTCACTCAAAGGGAGCAAACCATCTTGTTCAAATGAACCCACTCCCACCAAGACTATATGGCCTCCCAAAGATCCATAAACCAAACATACCCATTCGACCAGTGGTCTCCAGTATCGGCTCGCCAACACACACACTAGCACACAAAGTCAATATCCTTTTCAGGAAAATTACTAATTTCACTCCTAAGTACAGTGTTAAAAATTCCATTATTTTAGAAGAACAGCTAAAGAATATAAATATTCCGAAAAGGGCCAAATTAATGTCTTTCGACGTCAAAAACCTTTTTACTTCAGTACCTGTCAATGAAGCCTTTGAAGCAGCAGAAGATATCCTCAGGAATGAATAAGTAAATCCAATCTAAATGGATGAATTATTAACTTTAATGGAAAAATGTACCAAACATTTTCTATTTAATGGAACTTTTTACCAGCAAGACGAAGGGTTGTCAATGGGGTCCCCTATATCACCCCTCCTCGCAGGGTTATTTATGGACAGTTTCGAAAGGAAACTTTTTAATAGGAATGACCAGCTTATAAAGAATATTTTTTATTGGTTCCACTATGTAGACAATGTCCTATGTTGCTGGACAGGTAGCTATCGGCAGGCGGATAATTTTTTAAAACTTTTAAACTCAATCCACAGCAGTAACCAGTTCACGATGGAGAAAGACTCTGGCGGGAAGCTAAACTATTCAGACCTCGAGATATCCATATCAGATAATAAACACGTCTTTGACATTTTTAGAAAACCCACGACGACAGATGCAGTCATTCCTCAAGACTCATGCCATCCAATGGCTCACAAGACCACCGCCGTTCAACTCCATGATCCATCGGTTAGTCAATATTCCCCTATCTGAAAAATTCTTCAACGGAGAATTAGATGCTATACGTCACATAGCCTCAGTCAACGGCTACGAAATGTCCTTGGTTGACAAGACACTCAATAAAATAAGAAAGAAAGCAGCCCTCACTTCCATAACAAAGCTCCAGAGTGAACCAGTGATTAAGAAATGGGCGAGACTCCCGTTTGTAGGGAAGTATTCATATGAAGCCGCAAAATGCTTCCCTAAAGACATATACAATATAGGTTTCTACGTCCCCGACACCCTGAAATCTAATTTCCAGAAAACGCTTGATAAAATTGACCCCTTGTCAAAATCTGGTGTTTACGAAATGAAGTGTGAAGGTTGTGACTGTGCTTATGTGGGGCAGACTAGGAGGAACTTTAGAGTACAGGCAGATGAACACAAGAGGTGCTTCTTAAACAAGGACATCAGATCTCTAATCGCTAAACACCTCATCGAAGAAGGCCACCACTGCAACTTCACCCCAAAGATCCTGTGGCTCGAGGGAAAAGGACAACGCCTTGACGCTCTAGAAAAATGGGAGATAATTAGAAGAAGAAAACGGAGGGTCAAACTAATGGACAATATTAAATTTTTGAACCATTCCCCCATTCTTTCTCTACCGACGTAAACCTTGGTCAAAAATTCCCCCCCCACCCACTCTCACATTGAAACCTCCCTCCCTATCCCTTCAACCCCTTAACCTCCCCTTCCTACCCGCACACATATATATGACTGAAATTTTCCAAAAATGTTTGTACCTGATGATGGCGCATAGCATCGAAATGTGTAGTAACTACAATATATCCAGTGGACATTGCCAAGTTTTAACCAGTATTATTCTTTTACTCTCTTAACAAAATGTCCCACAACATGTCGCCGGACTTCGTTGAGTTTACTTTTAAGTGGTTTCTTGCCAAAAATCATGAAAAATAACCACGACGACACTTCCAAGTTAATATGAATGCCTATCATTATCTCTCTGAAGTTCCATACATGTAGATTAAAAAAACTAACAGAAACCAATATATCTCCTCCTATCTTCCAGGTACCAATAGAAAAAGCCCCCGCAAAAAGTTATAAAAAATCCATGCCAATCAAAATTTCCTCATCACGCACAATAGCATGCCAACAAAAATACCATTTTAAGCATAGAATTAAAAGATATCCATAAAAACATAAACATATCACCCAATAAAACACCCACTTCCTTTAGAGTTTCCAACCATTACATCAATTATTAAACAAAACTAGAATACTTAGATGAATTTATACTTAAAATAAAACATAAAAGTGAGGCAATAATTAAACATATCAGTTCCTATCACCTGTACCACCAAAATAAAAAAGAATTATCAGCAAGCATCAATATGCAGCATGCTTATATCATACACAGCACATATGACCAAATTACAAATAGCCATGTCATGATGATCAGCCATCCAGCCATTTGAATACCAAAATATAACTAAAATTTTAATTTCTCATTTAATATAGGACTCACTCCAATGGTTCTTGGTTGGTACTGCTGGACACTTGATTTGCTGGTGAGGGAGATGGTGATGGGGAAGGTGAGTGAAGGTGTGATTGAATCTGTGGAGGAGCTTGAAGTTTAACTAGAGTTGCTGCAGTCCCAATTCCACGAACAACAATGCCAGTTTCTCCCTCAAGATCAAAACTTTGCTGATACCTATGAAAAAAGTGATTTTAATGAGGTTGGAACAAAAAATTTCCCAGTTGGCTACAGTGTAATAGTAGGCATTCTTTATTTCTCCCATTAGATCCAAAGAATTTTATCACAACAGCATTTTATCCAAGAATGGAATTCCCATTTTTACACATAAAATAATATAAAATAGAGAATCATGAGGACCAGTGCTTCTCAGAAAAAATAACTCTCAGAATGTTCTACACCCAATCATACCCCATCCCTATCACCTCCATGAGAATAAACCATTTGGTGAGGAAGAAAGACAACGTTCATTAGCCCTGAGGAAGTCTCCAGTAAAAGAGAAGAAACTTTTTAAAAATCAAGGTGTGAGTATTCCAAAAAGAACTGCCCTTTGCTGAAATGAACCATGCAAGTTTCAATAATATGATAAGGTAAAATAATTCCCTGAGAAAAACACAGTGATGGTCCAAACCAGTGGTTCCCTCTCTGAAGTATACCTCCATGAGGGCTATGGCTTCGGCAGTTTACAGGCACGTGAAAAAGTTGAATAAAATGAAGAATAAGTTTTAAAAAATAACATGAAAATAAATAAAAATATTTTATAACAACAGGTACAGTTTTTGGAATAAGTTACTGAAGCTAAACAAATATAAAAAGGTTATCAATCATTATTCCCAACTACATTGTTAGGGTAAAGGAATACGTAAACACAAATTAAGTCGCCAATGAGTGTCAGCCAAATTCAATTCATTAACTCGCTCTGAATAGTTCTGTCAGAAACTATTAACACAGCCATCCAATAAAATGAAGCATAATTAGACAACTAACCCAAGTACTGCATTAGCTCCGAGCTCAATGGCCTTAAGTCCAATGCGGCGGCGTAGTTCACCAGAAAGTTTGAAGAAGAGGGCTTGTCTAGCTTCATTGGAAGCCCGAGGGGTTCTTATCTTGTCTATCCATTGGTGCTCTGGGTCTCCTTCAACAACCAGCTCACCCACAAGCCCTTGAAGCCTTGACACCAGATGGCCCTCAGGGATTGAGCCCGCTTTGATATGAGAAAGAAAAGTAAGTTACACACAACTATAGTAAAATTCAGTTTGTAAAATAATAAATATAGAGACTGCCTGAGACTACCCAATCATTTTCAACAGGGGGACAGCAAGTAATAATGGTTTATATTCATTCATGCATTATATATTTTATTTTTCCTGAGGACTGAAATTTTTTTTTTAAACTCAATGAGCTAAAATCAGCTTTTTTTTCTTTAACCTTTTGCGGTCCAACGTTGAGGCTGACTCGACAGACTATACGCTAGTAGCAGGTCTGATGTCTAGCTGAGGTTGACACTGCAAACTGCCACTATTATAAATATGGCCACTATAGGTGGCCTATAAATGAGATGGTGATACCTGTCTTCCTCTAAAGAAGTAACAAAAGGAGTACCACAAGGATCTGTTCTCGGTCCAATACTCTTTCTGATTTTCATAAATGACCTACCTTTGAGCCTGAAGTCAAGTGTAGAAAATAATTGTGTGATCTTTGCTGATGATGTGAGTGTTGTAACTTATGGCAAAAAAGTAAATGATTTGATTACTTCTGGTAAAGTGGTTAATCAAAAAATGTTAAGCTAGTGCAATAGCAATGATCTCATATTAAACTGTCAGAAAACCCAAGCAGTATTCTTTTCAGTTAAAAGTAATAAATGTGAGAATTACTGCCAACTATTTGCAAACAATGGTTTTAATGCTGTGGAAGACTTAAAATTCCTTGGAATATATATTGATCAACATCTCAATTGGGATAAACATGTATCAAACTTGTGTAAAAAGTTAAATTCAATTTTTTATCTGGTATCTGTTCTAAAACATACTGTAAGTATAAATGTACTTAAAACTCTTTATTACGGTCTATTTTATTCCCAGATTTCATATGGTGTTATATTTTAGGGTAATTCCACATTATCAAACAATGTGTTCTTAATCCAAAAAAAGTTAATGAGGACCATGTTTAATGAGTCTTATCGGGCTCATTGTAAACCTCTTTTCGGTAAGTTAGGGATCTTGACTTTCCCATCTGTGTATATATACCATGCTGTTCTGTATGCAAGAAAACATCTGTCAGAGTTCAACTCAAATAACTGCTACCATTCTTATAAAACAAGCAGCTGCGATGATGTTCACATGCTTACATCTAACCTATGTACAACGATGAAAGGACCTTATTTAATGTGTGCAAAATTATATAATCATTTGCCGCTAGCTATAAAAAATGAGAAAAGATTGATGGCGTTTAAAAGGCTGGTTTTTTGTTATCTTGAGGAGAATTGTTTTTACAAAGTTAGTGACTATTTGACTTCCCGTTATTGATATGTATCTGCTTACTTTTTTCTCTTTTTTTAATGACGTGCCTTATGTACTTACATTTGTAATGGATTTTACCTTTTGTAATGTATCTATTGGGCAAATAAATCAAATCTATTCTATTCTATTATATCCATTATCAGTGAGGTGCTGCCATCTCCTGGCATTACTATGAACTTCTTGGATCTAATGAAGCCTTTTCACGTTACTTTCTTGCATTAAGTACCTTTTTTCATGACGAAATGAACAAACCAATTGAAGTATGATTTTACGTAACCTACCATGCATAACTTGTTATCTCGGCTGATGTTAGCAAGCATTTTCCAAGTTAGCAAGCAGTTATTTTCCTAGTTTACAGAGGATTTTTCTTATTGACCTTTTGCAGATTTGGTGTGAGTTCTATTCAACATTTATTATTTATAATACATATATTGTTATTCCTTCCTGTACTTGTACTACGTATATAAAAAGTATTTATCTTCTTTTACAATGGATCATATTCAATTTATACTTAGACATCAAAAATGAATGAAGAAGAAATAAGAGTGGAAATAAATATTGATAGTAGAGATGAAGATAACTACATGTGTGACCTGGACGACGAGTTTGACAGTTTATCTAGTAAAGATGAGTATGACTCTGTGACTGTTCGTAGCCAGTGCATGACAAGACAGGTTCATAAAGGATGCAAAACCAGTCCTGGACCATCAAATGAAATTTCAGATTCTGCCTCTGAAGATGATGTTGTGTGGGCTAGGTCAAGTGGATGTGCCAGAGTGATAAGTGACAATGAGACTTCAGACAGTGGAGGAGGTGATATCAATTTGAATGGAATTGGTGCCAACACTCATTAGAATGTATGTGAGTACCGTAATGTTACACACTATGCCGATGTACCCCCTAGAATTATCCATAACTTGGGACAAAAAACCAAAGGTCCACAGATCCCTACCAACTGTAGTATGCCACTAAATATTTTTCAGTAATTTTTCACTCAAAGTCTAGAGAGAAAGATAACATTGGAGACCGACAATTATGCTTATCCGGAGAGGGAAGATTGCTAGCAAAGCATTATCCAAGTACTCTACATGGAAAAACTTGAATGACGTGTCAGAAGACGAAATGTGGGCTTTTTTGGGGATGATCATAATATGGGATTGGTTGGCCATCGAAATATGAAATGATTGGTCTCAAGATTTCATATCTAAGACCCCTTTTTTCAGTGAAATTTTCACCAGAAAACGCTTCTTTAAAATTTTTTGATGCTTCATTTAGAAACCACAAGCCCAAACAGCAACAGCTTAAAAACAAGAACACAAAAGGTGAGCAATTTCCTCAGTTATGCAGATGATCGATGCAGAGAATACTACCTTCCAGGCCAGAATCTTGCAGTGGATGAGTCTGTTATTGGCTTCAAGGGAAACATTTCCTTCATCACATATAATACAAAGATGCCCACTAAATGGGGTATCTGGATATATGTTTTAGCAGACTCTGCCTCCAGCTCCATTTATACCTTCATTCCCTACCATGGAAAAATCACTACAGATAGTCTTATAAAAACCAGACCTTACATTCACATCTAGAATTGTCCTGCAACTCTACAAAAATCTATTAGAGTCATGGCCTGAAATCAAAGGTCATCATATGTTCACTGATCGATTCTATACAAGTCCTACCCTGGCTAACGAGCTAGCTACTGTAGGGTGCCACCTAACCGGGACTCTCCTTACTACCAGGCAAGATGTCCCCATGTGTTTCAAAAAGTCCAAGCTGAAGAAAGGAGATAAAATTGCATTCAGAAGTGAGGATAACATTCTTTTCCTTGCTTGGAGAGACAAACGTGAGCTTTCAATGCTCAGTACATGAAGCACAACATCATCAGAGGCTGTTTCCAGAAAAGGAAAGGGATCTGGAGAGGTACAAGTGGTTGAGTAACCAAGTGTCATCGAACACTATACAAAAAATATGGGTGGGGTTGACGTTGCTTATCAATATACCTCTTCCTACTGCTTCCATCGGAAGACTCTAAAATGGTGGCGAAAACTGTTTTTCTGGGGTATGGAAATATCTATAATAAATGGGTACATCATCTACCTGGAAAGCTGCAAAAGAAACAGTACCAAACCTTAGAGCCACATAAAGTACCGGAGAGAGTTGGTGAATGAGCTAATTGGCAACTTCCGCCAGAGAACATCTGCAACCAAGAGAGGAAGGACATCCAATTCGGACCAGGAGCAGAGACTAAATGGAAAGCTTCATATCATTATTCAATATCCAGAGGGGAAGCACAAAGACTGTATTGTATGTTCCAAACGAAATGTGCCTGGTGGAAGAAGGGAAACAATTTTTATTTGTGAAACATGTGAACGCAAACTTGGGATGCATGTTGGGAAATGCTTCAAAAGATACCATACTATGAAATGTTTTAAAGAATTAACACTGTAATTGAACATATATAATTATAAAACCAGAGCATTTTTAGTTTAAAATTAATAGCCTAAATACCTGTAGGGAGACGTAAAATGAGAACATTCAAAAGTTCAAAATTCAATCCCATCAATTATTACTTTTCAGCAAAAAATTAATTTGGACCAGACTTTGAATTCCCAAAATAAAATTGGACCACAAAAGGTTAAGTGACTGGGTCTCTCACAGCTATTTGTTTAAATGATAAGTAAAATGTTTATATCAGAAAATGATACTAGAAGAAACAAAAACATCCCCAAGGCATCAGGCCAATACATTTTACCACAGTTAGATACCCCAAGTTGGTAGCTTTTTTTATGATTTTACTCATAAAGTCTTATGATTAGTAATAATATTAAGTTTCTTATTTGGCAATTTTCTCTGGCAATGGGATACATAAGATTCTTAAACAGCTTCATGATTCACTTTATCTCAAGAGCAAGCAATTTTTAGCCTTGCATATTCCATATAAAAATACCTGGATCATTAACTAATCACAGAAAATAAAGATCACTGTATCTAACAGTAGTTAGCTTATGTGCGTAAACTTTATCCAAAGGTTTCCTAACACAACTAAGATATAATCTTACGCATAGTCTGGAGCTGTAATTCAACAGTGTTCAGAAAAAAAGGTACATACTGATTGCTGAGCAAGGGATAACAAGTAAAATTGATAGCCAACACAATAAGTCTATATTTATCAGGAAGAATACATTTATTTTTTATATTCTATTACTCACAGCAGAAGAACTGAACACCACATGAAGACTGCCGAAATTTATTGAAGTCAGAAAAGAGCTCAACTTTAACAATCACATGCACCTCCCCACGAATGCCATGCATGGTGTCAAAAACAGGGATCCAACCTGACATCACACTTCCCCCACCAGCTTTCCCTGGATATAAAGAAGAAAAAATAAACATATAAGATAATCTTAAGTACCATATTTCCTAGACCAGAGGATGCACCAGCCCATGTTGTGCACAGATTTTGTTGGTTAAATTTTGGAGGAAAAGAAATCCTAGGAGAATATGCGTCAACATTAACAATTTACAGAAATTTTTGGGAAGTTAACTCTCAGAAACAGCAGATATGTTAAAGTGATTCCATACAGAATCTCAGAAATACATGAATGATGGAACGCACACCTTAAACTCCCTGCCACAATACAGTTTGAGTCGATAGTAGTGAGATGCACACCTCTGATGGTAACACAAAATCAGATGCATGAAGATGGCCCAGGGCTCCTCAGCCAATTTTTTAATGCACTTTTAAGTAAAAAAAAGTGCAATTAATGGGCAGCTACGAAATTCTGCACTAAAATATATGTAACTTATCAAACATCCTCATCTACTTTCATCCAAACTTTCACAAAAGAAAGAGTAATTTTATATGCAAAATTGTAAGGGTTAACATCCCACCACCTGCAAGTTGTTGGTCTAGACTATTTTGGCATAAGTACAATTTCACACTTCCCATTCTCAACATGAAGCTACATTGACTAAATTTTCAGCAATACTGTGTTTGGCTAAAGAGATAGTAATGTGCTGTACCTTGCTTTCATATTGTCAAAAATGCTGATCACTTGGAGTCATTAAGAGACCTTTTCTTCCCTCTCCCGTCACATTCGCGACACAATTTCATGACATGACTAATTTCATCGCGATGCATTGAACTCAAATGTCTAATTTAATAATATTTTTTTATTTGCTTCTTGTAATTCTATTGTATATTACATAAATGACGTGTTATGACATAATTCTTCTCTAATTGATATATTTCCACATTTTTCATTTCTTGAAGCAAGCAAAACCTTTAAATTCCAAATGAATTTCCAATGTCGTAGTCCACATGCATGAAACGCAAATGACATTAAACTATAGAGATGGAGTGAGTCAACAGTGAAGAAAAAGTAAATATTCTATAAAAACTAAAAGGATCCTACCATAGCACTTTTAAACCACAAGAAGTTGAGGATATTTTCGATTACTGTTCATTACGATCCAAAACTCAGGAACAGATTACTGCAAAGTTTAGCGAATGATGGACAGATATCAATAAATGCTGTTACATATGGGTGAGCAATACTACTGTAAATAAAAAATTAAGCATTGTGATGAGTCAATTAATAAGGATCCATTGCATTAATACAGACGATTAAGGAAAGAAGCCTAGGATTCTACAATGAGCTGGCAATGACAAGAAATGCTGAAGTTTGGATGTAACAAAATCCAAATTTATCAGAATGAAAGGTCAGTCCCCTAAAATTTATTTCAAGGGAGTTTTACTATATTTGTTACTTCAGATGCAATTTTTTAATTTTTTATTCAACCCAGCCCTGATGGAATTTCCTTGGAAGGCAATTCCTTCTGCAATGCAGCAACAAGCAAATTGATAAATTGCTTTCGGCCACTGTGTTAGCCCCAGTTTCTTAAAAAAAGTAACTCACACCAAATTATCAGTAATTATGCAATAATCACTACACACAGATGATCGCTCTCAGCCTACGTATTTTTTAAACTCACATTTCGTCCCAGGGTACATGGATTGCCACTCAGTTAATACAAAAAAATAGAGCTCTTCTGGGAAGGGTTCACAGTAAAAATGACGTATATTTACAATACATCCTTATCAATATGCAACCATCATGTGCATTGACATAACACTGGTTGCATAACATCAAAACACTCAAACTCGCATCCAGCCTCACTGTTCCCTGACAGTGAGCTAAACAGAATAAGGATATATTCTGTTGGTTGCATATGAGTCACAGGAAAGGATGCAGTCCATTGGGTATTCTTATAGCATTTCAAGGGTTATACGGGACAAGTGATGGCATGCCAATATATAATTCCACATCAACATCCTTCCTCCTCTTTCCTTCAAGTCACCACTAGCATGTGAGCATCCTGAGCATGCAAGTGTCACATCCTCAACCATTAAAAAGAAAGAAAAATGGATTTGAAAGGAATAAGGTTTTTAAAGGATATGTAATTATATATAATAGTGCCTAGCTCTACATTTCTGAGTCAATGCATGAGAAAAGTGATTTCTTTTGTGAATGACTGTTCATTACTCAATACCACTTATTTTGTATCTTTGTCCAACTTGCAG
Organism: Ceriagrion tenellum; assembly: GCA_963169105.1. NCBI lineage: Eukaryota > Metazoa > Arthropoda > Insecta > Odonata > Coenagrionidae > Ceriagrion > Ceriagrion tenellum. The sequence continues at coordinate 109,016,918 of OY720632.1, forward strand.
ACTAAGCATGGGGCTAAGATAGTAGGCCTCCATGTAAGCCTCAAATCAGCAGAATTTGAATTTACCAAGTAACTAATTTTGCTGTTAAACTTCTGACTCAAACACAGCTCCTGCCATGGTCCCTTCAATGCCTACGTGAAATTTTCTCTTCCTTCTCAGGAGCCAATAACAAATTACAATTCTTTACAATAAGTACTCCATGAGCTAATCTTTAGTTCGCTAACGTTCAAAGATATAAGCAACCATGCCTGCCATTGAAATTCCATTTGCACCAGAATGAGGGTAGCTACAGATCAGAGATTATGTCATTCTAGGATTTATCCAGGTTTTTCAGTACAAAATTTTCATTTTTCCCGGAGAAAATATCCATTCTTTCTTAAGAGTACATTTCAAAGAAGGCATTACAATATTAGCATGATAAATTAACACATGTATCCTTGGGGAATGAAGCGTTGCAACAAATACAATGCAACACTATTATCTTTTTTAAATGTCTTGGGGCAAGGAGGCACAGGAGTAGTATTTGTGAGAGCGGGCACCTTTCATGTGAGTCTAGAACACATCAAAAGCCTCCAATGCCAGGGAGGCAGAGAACTGACTCTCAGAGGGGTGGCTCTAGGTTAACATTGCTGAGATTATTATCCCTCAGCTAGGAAAACTGCATGGCCTACAATGAGAGAGGCCCTGTGAGTTTCCCCCATTGTCCCTCACTACTACAGGAGTTGCCCAGCCGACATCCAGGTTGAGAAACAACATGGGATGACCTATCCATTCTATGGCATGGCATATTAAGATGAAGATTATCCTTAAGTAGAAGATGGAAAATCAAACACAGCAAGACATATCACCCAGTTCGGAGCCAGATTTCTCATTACTAGCCTGCGCATAGCATTATTCACTGACATTACCAAACAAAGGCACATTAGATAACCTCTAAGGATGAGTTGAACCCAAATGTAGATTCTCCATTCCACCGATTCTCAGGATTAGAATCGGGATTGAGAATCAATCGCCTAAAGTCAATTCCGATTCCATCGATTCCAGATAGATATACATTCAAATCAAATTTCATTTATCACATCATATTTGTCTCAGTAATATTGGGTGTAGGCTGTCAATTTGTACATTTATCTACCTCAATAAACTGATGGTATATTTGCTATTTGTCAATAAATATAATTTTTGAGCAACTTAATTGCCTTTATTATTTTATTTCAGCCAATACTTGAATTTAAGTAATAGTCGTACGCCACTGGTACATCAATATCCCACCTGTTATTACAATTAAGAATCGATGGAATCAGAATCGAGAATCTATTTGAAAGAATCGGAATTGGAATCGAAAAAAAGTGGAATCGACTCATCCCTAATAACCTCATATGCATTTGTGACATTCTATTACCTATGCCCCATCCCAAATTTAGACAGATGGAGTAAAAGTCTTAATTGAAGGAATGTTGATAGGAAATGCATCAACATCATCAGGTAGACACATCTACGCTCAATGTACGATCTTGTCCTTTTTCGGCGAATTATATGAATAAATGATTCATGGGCTTCTAGCCGAGTAAGAATTTTTGTGGCTGACGTTTCGATGGATAACACTTCCATTGTCCTCAGAGCAGTAATGAGATGCAGGCCTTCCTTCCTGCGTTTATATAGCCGCTTAATCTGGGGGGCATTGTTGTCTCCTTCTTTCCGTTATTTTTTGAAATAATGGTCTCCATTCCCTGCTTAGTATGTACCCAGAGTCGCGGAAAAGCCTAATGCACCTCCTGTGCTCTTTTATTCGGGTCTCTATCGTGCGTCCGGTCTCTCCAATATATACTTTCCCGCATTGACATGGGATACGGTAAACTCCAGGTGTTCTGAGTCCCAATTTCCACCCAGAGAAATCTGCCCTGGCTGAGCATAGCTTATCAGAAGATCATATCATCTCCTTTGATGAAGCTCAAGTGGTCTCTAAGACCCATATGTATTGGGATCGTCTCCTTAAAGAGGCCATTGAGATCAGGCTGGAGAAGAACAACTTAAATCGCGACTCTGGGTACATACTAAGCAGGGAATGGAGACCGTTATTTCAAAAAATAACGGAAAGAAGGAGACAACAATGCCCCCCAGTATAAGCGGCTATATAAACGCAGGAAGGAAGGCCTGCATCTCATTACTGCTCTGAGGACGATGGAAGTGTTATCCATCGAAACGTCAGCCACAAAAATTCTTACTCGGCTAGAAGCCCGAGAATCATTTATTCACTTCTACGCTCAGTTATATAAGCAAACAAATTGAAATTACAAACAAGCAGTTAGAATTTAACTAATTTGAACGCCAAGGACAAACTATGCTCAGAATAATTGTATTTAAAATCCAACTTTACAATACACTCAACATATTACAACAGGAGACAATGGTTTTACACTAATGTGTATAAAAAGTATTAATACTTTACCCAAATCATACATGCCAAGTTTTTACCAAGGATCTGTAATGTTTTTCTTTCTGGCATGACAAGATGTCAAAATGCAGTGGCCATCCCTATGTAATGTACAACATAATACCTATCAGTGACGCTGCACCAAATGTGTTTAACTTAATTTGTATCACTTAGCACTGAAGAGAAGAAGACTTCTCATTTCAATGTCGTCTCCACTAATATAACTTGTGCCAATGTCTTCGGAAAGCATTTCAATGATTTGACCCACATATAAAGCCTAACTATCTTTTAAAGCCTTCAAGCACCAGTTCTCCAAAACAACTGCTGTTGTCAAGTCTATCCGTAAAAGGATCTATATACTTACCATATTGTGAGCATTTTCCATCATTATCAATTATCAATAGTGCAGCCAATTGCAGAAGTTATGGGCCATCACCATGACACACAAGACACAATAACATGAACAAATAGGGGAGACTTCAAAACTGTGCCATGAAGATATATTAAAGAGTAAATGCACAAATTAGAATAAGTGTGAGGGGATCAGGTTACTATGGAGGCTTTCATGCTGGTTTTTCACCTTTGGGTACCTGGTAAGAATCTGTTGAACCGACAACTGACTTCGACGTCGCTTACCTAGCCAACTTTAACTAAAAGAAGGCTAGAGCCTATTCTGGGTTTCCACCCACCCTCACTCTATTATCTAAACAATCTTTTCCTCACCATTCTACCCACCTATCCTTCATAGTGCCAGTGACCTCGACTGTTCATTACCCAAACAAATTAGCTAAATAATCTTTTGTCACATCTTCTAACAATTGGGGTTACTCTGAACAATGCAAATTTGCCAATCTCAGTAGTGCATTAAGGCATTGAACATTCATATTTCAAGGCTGCAATGCCTCAGAGGTTATAAACTTCAATTACATAGCCTGCAATGGCACAGCAATGGAATATGATAATCCTCATGAACAATTTTTCTAAGTCCTCTCCTCCCTTACATGTGACATATTACCTAGTTCTATTACATCCCTCTCAAACTACAATATGTATAAAACAACCAGGGTGGAGGGATCGGCACACTGGCTGGCCATTTAGAAAACCATTGCTCCCAGTTCCTGCTCGGAGTGAATTTTCTCCTATAAAAACTTTTGATAGACTCTTTTTATTCAACTTTACCCCTTTAAAACCTATACTTTCTTCATATTCTCCCATTAAATCAGTATACTTCCTATGTCCAGTCATCCTATACCTATCCTCTTCCTTCCAACCTTTCCAAAACTTCTACCAATAATACATCTCTGTCATCACCTCGCCTAAGGTAATTTGTTCTGTTGACCAGCTCCAGCACCTCCTGGCTTCATTTAGCAGCCTCCTTTCTCTCTCTACCACACACACTGGTTCTTCATCTTCATCTCTGCCCAGTCCCTTGAATCATCTTTATCCATCTCCACATACACACCTCCAATGCCAGTGATAGACTTTATCTGTCTTCTCTCCACAGTCCATGCTTCACTCTCATAAACTTGCACACTCCACACCAAACACTTCACTTGTACACTTCAAACATTACTGACAAGGGTTCAAATATCAATTACAGTGCTAGGCATGATCAACATTCTCCTGAGTATATCAAGCGGGCAGACATAATTTCACAAGATCCAAACCCTGAACTAGCTCAGAATTGTAAAGCTTATAACAGTTCCATTTATTATGCATCAACCCATTACCTTGTGGCCAACAGTGAAATTCTTCCCACAGCACAATTTTGTAGTAAGGTGAAAACTTACAAGCAAACAGAGACCTTGTAGCATCTGATATGAACAGGAAAGTCCTGTACTTTTTTGTGATTGTTATCATTTTGTTATAGTAACGTAATTGATTCATTGGTTGTATGGTTGAAGTTCTGACATGGGTTCTGATGTTCAATAAATTAAGAAATCGGAACAATAAAAGTCTTAAAAACTGCAGGTTATGGGCTCACGATGGTTCGCGATTGAGAGCGGTGTTTGAGAGATGATCGAAAAGAAAAGAAAAACGGCGTGACTGGAGACTTTGACGAAGAGTAGAAGACATCGTCATTTTTAGAAACAGGCAATTGGTACGTGAGGACGATAGAAGAAATAGAAACCATAAAAATGGAAACAGAATCCTTTACTCAGAACTTAGGGAATGACAACTATAATATTTGGTCTCAGAGATCAAAGGCCGAGCTAATTGAACGAAATTGCTGGAATGCAATTGATCTGGGCTTCAGGGATGAGATGAATCTAGAAAACAAATGCGTCAATCGAAAGGCACTCGCTTTTCTGCTGAAGCATGTATCGGACGCTCATGTCGAAGACATTGGAGAATGTACCCGAGCAAAGACAGCTTGGAATATTTTGGAGAGAATCCATAATTCATACACCCTAGTCCCGACGGTGAGATTATCGAAGGAAATGGTAAATATTGAAATGACCAAAGATATATCGATGGCAGAGTATATGACAAAAATTCAATCTTTAAACCGGAAGATCAAGAGGAGTGGAAATAATCTTCACTTTAACGATACTCAGCTTGCCGGTCTATTTTCAGTTGGTTTGCCATCACAGTATGACTTCATCATCGAATTCCTTGGACGAGAAGATGAGATATCAACGGAGGAGGTGAATAGATGACTATTACGGGAAGAGGCCAAAGTCAAGAGGCAAAAAAACTTGGCCTTGACTGTCAGCCAGCAGCCGCAGCATGAACATCGCAAGGGGAGGCTGGAGTTACAGAAAGCGACCTTGACTGCCATCCAGCTGCCGCAGCATGAACATCGCATGGAGAGGATCGAGTCGCAGAAAGCCTTCAGAAACAAGAACAAGATGGTGCCAACACAGAGTTTGGGAGGAGACTTAAGATGATACAACTGCCAAGAACCTGGACACATCGCAAAATTTTGTAATAAAATTCGTTGTTTTAATTGTGGAGTCTTAGGGCATTGGGCTAAGGACTGTAGTGTTCAAGGGATTCAAGTCGATTAAAACACGGTAATAGTGGGTACCGGGTCAGCAGAAGTAGAGGGGCAAGGAAAAGTTGTGATTCAAATTAGTGATAACTGTGGAGGATTTACTTTAAGTATTTCAGATGTATTGTATGTTCCAACTTTCAATTATAATCTTTTGTCTTGTCACTGTTTAGCCACGAAAGGTATCCTCACAAAAATCACTGTAGATTGTGCCATCGGTAAGGATTTGTGGAATGATAATGAAAAATGATCGTGTGACTGATGGAAATAAGCATTTCTATGTATAAGTTAACTATTGCAGAGAATGTGTAACCACAGGTGACATTGATGTAAAATATGTACCCACTCAGAAAAATACTTGGTGTTATGGTGTTATGACAAAAGGGTTGAATGGATCAAAGACCTTACAGATGTGTCGAGCCATGAATATGTATGTCGATTGAACTAAAGATTGTATAGTTTGAGGGAATGTTTTCCAAGAGGAAGTGTTGTAGGTTGATTGGTTCTTTTTTATATGGAAAACATTTTTGTTAAGAAATCTGTGGTTGCCGTTAGTTTGTTGTGATTGTTATCTTTTTGTTATAGTAACATTGTTGATTCTATGATTGTATGGTTGAATTTCTGACATGGGTTCTGACGTTCAATAAATTAAATTAAGAAATCGGAACAATAAAAGTCTTAAAAACTACAGAACAAACTTTTTTGGTGAGGAAAGGCAGCTGTACATGCGGAGGAGTGACTATTTCTATAACTTTGAGGTATTTGGGAAAGTAAAACAAGCCTAGCAGAAAGCCATGGAGTAAAATCACATTAATCAGAAGAGGGAGTCGGGTTAAATATTATGAACAAGACAAGGTAGGACATAACCAAGTATCTGAGTAACAAAGTGTTCAATCACGTGAACTTTAGTGGCACAAGTATACAAGATAACAAACAAAAGCTGTTAAGCATGTGAACTGATGTAACACAAATAAGGTACATAGATAAACACTGAAAAAACAATTTGAAGGAAATATATAAACAGCGTTTGCATAAACTGGCACCGAAAATTAACACCTTTAAAACCATAACAATGAATTCTGTAATTATGAAATATTGATCAACTAGAATCATTCATATAATTTATGCATTGACGCATGCACAAATAACTGAGAGGTAGCTGAGTGAAACATCGAGATTCAGCGTAATTTGCTCCATCACTGCAGGTGAAATGATAATAACCCCGTTTTCTAGCATTGGTGGTAACATTTTCACACAAAAAATGGGAAAAAATCAAATAAAACAAACAAAATTAGAAAACTCTTACCTTGTGCAGAATGAGCATTCGAAAGAGAAGAGTCAGTATTAGCTGGATTTAAATGGTGCTGGTTTGCACCACTAGATGCAAAGGATGCAGTAGCTGATGATGGAGGCAATAGCAATGGGTTAAGATCAATGTACACTTTTCCAATAGCATCATTTGCTGAGTACGTGTCGTGATCCATAAGCCTTATCTGCAAAGGTTCATCCTGAAGTTCCGAGTCGTCAACCTATATAACGAGAAAGTAAAGAGAATGATACATACGGCTACATGGATATCCTTTCTACATTAACATGAAGCGCTTAAACGTAACGTCTGCCAAACCCAAATCTTTACCTCGTATCGAAACCAATCCGAATCCCATTGCGGGTGCAATGATTTCCTGCAAACGTCAGTCTTGTACGTTGTGCTCCCGAGTTTAACTTCGACGTAAGCATCAGTAGTGTCACTGGACCTGTCCATTACAGGTAGATTTCGACCGGCTAGAACCCTTACCTGCCAAATTACGATAGAAAGTAGTGATTTATAAGCAGTTATTTCCACAGTGAACTTTCTTAAAAAAGTCAATTTATCTTGAATGAGGATGTTTAAATAATTGGTGGTAACCCACTGGAAATCAGGCTGGATAATTTAAGAAAAACCATAATTGGTTCACGATGAACTCCGCAAGGACGTCAATCAATTGGTAACGTGATGTACCACTATAGCCATGATACATTGAGTTACGTCCTCGACGATGTCATTCGACAAGCCTCAGTATTGTACTAATGTATTAATGTGTACCAACTGAACAAGGTATATAGGTGCAATAACTCTAACGCTTATTCCACTACTTATATTATCATGTATAAGACAGAGTTGCACGTTACCTTAACTTTGCCAGGCATTTTGTAACAGATTCCGTCAACGGGATCTAAGTGAATAGGTTAATATATACAGCTGGACAGTTTAAAAAGTTGCAGAGACATTTTGCAAGAGCATTTCCTGAATATGAGATCAACTCGATCATTATTAATCAACGTTTCAGCTTAACTGAGTGTGCCTACATCCTTCTTCACGATCGCGAAGTCTCCGATGGTCTCCGATCCGTCCCCGATTATATGTTGATATTCGCTTTTCATTTGTTTCATTGGTGCTTGTATTTACTTAATTTACTTGTTAATTTTACAGTTTTTAATTGTTCATTTTCATACAAGAGTGCCATGGAGTTTAATTATAATGTATATCTGCCAGTGAAATATTACCATGAGAAGTTACAACTACCTACGTGGCTTATTCAGTGTTGTCGCATTTATGTTTATTAACTAGGGGCAAATTTGAAAAATGCGCTTCAATCCATCGGGGCCTTTCCGCCAGTGGGAAATAAACAATTTATTCTGTATGATTCTGTCCGATCTTGAGGTGAAGCTTGGAGCTAACATTTCACCGTCCATATCCGGTTGATGTATCTAATTACTTAATATTACTCTACAGCCTCAATATTTAATGAATGAGTGGTATGCACATTTCTCTGGAATTCAAATCTCGTGTACGCCGAATTATGCATCTCACAGATGAGATGTTTAATGAGGAAGTTAAATATCATCAATTGCTTGGTACTTCTAATAACATGTATTTATTAGTAGTACCATGATCAATTGGTAATATGTTTGCAATTGTAGTGAAGTTCTTGTCTTTGGTAAATGGAAATGAGCCGCATGTTCATCAAGTAAGTTCTAATTGTTGAATGTTAGCAAGTGAGGCTGTATGTTATAGCAACATAGAACTTTGAACGAACACGAGGAATGTGTTCCAATATTTCGGTTGCCTATCATCAACCTTTTTCAATTGAAGGGTATTGGTGATGTGGTGGAGGAAAGTGAGAGGGAAAAAATGGTGAGGGTAAGAAAGGGAAGTAAATGGAGAGTAGGTGGGGGCTCTCTCTGCCAGGCATTGAAAGCTTAGAAAACCGTATGCATGCCATCTCTTAAAGAGTTTTATGTTGAGGAGGGAAGGCCGAGGAAGCATGGTTGGGGATAGGAAGGAAGGTACGAAAGGTGGGTTTAATAGAGAAATGGAGGCCATTCATCCAGATGGTGAGGGGAGTGGGCATGAGTCTTCTGTCTACAGGTTGGACAAACGTCACATTGAAGGATATTAACAATCCTATTGTTGGTTCAAGGAAAAGGAAGCAGATGGGGAGGAATGCAGAGGGGAGGGGTTCTGTGATGAGGATGGGGCAGGTTTTGCATCTTACCTGATGATAGGTATTATTAATGGGTTAGGATTGTTGTTTTCAGGCAAAGCTTGGTTCTTCACTTGAAATTTTTTTGAGTCACTACCAGTATTATTTATTTAAAAATACATTCGTTTTTGGTGTGGAATGACACGTATATTCTCTTTGAACTGTGATGTGACTTAGAACTTCATGCATAAACAAACTAGTTTGTTGACACTAGACATTCAAAAATGGATTGAATGAGCTGATTTGGAGAGCGAGACATGATGACTTATCCTCCATTAGTAAACATGGGAATGGAAGTATACACTATAAATTTCATTGGATCAGCACTTCCTCTTACATTTTCTCCTTAGCAGTCAAACATGGCGTTTAGGTAATAGAACTCAATCCCTTATACTACATGTTAGAGCTGTAAGGAGCATGTCCCTGCTGAAAGCTTAGTTGACAACAACTAGTTCAACAATGTTTTTAAAATCAAAGAAACTTCCCTAAGCATTAAATTTAAAAAATATAATGGATCAAGCAAAAAATATGTTTTATTATTCAAATCCTTGAATTCAACTAAATACATCATCCTCAATAGAGGGAGCATGCTTAATTTTTTGACGTAGTAAACATTCAAGGTAACACATGATGAAAATAACATCTCTGAATATTGAAAACCACAGTAAATGATAATAAAAATTTAGCTAAAACTTTGCTTCAGATGTTAATTACTTCCTTGCAGCATTCTTGAGAGGTCTTCCTTCATGATGAGTATGTTGTTCAGATCAGCTTGTACAATGTCAGTAAGCTGCGACAGTCCATTCTGCTCCATCAACATGAACTGAGAGATAGAAGACAAAATTTCATTAAAAACCGCATCCTTTAGATGTATTATTCCTGATTTGGTTGTCCTTACTCAAATAATTAATGGCAAATATGGCTGTTCAGAACTCTTGACTTGAGTCTCATACAATGAACAGTACCAACATATTCCACTAGATCCCACCATGACTTCTTTCTTAACGCTTACTCAACCAACTATTCCAACATTTCTGCAATGTTCAGAATGCAGAGATTAGGAAATATCGTTATGGATCCTAATAATATTGATATTTTTAGCACCAAAATTTTGTACAGCAAGTGAAGAAAGAACTCGCCTGATATTTAAAACATTATTGTAACTTTTTGTTACAAATTGGTAACTTTTTGTCAACGCATAGTGTAAATGGGTTATTACCCAAAAAAAATAACATTAAAATAAAGTAAAATATTACACACATGCGCAAAGTCAGCATTAAAAATGACGTGAATTCCCTGGTAATATGATAACTGAAAGAGGGTGAAAAAAATCCTTTTCCACTGGCGTAAAGGAAGCACACACCAATTTTTTTATTTAAGAGAGGAGTCATACTAGTCTGCAAATACCATGGTATACCCTGTTTTTGGTACATTGCTAAAGGTACAAAATGTGTTTCCTCTAAATTAATGGTATTCATTTTGTAGAGGCTGTGACTTGATGAGGTTTTAGAGCCTAAGTCTCAACAAAACCACTCTAATGCACTAAACAATAAAAATACTTTCCCTGCCTCTCATTACCTGCATTATATTTTTTAATGAGTATTTTTCACAGATTTCAGGTAGATATCATTATAATACATGTTGAAATTATTAAAAGAATGGTATTAGTTAAGATAAATCACTGAACTGTATAAGAAATGTCATCTTTTATGATCCATTTTTCAATAAACTTCTATACTGGCTAGTTTGGGAAGACAGGAGCGACTTCACAGCAGCAGGGGTGGTGCAAGCAACCATTTCGGTAATTCAAAAACAACCCAATTCAATTGAGGCAACCTGTATTTTCTACCAACCTAGCAGAGAAATAGGTAGATATTCATACACCAAATTTTCACGCTTAACTTGGTGGAACCACACTGCGATAGTTTGGAAATAATTTCACTTAGTAATATTTCACAGAAAGTTTTATTTCTTCCTCTCTTATTTATTCCTTACACTAGGAAGAAGTAAAACCTTCTGTGGAATATTAAAAAGTGAAATTATTTCCAAATTATCGCAAGGTAGATATTCATTGAATAAACAAAAATATTAAAGTTGCTACAGCAACATAAAATATCACCCTGTATCATTTTAAAAAGGAATCCTACCTGTTTTATTTCTTCTTGCATTGCTGGGTCCATTGCATAACGTTCCATTTCCTTTGGAGCTGGGTCTTGTCTTTGCATTCGAATTTGTGAGAGTAATTCACTCAGTCGACCCTTTACAGAAGAAAATGTGGAGGTTAGAAATAAAAAGTTACTAAAACAACTCTATTTTTAGATATCATAGCAGTACATTAGGAAAAAAAACATCAAGTGAGCAGGTAACATAAGGCTGAGACTGCTACTGGGAATGATGACAACAGAAATAGCAATTTTTCATGGGTAAATCTGGTTAATGGCTTCACCAAAGGAAAACTGGTATCACTAGTTTTGTAATATTAAACTTCCAACACATAATGACTGATGCTTCTCTTTTTCCATGTAGGAACTTTCAACAAAAGTCTAAATAAAAAACAAGCAATTTATGCATACTCAAACATGCACAACTGAACATTTAGCCACTTCATTATTAATTAGGTGCAATTAGAGTGAAATTGGAAGAACACAAAAATTTTCTCCATTTGTACTGAATTTCACAATAAATAAGTGACATTAGGTACTACTTTTCAGTACATAACGAAGAATACCATGATAGTTTAACCAAACATAGAGTTTGAATCCATTTGCTTGAATAACCTCTTAGTTTTAATCAGAACAATCCAGCATTGAAAATTTCACGAAGTTCAAACAAATTTGTGTACAATATCACGCAATTTAAAATCGATCAATTCAGTCAATAAAATTCAAATGATTAATAGGAAGCTCCAGAGTTGAGCCAGCCTTAACTAGCATAAACCAAGGTTTATGATGGTGACCTTGCCCAAACTGAAGAAATGCACATATTACAGATGCTATGTACTACAATCGACGATTGCCTATCAACAAGGATGTGAACAAAGTGTCTGAAGGTTGGAAAAGGCAAGTCAGTCCAAGAGGGTGCAGACAAAAAACTAGGAGATTGAAACTGAGAATTGCAAGTAGGAGGGTATCATTTAGCATCACCAGGCCATAATGAAGTCCTTTCTAATGAAGTTTGCAGTGATTATATACATTAACCAAAATGCTACTGAACCATAGAAATCCTAAGGGGAAGTATTCTTTCACTAAAAAATACTCATCACCGCTTCTATGAAACACTAATAGTCATCACTCAATTGCCTTTGTCTTAAAAAATGTCTTTTTCCAGCCATTTTGCTATTTGTAAATATTCTCATGACTTGAAAAAAATATAAGAAGATGGAGCCATGATAGAAAGGTTGCACATGTTCCAAAAAGAAAGCAAAGATCCAAAAACTAATCTTCTATACATATAAACATATGGAGAGATTTATCACACAGAAACACAATTAAACATGAATTGCGTAAGGAACAAAATTAAGCCTCAAATGTCATCATTTTCAAAAGATTTTCAATAAATGCTGCAGCTGAAGTCATGAATCAAGCCTGCAAATGTCCTTGACCTTGAAGAAGAGGCTGAAGATGTAGAGCTGTTAGACATGTTAGAAGAGTTGACAAATGATGATCTGATTGAGATGGAGGGATATTACGCAAAAGAAGGAGAAAGGTGAAGATGGGAGCACCAGAAAGAATAAGTGCATGAATCAAAAATCCTTTGCCAGATTCCTTCGAACATATCAATAAGGCTGCAGAAAAACTTGAGAAAATGTATGTGATCATCTAATAGGACCACTACAGTCAGCAGGGTACTCATATATGCCATGTCCAGCAACAAGGAGATATGGAGAGCTCAGAGTAAAAGAAGTATATTAATTTGTTCCTTGAATAACAACATTTCATGACGTCCAGAGTAGTATAATTTTTATGGCAAGAGCGAACCAAGTCTGAAGTCTGGACTTTTATCACTTCATGTCAGAAGTTCACAAAAGCACTTAGTACACTTGATTTATGAGAGGAGTACAGTAAGTCCTCAACTAACGAACTTTCATAGATACGAACATACATGTCCAATTGAAAAATTCAAACGCGTGCTGGAATTTCAAATTTGGCGCAACTGGATAAGTTATTTGGCCGTTGCAGCTGGCTGGGCAGCGTCCAGGAACTCGCAAAATGGGACTACCCCTCGTTCCCGCGGCGAATTTTTAACCATATTATCCTTCGGGGAGACGCATTCAAAAATAAATGTTACTGTATAGAAAGAGTGACAAAGTAACTAACTACTGATGAGCCATAGAGAAGTGTGCATTACATTGAGTACTGACTGCGATAAAAAACAGAATGCCCCAATCAAGACAAAATTGCTACAAAGAAAAAAATTTTCGGAAAGGTATACTTTTTAAAGCGTAGAATTTCCGCTGACGCAAGGTATCACAGGTTAACTTGCTCAGCTGAGGGGAAGTGGAAGACAATATGCAACTGTGGGTGGAGATATCCGACCCTCCCAACAATTATTGGTCTCTCGTGGCTATTTACAACATTGAGTTTATTCTTGATACGCCGCTTTCCGGGTGTTTGGTCAGCTATTCAGTTGATATTTACTTCGTATCGTAGGAAGAGAGCTTTTTTATCTTGAAATACTTTCAGCACAGTTCACTTCCAAACAGTGTGTGTAATAGTTGCGTGCGAGCCAGTGATTTTTTCCCAAAATTATTTTTGCTCTTAAGGTTGTAGCTTCTTTATTGTCGCTGTATTGTGCAAGTAATTGTTACCCCAGGACTTCAACATGTCGGGTGTAAAGTGTAAGAACAGCATTGATGGAAGTAGTACTAAGAAGCGACAAGCCATCACAATGGAAACCAAGATAAAAATAATACAGAGAGTGCAGCTAGGCAAGAAAATGGCTGATATCGCTCGTTCTTGCAACATGAACCGCTCCACCATTGCCACGATTCTCAAGAATAGAGATAAAATAATATTACATTTGAAAAGTCCAGTTCCAATGATGTACACTATCATGTCAAAGAAACGTGATGCAGCGATCGAGGAGATGGAACAACAACTCATCGTATGGATACACGATCAGCATCAGCGTCATGTGCCAATAAGTCTACTTTTGATCCAAGAGAAGGCCAAAAGTCTTTTTGTTGACCTGAAACCCAAATACGGTGAATCATCAGATGGAGCATCGTTTAACACCAGCCATGGTTGGTTTCACCGATTTAAGGCTCGAGCCAACCTCCATAATGTGAAGATCAGTGGTGAAGTGGCGAGTGCTGATTCCGTAGCTGCCCAAGAGTTCCCTGAAAAGCTTAAGAAAATTATTGAGGAAGGTGGCTTTATACCACAGCAAATATTCAATGTAGACAAGACTGGTTTATATTGGAAATGGATGACGAACTGATGGTACATAAGTAAAGAAGAAAAGTCCACACCTGAATTCAAAGTGGCGAAAGATAGAGACACTCTCGCTTGGTGGTAATGCTTCGGGGGATCTGAAGCTGAAACCTCTTCTAGTCTACCATTCAGAGAACCCGAGAGCCCTAAAAAATATTGCTAAGTGCTGTCTTCCTGTTGTTTGGAAGAGTAATCGCAATGCCTGGGGCACAATGACCATTTTCCAAGACTGGTTCTCTCACAATTTCATTCCGGAAGTTTATGACTCATATGCCTGTGAGTATTCTTTGAGACTCATATGCTTGTGAGTATGTTTACGGTGCAAGCAAAGGCACACTCTTTACATGAAGAATTAACGAAGGAAGAGAAGAATTCCAAACCATTCCATGCAAGTTCAGGTTGGTTTGCAAACTTTAAGAAAAGATATAGCTTCCATAATATTAAGAGGACCAGGGAGGCTGCACCTGCCGACAAATTTTCTGCTAAAAAATTCGTTTAACAATTGGAGACTCTGATAAAAAAAATGGCTATTCAGCAAAGAAAGTTTTTAATCTCGATGAAACTGCTCTAAACTGGTAAAGGATGCCTCCCAAAACCTACATTTCCAAAAAAGAGAAAACTGCACCAAGCTTCAAGGCTGCGAAGGACAGATTCACGATCTTGTTTGGTGGTAATGCTGAGGGAGATTGCAAATTGAAGCCAGTGGTAGTTTATCATTCATCAAATCCCCGAGCTTTTAAAGGTTACGCAAAGGACCTATAGGGTGGATGACTGGAACTATTTTTAGTGATTATATAATAACAAAACTTAAAGGTGAATTACAGCAGTATTGTGCCAAGGAAAACATATCATTCAAGATATTAATTTTAGAGGATAACGCCCCTGGACATCCTCCATCAATTCAAGATTTGGAAGAAGACATCAGTTTTGTGTTTCTGCTACCGAATACGTCGCTAATCCAGCCTATGGATCAAGGTGTTATTGCTATGTTGAAAGCGTATTATTTGAAAAAAGTTTCGATCTCATGTTACATGAAATGGAGGAGAATAATGTGAACGTTAAAGAGTTTTAGAAAAGTTTCAATATTTGTGAGGCCATAATGCTAGTTGCCAAAGCATGGAATGAGATTCCTCAGTCGTGTATGAATGGTGTTTGGCGAAAACTATGCCCGTATTTTATCTACGACTTCAGAGGCTTCAGTGTTGAAACTGATTTAGTTGAAACGGAAGAGAAAATTGTGACTTTAGCAAAGAAAGTGGGGTTTGCGTACATAGAGGTGGAAGATATAGGCGAGGTATTAGCCGTTCATCAAGATTTATCAAATGAAGACTTGATTGAACTTGAACGAGTGGGAGGAGGAACCAGAGCTGGAGGGAGAAGAGGTAACAGCTGATAATGAAGAACACAGGCTCACTAGCAAAGGATTAATGAAAGCATTTAAACTGATTGAGGAAGGCTTGGCTATTTTGGAAGAAGATGATCCAGACACAGAAAGATGCGCAAAAGTTAAGAGAAATGTTCTTGCTTCCATGGCATGTTATTCTGAAGTGCTGAAGGAAATGAAAAAGTGTGCAAAGCAAATGACAATGTTTTCGTATCTAAAGAAAGATGCATCTGTATCTGCATCTTCTGCATTGCACTCATACGAGCCAGATGATCTTGATCCCCTCATGCAATGTTTATTCATTAAGGTAAAAAAATATAATTTTCCTGAAATAGTATTGTTTTGCACTTAAACAAAAGATATTTTCATGTGTGAACAAAACGTGACCAGTGGCTGCGAAATGCTGTTACTTGAATTATTTAATTGGTAAGTGCTTTTTATGAAAAATGTAGCGTAGTATTAAACATCCAACAATGTGCCAGGTTAATGACGTAACCAAAAGGTAGTCATTTTACACTGAGATAAATAATATATATAGCCGTGGTTTACAAAATAATTAGAGAGACTTCAGTATGGTGATTCAATTGTTGATTTGCGAATTTTTTACTTACAAACGCTTTCTAAGGAACATAACCCGTTCGTAAATTGAGAGTTACCTGTACTGGGTTTCTTCGCACCATGCCTTAACCATCTTAGATTAAGAGCACAGTAGACCTGAGCAATAGGTCACCTTCCTCAATGACAAATACTTGAACATTCCTGCCAGAACATCCATTATGTACATTCAAGTCACATCAATTCAACTATAACATACTGATGGATGTAAATATAATTCAACACAATACATAACAATTTCACGAAAAAGGGCCTCAATGGAGTTTTCATTAAATTACCAAGTTCCAAATGATATATTTGAATTTAAAACATGACTCCCACCCATAACATGACCATGTAAGAATAAAGGAAAAACAAGACCTTGGATGAAAAGAAGAGTATAAAGAAGACATGCAAACCTTGAACTGGGTGGGTGCATTAAGCTGCGCCTGTAAAGCTTCCAACTGGCACCTCAGGGCTTCTTCTTCAGGGGACAATGCAACTCCAACTTTCCTCACTGCTTCTTGCCTCACCAAAATCTGCAATCACAAATTATCTTAGAATTCAATTTATTCCAATGCATGGAAGACTACGTGAAAAGAGATTAGATTACGAGTAACTTATAAGACGTCTTATTCTTATTACTTAAGGTATTTCATACATTGGCTCATTAAATAAGATACCATTTTTGTAATGGTTTCAATATCACAAGTCCAATGACTTATATCTTAGGTCAAGGGGTTTAGGGACAAAATCATTGAAATTTTGTCACCTACCAGGCACATGAACTCAACAATCTCACATTCTTTCTTTGATAGATTGGGAATCTATATAAAATCTGATCAACTATTCATTGACAAAAGCACAATCGGCCAGATTGAATATGTTGATTTTTTTGTAATTAAATTTTCTATCCTCCTTCAGAAGTGCCTTGAGGCTGACTGGCATATGCATTAATTATGATTTTGATGTTCCACAATAAATTCCACTTACTTAATTCTTAGTTTTTCACGAGAGAGCAATATTAAGTTTTCTTAATTTCTTAAATAAGATAAGCCACATACTTATTTCACTAGCCTACTCTCAATGGGTGCAATGGACTAACATACAACTAGGAAAAGCACAATATAATGACAGATTGTATCATTTCCATAGAACTGAACCAGGCAGCTGTGAAATGCTTGATCCATTAAACTAACAAATTAAAAACATCTCCATTAAAAACATTATCATTTCCATAGAACTGAACCAGGCAGCTGTGAAATGCTTGATCCATTAAACTAACAAATTAAAAAAAACAGAATAAACATGAGTCAAAATACAATAAAAAAACTTACCCTTAAGACACGATGAGCAAGTTGGGCAGATTGCTGCATTCTCTCCGCAAGTGCAGCAGCAGCTTCTGCATTCCTCCTTTTCAGTGATGCCACCTCCTCTCGTGCCTTTTCAACGTATGCACCGTGCAAACGAGCTTCTCTTTCCTGACACCTCAGCCGCCATCGTAAGGCTTCCACTCCTACAGTTGCCATGGGAATGTATCTACACAAGAGAAAACGACAATAAATGAAATTGATCATTACTGTAAGTGAACAAGAAGTTAATTTGGATGTAATGAGTCAAATAAATTCATTTATAGATAGGGTGGTATATAAATTCATTTAAATATTAGCTGGTAATAGATGTGGCATATAAAATGAAAATAAAGATCTTGAAACAAAAAATTCCAATCAGACTAAAAGATACAATGATTGGTCCAGGAAAAGGAGAGGTGTAATGAGGTGGGGAAGGTGAAAGCAAAATGGAGAAAGTTGCCATGAGAAAAAGAGAACATAAGTGCCACAGCAGGGCACCTGAAGATCTATGCTAAGATATGTAGGTGTAGGACATGGGGCTACAGTAGAATCTCGATAATACGAAGCATGAGAATACAAAATTTCAAATACGTGACAGAATTTTGTCAGTCCCAACGAAATGGCCATACAAAATACTTGGGGCTATTCAAAAATACAGTTTCAGAAATATGAAATTGCCAAAATTGTGAACCTTGGGTCTGAAAAAAAATGGCATTTGTTTTTATGAACCTCGGCAAAAATCAGCATCAACTAAACTCAATTTTGCAGCTGTAAACACCTTACATATCAACGATGCCAAATATGATATATGAAAGGAGTGAAATTCGTGAATGATAGTGCAGTCTTCTCTCAAATACACCTGAGTCACCCAGTCATTTTTGACTTATAACTCGTAATATTAGTAAGACCTCAAATGATGGGGAGAAAGGTACCATGAACCATCATTTCTCCTAATGCACAGTTTTTTTTGTTTAGATTCAGCAGCATTGCCATAATGTATACGATTTTCTCAAGTCATAATCACTGCCCTGCACTGACAGTTTAAATTCTCACTCCTGCTGAGGGATAGAAAAATTACATATTAATATTGAGGAAAAGAGGAAAGGGAAATATGTTGGAGCCGCTAGATCATAAAAATACCAGCAACCATGAATCCAGGTTTACCACACTGAACCTGTGTTAATGAAGAGAAGAAACCATAAAACTCTAACCCACAATTTTCCAATGACCTTACATTCCCTACCCTGTAACCCATCTTGGGGATATCTTCTTCCAAAACCTCTGTTTATCATCTCCTACTGCTTTTCCTCTTTCACTCAACATCTAATTTACACATCCCCCACCTTCCAAGAATTGGCCATTATCCCTCTTCTAGCTAATGTACTTACATGAGTTAAACTGAATAAGATCATCTTCAACTCAGCTGCAGGCAAGACCCTTGGGCCCTTCCCCTCCCATCTTCCTCCTATCATTTCATTAATTCCCAGCCCAGTCCAGGCAACCCCATCTAAGATCTACCCCATGTCTTGACAACTATTCAAGGCCACTTTGCAAATGAGAGAGAAGATTTTGATATCTTAAGCATGAAGTCATACCATCATCAGAAAACTAGCTGTGAGTTAGACCAGGGAAAGAAAATACCACATTTATGTAATGAAGAACACTGGATCAGGCTAATCTCTGCAAAGCCCATTTGAGACAAAGTTTCTATTTCAGACTATGTTGAGTGGATAAAAAGTGCACGAGGTCATGGGGTGATTCAGTAATCACATTTAATTATAAAAGTCATTACATAAGTTCTATGTTTTAGCTTATAAAAGTATGTAAATAATTAAACCGATTGATGAAATGCTATTCCACATCACTTCTGACACCCACGAAGTGAAATGATGGTAATAAGATTAAGAATGTAAAGATTAATAATAATAATTTTATTTCATAAATGACTATTTTTTTATTTGAACAGAATTATAAGTACAATTCATCAAAGTGATTAGACTTGGGAACATTCACGATTCATTCAAGAACTTCAATGGGTAATGCAGCATCGATACAAACAAGATCAGCGAATTGGAATCATTGAAAGTGAAGGCATTTCCTGGGCGGCAGGTGAATCGTCGTATTTACAAACTAAACGCTTGACATTGATGACACAATTTATCTTGACAAATAGCAGAGTACTACTTTGGCATCATTCTCCATAGCCTCCACATCATTATTTAACCCATCCAAAAAACCTTGCAATTTAAAACTAACAACATGGCATATCCTAAACTGAGGGCAGTATGTAAATAATGGCAAGTTATAGTTTATAGTAAAAAAATTAGTAATTCATCCTATTTCCTCCTATGTTTGTACATTCAGCAGATGATACGGAAGATACCACAAATAATTACACCGAGGGGATTTTTTGGAAACTGGCTGAGTCCCTTGCTCATTTTCCCTAGGGTTGCATGAATAAGACAGGGCAACATGAATTGTGGTTTAGCTAGCTACCAATGTAACTATGCAGACTTTGGAAACAAATGCCTATCTTAAGAGCCAAAGGTAGGACTCTCCTCGACTGACATAATATGAAATAAATGAAATTCTTGTACAATTTATTTGAATATGCACTTAAGTTCTAACATGCTAATTTAGTTTTATATAAGTTTTCTCAACTGGGTGGAAATTTTGCTAATGCCATGATGACAGACTTTTAAGCAATTTCAAAACGAAACTCTGATGTAATAGTTTCTTTTCAGGATTCTTTACTGTAAAATCATAATTTTTCAAGAATGATTTCACAAATAACAACCATAACACATTTTAACAAGTAGTCAAAGACTGCAATAATGAGGAGAAACAAAAATGAATACTTATCGCAATTTACTAAAAGAGTTTCAAAATACTAAGTGCCAATTTTACCATCCTGCTGACTTCATTATATTGAATTTCTACTGTACATGGGGTTTTAGTATAAGTTAACCCATATATATTTGACTTGAGAAAGTAAAAAAAACTGTAACTTACTTTCTAGGATCAGGATTATCAAGCTGAGCTTGTTTCCAAATGCGAGGATGGATACCATGAGGTGGATTTTCAAGGTACTCTCTCATTTGGTCAGCAGTAGGGGCCACATATGGAAATAGTCCCTCAAGACTCCATCCACTAGTTCCTCCAGTAGCTGAGCCAATACCCAGCCCTGAAACATACAATAAATAATAATTAAAACATTCAAAAATTTGATGAGATGCAAGCTGTCTCAAAGAGTGAATTTCCAACAATGGAATATAAAACTAACACAAAGCAGATAATTGTAAAGATTTTTAGGGAAGAAAATTTGCATTTAGAGATTTAATATGTTATAGAAAAAATTATTTCAGGCTTGATATTGTGGTAGTTATCTGTCACAGTGAAAACTATAAATTACTTTGTTATGACAAAAATAGAATTGCCTTTGCCTGCTTTAGTTATCACAAGAATTTCCCTAGTTGTAGATTCTATAATGCTGGCTATAGCCTGTATCTCTTCATTGGAGAGAGTTCAGCATCCCAAGCTTTGACTAAGAGATTGAACACAATTCCCCTTCAAAAAGTGGACTACAAGAGAGAATTAGAAATGATGTAATTAATCACATCGACAAAAGGCTACCGAACTGAATTTATGGATGAATTACTAAATCTATGGATACATTTAAAATCTTAGAAAAAGCCAGCCATTTCAATGGCATCATCCTTACACCAAGAGGAGCCCTCATCAAAGGGGTATAAAATTGCTATTTTAGCTTCTCAGTATTACAATGTTTCACAAAGAATACATATAAGCCAGGATACTATGCACCTTCAACAATTAAAAGACTGTTATTCAAAGCTAAAGATAAAATCCCATGAATGAGAAAAAGTGGTGTGTAATCCTTACAACATGAGGACAATCCCCGACAAAATATACCCACAAGACTGGGAGGAGTGTAGACATAAGAGTGAAAGAACACCAGAGGTTGAGAGCTAACAATCCTGCATTTAGGAAGTGATGGAAGATTAGATGCCCTCAAATCACTTAAATATTTAAAAACTCCCTAAACAATTTCGCCCTTAGAGATGGACCATTCTGAAAATTGCAGTGGTAATTTTTGAAATTTTCAGTTATATTCGCATCCATCTCAGATATTTCTGACACTGATATATTACAATCATATTAAGTTAAGTCTATATACACTTACTACTATTTTAATAATTAATAAAGGCACGTCTAACTCATTTGTGGAATATTTTTACTTATGGAATATTTGTGGGGATATCATTTTCAGTGGTTTGAACGAAAATTTCTCAACCAAAAAAAAATGCTGAATGCTGGATTCGCATTGGCTGCCGTGTAATAGATTAATACAGCAATAACAACGGTTTAAATACCTTTAAACCCTTGCTTATGCTATTGGCTTTCCTATTTAACCCTCTTTTAGCTATTAATCGCAGAAAATTATGGTAATTTACCCATCTCTAGTCTCCTTAGCTAATGAAAAAGGTCTCTCTATCACTCGCCAACATGCTCAATCTCCTTGAAAGCCCAAGTGATGAGAAGGCAATGACCTGAGAACAAGTGAACTCAAACAATAGTATTGAGCAAGAATGAATGACTACACCATCTCTTCCATCCTCCTCTCTACCCAAATTTTCCTTAAGCCCAGCCTTCTGCATTAAAGGCAACAGAAAGCAAATCCCAAAAACACGGCCTATGACTATCACCCCTCATCCCCATTCAACTCTCGCCTACCTCCTTGCCCTTCCCTCCAATTCCTACCCATCCCCCTTGAGAAATTTGTATTCACATAAAGTAAATGATTTCTCATTTTAAAATATGGTATAATGCAAAGAATGTTAAGCTGATGGGCACTTGAGACTGTAAACCTTGTATCTCTGAATCAATAGAATTTCATTATGCAGACCAAAAGAGTAATCAGAGTCATTCAATGTGTTATTATCAATACCACATGGTAGAATTTTTCAGATAAGCCTACAAGTCAATCACAACGCAGTTCTAATCTGCCAAATACATGAGAATAGATAAAAGGGCAACAGACAGCTATGAATAGAAAGCACCAAACTCATAATGCAAGCATCATTTGTGAAATTCTATGACCAAAGGAGTATGTCAATCCAGAGAAGAAAAAGTAGGGTAGCACTTAACCACTTTCCAGGTTAAAAGATAATGCTACATGAGATTCTTAAGCTACTGAAAAAGGTAAGATGGACACAGCACATCCATCTTAAAACTCTACTAATCATGAAGCTGTATATCTTTGAGGTGCAATCATCTCATGTTCTAAAGCCTACACATCCCTTTCACAAATCTTTCAAATGATTAATGAAAATGACACTAACTTTTTCATGCTATATTATAGAAAAACAAGAGTGTTATCAGATGTCCACCAACACTCCTTCCTAATAAGCCCTTTCCCCCATTCCTTTCCTCTTTCAGTTAATGTACTTAGAAGATAGTCTTGCCTTTCATAGGATACTGAGACCAATTTTAGGCATCAGAAATGGCTACATTTATTTTTACCCCTACTGCCTAAGTCATTCACTTGAGGAGACTATTCACTGACCATTCTTCAATGTCACATCGGGTTCACTGCTCCCCTTTCTAGTACTTTGTGCACACTATCAATACACAAAAATTCAATTCTCATTACCTGGAGTAGTTCCTAAATTGGTACCCAAAGCAGTGGAAGTTGCTGTTGACTGGGGTGCATTAGACGGTGAGGATAGAGTGGCTGCAAGTTGTGATCGAGGACCTGCCTGTAGTAGATATGCAGCAAGTTCCGAAGCAGGAATGCGACGTGATGAATTTGTCATTCCTTTTTCATTCACATAACAGAGCACCTGAGTCCTAAGGGAAAACATTAATGAATGGGCCAGCTGATATGAGTATTGTATCATATAATTAATACCCTTACAGAGTTAAAAAAAAATAACATAGTCTTTGAAAAGCATGCAAATTGTAACATCTGAAATAACTACATAAAAAAAGCTTCTGAAAAGGATTACAATCACTAAATGCATATACAATGATAGTATCATATAAATTAAAGTAAAATATACGATAGGTTCAAGTTGGCCTATTTCTTTAATTCGTTCAGACCAACATAATTACAAGTGCATAAAACATTCCATACTTATTGTCACCCAATGCCCTCACAGCATCTACCACCACAGAGAGATTTGGTTTATTCCCCAAAGCATTGGTTAAAGCAGCCACAACGTGATGCTGCCGATCCCGAACATCAGCTTCCCCAACACCCCCCAGGACCAAAGCGACTAATCCCTCTGTATCTTGGGTAGTAGGTGCTAAAGTATAGCAAACAGCCTTAAAACGACACAGAGGATTATCTGGAGTGAACACAACTGGAGGAGCAGATGCAGAATAATATCCTGAAAACAAGGAGAAATAAAGCCATTGAAAAATGTGTTACATGGAAACTCTTACTCTTAATGATCACCGATCCAAGTAACTACTATTAACCACATATGCTGAGAAAATTGATTGTCGAATCCATTATGCCAGCACCTCTCATATTCTGCCTCAACCAAAAACTCATCATAAAATAGCCATTCGAATAACATAACAAAAAATTACTCTATGAAAAACATAAAAAAGTAATAACTTTATATATAGCATTATAATGTACTCATTATAATTATGTAAATGCATTCTACAAATATAGCAAAAGAATCCATCCTGGTAAATAGAAGTATGCCATAATGAATTTCTCATTCCACAGTTATAACAACATTTCAATCAAATCATATCATTACAAGAGATGTCAGGTCACAGGAAAAAAGGAAAATCAGGGGATTTTGGAACATTTACACGTTAGGTCAATTACCAAAATTGTTAGTAAAGAAGGTACAATCATTATTGGACCACAGTGCCCTTTGTATTTGCCAATCTAGGCACAAATACAGATGAAACTACCAGTGATTTTTTTCGATTTAAGATACTGCAGCACCCATCTCAAAGAGTAGAAATTAGTAATCTGGGACATACCTAAGTCTAAACTTGCCAATTCTGTAACAAAGTAGTACATGTATTCCAGCGCACTACAATGCATAGAATAATTGTATTTAGCTAGTATTTAATCATTTACAATTTATGAGTGAAATCTAAGTTAAAAACACACTGAAAACAGGAGAAAAACCTTTACCATGAATTGACAATGTTTTCAAAAATATAACGACATCTGAAGGGACATTTATGATTGAATTCTTGAACGTAATCAATCATTCAACAATAGTAAAATACAAACAATGATAACAAACAAGTTTCAAAAAATAGCTAAGCTGGGGTAGAAAACAATAGATTTTAAGATCATAACCAGGAGGTGGGGCAGCTGCCCCCGCCTGGACAAGACATTTCATACCAAATCTGCTATACAGAGCTGGACAGGATGATGACCTGCCCCCCCACCCCACACCATAAATCCTAGCTACGCCCATGATAGCATCTATAATTTAGGTTTCATAGGGGATTTTGTCCTCAAAACTAATATTTTTCACATTAATTGCTCAACTGATTGTACATATTTACGGCACCCAACATTAAGAAGGATGCACACAGCTTACAAATAACAAGAGCAACAATATATTTTGCATTCGTACACACATATTACCTTTCCCAGACCCCCACATAGCCTGTAGTAAGTTCCATCTCTCAATTATACGGTCTCTTTCATCACCGTAGACATTGACAGAATTGATTGAAGCATTAAAAGCATCGGTTGCACTAGGAGCTGTAGAAATAGATGCAACCTGGAAAGAAAGAAAAATTTTATTTTTAGCAGGTCCGGAGAAAAAAACTTCCCCATTACTGTGGTTGTTAGTAATGACATGAATTCTAAGAATGGCCACCAATGAACCAACATACTCCATTGTCACAAAAGCAAATAGTTAAATATGAGCATCATTGCATTTAAGTGACCCGGTGTGTCATTACACTGCATATACCTCCTAGTGGTGGTTCACAGGCAATGGTATGCTGGCTCTCAAGGTAGGCCTTTCAGATGGGATCCTAGCATGAGCAGAATAGTGAAAGCAGACCTAGGGTATCACTATGCTTTGGTTTCTCTTGTGGCATGCTGGCAAAAATGTGCCGAAACTGACAGGTAGTGCCATAACCGTTACCGAGGAAAGCTGCACGTGGTGCGGGTACTGCAAAGGATGGTAACCTTGCATGCTCTATTACAACTTTCTCAAAACAGTCACAGAGTGGCCTCGGATGGCCAAAGCCACGATGGGCAGCAGAAGCTGAATAAGGTTGGTTCAAGATACGGACTTAGTGATACAAACTGGACTAATGGTACTTGGAATGTGAGAGGAGTACATATATGGAAAGGAACATGAGTTGTTGAATGGAATAAAAGTGAGACGAATGGCTGTTTTGTGTGTATGTGAAACTAAGCACAAGGGCAGGATGTTGTTACTATAGATGGCAGTGGCCTGCCACTGTAGTCAGAAGTAGATAATAATGTACTCGGCAGCCAAGGAGTAGGACTCAATCTTAATGAGAGAGCTAAGTTACTAGAAAGGAAGTACAAGTTAGTATCCCCTATATTGCTCTGGGTTCGCATGAAAGTAGGTATCAGGAGAGTTGTGATTGTGGCGTGCTATGCACTATTGGATGGAGGGAGTGACAGCGTGAAAGATGAGTTTTGGGAAAAACTGAGAGAGGTTTTGAATGAATGTGACCCTGGTGAGAGAATAATTGTACAAGGTGACATGAATGGCTGGGTTAGTGTGAGGCGGGATGCATCTAAGAGTGGTTGGGCCATTTGGTGACCTTCGAGTGAATGATAATGGTGAAAACTTTGTGAGTGTGTGCTTGGATAAAGGATGTTTGTGTCAAATGCATAGTTTAAACATAAGAGAATACATATGTATACTTGGCAAAGGGGCGATAGTAAAAGCATGATTGATGTCGTAGTGTATGATGAGAAATTGAGGGAGTTAGTCTGGGACATGAGTATGAGGGGTGCAGATGAGGAACAGACCACAATTTGGTACTCTCCAAAGTGAGTGAATCAGGGCAGAAAGTTGGTGCCAAGGGAGAATGTTGCACGTAAGCAGTTGAGAGTAAAAGTGGAGAGGTTGCTAGACAGTGAGGTAAGAATTCAGTATGATTGCATACTTGAGGATGCTCCATTCTTAAAGCAGAGAGGATGAGATGAGTATATCAGAAATGAGAATGTGAACGATATGCGGGAGTGTTTAAAAAGAGTGATTGTAGAATGTGCTGAAAGTTATGAGAATGAAAGGTGATGCTTCGAGGAATGAAGAAGTGAAAATTGCAGTCAGGGAAAAGAAAGAGGCGTACAAGAATGTGATTACTGCTAAATCTGAGGTAGAGCATACTAAGGCAAGTGAGATTTACAGAAAGAAAAAGAATGAATGCAAAATCATAGTGAAAGAGAGCAAGGAAAGAATGTGTGTGGATGAAGCTAGCAAGATGCAGAGCAATTTTGACGGCAATAAAAAGCTGTTTTGGAAGTGGGTAAAAAGGGCTACGATTGGTGAAGGCAGGGGAATGATTGCGGTAAAGAACAAAAGTGGGGAGATCATGTGGGATGAGAGTAATATCAGGGACTGCTGGAGGGAGTATTTTGAAGAATTATACAATAATGTTACAGGCACTGAGGATGAGCATTGCTAAGTAGTGTACGAGAATGTGATGATGGAAAAGGAGATGACTGAGAATGAGGTCATAACGGCTGTGAGTATTGAAAAATGGGAAGGCTGTAAGTGTAGATGGGATATCCAGTGAAATGTTAAAGTAAGGAAGTAATTTACTCATTAGTCGGCTGTGTGAACTATACAATTTATGCTTACAGGATTATGTTGTTCCAGTGATTCTGTTCTGAGTTCTGAGTGATTGTTTTGTATAAAAACAGGGCATAAGACAAGGATGTGTAATGTCACCACGGCTAATTAATGTATTTAAGGATAAATATATTAAAGATGCATGTAGTGAAAATGACGGTGTTTTGATTGGAAATGTAAATGTGAGAGTTCTCCAATATGCGGATGATGCTGTTTTGAACTCAGAGAGCCAACAGGGATTACAGAAGCTCCTAGATAAGTTTTGTGAATCAACAGAGAGAATGGAATTGGGGGTAAATAAGTGCAAGACTTAAGTAGTAGTTTTTGATAAGGAGAATAGGGAAAATAACTGTATGATGAGGGCTAATGGTTAAGTAATTGAGCATGTGGATGATTTTGTACAATTAGCTCACGTTTGCGAAAGATGGACGGACAGATGAGGAGAAAAAGAGATTTGCGAATGCTGGAAGGAAAGTGGTAGGTAGCATGTGGAGCATATCAAGGAATGAGTGCTTGTTTAAGGAAGTGAAAATTGCGTGCACAAAAGTGTACTTCTTTCCACTTTGCTTTATGGTAGTGAAAAATGGGTGTCAGGATAGACATAAGAGTAGAGCTGTGGGTATGAGTTATCTGAGGAGTATTTGCGGCAAAAGTAGGATGGATAGGGTCAGGAATGAGTGGGTCATGAATAAATGTGGGTTAAATGCTCCAGTAATGGACGTGTATGAAAGGAGTGTGCTTCGTTGGTTTGGCCATGTGGAGAGAATGGATGAGAGTAGAATAACGAAACAGATATATAAGAGTAGAATGAATGGTGTGAGAGGTAGAGGTAGGTCGAGAAAGTTGTGGTTGAATGTGGTTGAGGAAAATCTTAGGAGGAGGAATATTAGGAGTCTTAAAAACAGGAGGGCGTGTATGAAACAGTGTATGGGAGTAAATGAGGCAAAAGAGGTTTGCAAGGATAGGTCAGTATGGAGGAAATTATTGAAGCAGAGTTAAATGTACAATTATGTATTAATGAGGGAAACATTTTGACAGTGCCTACCCCAAAAGGGAATGGCGTGATGGGTATGTATGTTAATTGATAAATGGCAGCCTTTGCTCCCGTAAAGCCTGAAAATACCTTTTTATAATTTAGTTCCATTTCAACTTTCTTGATGAAATATAAGAGGTCAAGGACGTCTCTGGTGGTAACTTGAAATTTTGCTTATTTCAGCAATGGATATACAAGAGTGAAATGAATGGTGCAAGAGGTAGAGGTAGGCCAAGAAAGTTGTGGTTGAGGAAATTCTTAGGAGGAATATTAGGAGTCTTAAAAACAGGAGGGTGTGTATGAAGCAGTGTATGGGGGTAAATGAGGCAACAGAGGTTTGCAAGGATAGGTCAGTAAGGAGGAAATTATTGAAGCAGAGTTAGGTGTACACATATGTATTTATGAGTGAAACTTTGTGACTGTGCCTACCCCAGAAGGGAACAGCATTGGTATGAATGTATTACATTAAAAATATCCCAGCAAAACAACCTGTAACAACAAAAGTTATAACTTTCACTTGTGTTCCAGGCATTCAACAACTGGCCAGGTATCAAATAATGATAAATAAAATACATTCCTCAAACAAATTGCTGCAAGGCATTCAACTACACTTTCCCATAACACAGGGGCCTATAAAGTTCAATATTATTCCAAGAATAATCCACAGAAAGAATAACAACTAACCTGCTGTTGTTGTTGCTGAGCTTGAAAATTTTGACCAAACAGTGAACCTGTTCCTCCAAAATTTGTGCCGAACGTCCCAAGACCAGTTTGCCCAACAGTGGATGTTAAAGGTTTGCCAAATGATCCGAAGCCTCCAAATGCTAAAATTCAAAACAAGTATTTATAGTGCATCAGTATAAATCCTGGTAGATCCTATCCTAGAACTAACATCCAACATTAAGATACTTTCCAACAACTTCTCACAGCACTTATTTCTGAGACCAGCTAAACTAGACATTGTATACATTGAACTCCACAAAATTGCCAACAAAAATATTCATCAATGAGAAAATTGACCCGAATAATCAAAGCACAACATAGATTGCAGAGGAAAGCTCAATTAAAATAAACTTACCAAGTGTTTAAAATAATTAATGCTTCAAGAGCGGAGGTCTAGTGAAATTCTCCCTTAAGCAATCATCTCAAAGGATAAAAACTATGCTGATTTGACCAAGAATGAACACAGAATCATATAGGGTAAGGTATAAAATTGACTCTTATGGCAGTATTCGTGGCAGAAAAGTAGGGATTTAGGTTCAGACAAACCGGATGATGTTCCAAGTTGCGTTTGTTGGGTCTGTTGCTGAGGATTCTGGCCAAACGAGGAAAAAAGGGATGAGCCCCCAAAGGCAGAAGGTGCAGAAGTGGTAGTTGTGGTTCCAAAAGCTCCGAAGTTTGACAGCGATGAAGCAGGTGCCGTTGATGTAGTGCCCGATGCACCAAATCCACTAAATCCTGTCGCCGAGGCCCCGAAGCTGAACCCAGTAGATGGAGTGGTCGCAGTGGAAGTAGAAGCACCGAAAGGATTCGCTGCTGAAGTTGCAGTCTGCCCAAATAAGCCACTCCCTGTACCGAAGCCTAAAATAATACAAACTCGATAATTCGAATTTAAGAAGCACACAAAATAATAGTTACATTAAAGTCATTAATTGTCACTCATGAAATCTGGCATGAATGCAGGAATTTCCGATAAAATAGACGGCTGCAATCAACTTTCAACGCAAACTTCCGAATTTCTGCAGTCAGCAAGAATTCAACAGAAATGTTAACGAATCTGCTATACCAAGCCATCTAAAATAGAATGAATAAAAGTTGTGTTAGGCTTCACATACGAAATTTCAGCTCTCAGTACAACATTTGAGATAATGAGCGCATGGGGAATTTGAATGGTATCACTATTTTCCATGCAAGAGAATTTACGAATCTGAACAATGATACTCGTGGAAGAACATCGTTCAGCCAGACAGATACACACCTATACCTGCAGTTGAAGTTGTAGGTGTCCCAAATCCAAATGTTGAAGGGGCGTTCGATGTTGCCGACGGAAAACCACTTGTGTTACCGAAACTAAAAGCCATTACTGAATGTAAATGATAAACAAATCATCGGATACTTCAAACTAGCTCTCGTCCCTCCTCGCTTTATCGCGCTTCATTTGATTATTTTGAGGATTTTTAGCCGCGCTCATTGCTCTGATTGGCTAGATAGACAGGAGCAGGGCAGGAATAATTTACGAAGGCAGAATAGCGTAATGTTCGGGCGATGTGTTGGATGTTGTCTGTGAATAATCTGTCAAAGTGACAGTAATGGTCGATAAGCTTCTTTAACCTTTGTATAAGCTGTTACTCTTGCTCATACGTTAATATGCCGGTTTTTAGGGAAGTTGTGTCCCTATTTGTGAAAGCAGGCTATCCACAAAAAGGTACATTTTAGGGTTTTGCAATCGTGTATATTGTAGCCAGTTTTATTTCTTTCATTGCGTATTCAAGTAATTCATGTAGCAGTCAACCGTGAAAAAATCATTTTTGTACTGATGTAGCTAAATACGCTGATTTGTCTCTCGAAATATTTCTTTACATTCCTTAAGGTATTCCGTCATGGAGAAGTTCCGTCTGCTCATGTCACACAAAAGCATCTTCTCCGGCTCCGAGGATTACAAGTCGTCGACCGGAGAGAAAGGCAGGGCCAGTTTATGGTCAGCCGACGAACTCATCTCATCCATTTATCCTGAATGAAGGAGAGGTAAGAGATATTTCCTTGATGCGAAAATAGACTGGTATCATGTAAACAAGTCAATGTTGGTCTCGGAATGATAGTTGTTGCATATGATCAAACGAAGAGTGGTAAACTTATACCAAATCTGGAAAAATTAAAATCCCCCTCTTTGACCCGGTTTATAAATGAATGAGGTATGTACACACTTATTTTTGAACTGTTTCATAAACTGAAGTACATAATGGTGGTGTTTATGTTTAAGTCTATTTTGTCACCATGAATGATTTCGAACAAAGCGTATCTTTGTCCTGATTATGAGTTTAGTTTAGCTCAGCTTCTGGTTATTTAGTGAACACTGAATATATTTAAATCATATTAAGTTTTTAACCTGAGACGTTATTGCAGTTCTCTCCATTGTTTTTCGGGATAGCTGCGTCAAGTTTTATTCAGATGACGTTTCGTGGCCTATGCTGGCCACATCTTCAGATCAGGTCTGAGTGACCTGATCTGAAGATGTGGCCAGCATAGGCCACGAAACGTCATCTGAATAAAACTTGACGCAGCTATCCCGAAAAACAATGGAGAGAACTGCAATCCAGCGCTGCGAAAGCCTCAAACAGAAATTTAAACTGAGACGTTATTCTTTCCATCCAGGTGATCCCAGGAGTATCTCAGTCTGAATTTCAAGAAAGACGTCGAAGGCTCATGCACAGTGTCACTTCATCTGGTGCAAATCCTTTGCATTTGGAAGCTAGCCATATAGTTATCATCCCATCTGCTACTAAACTTAACATGAGTGATAAAATTCCCTACCCCTTTAGACAAAATTCGGACTTTTTGTATCTAAGTGGCTGTCTTGAGCCAGACACTGTTTTAGTTCTGAATTCTTCCTATTCTCATTCGTCTTCCAACCTCTCAGCAAGTGTGTCTTCCAGATCATCTTTTTGGCTACCTCATGGTTAGTGCAGTTTGTCTATTGAGACGGTATTAATTTACTATTATTATTTTTGGGGATATCATTGATCTTGATTTTAGGTGGAATCTGCAGTGTGCCATAATTGATTGGATGTAAATTCTTCTTTCCTTTCACCATTCATCATATAATTCTATGGGACAGCATCATGCATTGCTTTCTTTTATGGTTACAATTCAGACGTTGAAAAAATATAAGGTTAAAACCCTCATTGTTAATGGTGTGAGCAAAATGCACAATCTGGAAAATTACAATGTCTCATGTTATTTTCTGAATTTGGATGTAAACTCGTATGTGTTGTTATAAAATTGGTAGTTTTTAAGCTACTGACTTGTACTAAATTACTGGGGTAAAATTACTTTTGCCTCTCACTTTTACCCTCTGTTTAGTTTGCATGATAGTGGTTTTTAAGCTGTGAATGTTTGCTTGAATAGTAGAGGGGAGAATTTCAGCTTTTCCGGCTTAGTGTGGCTAATTGTACTTAGTAATGAGTATTTTGTTTGTCAAAATAAGTTCTCGTAGCAATCATGTAATCATCAGGGTATGTATTTGAATAAATTAATATTTACCAGGGTAGCTCAGCGAGTTATGCCCCTATCTGTGACTTCATTGTGTGCAGGTTGTCGTACTAAATATCATGATTTTATAAACTTGAGAGGATCACTTTCATAATGTGTAATGGGGAGAGAAGAGGTCTTTTAATTACAAGTCTTATGGCTAGTTGGAAAGCATTATCGTATAATTATATTGTATCTCAAGTGGCATGCCGATCATTGGAATTAGCAGTAAAAAATCAAGCATCTATGACTCGTTGACATGCTCTAGGGTGTTCCCTGTCAGTCTAATGAATGATGTTTTCTTTTGATTTTATGGGTTGTCCTTGTCTTCCTGTGATGCATGTTTTTTTCCTTATTCGTGTCTCTTTGTTGCTTACTCTTCTGCATAATTTTTGTTGGACCTGGTTAACAGTGAACTGTCAGTCTGATTTCTTAATAATATATATTTATTTTCATATTTCTTTTCCTTCTTTTATCCAAAATAATTAAGTGTTGAATACTGGATAAGTTGGATTAATTAAAATTTTCTTGTTTTAGAATCCTTATCATCATATGATGGATTGCATACATCTACACTTTTTGTACGCCCAAGTGATCCTTCATCAGAGCGTTGGGATGGACCTAGGACGTCTCATGTTGATGCACCTTCTCTATTTGGTGTTGATGAAGCTTTACCCACTTCTGAGTTATCTAAATTTCTTCGCTCAATTATCTCTGAGTCCTTATCCAGACATTCTAGAAGCAGTGGGAAATCTTCTGTCTTTGTATGGTAAGTTATGGTTCAGAATGCAAAACTTAAATGTATCACCAGAGAGTGAGTGACCCTTGGCGTCCTCAAACACATTTAACGTATTACATTGGGGTCAGGTTTATTTCATGGCTATAGTTCTGGCTTCTAATCACAATGGCATGGTTTTGTTAAACTCCAGCAGTGGTGGAGATTTTTAAGTAAAGTTCTGATCCCTAATGGAGTGTAGAACATTCTAAATTTTGTACTCCATTTGTTGGATGGATTGATAAATTGTTGACCCTATTCGCATTCATTTGCGTGGTGTGCCATGGTGATCTTCCTCCAATCTAACCTTTTCCTGCATTTTTCTATTAACCATATACCTTTCCTTTTTTCTCTGTCACCCCACAATCTTTCCTTCACATAAGTGGTCTTGTAATTGTCAATATTTTTGGTAAATATAATTTCCTTAACATTTATCGGGCGTATTTTTAAATTTTTTATCTATTTCAGTGTTTCACTACACCTTGTAAATTTTTAATTTTACTGCTTTATTTAGGTATGATTATGCTCAACCAGTGCAGCCATTAGCACATGGCATTTTAAGAGATTTCCTAGCTACATTACCCCGAGATGCATGTGGAGCGTCTCTCGAATCTCCTCGTCCCCACCTTCACCGCACACGTCTCATCAAATCTGCTGCTGAGCGCAAGCTAATGGCTCAATCTTGTCTCATTGGAGGAGAAGCTGTTGCAGCTACAATGAGGGCATCTGTGTTGTCACTTCAAGAAAATGGCATTCGCAGGAGCCAGTGAGTCAGGTTCACTTTGGCAAAGTGTTGTTTTACTTAAGGCATTTTAAATTAACATAGCTCTTATTGATAGGATGGTTCAAATGTTTCTCAGTTGCAGTTCTCAGTTTTGATTTTTAGAATTTTTTTTCTTTTTCTTGGTTCTGATTAATGCTAGTTTACAGCAGAATGAACTATGGTTTAACTATGGCAAAAAACAATTAATTATGATTCACTTTTACAAAATCAATTTTTTTGTAGAAAGATACATGAAATTCTTGTATGTCTAGATGACATCAACTAAGCAACTTACTGTTGCAAACAGTAATTATGATAGGATGTTTTGTCTGAGCATCTGAATTTTTAATTTATGTTGGAAACCCTTAATGAATACACAATGCAAGCTTTGTCTTTTGACTCTGAGTTAATACAAATGATGCAAACAATAAGGATAATACTCATATTATTTATGAGCTCTCGAAATCTATCTGCGGTTAAGTCATTGGCACTTAAAATTAACAGTCTCAAACTGTTACTATAATTGAAAGCTCTTTAGAGGTGTTCATGCTTCTACTGTAGCTACCTTCCAATCATACTCCGAAGATATGGCAGCAAATACTGTGAGAAAATATCATTTTTATGATCATCCTGTTAATGATTGCATATGCTGGACATGATGTGCTCTAGATGGACTGTGCATACGTTCTGATAATTACCAGTCCAATGTTTTTATTTATTGGCCCAAAATGGCATTTTTAAATTTGTTTCAATTATTTGTAAATTGATAATGTACACTTGTTAATATGATCTGTACCATCACTATTCACTGACAACTGATATTAAACTTTGGTCTCAGTCAAAATTATCATCAAGGAGTATTTTGAGATAAGGAGTTACAGTTCAATTCAGTTAGGATGGAGCTTTTGACTAAAGGGTTGATGTATGCATTTTTGAATTGTGCCCCTTCAAGATGCCAAATGTTTTTGATTCTAAACAAGACATCTTGATTATTATCATCGTATTACCTTCTGTTACGATTTTTAGTGTTTCAAAGTTTATAAAAATTGTAAGTGGAACTCAAGAACCTGTTTCTTTCATTGCTTCTGGTTCTCTTGGTTCACATGAGAACCAGTAGAACAGAGGAACCAAAGAACCAGTCATCCCATCCCGAATAGCTATAACAAATGCTTGATCACAAGATAGTTTAGTGTTGACTTTGTGAGACTGAAGCTAATGGAAATCTCTCATTTTAAAATATTTTCTTTTGGACCGTATGTGTGGGGCCAAGTGGATGTGTTGTCATTCTATGTTGATGTATAGCATTAAAATAAGTTTTTTAAGATATTGAGATTAGGAACATTATTATAATGCGATAACTTATCTTTTGAAAATTAATGAGTTAACTGAGCTGGGATGGAAACAAAAAAATTGAATCTTCTGTAATTGAATAAAAATTAAAATCCTGTAAAATTGCAATCTCTTCCAGGAATAGTGATGGTGACTGTCGAACTGTGTCTTTAGGTTGGGTTTCGGAGCACGATATTTGGGCTCGTGTTGACTTTGAGTGCAGGACAAGGGGAGCACAGCGCTTAGCCTATCCACCTGTGGTAGCCGGTGGCCCACGTGCCAACACCATTCACTATGTGGCGAATGATCAGAGGGTCCCAGCTGGACAAATGGTGCTCATGGATGCTGGTGAGAAAAGGAATATTACCTTGTCTAGCCCCAAGATGTGGTCTTTCCATAGTTGTTCATTTCTAAGTACATCAGCTGCTTTTCTCTTGTACCAAATAAGATATACTTGAGGAATGACTGTTTTGCATTGGGTTTCTGGGATAGATTTTTAATCTTTGAAATTGACGTGTAGACCATTCACTTCCAAATGTGGTTAAGATGTTTTATGTTTTAGTTGTGTCTATTTCGGTGACCAGTAGTTGGGTATATATACCCTATATTCATACCTGAACAAATTTAGAACCAAAGCAATTTGCTC
The DNA here is from genome assembly GCA_963169105.1 of Ceriagrion tenellum. NCBI lineage: Eukaryota > Metazoa > Arthropoda > Insecta > Odonata > Coenagrionidae > Ceriagrion > Ceriagrion tenellum. The sequence goes on from OY720632.1 coordinate 109,053,278, forward strand.
CACTATTTTCATGTAATGCAATAATGTACTCTTACACAATTATTAATGTGGTAAGGAAAATATACTAAGGTCAGAGCATAGACTCCGATCCATAACATGATTTTCCTTCTCCATAATGAGTTTAACTATATAGAATGCTGTTGATTGGTAAAGCGATATTTGAGAGCCAATGCTGTGAGGGCATTATTCCTTGCTTTACAATTGAGATGACTTTGTGATTCTCCAATGCAGTATTCTTTGGAATTAAGTTAGAATGTTAAAAGGATATCTTATCAGATAGTCATTTCATTATTGAAAAAGACAATGTCCACCTGCAGTGATTTATTTTTAAAAATAAAAGCCTATAATTTTACCTTAATAGCTTTATATAGTTCATTTTGACATGGTACATTGACATTTTGACATGACTATAGGTAGGATATGGTAATTTTTTCAAATCGAAATTCCATATTTTGATTTTTTTAAGACTAAAAAATATTGTATACTAAAGCATTTGTTAATGGAAAGTAAAATACTTAGTCAAAAGTTATTTATGTGCCACATCTTGATGTGGAAATCCTTGGTAGTGATTTTGAGTGAGCTATGAGTTTTAACTGGTTTTTATCTGTATAATTTTCTCCATTTGAATTCCCAGTGTCTTCAAACTTCTGGTTGCTCATGTAAATCTTATTTTTTCAGGATGTGAATACTATGGCTACTGTAGTGACATAACTCGCACCTGGCCTGTTAGTGGACGATTCACTGGACCTCAGGCAGAGCTATATACTGCTGTACTCTGGGTTCAGCAGCGTCTAATACAAATGTGTCGTCCATCAGAAACGTTAGATCCCTCACAGAAGGTTAGAAGTGACTTCTCTGGATCTGTTCACTCCTTAGATGCTCTCTTTCACATGATGTGTTCGCTACTTGGGGAACGATTGAAAGATTTGGGTTTCCTTTCCGGAAGTGCTTCACCTGATGAAATGTCTAAGGTAAGCATGGGATATGTAAGGTAGTTTCAGCAAGATAGTTCACTAGTCTTAATGGAGATCATATTCGAATTATGTTTTAATTTAAGCAGCCATAGGAAGCTTGACTTAAGTATTCTATTAATAATGATACAATAATATACTTTTATATGAGTGCAATTCTAAGTAATTAAATAAAAATGTATGTAATTCTTTAACTTGACTTTTTCTCGTGTGGTATGTGTAAAACTCCTTTACAACATTAGGAGTTTTGTGATCCTGAAGAAATTATTGTGATGACAACATGTTTATTTTCATTCCTTCCACCTCTGTTTAGGGACAGTCTTTTCAATTTTACTGTTATCAATTGAAGGATTTTGTGCTTAAGTTTTCTGAAGTACTGGCAATGCTCTAGTTTAATGAGATAAAATATTCATGTGAGATGGGCTATTATTTTCCCAAAAAACTTAAATTGCACAATTTTCTTGCTCTATTTATCATTATTAGTACCGGGGACTGAGCTCTGCTCGGCACACTGACTGTAATTCTAATTTTTAAAATAAAAAAATCTTTTTATATAATTCAATAGCAAAACTTTTTTTATAATTTATCGAGAATGAAAATGTCATTAATAATGGCTGAAAATGGTTTTTTTCGTATATAAAAAGTTGCTGTTCATTTTGTTTTCCTACTCTTTAATTCCATGGCTGCATGCATTATAATTCCATGTTTTGCACCAGTCTGAGCCAGATGTGAACTTTAGTTCCATATTGTTTAGAATATATGGAAAATTTTTTTTAAACCAAAACCACTGAGAGTTGCTTTGTAGACTTTTGGCGATTCGATGAAATTTAATAACTATAGTTATTAAAATGTCAGATAAAGGTAATACATCATAAAAATATTATTTGTTGATATAGTCCTTACTATATGAAGAACAGATAAGGAAAATCTCCATATGAGTTTGGTACTTTCGTTATAAATGATGACAGTGTCTTATAAGAATTGTTTACATAACAGCCCATTGCTGTAAGTCTCATTGTGATGATAACCTTGTTTTCAATTCATCAGATATGTTTTTTGCCAATAAATCCCTATGTAAAGGGTAATTTCTCAGATAACAGTGCTTTTATGGTAGTAAAAATGGCCCGGTGGATTCCTCGTGCCTTAAAACCCCTCTCTGAAGAATAGGTTCCGTAGTATTCAAGAAAATGTTTGCATATCCATTCGACCATATGCTCATCTACAAGATAAGGTGTAAAGTGGCCAGGCCAAATTTTCCATTTATAGGTATTGCTCAGGTTGTCCAGGAAATATGCTATTGTTGAAATCTGAGAAAAATTTGCAATTTTTTCAGTGAAAATGTAATTTTGAAGCTAAAACAAAGTGTATAACAAAATTGGTTACAAGAATTAAATGCTACATTCTTTTTGCCAATCGATTGTGAAAATTTACACCCTATATCTTGATTTCAAGTAATTTAAAAAAGCAAAAAAAGGTAGCCCCTGCATTGATTCTGAGTAAATTAGGGACTTATTTTGGCCTTTGCTGCTCTGAAGCATTTAATCCATTGGGTTTCTTGTGCCCGAAACCCCATGTATATATTGGATTTCAGGAGAATTGGTTCAGTAGTTTTCGTGGAAATATTTACATCTGTAATTATGTATATAAATATGTATAAACATATTATGTACAATAATTGATTATTTAATTGTATAAGATACTTAGTAAAATTTTTGTTAACTGTAGAAAATATTGTCTTATACTTCTGAATTTAGGTGGCTTATCGCTATTGTCCTCATCATGTCAGTCACTACTTGGGGATGGATGTACATGACACACCAGCTGTGCCTCGCTCACTTCCTCTATTGCCTGGAATGGTTGTCACAGTTGAACCAGGTGGGTTTCGTGTCAGTTAATTATATTATTTATTATCTTCCACTCTGAATAGAGATGTGCTTGGATATTGCAAAAAAAATGCGGTGGTGATATGTTTATTGTCAGCCTGAAGCATCTTTGTAAACTGATACTTTTTTGAGGGTGAAAAAACACTGGTTGAAATACTTCACTACTCGAAAATTTTCATAGATATGTCTTATTAGGAAACTAAGTTGTAATAACTGCATGCAAACCCATTCATTTATTTGGAATGCCATTTTAGGAATATATGTACCTGAGTCAGATACTTTGGCACCAGCTCGCTACAGAGGAATGGGAGTTAGAATTGAAGATGACATTCTAATCGGTGGTTGGGGCCTTGATGAGTGTGGAAGTGGGACTTCAAATAATGATCCAATAATTCTAACAGATTCCTGTCCACGGGAGTTGGCAGCTGTTGAAGAGCTACTTGGGGCTTGAGTCATGGATGAATGGAGACTGTACTCCTCCAAAAGTACTGGTAAAGGTTTTGTTAGGTTTGGTTTTTATAAATATTTGTATCTCAATTTGATTTGAAGGGAAAATCAATGGTTATGCTGTTCTCATCAAATGACGTGCCTTGTTTTTTTTGTATGCTTGTGTGTATGCAAGTCTTGATATAATTGTTCATATGGAAATGGATAATATTTTTAATTTTTATAAAATTTTAGGAAAAAATTTACATGATAATGAATTTTTGAATAGATATTTGCCCAGTTTTCAATCACCTCACTGTATTTTCGTACACTGTGACGCTGTTTAAACTAAGCCTGCCATCTTTATTGGAATGGTGTTGTCCAAACTAATCAAAAGTGTGTCCATTAATAATGTATACTATCCTCAATTGCTGTAAATAATGTGTTTTTTTGTGCTTGTTGAAAATTTTATGGTTTCGAAGATTCCCTCTGCTCTGTCTTTGGGAATTGTGTAAAATATGTGATTGTCTCCTGTTGCATAGGTAGTGCATTGCATTTCTGTAAAATAAATATAAAAGAAAGCCCTTATGATGAATTATCATACTGACTGGCCATTGTTTCACCGAATTGCTGTCAGCTTTGTGGAGAAATTACCTCCAGGCTAATCATACAGAAATGTGCAAACTTGTTTTGCCCTGTTTTGTAAGGGCTATGGCAATCAATTGTTTTGTATTTAAGTGTGAATTGTTTTCATAAATACCTAATTGAAACATGAACTTTCTAAGATATAATGACTGCAAAATCCACCTTTTGAACAAACTTCATGTTTATTATAACTAACATCTGTTTTTTTTCATGAAATTGTGACTATAAAATAGGTAATCATCGATAACTTCTTTAATTATTGAAAATTTAAGCTAGATTACATTTAATAGCACCTCAATTTTTTTAAAAGTGGGGTGTCCATCATGTTTGACAATGCCAGATTGACCTTTATCCTGAACATTGGCTGAGACAGGAAATCTCTGACCATAGGTCGAGGAAACAGGTGCTTTGGGCTCCTATTACAATAAAGTCTCTTTGTAGTGAAATTAACGGGCCACAAATTTTTTTCATTTCACTTTGAGGAATACTATATGCTGATAGCCTTTTTCATGCCTTCTATGTCCAGGGAAAATATTTATTATGCAGTTGCATTCAGGTCTTTTCAGCTGCCTCACTGGGCTAAAACAACTTCCTCTCATGGGAAAATCTATTAGATTGTGAAAATTGTTGGGTAATTCATGGCCCAATGGTTGAATACTTCAGTCACGCTGTTAGTCTTTTTTGACAGTCTTTCATCATCCTTAGTCTGTTTTTCTCATCTGTGGAAAAATATCTTGGTGCATTTGCATTAAGTCCAAGCCTAAGTGACATCTAGTACATGCCTTAGAACACCAACAAAGAAATATTAATCAAATATTGAAAACTACTGTGAATCCTTTAAAAAATAAGATGTTAATTACTGATATCAGTAATAATCATGAAGTATTAGTGAATTTTCACTGTCCTTTTCCACTGTCTGCTGTGTGGAATGTGTATTTCATTTTCTCTCTTCACTCTTCAAAATAGCCCTCCACATACTTTTGGCAACCATATATGCGTGGAATAGGGGGCTTATGTTCAGACATACGCTTACTGGCTAAACCATCATCAAAAATTTTATCATAGCTAATTCATACTAATAGCTTAGAATTCTGTGAATAGAGATGGTTTAAGTACAGGCTGTGGTAAACAATCAAAGGAAAACAAAAAAATTGAGCCAAGTTCATATGTAACCTCATATGACTGACAATTAAATGGATTAATGAATAGGGGCATTCCACCATTTTGAAAAACAAGGAAAAATGGGAGGTACATATTTCTCTGTACCAAATGCGATCTGAATATTGGGACAGAAAAAAAAGGTTTCATTCATTGAATATTTCTATTAAGGTATACCTCATCTTACATCGTTCCCACTGACACATTGGTTTTTCTGGCTTGTTAATGGATAAAGTAGGTCAAGATGCCTCTGCAGTTTGGACAAAAATATTTTTTTAAACACTTTAAATAATAAAAATATAAGAAATCACATTGAAATGGATAAATTCATTGTTTTAAAATAATTTATTGAAAGTAAATTACAGTACAAAAATAACAAACAATAATAAAGGAAATAAGTGCAAATTATACGTCAATACACATGTGAACAGGAACAGCAATAAATGGAGTGATGTGTGCAGAGGAAACGTTCTGTAGATATTAAGCAGTATCCTTAATAGTCTTGGACAAATATTTTGTATATAGTTACCCCATTCATTTATAATATGTATTGAAAAATGTAAGCTTTATCTCAGAGTATTCAAAATCTTTGCATTATCCATGTATGTAAGATACTTGTTTTGAAAATCAACAAAAAACCTTCACGGATGTGGTTATTGAAGTTTTTTTTATTGTCCAGCTCTCATCAATGCTCTGATTCCACAGCACGTGTGGAGACCAAGGTAGTTACAGATTTAGGCTAAATTGCAGAAGGAATGCACACCCACCTTACATGGGTTGCTGCTGGTGTTGCAGGTGAGAAGCAGAAAATATGAAGTGCAATTCACAGAAAATAAACAAGGAATGGATTAGATGAGTGTGTTTAATAGACAGGGAAGAGAGGCTTCTCTGACTGGCTGTTGCGGAAAGGGGTTGCAAGGGAACTACCGATGTTTTTGAAGCATACTTATAAGAGCCATCAATGGCAGAATCAGTCACAGTGGTAGCTTTCTGTTCTTTAATGCGGATTGGAATAGGTCATTGCTGTGAAGTGGCAATGCATTGAACGATGCATGTGGAAGGAATGTTGGGTAAACTGCTGGTGGGGAGAATTCTGTCTGTTCACCTCTGTACTGCCTAATTTAATGTAAGTAGTGGTCATTTTATTTCTAAGAACTGATTTAATAATTTGAGCTTTTATCAGAAAGTAATGGCAAACTTCATTCATGTTCGGTGCCTAAGCTATTAATGAACACAAAGAAATATTGCCAATGTGATTAAGTTGATACTAAGTTCTATTGTCTATCACTCATCAAGTCAATTCCCAAACAATTTTGAAGCGTGCATCTTAAGGTTTAGGGTCAGAAATGAAACAAGCCAACATTACTAGTGTATTGTGCAGAGCAGTGCACTTGAGATAACAGTAATGCATTTACAACATCTTTTGTGTAGGATCATAATTATGTTTTATCATCATTCTAGTTACTATTAGTATTTATGCATAAAACTCCAGTCATTATTAGTAACACAAAAGGTTTTTATATAGGTAATTAATCCCGTCCTAGATTCACTTTTGCACATTTGTATAAATTCATAATAGGTAAAATGGCATCTATCTTTGCTGTAATTAGGGGTGCTGAATCAACTTAAGTCAAATTCCATATTATTCGGAGCTCACAGAACCAATGAAATACGTATTATTAGGTATACCTGTGTTTTGCCTTTCACTATAAAGAGACTTTGCTGTATCTTACTTTACACCATCTCACTTGTCCCTACTATATTGTATGCATTCTGTTGTCCTAAGTTACCATAATTTTTTTGTTCTTTGGAGGAGTACTTACTCTGAAGAAGTTCTCGGATTATCACTATATTATATATTAATGTGGCCAATATCAGACTTGGCTTATAGACAACTGGGAGTAAGGTGTTGGTTATGAAGTGCTGCCAGGATGTGAAGGTGGGAAATTATAGCTACATGATACGATCCTGATAATATCCCACTTCACACGTGAGTTGCCATACTTTTCACCATCTCGTTAACAACACCATCAATGGAAGGATGTTCTTTTTCCTAAATACTTTGCCTAAACTAGGGTGTATCTTATGGGCTAGAAAATTAGGCCAGTGGCTAAAATCTCCACTTCTACCTATTGAGTCATACTAACCTGGATTTATCTCTCTGTAACAAATATAAGAATCTTAGTTCCATCTCATTGTTAATTGTATATATATTTTATCAATGTTGCAGTTATATAAGGGGTAACTTGCATCATTTTGTGCATATTATTGGAATTAGCCTTCGAAAAATTAGAAATGATTCTGAATGGGTCAATATCAAGAAGGCTTCACTAATGTCATGACTAAAATTCCTGGTGAGTAATTCCCACTTCTCTTCATCCAAAGGCAGTATCAAAAACTGATAAATGAGATATCTACTGATAATCCAGAATTTTGCATATTGCCCCTGAAATGGTACTGATGCAGGATCATAATGTCGTACTATTAAACAAAACTGTATGCATTGCAGAGCTGAATATAATGAACACCTTACAAAGTGATGGTTGCCGTTAGCATATTTGACTAATACATCGTACCATATTGCAACATGGGGCAAGTCTCAATGAATTTTAAATTTGTATAACTCCACTATTCTTATTTCAAATATATGCATAGATGATGATGTGCTTATATTGCCTTGAAACTTGAATCTTAAGTTACATTCAAATTTCAAATAAATCAATTTGAAAATTTATTTTCTGTAAAAGTGTGGATCATCTGAAAGGGCAGTCAAATAAATGCCAATTCATATCTCCTATGGTGATTGAATTTACTCATCTACTTATCCTCCTGTCTGGAGGTAGCATGATGTAAATGTCATCTATAGATGTCAGTTACATCATGCAAAGCAATTTTGTAAATGACATCTATAAAGTCATTTACAAAACAGAGCTCCATTTATTAACCTCCCCTTGTGCCATTGGCCATGTTAAACAAGGATGCACATCATGGTGAGGATATTAAAAACATCATGGGTTTAATGAGACAAATGTTGTGATGCGTAAAATAGGAAAGCGTCACAGTCAGGATCTGAGAACAACTATTCTCAGCTACATCTTGTCTATTGATAATAAAGTTGCCCATATCATTTTACAATGAAAAACAAAAATGAATGAATGTATGCATAGCTAGTTAACATCCATCAGCAACTATAGTTATTAACAGGTGAGTATAAGAGAGGGCAGTGTCAATTATAACTCTGTAACATTGAACTTGTCTCAGCCAAACTTTCACTAAATGATGTGAGAATGAAGGTGCTCTGTGTTGATCTCCTCCGTTTTTTGGAGCATGCCTGGACCCCGGAACATGACGTAAAATTTGACGAGGCCAAGGTAATAGTGAAAGAGAACAGATATTACCCAAGGCTAATTAGAGAATCCATCGAGATAGCACGGACGGACAACAGAGACAGAGGATACCACCTGGACGATGAGAGAGCAGCACCAAAAATTAGCAGGAAATAGGTCGTATATTATGAGGGCCAAACTCATGAACCGGGATCTTCGACCTGAAGACACTGACAGTAGAGTCAGCAAAACTGTTGTCACTATCCAACCAAAGACGTGGTAGATCCCGAAAAATGAAGGTGAGTTCCACTAATTAAGGCTTAACTCTCCCTAGTAGTAAAATTTTATGCAGCTGAGGCATTTTGATTCTGCAGTTCAATTCAGTTAAATTTTAGTTTATTGTTCTATGCGTTACCTAGACATGTATATCAGTCGTAATATATTAATATGGTATGCACTGGTCTGGGTCAAATGTGGGTTTTGCCTCTTCTAGTAGAAGATAGATTCTTGTTGACACTGGCTTCACAAAACCATCACCAAGGAGGTTGGTGCATGGGTGGCTTTGGTCCAGCACACATCTATGGATCAAGGGCAACGTGCTACACCTCCAGAGGACTGCCTATTGAGGTTGAAGTTGTTACAATATTTATAAGTTATCAGGCCTAGTTTCGTACACAGTAGGCACTAAACCTACAGATCTTGGAGTCTGTTTTAAGTTTTTGGGATAAAAGATGAACTGATACTTGAGAGGAATGAGTGGAACATAATGTGATATTATTTCAATTACCAGAGATAAATATTGAAGATTATCATTGCATTTAACACTCCGTGAGTGGCACACCTATTTGTAACATAGCTAGTGGCGCGCAGTCTGAGATACCGCAGATTTTGAAATGATTACTTTGTTAATTTTATTTAATATTTGTTATTTTATTGCTAGTTATTATTTTTTTGAGGCTATAACTTATTTTTTTAGTTCAGTGATTGGCTATTTACACAAGTCATGTTTATTTAATGAAGAAAATTTAAAAAATGCTGCTTTACTGAAATTTAGAAATGAATAACCACACTCAATTTCTCTATGGGTGATTTTTAATTTAAACATAACTTCGAAGGAAAACAGTGACAAGTACAGTTATATATCATACATACATCACCTTACAGTGGAAAAAAATCCTTCAAACATATTATGCCTGGTTTTATCATCTCTGCTCTCTGTTAGAAGCTGATCTTATCCTCTAGTAGTGTTCAATCTACGTAATCCACTGGGGCTGTTGTACTTCCCCCTATGATAGCTGAATTTTGATGAACTCCCAAGTTTGATCTTATTGCCATCACTTAGTGTAATGCAATATTTAATCAAGCATTTATAGTATCCAAGAGTCCAGCTCGTTTCCAGTCCGTATCTTGATGGGTCATCCTTATTCAGCTTCCGCCGCCCATCGTGGCTTCATTTTGATGTTTAGCAGTAAGTTGTAATAGAGTATGCAAGGTTACCAGCCTTCGCAGTACCCGCACCACGTGCAGCTTTCCCTGCTAACCATTACGGTGCTCAACCGGTCAGTTTTGGCACATTTTGGACGTGTATGAAAGGCATGTGCTTCGTTGGTTTGGCCATGTTGAGAGAATGGATGACAGTCGAATAACGAAACATTATATAAGAGTGAAATGAATGGTGCAAGAGGTAAGCGGAGAAAGTTGTGGTTGAGGAAATTATTAGGAGGAGGAATATTAGGAGTTTTAAAAACAGGAGGGCGTGTATGAAACAGTGTATGGGGATAAATGAGGCAAAAGAGGTTAGCAAGGATAGGTCAGTATGGAGGAAATTATTGAAACAGAGTTAGGTGTACAATTATGTATTAATGAGTGAAACATTTTGACTGTGCCTACCCCGGAAGGGAACGGCGTGATGAATATGTATGTATTTATGGTATTACCTGTTAACTTTTTAGAATATCTGACATCTAATGAAATATGAGCCTTCAGCTCAATAATGTCAATGTGTCGGATTACAGGACAGAATAACTGGGAAATTCGATGTAAGAGCCAATGAACCCTCTGCAAGAGGATTCTTTTCTCATGGATGATCAATCTCAACAGACCTTGTGAATAGAAATTATGTCATGTATCATATTGACCTAAATAGATCAAGCAACTGTTATGTAAGCTTGATGTGAGAATGATACCTATTGGATATTCAAGGATCCAAGTCATGGTCATGCCCATTAAAAACCTCACAGTGATGGTTGTGCTTCTGAAGGATAACTATTCAGTATCTCAATGAAATAAAATAGGTAAGTGAAGCTTCTGTCTCCACTTTTGAGTGAAAAGATATGCTTATTCTGTTATCTTTACAATGGAGGAAGTAGCTCTAGGTACCTTAGATATTAAGAATTATGTAATGCTAACTAATGTGGTTTATGTACATATCTGAAGAATTTTTTTCACTTTTTCTGGTTGATATGAAACTCCTGTTCTCTTCAGCCATCTCTGTGGGAGAACTTCATACTTTAGTAGCACATGCATGAGTTGAAGTCCACATTTTCATATAATTTTTTGGGAATACATTTAAACTTTTGATTGTTAATTTTGAAGCATTTTCTTAATTATATTTTATTAAGACTTATATAAGTATGCACTCCAATTTTATAACTTGCTCGTGCATACCAGTGCGATGTTTTAAGAGGTATGCACGTACATGCCTTCGATTCTATGGTGTCAACAGTGACCAAATGTTCCTCTTCCATCAATTATTAGTTAGATGATAGGCCTCAAATTCAAGCCTTATTTTGTTCTCATAAACATATAATATTATTAGTTTAATAAATGCGGCAAAAGAGGTTTGTAAAGATACCTAGGTCAGTATGGAGGAAATCATTGAAGCGGAGTTAGGAGTACAAATATATATTTACGAGTGAAACTTTGTGACTGTACCTACCCTGGAAGGGAACAGTGTGATTGGAATGTATTTATAACCTTTTATATGAAAATTGATTTTCTCACCTAAAGCTATTTCCTCTTCTGGATAAATTCAAAAATATTTCTACTATGTTCATATCATCTAAGGTAAAGGAGTTGAATGTCAACATTGATCTGATGTGGTGACAATAGCAGTACCTAGTCAACAGTTATATGAAGCATGCATGATTATATTCTCAATGTCCTCATTTTATCCTTTGCCTTCTCTTTCCATCACTCATTGAATAATGAAACTTTTCAGTCATGCATTCAATATTATATTCTCTTGCCAATATAGGATTCACTAATGCTCTTGATGTACTCTAATCAGTGAGTCCTAGCTTTATCATTGAAGCTATATGTATTTTAAGTCTCAATTCTCTTTCCACAAGCTAGTTTTCTAACACTTCCCCACATGTTCCAGTGCCTATGTGGACCTGATTTTGTATTTCTTGTTCAAATATTCTGCAGTCTTTGAGTTCTATATATTGTCTCCAGCAAATTTTCATACACCATACATGGTGATTTTTCTCAAACTTCATTCAGGTAAATTCATATTCAATTAAGTAACATGAAATTAAGAATGATTGAGTTTTGATGGCAAATGACATTTCATAATTACCTCTGACCCATTTTGCTCCTTGTGATTAGGTAGTCAAGGATTTAAAAGAAAAATGTGTATATATACTTAAAAGGAAGGTCTTTGGATTGAACAGTGAAATGGGGAGAAGTACTTTTCCTTTAGTTTGGTCACGTCTTGTGCATACCACGACCATTTCAGATCCCCAAGCAGGAAAACTTAACAGGAAAAATGAATAAAATATGAAGGAAAGCCAAGCCTTCATCAAAAACTTATGGTCGAGCCGAGTGTAGCTCAAATGAAGGAAATACATATTACGTTAGGGGCCACTTTAGACTCACGAGGCTACCAGCTAGGTTAAGATTACTAGAAAAAATTCGGATCACGCAGGTTTCAGGGTGATGGTGGATATTACTTGAACTCAACACTCTTATCTGTAGAAGTGATAGCTCTCTTCCTTTTCTTTCCCCTTTTCATGAAGGTGTCCTCCCCCCTGCCATATACCCCATTCCTCCCACCACACCCCTTCCCCCGCCACACCCCTTCCCCAAGCAGGCTCACAGGGTAAGGTGTAAATGCAGATAACTATGAAAACCAACTACACGAACAAACTAGTTTGTCACAGCAAAGTGGAGAAAAAAATTAAAACCACCAATGACAGTATCACAAGGCATGATTGTATTTTATACATATCTCATTTACAACATAGAAATTAATTTTAGGTGCTATTAACATTCAAACCACTCAAAATCTTAGTTTACACATGGTAAATTATATAAATATCCTTCCATGAGGTAAAACAATGGAGCAGTTAATTATCAGTTTAAAAAATAACCAATCAAAATGCCTACCATGGAAAGTTAACAAATTCAAATGCATATTAAATGTTAAACATGACCTCTAAAAGACAGAAAATATAACAATGGTCAGATAAAACATAACAAAAATCATCAATTGGAAGTCAGTGTCCATTTTTCTACCATATTATCATACTTATAGGATTAATGATCATTGCTTCAAACAAAATTACACATATAGTACAGAATATTCCACTGTCTTTGGAGTAGTTATTATGCAGAAAATCGACACACATTTTAGAGTTATGGAGGACTATAATAAGTGTCAGGATATAGGATTTTGAAAATGAAATAGCACCTCACCAGAATGAAATGGCGTACTTCTTCAAACTAGCTTTCTTTCCTTCACTGAAAGGTTAGTTTTCCTTATGAAGGAGATATGCCTATCAATGAAACTTCAACTTTACATAACTTAACCATCATTCAAAGCAAAACCTCATGTATAAACAACAACATTTGCTGCTTATACCCGTTTTAAATAATGTCTTCATCATATGGTAATGTATTACTCTCTTGGAAAATTGATATTAATCAATACTGTAACTTTGGTAATGACATAAGACAAAATTTCTCTATTTACACTGACATCTATTCATATTTACAAATAGAAAATGTTATCATCATATTCCCTACAAATATGATAACTTATTTGTTCTAAGTCGGAGGTAATAAATGCCAAAAATTGCCAATCAATGAATTTTATGATATCCCAAATAACATCTGATATGATATCATCATTTACATTTCATTTTCCTACTCTCTCTTAATTATTCAACATTATTGTTCATACAATTTATAATCAAGATAGTCACTTTCCTGGAATTAACTAGCATTCATTAATCAACAAAAAGTTCAACATACAGTAAAATTCATTCATCAGAATTTCACAATCTTTTCTCATCTGTACTCAATGCCAAAAGAGCACAGGTACTGAAATGTCACCCATACCAAAACAGGCATACATGCAAAATAAGACATCTTAAAATGTCAACCCATAAAAAATTTGTACATCTACTGGTGTATGAGAATTAAATATTTACACTCTCTCAAAGGTTTAATTTCTTGAGAAGAGACCAGAAATTGAATTATTTCTCCTCTGGTGCAATAAGGAAATGCTACACGTTGTGTATGTCCTGAAAAGTAAACACACACAAGATTAATAACTTCAATAGCCAATAGGGATAAAATATGCACTTAATGAAGGGAAGACATGAAGAATGTTACATTTAGAAAATGTGTACTCACTGTGTCTAATAATGATTCAGATGGTTCATCCATTAATAATAATAGCTGTTGCAAGCATTGAATTAAAAGAACACATGCATAAGCATCATGCAGGCATGCTCAAGAACACATATGGGTCAAAATAACAAACGTGATGACACAGGCTCAGCCACATACATTAACCACAGTGTGACAGGATTGGTCAGTATAAAAAAAACAATTTATGTGGATTAAGTAGAGTTAGCATACCTTTTCATCCCAACCTTCCAATTCACCACCAAGCTGGTAATGATGGCGGCGTAGGGTGGACACTTTTTCCCTTTCCTTCTGAAGCATTGACTCCAACTCAAGAACTCGCACTTGACTTTCCATTGCAAGTGTTTTAGCTTGATGTAAAGACAGCCTAGATACATCAAAATCATCTGAAAAAGTACACATGGATTAGTAAACAAGCTTTGGCCATCACCTCTAACCTTAAGTATCTCACCTGGGAATGAATTACTACGCCATTCCTTCCCAGGTTTCTACACAGTTTCGTATGCAGTTAATAGAGTTTGGAGTTATATTCCTTATGAATTTGCCTCTTGGCGATAACAGTTTCTCTAGCTATTCCACTGGGTTTTTCTAGAATAATGTAAAAATGCAGCTACCTTGTCCCATCTTTTTAACATTACATAACAAGCTTTATATTTTTAACATAACAAGCTTTGGCCATCACCTCTAACCTTAAGTATCTCACCTGGGAATGAATTACTACGCCATTCCTTCCCAGGTTTCTACACAGTTTCGTATGCAGTTAATAGAGTTTGGAGTTATATTCCTTATGAATTTGCCTCTTGGCGATAACAGTTTCTCTAGCTATTCCACTGGGTTTTTCTAGAATAATGTAAAAATGCAGCTACCTTGTCCCATCTTTTTAACATTAGCTTGTTTTGCCTAATTTTTCTCCAAACAACACAAAATCCTCTTTCAAGGGCCAGCCAGTAACGTGACTATCCTCCCAGTTGCTATCCTTAGGGTGTTTTACAATCTCTATTACCTCCTAGATGAATTTTACAGAGAAACAGTTAGTTCATTGTCTATATGACATTCACTTCATTGATGTCTACTGTTAGACATGCTAGGCAGCAACATACAGATGAAAATTACTACAGGGAGGATATTTACATACTCTCCATTGACTGGAAGAAGATTTTGATGGCAATTGCAGAAAAATCAAGAGCAAAAAGTTTGTTTCCAAGTATTAAAGATGAAGTATATGCATCTCCATTCAAGAGATGTAGGAGCCAGAATAGGAAAAGTAACCGTAATTGCCAAAACTCCCAGATAACTAGGAGGAGAAAGACACAGGTATCAGTATATCTTAAAGATTCTTTCCGATACTTTTAAGAAATATGTTCAAGCAATTAAATTAGTTTTCACAACCCATGCAATAACCTGGGCCAGTAGGATTAGTACAACAGGTATGGTTAGACTGTAACCAAAGTTTTAATAAAATATCATTGTGCCAAGTTGCAGCATGACACTGCTAAACAAAGGAGATGAAATCTGCTTCAAGGGTTCAAAGCAGCATCATAAGAGATTATATTGATTATTTTCCTAGTAAAAGAATATACATATTTGATATAAAGGATAATGTGCAAGCCATCACAGGAGCAATTGTTCATTACAGAACACTAATCAAGGTATCATCCCAAAATTACTTAAGAAAAACCCACAACATATTTAATCGTTGTTATCAATGAAAGAAAAACTTCAACAAGACTGCTTCACAGACCTCAGTCCTAGGTACAAAGAAACAATAATGCCACTGTGATATTCCAAAACAGATGTGAGCACAGAGCATTATTCTGATTAACCATAATGAAATTTAAAGAATAAAAAAGGCAAAGCTAAAGTGAAAATATATGCATATAAACAAGTACTTTATCTTTATGTGACATACTAAGTTACCTTTTTCTGCAACTAGCTGTGAACAGTCCTTTGCAGTGGCAACCACAGCCCCTGTTGCTCGAGCAACAGCTTTTGAAGCATCTGATAATGCATATAAGTTAACACTATCACGAGAGGCTTTCACTTTACTGGCAATAACTAGTTGAGCTGTGCTGGCAGCAATTTCCTGCGAAGCTACAACTACTTGTTCGAATTTTCCTTCACCTTGGACTGCCTTATCTGCTGCATTCCTGTAGAGAAAAAATATCATAAAATTTCATGCTGAAATAATACTTTGAGGGGTATAAAAAATACATCAAAATTAGTTGTTCAATACATTTACCACACATATTCAAATCCAAATTTAGAAACAAATGCCAGCATTTTCCATGCCAAATCATGGAATGGACATGCAATTAAGTATTTAAAAACTTTTCAAAGGAATATATGACATACACTCACCCTTGGCAACAATAATTAAATCCCTACCATCACTTGACTCCGCAAGGAAATAAATAGCATACAGGATTAGGCCTTAAGGCCTACTCAATGAAATTAATTATTGTAGCTGTATTTCATTGAAAGTATGACGAGTTCAACAAAAAAATTTGCTCAACTGTAGCAATTGGACATGTTCATAAGAAAATGACTGACCGCATTGCAAATAATGACACACACTGACTATCTTCCTTTCCACTTGCCACCTTCACATATCCATATATTCCATGGATTGTTTCTTAGATCAGCATAAGACCTTACTCCTCATTACTTAATGAAGTAAATGAGATCAATGCATAACTTTTCACTTAAACAGTTATCCTAAATTACAAATTTCTAACAGAAAAAACTCACACAAAAAATTTTGCTCCCAATGCCACAGCTTTAGCAGCAGATATCAATCCTTCGGTCCACTGATGATTTCGCTTGTAAAACTCTTTAGCTGATGCCGTTCCCTGAAATAGAAATAACACGCTCTCACAGCAAATCTCAAATACCAAAAATCAATCATCCATAAGGCAAATACCAGGAATCATTAGTCGCAAACTTTGTACGTAAGTATGTATTTTTAAAAATTGTATACTTGGTATGCGGCATGATGTAATATTACATCATATTGTCTTAATGCTGATGCTGATGACATTATATCACGTCAAGGATACAGTGGGTGTTCCAGCTTTCACTAGGGAGCATAGTTAAGTTCCCTAGTGAAAGCTAGAAATCTCACGGTACTCTGGACATGATATCACGTCATCAGCACCGGCATTAAGACAACCACGACGTGATATCATGTCATGCCTCACTCAAAGGGTTATTGCAGATGTAAAGAGACGTCTTCTCAAATAATTATTAATGCCAAGTAATATTGATATATATTGAGAATACCAAGCTATATAAAAAATTAGATGTATCCTCAAAATTCATACCAATTTATTCAAGAACCAATAAATCCTTTCAGAAATGGGAGTGAACATACAAACATCTATCTTGTGAAGATACTCATTATTCACAAAATTATAATTCCACAATATTTTCCAGGCTTACCTTCCCTTGGGCAACAATTTCTGCTTGCAATAATCTTGACTTCTGGACAAGTACATGAATAGCCTTCATTAATGCTGTGCATGAGTCCAAAATCTTTCCATTCACTTCCAATTTAATTCCAGAGTCAGCTTCACGAGATTTTCTAAGCATCTCCTAAAATGAACATGTAATAGAGGAGAATAAATTAAATACATATGAGAGGTTTTAAATATTTCAATGAACAGACTAAAAAAGAAACCCATAGTAACGAAATTAATGAGGGCCAACAGATTTGGAACCATTACACAATGAATAGGGGTCATTCCATCCAAATTCGACCAGGTGATTGCCCTTGGGGTAACCGATTTCGACCAAATTTGGAAAATCATCTTCATTTGATTACAAAAAGAAAACCCCAAAGCCATTTGTAATACATACCACGGTTTACATGATATTGCAATGTTGTACTACTAGAATTTTACAAAAGCGTCTTCGACGGCATATCTCCGGAAATAAGGAAGATAAAAACACATGCAATGACTCATTTTGAAGGACTTGAATTGAGAAAGATAATTAATGAATTAATTTACAAATTAAAATAATTAAATAAAGTTTATAACAAAATTCAAGTTTTCAAATCGATTTTTGACGATGTAGCTATGCCTTTGATTTTCCTAATTTTTTAAAATTTTGTAGATACAACCCTCCTCTACAAGTTAAAAAAATTTGGTAGGGGTAATTATTCATTTAAGAAAGAAAAAAATGTGAGTGAAGGTGTAACGCTGGCTTCCCGCCGCGGCGGCGTCCGGCTCTCGCGCCGAACGTTCAGCAGTCGGTTCTCCAGATCTCATCAACACGCTTCCTTTTCCATCAATTTTTAACCAACTTTAACTGTATACCGACCCTTTGATTCCCTTTACCCATGTCATTCGCCATTTGCTTCCCACTGAAGTGACCGCTCCTTTAGAATCCAGGATTAGCGACAACATGCTTAACAGAGCTGGTGACCATGGGCCCACCAGCGGCCGTACTCGGAGAACAATAGACAAACCTCGCCTCATCTTAGACCTACAATGCTACTTTCCTCTCTACCCCATCCCATTTTCCTCGCATACCCTTTATTACATTCCGAGAAACGTCATTACAAGCATTGCGTCCAGTAGCCGTTGCCCACCCTCACACATTCAAGTATTAACCCCTGGTAAAAAAACAATGGTAAATACGGAGAGCCACCCATGAACATTTTTTTCCTCACAAACTATCGCATTTGCAAGCAATTCGTCAGTTGTGGTCTGTCCTCTGTCAGAGGCGTTTCAAAACTGTCATTGGTCTCATTTTTAGAGTGCGTGTGTTTCAGTGCGAGTAAACGTTCTTCGGTCTGTAGCCAATGATTATGAAGTGTTCCGTTGGTAATGCATTAAACCTGAAATGTTCGAGTAAGCATTATCGAGGAGTTTTCGCAGCTATTCCACTCATGAAATTGAGTTAATCAAATTGAGAAGTGAAGTGGATGCTGTAGCTAGTGTGTGCAACCGTCATTGTAAGGATTATTTCCTGTTCTACGAGGTTCGTCGACTCGTAGGGTATTATGTAGATGTAGATGTTCATCAAAAGCAGAGCTGCAATCCCTTGAATTTGCATAGAAACATTCGCTTGAATAATTTGTGGACAATTACAAGCGAGTTCCACAATTCCTATCACAGCACAGTGCCTATTGTAATAGCGGGTAGGAAACTCTGTGTTCAATGTAAAGTAAGTGTGAAAAAATTCAAAAAGCCAGAAAATGTTGCCGAAAAGAACAGTCCAGGTTGCACTCAACATGAGCCAGAAAGTCAGTCAGAGCACGCCACAAATGACTATTACCAGAGTGGGGTTTCTGGTGCAGCAGGACCTTCAACCAGTGCTACATTCACTATTCAATCTCAAGGTTCTCAATCAGAGTCATCAGTTAGTTCTATGAAAGATAGCGGGACTGATGAAACCAATGAGAGTCAGTACACTCCAGGAAAAGAAATTCGCTCGGGAAAACTGAACGAGACGTTGAAATCCCTGGATCAAACACCTGTAACAACTAAAAAATTGCACGGATCAAGCAAATATCCAGCGAAGAAATTAAAAGTAGCCACCACTGCTTTGAGATTATCTCTTCAAAAGTTTACTGGTTGGGAGGTGAACATTCAAGAAGATATTTCTGAACATGAAGATTACTTCCACCAAGCTGGCAAGGAAATGATTATGCAGCTGAAGGATAAGTTCCTCAATGCTACGAAAATGAGAGAAAAAATTTTAATCTTATCTGTTCTACATAAAACTTTTGGTCAAAAAATGAAAAAAATATGTATTTGAGCAAGGAATTCTGTGCTCTGCAGACGCGAGAGGAAGCAAATACCACTCAAATGACACTAAACTGAAAGTGATTGGGTTCTACCATGAAACAGATATTAGTAGAGAAATGGCGAGTAAATAAGAGTGTAAGAGTGTAAAGGAGGGAAAAGTGCGCGTGGTAAAGCAGAAAAGGTAAATTCTTTGCCATTTGAGGGAAGCCTATGAAGCCTTTAAAGAGAGAAATCCTAATTTAAAGATTGGTTTCTCCAAATTTGCGGATTTGAGGCCTCCTGAGTGCGTGCTGGCTGGTGATCCTGGCACAAGTCGGATGACGGAGAAAAATTGTTCAAAACTTATCGGGATTGCCTGGAATTCTCACTCTGTCGCCCTCCATCAGAAATGTGCATCATGGGTGAGTTCTCAGAAACAGTGCTGCGAGAAGAGGATGAAAACGGTGATGACGTCGTCAGAAAATGTGAGATTACAGACAGAATTACAACAATTATTTCAGAGTACTTCAGGGAAACTGTACGGATGAATTTTTTGAAGAAATTGCCATGAGAAAAATTCGGCCTGGACCGGGAATCGAACCACGGACTTTTGGCTTGCCCATGACCACCGAGAATACAGACACCGAGTATTCTCGGTGGTCATGGCTTGCTGGACCAATGCACAGACCACTACGCTATCCAGGCTCCCTAATTCCCGTGGCAATTTTGGATGAAGTTCGTTTCAACCAATGGACACAGGTCGAGGACGTAGATAGTTTTTGAGAGGCTTTCGCTGAGAATACCACCAAAGTAAGAAGGCATGACTACATCGCTCCCATGCAAACCGCATTTTTATTGAAAGTCGGAGACAATCTGAAATTGCGTAAAGTTGTCGTTGCAGCCGATTTTTCTGAGAATTTTTCTTTTCTTCATCAAGATGCAGTACAAGGGGTCCATTGGTGTAACAATCAGGCTACAGTACATCCACTTGCGTGTTACAACAGAAATACCTGCAAATAAGTCGCACCTTTCAGGCTGGTAATTACTTCAGACTGTATGGAACATAACGCAAGTGAATTCTATACATTTCAAGGGAAACTGATATTTCCTTCGAAGAAGGTACATTATCTGAGTAAAATAATTTACTTTTCTGATGGTGCTGTGGATCAATATAAGAACCGCTACAACATGATGAATCTGTTGCATCACCAAGAGGATTTCGGAGTTGATGCTGAATGGCATTTCTATGCAACATCGCACGGAAAGGTCCCGAGTGACGGACTAGGAGGGACGCTGAAACGCTAAGCAACATGTGCCAATCTGCAGCGCCTGTATGGTAAACACATTCAGACCCCTGAGGAGCTGAACAAATGGGCAAAATCAAATGTGAAAGGGATGGACTATGAGTTTGTAACCAACGAGCAAGTGAACGAGGAAAAGATGAAGCTGGTGAGAAGATTCCGGGAGGCACCTGCTGTGGAAGGTATCCGTTCCTTTCATGTGGCTATTCCACAATCCAGGAAGAACTTATTATTGAAAAATATTTCCCAAGCATCCGAAGGAATTACTTTCCACTTCTCTGGTGCTGAGTTGGTGTTTTGAGGAGTGTGCAGATGTCTTTCAAGGCCCAGTGAGAAGGTGAGCAAATTTCGCATCCAGGATTGACTAGGGCAATATCAATTCCACAGCTAAATTAAATGTTTGTATTTTAGCACTGCAGCTAAGAGGAAACCACCCTCGGTGATTAAAAAAGCCAGCACAGCAATATGTCATCAAAGACAACGGAAGCAAACTTGAGTTTCCGACCATTTAAGTAGCTCTTATTAATACAGCAATTGTTTTCTAAGTACACGCTTTAAATAAGTAAAGAAAAATAACTGAACGAAATGATTCCGAGCGAAATACTCTATCTTAAATTATTTATGCTTACTTTCATTTTCCATTGAAATGGAATTTGATTTAAAGTAAGACTTGGACCGATTCCACTTTTTACGATACCGATTCCGAAAGCAAATGAACAACGTGTTGAGCAATCAGTTGCATAGTCGGCGGGATTTTATAATTAGATCTTTTTAGACGCTACTCACCAAACGAATACTTTCGAATAAAATTATTCGAAAAAAAACGAATACATGAAAATATCGAAGTATCGGGAAAATGGCCGATACCTGCTACCGGTATCGGCCCAAGTCTAATTTAAAGGAATAATCAGCACCTATGATTATGGGGATGCCAAATGTAAATTAAATGCAACATTATTCAACGAATAAAGGGATTTATAAAATGAATTTTGAAGTAAAGAAATGTTGATTTGAAAAAATTCAACTTCCAAGCCAACCTTAAACTATTGTTTCAGAAATTTCCGAAGATGCATGCTTGTTCCCACTTACGTGAGGAAACATTATTCATGCATTACAGCAATGAAGAGTTAATAGTTTAACATGACAAATAAGAGGAGAAAAGGTGGTGATGACTGAAGGTAAATAAGTCCAGAAAGGCAATCGTTTGTTAAAGGAAACCAATTTTCTGTTGAGTGGCACGCATGGGTGGCTCTCCGCATTTATGTGAGTGTGGGCGACGGCTACTGGTCGCAATGCTTGTTAAGACGTTTCTCAGAACATAATAAAGGGTATGCGAGGAAAATGGGATGGGGTAGAGAGGAAAGTAGCATTGGAGGTCTAAGATGGGGCGAGGTTTGTTCTCCGAGCACGGCCGCAGGTCACCCCTGCTGTTAAGCATGTTGTCGCTAATCCTAGATTTTAAGTAGCGGTCACTTCAGCGGGAAGCAAATGGTGATTGACATGGGTAAAGGGAATCAAAGGATCGGTATACAGATAAAATTGGTGAAAAGATGATGAAAAAGGAAGCGCGCTGATGAGATCTGGAAAACCTACTGCTGAACATTCGGCGCGAGAGCCGGACGCCGCCGTGGCGGGAGGCCAGCGTTACGCCTTCACTCATATTTTTTTTCTTTCTTAACCCATTCAATGCAGATGTCATTCATGAATGACATCTACGCCTAGGCGCCCGCGCGGGTGTCATTCATTAATGACATGGCCTTCAGTCTTTTACCATGTGGTACAACGGTGCTACGCTCAGCTCCTTTGGTTGGCCGCCTCTTGCCCGCTCTTCAGTTGACTCCTAGCTTCTCTCTAGTGTGCTCCGTTTCTACCTATGCCAATTTTTCTTTTTTTTGGCGGATTTTTGCAATTGTGCATATTTTTTCGTGAGTTTTGGTGAACAAGTTTATATTGCTAAGTGATTTAGTCTTCTTTTCTTTTGGAATAGACGTCTATTTACAGTCCTTTTTCTATTGTTCTTATTAGCCTAGGTTTTTTCCTTGTTAATGGTTTTTTTGCGATAGGATAATAATAATAATCTAATCCATTAATTATCTTTCTCAATTCAAGTCCTTTAAAATGAGTCATTGCATGTATTTTTATCTTCCTTATTCCCAAAGATATGCTGTCAAATGCGAAGATGCTTTTGCAAAATTCTAGTTTTACAACATTGCAATATCACATACACCATTGCATGCATTACAAAATGGCTTTGGGGTTTTCGTTTTGTAATCAAATGAAGACGATTTGCCAAATTTGGTCGATATTGGTTACCCCAAGGGTCAATTTTGCCAATTTTCTGGTCGAACTGGGTTGGAAAGACCCATAGAGAAGGGGTAAAAAAAAGACATGATCTAAGTTCAGGATTTGCTAGCAGACTATAATCAGTAGTACATAATTCTGTGATCAAAAACACCAAATCATTTGCATTTTGCAAAATATGAAAGGCTTTACTGCAATGATACCAATAAATACAATATGTACGCTGCAGTGAAGTGGTAATTCTTACTTCAATTCTAGCTGCTGCTTCATCAATGGCCTTGTCAATTTCTGCCAGTTCGTTCTCCACATGATCTTCGTGTATTTCTACACCCTTATTTGCACCGATTAAATGTGCCAATTCAACAGCCTCTCTAATGTTCAATCTAACAGCTTCAGCCTCTTTCTCAACAGCATCCAAATCAATATCATCACTTCCTCTGCTATTCCTACAACCTTCTTTCATGGTTTCCAGGAGTGTGAGACACTGATTTGCAGCCACCTTGCATGCTCCAGCAACACCTGTTTACCAGATAATAACCTTTATTACCGATTTACACGAAGGACCATTATGTTACAGCAACAATTGTACTCCAATCTCTGAAAACAATTCTTGAGAAGTGAGGTTTTTCATCTCAACTACATAGTTTGTAACCCCCAGGAAGACCAAAATTTACAAAACAATAAAAATGCTTCATCATTAGATGTGAACAGTATGCTATTCTTAAGATAAATTAGAAAGAAAGTAGAATGAATACATTGATAATGGGGATTATATCACAAACCAATTTTCTTATTTTACATTAAAAATGAATGACAGTGCAAGGAAAATCATAGCTTAACACCAATAGGAATGAAACTGGTGAAAAACACTGGTAATAAATACAAATTAGACAACCCAATAGAATGAGCTTTTAAAAAGATAAATAAATATCACTCACGTTCACCCTGTTCAATGTTGGAAGAAGAATTTGATGTGGCTTGTCCCCTGATAATAAAGTCAGCCATGAGATTGGAAAACTGTGTTGTGCACCTTAAGAATTCCCTCACAGATTTAGAAGAAGGTGTAGGTTTGTCTTTGTAACATGCACTGAAAGAATCAGTGGTGCATTCCAGGGACCGTGTGACTGGACTTTCAAGGCGTCCAAAATAGTCTGGAAAGGCAAGGGAAATTTAAAATCTTTAGCTGACAACTCATCATCCTTAAATGAAGTGCATCAAAACATAATCTGTTGCACCAACACCAAAAAGAACATAAATTGTTTTAAAAATCTAAAAAAATAGCTGTACACATGATACAGCTTAAAACAGTCTTGGATGGACAACAGAACTATAAATAAATATTTAAAGTTTTCACATCATGCCTCTAACCACTGCTTACTTATAAAACTACCCTTTCATGGAATCTAAAATACTTGACATTTTCCTGCCTCTACCCTACTTCACCAACATCTCCAAGTACAGCCTGAGCCTACAACCCAGATGCCCCTTCCTCTTCCCGTTTCAAATTGGCACTTAAAGGACATTGCCATGGCATGGTCCTGGCAGTACAGCAGGGCTTGACAAGGGAACTGAACAACATTCCAGTTGCTACGTTCCGGAAGGCCTTTCAAGAGTGGCGAGAGTACTTGATGCAGTGTATTAATTCACAAGGGTGCCACTTCTTAGAATATAAAGTCATAGTACAAATATTGGCAATATTTTTTTGTTATTGAACTAGTCCAACTACTTTTGGGAGAAACCTTGTATTTATGGGTAAGCAAATCATGGTGAGAGGAATAGGTGATCCAGTTAATCAACCATGGTCATTCATCAACCATCTGGAACGGCCTTCACAGAAGAGAGCACTGGTTAGGAGAGAGGCAGGATGATGAAAGGGGGAGGACTTTTCAGCAGCCCTTAGGGTACCCCAAGCTAGACCTCGTGACATACCAATCATATAGTGTGTGAATGGGTGCTGGGGTTATCAATATGGGGCAGAGGGCCTAATGAAAGAAGCAGACAGGGGTCACAAGGGCACATGGAATAGGAGGACACCCATCAAGAAGAGGTGAGCAGGAGGCAGGATTTGGATGACACACAAGAGTGGGGCTTTGGCAGTATGATTTCTGATAAGTAAGGCTCCAAGCTTACTTTCCCTTCACAGACCTTCCCCGGCCCAACTTTTAGCATGCAACTTGCATTGTTCCATAGAGCTTTGCATTAACAACCATGGATTGCAAGTGCTGGAAATTATGGAATGTTTGCTTTAACTTTACCATAGGATTTATATTTATGTCGAATGTACTGCAATGGTGCAACCACTGGATAATTAAAATATACTGAAGAGTTTTTAGACCCAACCAACTCAACTTTTAGCATACAACTTGCATTGTCCCATAGAGCTTTGTATTAACAACCATGAATTGCAAGTGCTGGAAATTATGGAATGTTTGCTTTAACTTTACCATAGAATTTATATTTATGTCGAAAGTACTGCAATGGTGCAACCACTGGACAATTAAAATATACTCAAGAGTTTATTAATAGTAAAATATTATACAGATGCTGTATGCAGAGATAAATAAAGATCATTCCATGTACTTCCATTGTTAACTTTGAAAGGAAAAATGTTGACCATGACGGGAATCTAGGTTTCAGGAGCGTAGAACACTGGCATCAAATTATACATGAGCCATGAGAAAAGATAAAATTTTTCCCATGAGATATACGAGGTCAAACTATACAAAGAGTCTACAAAAAAAAGGGGAATATATAAATTATTCACCAATTATGCCATGCAAAACCACAAAAAATATGAATTAATCTAAGGGAATAAATATGTACACAATACCTGGTGTACAGGTAACTGCTGAGAATGCTGGATTATCCATTTCATGCAGTGCTCTCCTAAGGATAGATTCAGCTTCGGTGATACAAGATTCTGAAATGAAATTAATTTCTATTTATAGCCATTATGACCAAAAAAAATGCAGCATTTTATCTAAATGTATGCAATGAATAATTATAATATAAACAAGAAATAATAAATTATCATTAATCTCTGGCCTGAAGAACATTATTCCTAGACAATTGATCATATTGGGTAAAACATGGAATGAAATTTTTGGAGTCTTCACATTCATAGATATGTATTTGTCAATAAAAATTATTTTCATCTGAGTATCAATTTTGAAGGTGAGTTATCGTAAGTTTAAGAATTGTTACTGCATAAGATGGAAGAACAAAGTTGGAGAAGACATGAAAGAAAGAGGCTGGAGAAAAGAAGAGACTTTAGACAAATCTGTAGAGAAGAATAAAAGACGGTAATGCCAACCCCAATGATATGGGATTAGGCAGAGAAAAAGACAAAAAATGAATGAGGAATAAATATTTTCAGCTAAATATGCCGATTCAACCAATTCAAAATTGGAACAGTAAATCTTTACATTAAAAATGAATTTCCAACCTATGAATTCCCTAATCCTAGCAGCCATTTCCTTTTCAGAACTCTCCTGTATCTGCTTAAGCTCCTTTTGTTCTTGTTCTAATCTAACATCTAATGCCTCTTTTTGGGCAAGAAGATCGACCAATTCTCCTTCCACTGTTGCTTTCTCTTCCAAAACCCAATCCAATTTATTAGAAATAACCTGTAATATGAAAAAAAATGTATCAAGATGATATAAAAAAGCTAAATGTATTCACCAAACTAAGGGAAAACAAACAAGGCAATGGCAGGTAAAACAAATTTTTACAAACTGAGCTGCTCTTAAAAGTGCCAATAATGGTGATGGAGTCATAACTCACAAAGACATAGATTATGAAAAAACTCATTCGACTTAGACCAGATTCAAACCCAGAACTCCCAATGGTCTTGCTCAACTGTCTTACAAGAGAAAAATTGGTAAAAAGCTATTCCCACAAAGTAGAAATCTTAAATCCCTTAAACAATTTCAAGAGAAGTCATTAATCCACAAATTAAAAATAAAGCAAAGGCCAATGATATGGCAAGAATGAATTAATGAGCAAAATAAAAGGAATTATGGTGATAGTAGAAAGCTACACCAGTGCCCTATAGCTATGTGTAGATCCATATATGTATTAAGAGACTATCCAAATAATTATGTATGAATAAATACATAAATAGAGGAAATAGTGGTTATTATCAGCACGAAAGTAGTGCAACAGAAAATAAATATAAAAAAAGACTAAAACCTCTTTTTCTTTCTCAACGGCTTCTTTGGCAGCAACCAATTCTTTCAAATCATCTACTTGACTAGCTGATTGCTGAAGAGACTGTTGGATGTTCAGTCTATCGTTCTCTATTTCCTTAAGCCTCGTATCAGCTGATATCCTGAGCCTCTCCGCTTCTTCACAGGATACCTTGGTAATGGTAAGTTGTTTGTCCACTTCTGCTTTCTGGAAGTCCAATAACGTACAGCATTATGTAAAATGCAAATGAAATGAGTCTTTGATTAAGGGAATTCAGTATGGGGCACATCATGACTTTATTTTTTGCTTGGCGTCAATCCCAAACCAATAAATGCAATAATTAGATAAATTACATTATTTATTCCATTTAAAAAATATGCAGCTCTTTAATTTTCAGAGGGAAGAGAGTAGAAATATTTGAACCAAACTCCAAGCTAAAAGAATTTCCATCAAAAACAAGCCTTCAATCCAAAATAGCCATAGAAATCCAAAGTGAATAAACGAAAATCAGCAACTTGTGATCTTTTCATGACTAACGTAGAAATTTGCTGGGTCAACCTCTTTCTCATCCCACATATATAAAACTTACACATTAAATAAGAGTGAAGCATTCCACCTACATCAATCATGAATCATGAACAACACTCCAATCTATGTTTTTTTGTCATAAACATGAGAAAAGAAAACTATCAAAGAAGGAAACTTCTTAGGAAGGAAGTCAACCTACCTGGCGTAACAACTGTATGTGTTCTTCCCTGAGTTTAGTGTAAACATCCTTCAGTTTCTGGAATTTTTCTTCCAAGCCTTTTGCTTTCTCTGTAAAAAAAATATGAAAACAATAACTACTGAGCACGTGCTTTAATGAATATTTCAATACGAAAAAAACTCACTTTCAGTTTCCTGAAACTTTTCCACGGCCTCCGTTTGGAGCAATAAATCTTCCTTCACTTGTCTTTCTTGAAGAAGCTCATTATCCTAGAAGGGCAATGCACTGATTTAGCGTACTATTAGAACAAACATGGAAATAATGATTGCCACATTAATCAATAAAAAAGAATGAAATCACATAAGTTTAAAATCTACAATCTAATTCCAAAGCTAATCATCATTAATGCCACATTACTACCACCTCTTTTGCATAAATGACCAAATACAACATAATATTCTAAACAAAACAAACAGGAGGCAAAAGGAAAACACACCATTTATGAGCAAAGCATACAAAAGGGGAGGTTGAAGGGTGTATTGTAGCTTCCAATAAAAAATACAAGACTGGATGGGGACATGAACCCAGCTTCTCCAATTTCACACTGAAACGTTGTGAGCTGGATTTAGAGAGACATCAAGAAGAAAGCCCTCCCATCTCTCCCTCCCCTCCGCCTTTCCCCGACTAAACTATGTGGAGTCACTGGTCATGCAATTTCAGTGATAGGTACGAATATAATTAAGTTAAAGTAAGGAGGTGCCGAGTACACGAAAATGTTATTCATTGTTGACGATGTCATTGAGATGCATTGTGATGGTTGAGTTGGTATTGACTTGTTGGAAAAACTAAAAGGTCGGTTGGATCTTGCTAAGTGATGTTAATCAAAGACCAAGTGATATACCTTCGCGAGATGGAGATAAAGCTTGTCTCATAAGTTAAAATTAATAAAACTAAGAAAAAACTAACAAGCAAACCAATTAAGTACCAGGAGTCCCCGCAGAAACAGTTTATTCCCCCTGTGTGTAATTTCTTTTGAGCCTTTTTGTGGACATTTTTTCTGAACTTGTTTTCTAACCTTAAGAGTGTATCTTTTCTACTCCTCTTCAATGTCTTGTCTTTCCACTTAGCAAGTGTGAATGTTTTGTGTTTTTTTTTTACAGTTTTATTGTGACTTTTGTGTGTTAGTGTTTAAGACATGGAGATATCTTTTCGGACTAAACTTTAGAAGGGAAATGAAAATTTCACACACGGTGCGACTCAAAGGTAAAGTAATTTTTCCAGGGTGTAGTGAATTAATTACTCAAGGGATTTGTAACGTAAAAGTAGGAAAAGAATATGTTTAGGAACCGGAAGAAATTTTGCTAAGTGGGGTGATGTCGCGACAAGGGTTGATAAAAGGGTCTAGAGATGGTATTTTGCCCGTCAAACTCATCAATTTGTCCTAACAGGAGTTGTTCCTCCCCGCTAAGACATTTATTGGAACTGTAACTAATAAATTCTCAGTTTTTGCAAACAATAGAAAAAATCATATAGAGAACTTTCCAATCCCCCTTGATTATTTAGAAGTAATGTTGAAAGATGTCCCCCCAGATGTGCAAGGCCCCCATTAAAAATTTGTTGTATATTTACTCTGACATTTTCCATAAAGGAGAACCATTGGGTAGAACTAACCTTGTCTCTCATAAGATTCGAACTCAGGATGTCACTCCTATTGCTAGACCTCATTATAGGGTACCACAAATACAACATGGTGTCATAAGAGAGCATGTCAGGGAAATGCTAGATCAGGGAATCATTACCGAATCAACATTACCTTCATCCTCTCCAGTTGCGTAAGTGAGTAAAAATGATAGTGATGGAGAAAGTAAACTTCAGTTCTGTACTGATTTTTGAGCTTTGAATAAGGTGACAGTTAGAGATTACTACCCCCTACCCAATATTCCCAGACCCCCATACCCCAGAAGAGAAAGTGACTCAACACTCTTCCTTCCTGCCCCTCACATCAGAGAAAAATTATTCAGAATAATGGTAGCCATTCTCTGCCTAGGACTGTGTATGTTGACAACGACCTCCCATGGCCCCCAGCCACTACCCCTCCATCCCCTCCCCCACATGAGCGCTTGGACGAAGAACATCCCTCCCTCCCAGCTCCTCCCCTCCCAACTTCATCCCCACATCTTTCCTCAGGACAATCAGCAATGCTACGAGAATGGCCAACCTCCACCCACAGATATAATTTACTGAGCAAAGGTCCCATTCCGGAATTGAGCGATGCATGATGGGCACCTCTGCACTCTTCTCCTTCCCTACCCTTCCTCATGAGGTGAAAATATAACCCCCCCCCCCTGGTATGATGTGTAGTGGACCGACCCAGCAGCAGAGGAACAGTAAAAAACAAAAGGGCAAAGAGTGATGTGCCCAAGTGAAAAGTGATTAGAAATGAATTGGCCTTCTTTTTCAAAATACTTACGTAAGTAAGGAACTGGCCTATGTTTCAAAATACTTATGGATCAGTTGTAAGAACTTTTATTTTGCATACCTATGCATCATTTTTTCCGTAATATTTGTGTATCAACGGTATGAACTTTTATTTTTTGCCAACCTATATATTCTATTTGCTTGTTAATTTGTGTAAGAATTTTTTATTTTTGCCTTTTGTTCTATTATTGCCAAAAAATGTGTGTATTAACTGTAAGTATTTTTTTGTATTCTATTTTTTTAAATCGCAATTTAACTACATGCATTGATATTTTGCCTGTTGAATTTATGTATGAATTTATGCTTTCCTATTAACTGCAGGAATGTCTAATAAGATTGTTGCCTTTTAGTAACAGTATGTCATATTTTTCCCGTATTTGTACTTTTTGTGCTTTTTTCTAAAAATATGTAGGAATCCCTATCTTGTTTTTTTTTATTTGTATATTCTACACCACTTATAATTTTGTATATTAATCGTACGGGTTTAGCTGCTATATGCTAATTGCCTAAACATTTATGTATCAATGGGAAGAAGTTTTATTTTGCCTTTGTATTACTTTTTTGGCGAATGATAGGGTTGAGTTATTCACTAATTAAATGCGTACTATCTCGTAGGAAAGGGCACAATTTCAGCATCGCAGGGAGTAATGTTTTGAGCTGGATTAACAGAGAGAGGCCCCCCAATCTTCCGATACCTTCTGATTTCTCCTGGTTTGTCCCAACTCAAAATATGTATTGCTTGTGACATTCAGCTAAAAGTGTCATTATCCCAGATGTTTTTCGGCTCATCGGAGGTGAAAGCAAAAGCCAATTGTTACGTCCACTCCCTCAGAGAGGACGGAATAGATAATTGTATATAAAGGGCTACTGTGAGTACCAAGGTAGTCAGTTGGTGGTTATACAGTGCTAGTTATTCTGCTCGTAGACTCCCATCAGTCAACATGTCGTGCATCCCACATCAAGATCCGCCCCTTGGTAAGATCCACAAGCCCCATTGGCTCCTAGTACTCTCTCTCTAGGTCAATCTCTTGCTCCCCGTGTGCGATTCTCCTTTTGACCCCTTTTCATATATGTATGGGTGGGCGCGAGTCTTTATGAGTTTGTGATTGGTTCTGAAAGTAATAAAAACCAGTAAACCCAATCTTTGTGTCATTATTCAACTCATCTCAACGCCTTAGCAAGAACCCATATTCATGTGTGACGTTGTCTCACATGAAAGGGGTGACTAGGGCACTATTCCACTGAGATAGAATGATTAACCCAGGTGAGGAAAGGAAAGGCTAATACATACAAGCATACAGACAATGTTAAAGAAACAAAATGGGCTTAATGGCACACAGAGTCAGAGAGTTTTCTTTTCTACATTGACTCTAAGTGCCTTTTTTCTCTTCTTTTCTCCTCCAAACTGTCAAATCTGCACTTATTACAATGAGTTTTTAAAGTATATAGACTTTTTGATGGACATGGACCAAATTTTTACACAGAAACCATCGATTGTCTCATGCAACAGCAGAATGGCAATAAAGTGACTTTAAAATACATCAAGTGACAGTAAGGAAGAGAAAAGATAAATATAATTAGCTACGGCAAAATCAACAATCTGCATTAATGAGGCCAGGAATGGATTGTATAATATTTCATACTTTGGCTGAGATGGCATCTTCAAGTTGAACAATTCTGAGCTTCAGTTCTTCCACTTTCCTTTTGTACTCAGCAATAATCATTTGATTTTCAGCTCTAAGTCTAGCAATTTCAGCCTGTAGTTGTTCTATTAAGCTGTCTCTGTAAGGAATATTACAGGAAAATTAATTCTTTATTTTTTACCAGGACTCACCCAATGCTTGTTTCTACAGCCCAGTTCAATGCCAAAGAGTAAAGAAAACAAAAATATATTCTAAACTCAATGCTCATACAAATATTTTACCAGATGACATGCCAATGCAGCCAGTCACATTTATTAAACAGATTATCACTACAGTTAAAATGCTTCCAAATTTTATACCAGGTTCAGTACATTAGTCCATCAAAGCTAATAACAACTAATATATGGTGCTATATCACTACTACTGAATTCTAAATACAAGTCTCATCAGGAATTAATGCAACCTTACTACAATTGTGCACAATTTTTCCATTTACATGTATTTCGAAAAAAAATGGAAAATCTGACAATCATATATCAACATTTTGACATACTATCAAGAAGCAAATTAAAAACAGAACTAATTTGCTTGCAGGATATTGTTTAAAACATCTAAGGGGGCCATTTATTATCAACTCACCTCTGAGCAATGATATCTGGTGATATTGAACCATTGCGTGCACTGCCCAGATCTACAAGGTCACCTGTAGTTGAACTTGAATCTGATGTTGCATCTAAGCTTACTAGTGCCTCCGCTCCACCTCCACTATCCATCACATCTGTAGACATTGATGACTCAGGAGGCTGCCGAGGGAGAATTACTACAGGTGTAACATAAGTGCCAAGGTCTGACTGTACCAGGAAATTGGGAGGATACTGTAAGAGAAAAAGAATTTCTGGTTATACTTTGTAGTACTGACAATAGACTGAAGTCACTGCATACCAATGATTCACATACTGTTCAAATAAAAATGGTTACATAAAAGACGTAGAAAAATAAATACATAAAAGCAGCTGAAGATTAAAACAGTCCAACAGGCATACACCTTAACAACGCATGTGCCACAGACAGACTTAAAAGAAAATGGATCAGTTGGTACGAACCTCAGGCAACAAAGGTATGTGGATAAGATTTTTAAAGTACTGGAGGGTACTAGCACTGAGGTAGAACTGTCTCAGGTCCCGAAATTGTTTGAGAAATCTCTCTCGATGCCCTTTCAGTGTATCTGATGGAAGACCTAGAAAATTAGAAGAGAATTAATCACAAGCTTTGCTCTGAAATTGTGCAAACTCAACAGTTACTAGAGATGATAGGTGACATTTAAAGAGTTATTACTAATCAATTAAAAACATTAAAACACTACTTAAAAAATTTTGGTAAGGTCAGGACAAAATTGTTAAAAGATACCAGTAGTTATTGTTTAGAACCACCAACAAATAATTCAAAATAAGCATTAACTATCTCATTTAAATGGTGTAATTTCAAGAACTATGGACCATGGGGACAATGGTGACAATATGCTTGTTATTATTATTATGCTTGCATATTAAATTTGAAAGGCAATATACTAGCAAGAAGAAGAATTTTAAGGAAGTTTGGAGCCAAAAGATACCACACATGAC
Source organism: Ceriagrion tenellum (assembly GCA_963169105.1). Classification (NCBI taxonomy): domain Eukaryota; kingdom Metazoa; phylum Arthropoda; class Insecta; order Odonata; family Coenagrionidae; genus Ceriagrion; species Ceriagrion tenellum. The sequence goes on from OY720632.1 coordinate 109,087,313, forward strand.
CATGGATTTTCCTGTTAAAACATTATAACTTATGCATCCAAGTAAAGGAATAAACCACATCAGAGTAACTGTAGTTCAGTAACAGAGTAATTTAATTTGATTATGCATGAGTGCCGGTTGAAATTCTTTTTTAAAAATATACACACTAAGCCACTATCCCCAATTTATTCTATGGTGAGTCCTTAAGGATAAAATTTACATCATAATAAAGCTGGAATGAAAAAGAAACAAAATTACTCACTTGCATGTAACTTAAATAAGAACTTGACACAATAATCATACAACTGAGAGGAATCCTGTATGCAAGGGATGAGAGGTGCCAATCTACATTGCCCAGAGCAAGTCATTGAGTTGGCTCTTGACATATCTAATGATCCAAAAACTGAAAAATAAAATTTTGTAGAGTTGTTTATTACAGTCAAGTTACAAAAAGTAATTAAAATGTGCCAAATTATTAAAAAAAATTACTTACTGGCTGCTTGCAGGGCCAATATTTCATCCATGTAATCAAACATCTCCACGGACATTTGAAAGCTAAAAGAATAAATTAATAGCTATCGGTCAAAATTTCCAGATTAATTAGCCACCTATTCTTGATAAAAATAACACCAATTTTCAAAGAAAAAGCATTAAATGTCACAAAAAATCACAGTTCATCCACACCCTAAACCTGAGTACCTCACCTGACATATCACAAGGAGGAAACATTTTGAGACGGCACTGGTATTATGGATGAGAATTCAGCATAATGATTAGGGGGAAAACCCTGTCATGAGTAATAGACCAGAAAAGGTCCTAGATAGTTTATGGATTACTGTGACGAGCTTGCTTGAAAGCTCATGTTCCCTGCACAGGAACCCATTAATGACCCGGCTAGCTGATTGTGATATGGAAAAATAAATACAAATAAGTAGCTGATGATTAAAACAGTATTACTGGCATACACCTTTACAACGCATGAGCCACAGATAGACTTAAAAGAAAATGGATCAATGGATTAGCTGGTACAAACCTCAGGCAACAAAGGTATATGGATAAGATTTTTAAAGTACTGGAGCGTACTAGCACTGAGGTAGAACTATCTCCGGTCCCGAAATTGTTTGAGAAATCTCTCTCAATGCCCTTACTACTTAAGTCTCAGCAATCGAATTGTGAATGAAAATGACTATTTTTTCTTCAAACCCAAGGCTGCATTTCCCATTCCACTTCATTTCCCCAGCAGCAATGTCCCTTTCACTAGCTGTCATTCAGAACACATAGGGGCCATAGCAAGCTATGCTTTCGGGATGGCAACTGTCACACTATGCCTTCCCATAACCCTAATCCCATGCGCTGAATAAAATGAGGAGAATACCATAACTTCCTTCAATTTGAGCAGCATGTGATTTCCAACCAGAATGTTGAAAAATGAATGCTTTCAAATCAATATAAAAGACTTTCACACAGGCGTCAATTCATCACAAAACAAGAGTAAAATTGGTTAAAAACTCAGTGGCCATCTAAACTTACTAATTGTTTATATCATTCTCTCCAATACTTTCCAGTTCTTCTTTGGTGACTTGAAGATTACCAGGAAACCTCGGGTTCTTCGAATGAAAATCAAGTTTCATTTTGAGAAGACGACAGTAATGATAAATGAGCTTCCCATATCCTTCTTTGAGGTGTCCCTGGAAAACAATGAAATATTTTTTTTACATTTTCCAGGGATTTCCCTGCATTTACAGACTTTTAAAATCCATATCCTACAGAAAATACTGCTTTCCCTGTTCCATCTCCACTCTCTTATACTAATGCAGAGCAAAAAAATGGGGCTATTAGATATACTTTGTCAATTATTTTGGTTTTCAAGGAACAAAAATGATTTTCAACTACTCCTTTAATGGATGCAAATAAAAATGTGGACGCAAAACATTAGCAATTGTAATTTTCATTAATTATACTAATTTCATTTCTTGAGAGTAACTGAGGGTTATTGAAGCATTATTGTGAATTACCAACACAAACAGTAGCCTTGCAGGGACCCCATTGCCAATTTCACTTTGGAGCATTTCCTCTCATAGACCCCCAATTCTAATTTTTTGAATGAGGTATCAGTTAATATACTTATCCCTTCATATTTTTTTGTTTTCCACACCTATTTGGAGCATTGCATTTCCTTCAAAATTCATGCCATGATTCCAATCCAGAAGTAGGAAAATAAGCAATATTTTCCTAACAACTGGATGATTAATAAAAACCAATAAACCGAACATAGAGAGGGCTACATAAAATAATAGGTTTCATCAGTAAATCAAAGGAAGATTGCACAGCTATCTAAAGAGAGTTTTATTATTTATTACTAAAAACCAAAACTATAATTGTAATAAAGCCAACAGCTATCAAACTTATAAAGTTAACTAAAAAAGTATTACATATTATAAAGATAAAGAGACTTACCCATAGTTTTCCTATATCTTCGATTTTCCTCTTGTACCTTTGGGTGTGGGGAATGACTTGTGGATGCCCTTCACGCAAAACCTTGTGTAAGACATGGCAAAACTTCCATGCTATTATTCTGTTATCCTCAAGAGGTAGCCTCAGCACACATGACCAGAATGTGTTGGCTCCCTTCTCCTGGAATGTGCCAATTATGGCACCTGACCCAAAGCTAAGGAATAACTTCAGCACAAGTAACAATAATTGATTCCTCAAGTAGAGATATCCACTTTAACCAAGGATCACAAGGAAGTACAAAAAGAACACTTCAACTATGCAACTAAACAAAGACAAAATGACAAGCAATATAAGGCACCATGAGATGAATCCAATGCTACCTAATAATAAGATATTTATTTCACATTTTTGATTGCCCCAAGACAGCAATAAATTTTATTTTCAACAAAATAGTATAACGAGACCAACTTTAACAACTGATAGCAGTTTCCACTATTTTCTGTAAAATTTAAGATCATTACTTAGAAGAAAGATTTACTCAAATGTTTATACTGGCTTTTACTGAACATCTTCAGAATGAAAATAATAATGCTTGGTAAAGTAAACCACACACGATGCAAAGAAAGGTCCCAAAATCATGGGTATCAGTTCTTCCCATCATTTACAGCAAAGGCTGCTCATGAAAAATAACATTTAAATATTTATTCTTATTACTTCCTCCTCACATAGTTTCACAAAAAACAGGCTGATACAGAGCCATATCAACCCCTGTACCCTCAAGTTCTTCAACTTGGCTATGGCAAATATTTAACTCTAAACCATCATACAACCAATATTAGTCAATATGATGAATTCAGGCGTTACAAATCACATGGGTATGCACACAAAAGACATAACTCAATAAAAAATGTATTAACCTGAAAATGGTCAAATTTTATGTTAACTTCATTATGCTCAACTTTCCCACCTTTTCATAAAAAATGTAACAAATTTTAGTTCACATAAACCAAGAGAGTTAGTAAAATTGGAATAAATAAGGAAAATTGCTCCTTGAACCCATAAATAATTATTATTAAAGTTTTAAGAAAACTCCAATCAAATATAAAACTAGGAACTAAGTTAAAATGAGAGTTCACCAGAAGAGAAATTGATAGTAATGAAAATCATAGTTCACATTAATTTTTGAGAACTCATACAGACAAACAAAGACCTGAGGTTAATATTTTAAACATTGAAAATGTAGTAACTTTGGACACTCAAAAATGACCTATTTTATAATAATAATCAAATTAACAGAACAAAGATAAGTAATAAATAATACCTTCCATCAGGCTAACTGAGCCTACAGAGAAATTAAGAAAATGTAACTTCAATGAAGGAAATGACCATTGGATTTTATTTCCAAACTTTTCTTCTGAATGTTCATTTAGGGAGGAGTTAGTTGCACTTTTATGTGAAGAGACTTGATGGATGTAGCATTGAAGACAACCAACATACCAACATGAACCAGTTCATTTACACAAAACTTGCCAGGATTTAAATATTAGCCAACTTTAAAGGATACTCCTCACATGTTTTTCCTTCACTGGGTTTTCAACTTGGTTTATGGCTTTGCTGATACTAATTCCCTGAAACAGAGAAAAACAAGTCAATACCACACTTTATTTAATCCTTAAGCATAAAGAAAACTAAAAATAATAGGAAAATAATAAATTAAATACCGATTCAAACACTATTAACCGATGCTATATATTTAAAAATGTAAAATTTCATTATCTTGAATAAAAATTCACAGAAGAGACTATATATATTTCAAAAATTTAAATCACTGAAATATTTAACAACTAAAGCTTTGGACTGGTCAAAAGAATTCTTCGCACTTCAGTGCCCTCAAAAAATCAGTTTATAGCTTAAATTTTAAAAGCATAATGAAGTTTAAAGAAGAAAATATAACAAACCTCCGAATTAAGTTTCAACCACAAGCATTCCATTCAGAAATTTAATAACATTTCCTTGGCTCATTGTTGGTATCAACCTAGCTTTGAGTCTCAGAATTTTCACCCATCACATGGTGAGAATAAAGTTTGGGTAGAGTTAGACTGGGTTCATCTCGGTTATTTTACATGATCACACAATGTTTGGTCAGTTTCTTCGTACAACTAACTTTTGTTAAATTTCACCCTACTCTTTCCAGCCGCCGAGACGTTCGGGAATCTTAGCATTTGCAGACAGCGAGAATGCAGTCCCTCGAAAGTAGGCAACATGTCTTAGCTATAATTTTTTTCGAACGGTATCGGCTCCGGAGATGCTATTCCCGAAAATACATACTTCAACCTGATTTATCTTTTTCACAACTTTTAGGCAAGATTTTTGATGAACAAACTTGCCCATCCTGTCCTTTTCATAAGTAACCGGTAACCTAATTTTAATTTTACGGCGAAGCACAAGAGTTTGGGTAATTTCCCTCCACCTGAACGTCAACCTACTGATAACATGGGGGCACGGGCAGCCACTCTTCTCACAAGTGGAGGATTTGAATCACGTCTCCATCGAGGTTTATCCTTCCAGTGCAAGTTTTCTTAGTACGTAAGAGACGCCACCACGGGCCTCTCAGTAGTTGAAGCATATAACTGCGGACGAATTTTAGATATCTAATCTGTCATCATGTTAAAATTAGACATCGAAAGACCGTCAGCAGCTTAATATAATTTACATGATCTCACGTCGCCAAAAGCTTACGACAGATAACTCTGCCGTCTTGGCAGTTAGTTATCGAAACTTCAGCAGTAGCTGTACATCTGACCTCGTAAAATATCTGAGTTCAATCACATTACACGCCGGGAAAACGTTGATAGTTTTCCATTACAAATTGCTGGGTATCAAGTGATATAACCACATAAGACGACTGCCTTAACATCACTACATAACTACCGTTGACTACGCAACTGCAATTCGTTTCTTCACAGCCTAATTCTGCACAAATACCCTTCCCTTAATAATCCAAATAACCTTGCTGACTGACTTCCATTCACTCTCGCCCTCTATTCCAAGTCCTCCAATAAACACGAATAGTGCGCACGCCCTTTCTGAGTCGGGATCCGACAAAAACCTCGCACTCTTTCTCCCCCCTACCTCACTAACTCCGCTCCATTAATGCTCTGCGGCTGCTTTCCCCAGTTGCAAGCACTTCCTACCCGCGCTCTCACTCATCCACACGCGGAGCAGTATTCAGCGTTCGCTACGGGCGAGGAGAGGTTGACGGGAGGAAAGGTCGGCGTCCTGAGAAGGCGCCAGAAGCGGAACCGTCTATCAGCCGCCAAACACCCACACCGGCCGCCGGTCTCACAACAACGCCCGTTTATACGCAGTTTCATCATGTGGCTTTAGATCGATCAGCAGTTGCATTTGGTTGGATGAGGGGAGGAGACCGAAAACTGAGGTCATATACCGTAGAGTCACATGCCACCAGTAAAAACGTTAAGTTTCACAATTTTTTTTATTTCCAACCACCATGTAGAATAAGTCGCGTTACCAGTAATTTCAGGCGGATACGTCGTGATCGACTCGACAATAAGACCTGTTTTGACCTGAAACCCGTCGTTCTACATAAAATTTCGGCGAAACCTGCAAAGTTTTCACTAACATTATCCTCCATGAATTTTAACGCAGAGGAGCCTGAAACTAATGAAGTAATTTGCAACATTGAGGATAGGTGGGTAACATTAGGGCTGGAGAAAGGGAGGAGAGAAAATCCAGCGCTGGCATTTGCCGAAACTTAATGAAAGAGATGCCGAGGGGACTTTACACTTTTGGGTTGGGACGCGTCGATTGGGGCGTTTATCTGCGGTGGGAGTAGAACATTTTACAGCGTCAATAAAAATATCGAATCTAAGTGGTGGAAGCACAACCACATCAACTCGACCCCCACTATACCTGTCAAAATCTAGCGTCAAGAGGTATAAGTTTACGAGGATTGTAGATGAGAGCTCGCTATTACTGCTTCTTCAATCGTGTTCCCTCGTGTCAACCCATTTAAAGACATTAAGAGCCAAATTTATCATTAGAGAACACAAAATATTCCTCCAAGAAAGAGGCACCGAACACAATGTCGACGTTTCTCTCGCTTATAAAAATAGTGCCTTACCGGGAAGTGGAAGCGGATAAGGGCAGAGGGTGAAATCTTTTCCCATGGTGGTCATGCACCGACCTTTCTCTTCGAGCGACCTCGAACACGAAGTTTATCTCAGAACTCGACACATCTCACATTACAAGTCAGGGTTATTTAAAGATTAATCAACGAAACTCAACTATTCTTCTAAGCTCGGCGATCTATGCATCGCATTTCTACCATCAAGAAACTACCAGTTCTCGAGGTCTGAAAACACTACCCTGTTTAATTGCTACAAAAAATAAATATCGGCAGGAAATCATTTTTTCGGGAGGCCTAGTCTGATTTCATATTCTTGAAACAGATCAATTCCCCATGTAACTGACGAAGAGTGTGTGAGGTTCAGCTATAAATATTTTGTTTTGATGTTAGAACTTTCCAAAGGATTCCTCAAATAGTACTAATAAAAAATAATCAATAATTGAAAACTGATAACTCACACTAACTTCTACCCTTCTTTAACAAATAATATCAGCATTAACTAAGATCACAAAGATAGGTGAGAACATCCGTTTTCTTAACTCTTCTATGAAATCAAAAGCCTATAAGGAATCCATAACAAGATCTGATAACCTTGGAAAAAGAATATTCGTTCTTGAATGATAAGAACCTTAGAAACCGTAATTTTGAAAACAATGGACGCAAATAATTTCTTCAACCTCTATCGCAGTGCTTCCGCTACTATGCACCCAATCGTCTTCCTTTCTGTTTTATGAACAGCATTCACTGATGAATGAAAGTGACTTGAAGCTCGTCATGAAAGAGGTAATTCTTTCACTTGAGCCACAGAATTGAGATTAGAGGAATAAGATGTTTCTGTTCCCTCAATTCGGACTGCGGACAGCATAACTTCCGAAGGGAACGCTTTCCTTGATACCCCGGCAAAATCATCTGAAGCTGGATCATCACGAATCAAGTTCTGACGAAATAATTCCACGCCATCCGTGAAATGCAAAAGAAAATGAAAAGCTATATGAAAACGCAGGGTCATTCGAAAAGTCTCGTGCCTCGATTGAAGATATCGATACTGGTTAAACTCCGGCAGTAAACTATAATGCAAGAATCCTTCGAAAGATACCAATCAATTGTTCACCAACTTTGCCGCCTGTTAGCTGGGCTATGGTCATTGGTTTGCAGAAGATATTTTTAAAGCACTTGATACATGTACAATGAAACTGCCATGAGAAAAAAATTTCCGGGCCATTGCGCAGATCACTATGCCACCGACGCTTCTTACCCTCATGGCAATTTAGATGGATACGTAAGAACTAGATGTTTAGCCCTTGCGGTCCACCAGAGCAACAGAAGGGAGAATAGACTTCAAGGAAGCGTGAAAGCTACAACGTGAAAGGTCCGGAAAGCCATACGTACGTGGTTCAATTCCCGGTCCAGGCCGATTTTTTCTCATGGCAATTTCATTGTATTTCCCCGCCCTATTCGCGGCAGGCCTGCATACTCAGTATACAAGTTACACGTTTAGCGCGCGAAGGTGGATTTTACGGTGCGTTGCAAAGAGCACCAACGATTTCCGAGGCATAAGACAAAGATTTTCCGCTCTTGCGACAGTAAAGCAACGAGTCCGGAGAGAAACCGCTAAAAAGATCGTCCAAATCCAACAACGGAGAGAAAATAACTGGAGCCCGTTGGGCAAAGGGGAATAAGCGAGACCCCGAAAAAACACCCCTCCGAGATTCCGACTTACATTCCTCGGCCACCTCCGATGGCGTCTGGGCAACCACGCGAGGAGAGAGAGAGGGGGGGAGGGGAACAATCACGAACTATCCCCCCCAACATCTATCCCTCGCTCTCCCACGGTAACCTATCCGGCCGCCGCGGTGGATACGATGAAATTGATCGTGCGTGAAAGGCGGAAAAACAGGATTTTCTCTAGTGCACGTGCTGTAGCACGAGAGAGAGAGAGAGACGATTCATCCAAGGGAGCGAAGTGAGAGGGACTACGGGGAAACGAGAGAGAAACAGGAACTGACTATAGGCTAAGCGGGGAATTCGTCCGAAGGAAAGAGTGCGGGAAGAGAGGAAAATAAAAGACAGTCTTTGTCACGGTGTAATGCTTAGCTCCTTCGCCGACTGAAAGTGAAGGCAATTAACAAATTACAATCGACAGTACTTTTACTTTTTCTACAGATTCGTTACAGTGGGACAACTGAGGTAAGCGACCGACTTCTAAGGCCATTCGAGTCATTCACGCTCTAAGAATAGGCTGACATTGGAAGGATTAAATGGAGGAGGGGTTGTATCTATAGTAAATTGCTATTATTATTTAAGTATTCTACCGGTAAAGGTAGGTTTTGCTGAATGTCAGAGAATCTCCTCCCGGTTGTCTACACATTATGGGCCTATCTCCCTCTAGTATATCCTTTTTCGCCTCAGCATACGATATACCATTCTTCATACCGCCCATGAAACCTATTCTCCTTCTTCCTCTTCCCCGCTTGACCAACATCCTTTCCTCTATCACATTCTTGAGCAACCCATCGCCCCTTATTACACCCTACAGCCACCTACTCAGCCAATCTCGAATTTCATTAAGAAGTTTCCTTTCCTCGCCCACCATATCAATCACTTCCTCGTCATTCTTCCTCTCCGTCCACCTCACTTTCTCCATCCTTCTCCACACCCACATCTCAAATGCCTTAGTAATTTGTAACAAATACAATTTTCACTCATTTTACCCACATGTATCTGAGGTGGTACTTGCCGGTTGAAGCGACTGACCACCAAGATCATTAGCGTCATCAAGGGCAGCTAGGTAATTTGGCAACAGCAGAATTTCAAATATTCTCAAAATTCGCAGTATTCGCAGAGGTTTGAGTTGTTGAACGTATAATCCGACAATAATATACCTGAGGTTATCTTCTCATCGAACGCAAGTACGGATCGAACTTCTACCGAAAAATCTCCACCACTGCCCATGAGAAACCTAGTCAACATACCACCTAGCCATTCCCCGAGGATCGGGCAGATGGAAAATTTCCTTAGCCGCCGAGATTTGGACTGAAGCTCTCCCAATAGGTACCACTACTTTTATTTTTAAAGCCAGTGATCCCAAGCCATCGCGCTAAATCGACCCCCGGAAGCAGGCTTGTGTAAACTCGGGCGCGGGTCTTCTGCTTCCCTTCCGCCCCACCCGCTTCCGCCCTTAGCCCTTCCCGCCCTAACACAACACCAAGGTATACACAGCTCAAAGATGTCTTAGCTCCCTCACAGTCATCCCAAGAGGCATATACATTGGGGCAACCCAATAGTTCCAAAGATCGAGGGAACGCCTAACATCGCATTAATACAGTCAAGGTAAGTAATTGTTGGTATTATTCACATACCAACCAAGGCTTCAACGCAACGTACCACAAATTTTCACGGTACATGGAACAAGTCAGAAGCGGTGATGTAAGAAACTTCACAGTATTAACACCTCGTAGAGGAATTAAATCAGAGGTAGTTTTCTAATCAATATGTACATTGTTTCCTCCTTAAATGTCGCAGTTCCACTGACGAAACGTTTAACCACTCTGTACTTCGTTACTCACTATCACCAGTAAAAATACCTTACCGCATATCGGCTCATATTCGGCCCAGACCTTTTTTTATTCCTTTGGGCATGCTAGCCTCAGTGAAAATGACAGCGGTAAAAGGTAAAAGGATTAGGAATTGACCGTAATGCACAGCGGAAGCAGTGATCAGCTCAAACAGGCGTAAGATCAGTTTTAAAAAAGTATAGAGCCACGCCGGAGGCATAGGAGAGTAGAAATGTTTATTGTTCAGTTTTGTAAAAGAATTTATCCAGAGATTTTATCTACCATATACATGGAGGAATACCCTAAATGTGTTGGGGGTCACATGCGTTACACACATGATAAGAAAAACTTTTCCGGCAAAAAGATAAAAAAATAATACTTTTCAAATTTCAATACTTCATTTTATAATTCAAAATGCTGTCACCAGAACAGAAAAGATCGTGCAGCAAAGGGGAAAAACGAAGCAATGATCTACCTCGTCAAAATTGAAGAGGCATTCCGAAGTATATTTATACAAAAATCTTGCAAGAATTTACAGCGGAAATTTAAAAGTACAAAGCTATTATTGAAAAAGCAAAGTATTAAAGCTCGCGAAAGATAGTAGCGCAGTTGACAGAAATGAAAACAAGCAGTAAACACGTCCAATAGCGTTTGGGGAGGGGAAACACGTGACCGACGAATCCAAGATGGTGGCCTTTACTAAAATCAGTTTTTAAAAATTATTCTACTGGTAAAGGTTATCATTAGATTGATAAAATATTTCTTACTTTTCATCGATTGATAACCCAAATTAGAATATTCCAACTGCGCTATCACTTTGGAAAGACTTACAGTACTTAGATCGAAATATCATTTCACTTAGAAATCAATGAATTTGGTCTAATTTTAATGAAAAATATCTTACTCTTCCAAAAAAAAAACAAAATATCAGCCCCCTACCGAACAACTTTCCGAGATTTTTGATAATTAAATACCAGCCCATTTACATGGAAAATGGTAGATTACGCTCTCCAGAGAGACCTTATTTAAAAAATGAGGCTTTTCCAACACCTAGATCTCGTAAAAAATAAACGGTGCAGTTTGTTTGTTTTTTCGACTATTTATGAAAATAAATCATATTGTCACCGCATTCTTTTTTTTTAGAATCGTAAAAACCTTCCATTGTGAAGGAGTTTAGGACGTACCGCGTGAAAAAAATGAGTTAAATCAAAGACTTATGTGGATATTTTTATTTGATTACCAAGACTTTCGGCCATATACAATTATATTACTGCACTATTGAAAATGTAGTATTTAATTCATGCTTCCGACAGCCGGTAAAATTAAAACAATTCGAATATGGTCTCCATTATGACTAGAGAACTATCTCGCTCAAACTACCTTAAAAAGAAAATTTTCCGACATAATACCCCGCATCCAAAATTACTTCATTATGCGGCAGTCTAGATGTACAAAATCAGGACAGACAACGGAAACGGTATTAGGGGAAGGGAGAGATGTTGACAAAGTGAAGGAGAGTGTCGAGGGAGAGGACGACGCGGGGATAGAGAGAGAGAGAGACGAAGGGGGGCAGAATGAAGGGCGGCAGCTTTGGCGCGCTAGGGCGGAAGAGGCACTTCTTGGATTAATCCCCACTTAACCCAACAACAATGGAGACACGTTCTAAACATCATGCATAAGGGCCTCCTGATTGATGACGGGCTACACCAGATGGCACAGCACTCGCGGTGGCCAGGACCATTCACAAAACTCTTCGAATGCCAGCAACGCCATTCGTCCCGGTTCCAATGCGTGCCAGAACACAGGGAGCGCACCCTCAACTCCGACAGCGGAAAACAAGTATATGAATAAATAACATTTGTGTCCTTACTCGGTGGAAGCATGTTAACGAAAGGCGCCAACGGAACCACAGCTTAACGTCCCATTCAACGGACGGAGTTCGGGACTCGAAAGCTCTTCACACGGGATTCGGGATTTATACTGAAACAAAAAAATCTTCGCCTCGGGCGAGATTCGCGCTCAACTGATTCCCCGAGATATTTTAGGCACCGAAACCAAGAGGTACCGAAACATGGTTGGTCACTTTTCACGCATCGAATATACCAAGCAAAATTGAACTGTTATTTCTGGAAGCAATTGTATGCGATGACGACTACAAAGAAAGAGTCACGCCTTCGGAAAGTCTAAGATGAGGATTTTAGGATGTCTAAGATGAGGATGAGGAATACGCCGGAAGTTAACGCCTCTTGCTTCGGGTAATGATTTGCGAAAGTGTTTCACAAGATCGGCAGTACAACTGTAAATTTGTGGAGCACGTTTTATAACCATCAAATCGTTTCACGAACCTTCGAAAATTCTTTTTGAAATTCTTATACGAAAAATATTATCGTGAGCTGCGTGCACAGAATTACAAATTTATTTCCTTCTACGCCTCCATTTTATCATCTGATTAACTGTTAATCGCCTCCCACGCAACTTCTCAAGAGTCTGCAGGAATGCGGGTTCATGTATACCGAATCGAGTTTCCTGGCTGTTCATTTGACATCCTTCGAAGTGTGTGCGCCGACCAATCGCTTAAAAACAAACCCAAAACCACGAGGCGTCAATCTTAAACCGCTGTCAGCGTCACGCATCATCCTTTATTTTCTTATAAATAGACGGGTTGTACATCATCGGCGGAGGATTGGTAGTTCGTTAGCTTTATACTCAGGCTATTGACAACGTGGTTTCCAAATGATGCCACAGGACGCTGTCATGACGCATCAGCAAACGCCACATCAGTGGTGCTCCTCCATCCAGCTGTCACTTTCTGATTAGCGCCCGCTTCAATCGGTTATCCAGTTGCCACCTTTTTTTTGAAATGTTGGAAGTTCGAAGTATTCGTCAACATTTCCCGCGACCCTTGAGAAAGTCATGCCGGGAAGAACATCGCGATGGTAACGTTACCGCTGACCTTGCCGTGGAAATGGCGGTGGACTTTCCAGGATAAAAATTGTGGAAACCGGGAAGAAAGAGTGGTTAAACCCGATTTTCTGGGGCCACATCTCAGGTAGTCACAAGTTGGCTGGGGCCCAACCTCGCGGAAGGTCCTAATCCCAAACTCTTCCCCAGACGGGGAGGCCCATTGCCGGCCTCTGTGTTATATCTGACAAATGGAGCAGAGGCATGTATACACCAATACACAACTTCTAAAGGATAATCTTTACGGATTCAAAGGGAGGTTTAAAGGGATAGTTGAGAGAGAAAAGGGGAAAATAAGATAAATTGAAGAGAGAGAGAAATCTGCCGAGTGAATAGAACACTGGCATTGCTTACGGTCCGTTGGAAATTCTTCAGAAATGAGAGGAAAAAATACGAAACTTGAAATTTATTGAAATTGATTCCAATCACACGACATTTTCATGATTGAAAAAAATGAACATGAGGGACTAAAACGGATGCAAAAATAAAAAACTTTTTCCCACTGTTGATGAAATGGTGTACGGATTTTCCGTCAGTCATTCAACTAACTAACATTGAATCACTGCAATGAAACCCAATATCGGCGAAAATATTGCGTTTTACTGATAACTACACGCCTGAATTTTTTTCTGCTGCAACCAATGAAATGCATGGAACGTACAAGATTAACCCAAGACAAACATTAAGAAAACGCCATAAAATAAATTATACGCATATTGCTTTTTAAACAACAATAAAAAGCTACCGAAAACGATAATCAAAGGGGGAGCCGTGACCTAGACATAACTGAAACGGTTTTTAAAAGATGGGATAAGACGCCCTTGGGATATCCATATCATACGGGACACAATACATCATCATTAGCCGCTACGAGGTCCCACGTACGAGGACACCAATGCGCCGAGAAAGCTGTGCGGGCCCAGGCGTGTGGATTAGTACGGAAGTGCACGCCGGATAAGCGAGGAACGTATACACCGCGAATTAAAAAAATTAAATTATGCACATTAATGAGGAACTATGCGCGTAACGCTCTGGCGATTCCATGGAACTTCAAACATTCGCGCTGCCAATACAGAAGGTCCTGAAACGTAACTGGGCGTAACTGAGTAAACGATTGGGATTGGGCGAATCACTGTTGCCTTCGCCCGTTTTTCCTACGGCTTAGTTTCCTCTCTTAATTTCACTACTATAGAAGTGTCGTCTCGCCTGTACGAGATAACTTTCCATTTTACTTCCCGTGTTCGCGAACGTGAAACTCCTTCAGCGCGCTATCAAAAATGAAATTTTATCGATCGCTACATTCACTTTAGCGGCGGAAATCCCTAGAGCGATCAATTAAAATATAGTAAAGCTGATACAACGGGTAATTAGCTTTAAAGTTACTTAAACAGGATTAAAATAATTATACGTCATCAAAGAAACTTTTCAACTATTCGTAGGTTGACCATTAAGCCTTATCCATGGGTTCGCAGGATGACGACTTTTGAAATAAAACTCCTTACACCATTGCTTGGTGCTAAAACGGGCAAGAGGATAAAGAATTTAACTTCAAAACAATTCTTCGCGAGGCAAAGAATAACATAGAGACACTGTGGTCGAGAACATACATTTTTTACATGTTAATCATGACACATATGGAGAAGGTGCAAAGAAAAGCGGCTAGGTATGTGCTGGGGAAACAATAAAACAGAGAGTGTTACAGAAATGCTTAGAGTACAGGGATGGAAGAGTTTACAGGTTAGGAGGAAAAAGAGCAGGCTATGTAGGATGTATAAAATAGTGGGTGAGGAAAAGCATGGGATGATTTTGAGAAGGACATTGTAAAGCCAAACATTGCGGGGAAAAATGATAACCAGTTCAAGATAAAGTGCCGATCACTAAGGACAAATGTAAAACAGTTCTCCTTCTTGAACAGGACCATAAGGGACTGGAACGACCTACCACCAAAACTATTTGAGCCCTTCCCGAAAAAATTAATTATTTTGAAAAATAGGTTAAAGAAGTAGAAGTCTATCAAGGTTTATTCTTTTTACTCGGCTGTTTTTATTGTTACCATCAGGCCAATGGCTTACTTGTAACTGTTTAATTACAATAATAATAATATAGCAACACCACAGTTTATAAAATTTGGTATATATTGTAATGATCGACTGTCACATATGAGAACATTCATTTTCTCACACCGGCTTCCTTTATTCCCTCCGTCGTAAAATCATCGAAAACGAGGAACGCCGGTATCAATTGTTCGGCCCAGTGCGTTAGGTACGAAAGATTAACAACACAGAACACCCAACTTCCTCGACAAAGAATTGAACGAAAGACGCGACATAGGAAAGGAGGTTTATAAATAAAGGACAAGGAATCCAAACACACACATACACAACACGGACTTCAGGGATAATTGGGAACGAAGGAGTGTGTGGCCCTGAGTAAGGGGGGAATCGCCGTCACCGGAAGGGAAGCAACGAACGATAGGCTTGAAGCTAAGCCACACCCCGCGGCCCCTCACTTTCCACGCATCAACTCCCCGCTCACGTGCCATCTCTTTTTAAGACCGGCGACAGATTCCTCCACGGGGCTCACCTCCAGGAGATGCCGGCATCGACGCTTCCCAGTTCCGAGAAGTTCAAACTGAAAAATAACGACACGGCACTTCGAGATGCTCCGATAGTGTGCGGCGGTCTCCGATCCTTCGTCAACCGTTGTACATAGGAACGCGACCGTGGCAGCGAGAGGACTCGGCCCGGCAGTTCCCTCTTATCGTCGTTATTATAATTAAAATTATGAAAAGGTTCCTACGAGAAGGCAATTCGCCCGAAGGTGACAGAAATTTTTTGTTACATGTAATAATCAAACGAAAAATACAAATGTGACCGAATAAAATCGTTTTGAATTGTCATTTCTTAAATTTTGGCGCTGCTTCTTAACAAAAACATATTTCTTGGAAAGTCTTCCAATAGTTCTGCGCGCTCACCGATCCAAACAACAATAGTTCTCTTTTACTCATACAGCGTTTTTAAACTTCAATTACTTCGCTACTTTCATGAACCCTCCCTTAATTTTATAGAATGACAATATGCTATTCACTACGTGTTTAATCGCATTAATTCTCACTTGAGACAAACAACGTGGCATTTTCGCGTACATTGCACGCGTTTACTCACGAAGATGAACACAGAAAATCACCCTGCGTTTATCACGGTCAATGTCAACGTCCGACTTATAAACCACTCGCCTCGAATTTTCGGAAACTCGATGCCGTAGGGGTGCGATGATAAATAAACATGGCGACGAGGCGTGATGTATATTTGATAAGCAAAAGATTGTTCTTAACAATACCGTACCTAAATAACATCATTGGAAATAAAAGGGGTACTTTTCTGTCTATTTTTCGTCAAAAAGAGAGTGCGTCTTGCCTGTACACGGAGTACCTCTGAAATGACGTAAATACGTCCAAATTCGGCAGTATTTTCCAGTCTTCACTCTTTCCTTAGCTCACTCAACTTTTCACAGGCAAAACTAAAAATCAACGTCTCTGGTGGTACAAAATGTTCACGTCTTAAGTTTCTCGAGCGCAGATAATTGGCTTTTTTCCCCCTCCAAAAACGACATGCTCACAGTTTTACTTTCGAACATCTCATATCAGAATCGACGACTTTGCCTTCCACATTTAGCTATGCAGTAGAAATCCCATACTTCCACTTCGAAATACGACCAAGGGCATGTGAAATCCATGCCAACACTCTATGGGGATACGTTACGATTAATCAAAGAGGAAATAACACCACAGATTCACGTTTCGAGATAGTTCATTATTTGTTAAGAAAGATCTTTACGTAATCCGATTTAATTATAACAATTTTATTTTTCATTCCTCGCATGATAATTCGACTCGATTAATGGGAAACCAGCTCAATTTAGTAAAAAAAAACACTTGATGCAGAAATGAAAAATTTTAAATTATCCAAAAAATAAATTTTACCCCGACCTAGGTTTCGAAGAGCATAATCATGAGACAAAAAACCGAAACCTAGGTCGCAGTAAAATTTATTTCTGTGGATAATTGCAAATTTTCAACTTCTGCATCATGCATAAATTCCAATCAATGTCGCAGGAATCTTTGGATTTAATATTTTAAAAAAATTTTGTCTTTCTCACGAGTTAGAAGAGACCTCAGAGCAAACACTCAATTTGAATACGTTGACACCACGGCCGTCTTGATTAACGACGAGGATAGTATCTACTAGGCAACTGGGCCTGTTTTAAAAATTTGTACAACAATGTCCCGAGAAAAAATATTTTCGGGCCATACAAAGGGCCACATGACACAGAAAATGTAGCGAGGACGAAATGAGTTAGAAAGGAAAGCCCTTCGAAATGCAAACTGAACGACTCCGAAGCGGAATACTAATGAAGGCGTGAAGGCGAGAAATGAAGAGAAGCGCGCCTTCGGCCCTGTTCATTCGGGGACCCATTTAAATCGCCGGGGGAACACAAAACGGGTCGATAAAGTGGTCCTGGCCTCAAAGAAGAGGACAAGGAGGTTAACGGGGGCGATGGCCACGGATGCTTTCCAATTGAGCGGGCTCACATTTTAAGCAGAAGACCTTGGCGTCAATTCACGCGAATCCTCCAAAGCTGAGCAACAGTAGATCTAAAGAAATAACAACGAGAACGCATTGGTGTCTTCTCGTTTTCACTTGACTACATTGTGAATGAAGAGAATGTTTGTTTGGATTGGATATTTTCAGCACATTTTAAAATAAATAATTATTTTCGCCGAGCTAATACGGCCCCCTTGGCGACAGGGTAAACTCCTTGCCTGCTCAACAAAAAAGTCGTGGGTTCGAATCCCACGGAATGGGTGAAATTATCACCACCCAGGGCATGGGTGTTTGTATGCTGTTGTTGCTATTGACACGATATACATTGGCCAAATACGCTGTATGCAGGGTAAGGAAGATTAAATAAAAAAATAAATAGCGTATGGGGCCAAACGCGACGAGCGAATACCTTTCCTACACGAGCCAATTACCTATATCGCATAGAATCCAATGACGTCGTGGACAGGGACGTCACCCCATGAACAAATCTCAACTTTTTAGTAGCATTAGGCGCTTTTCGTTCACTTTAGGACGGTGCTCACGAAGAGACAAAGAGCGCGGTAGCTTTCTATTCGTTTAAGACTCTGATGCACTATTACAGACTGATGCAAATGAGGTAAACTTACACAAACCCGAAATATTAGACACAATGTTATGTGCCCATTAAAGATTTGGCGCTAGGATCATAGCCGAAAAGAAAGAAAGCCCATTAGAATCAAGAGATAATTCGTAGGACACAGAGCGTTATATACAAATTGATGAGTGACGATGATCAATGTCAAATTATATAATGGTATGACTGGATTATGATAGAAAAGTAGTCTACAGAATCTTTAGAGCACAAAGGAAAATGTTAATTACAGCCACAACACTACACAAACTACACAACACCAAGGCAAGCAGAAAACAATAAACCAGGAAGTACATACATACGTCATGACGAGTTTCGTGAACGTCACCAAGAGGAGCTCAAATTAACAGGACTGTATTTGCCTACGCCGAACTGCACAAAAAGAGAGCATGAACAGAGCGTATCGCCAGAGGGCAGCCAAGAACAGTTATCACGTTGCTACGGAGATAAGAGCAAATATTTACCTCACAGATCGAATCGCAATCGGTCACAATTCTATTGGAATACCCACAACGGAAACATTTACGATGTGGTTCCTTCGAGAGAAATATCTCGAAGAGAGTGAAAGAGAATTAGATCTCAACAACGAATCTAAGAGGGCATGCGGTTTTAATTTTCCAATGGTTTAATTTTCAACCATTCACGATTTTTTCGCAAGCATTTTTTACGTCGTACTCACCCGTTCAGGTAATTTGAGCGAAATATCATTTCACCTAGAAATAAACGAATTTGGGCTCATTTTAAAGACAAATATCTCACCCTTCCAAAAATACCGAAATATCAGCCCCTTACCGAACTACTTCCCGAAATTTTTGACGGCAAATAACAGACCTTTCACAAGGGAAATGGTTAGAAATAGAAAGGTTTTGAGCGGTACCTATCGAGAATTTTGTAAGAAATTGGAACCCTGGACGAGTCAAATGGGTGGTTTTCTAGATATACAACTTCTACACCTGATGCCAATGATACTATAAATATAATATTCACGTTTTTCAACTCAGAATCACGTATTTTGTGCTCGCTAAGAGAACAAGCGGCAGCCGGTGGAGGCATTAAGTACGTCGACACCCAGTCGATTTTCATTAGCACCACGGCTCTAAGTTGACCAACTCCAACAGCCGCAAAGGCACGCACGGAATTGAAAGTATTCGCCAAGAAGACCGGTTTTACAGGGAATTCTCAGCAATAATAACACTACAAACGTCATTTCCTTCACAGATATAGGGCGATTTTGTACAGAAATAATTCTAACGGCTAACTTCCCACCGAACGAGAATCAATTCCCCGTAAGCTCAATACGTAAAGATTTCAACTTTTAAGCGATATATATCCCAGTCATCCATGACCAAAGAAAAGCAGCTAACTCCAAGTGGCATCAAAGCCAAGTTCTCACGGGCAATGATTTTTAATTAGTATTGGCGAGGAAACTGCCCCACAACTTATTGGGCACAAATACAAAAATTACGGACATTTACAATTGTTTATGATCCACTTCACCAACCAGCAGAAATAAAAAAAGTAAAAACTTGGACTTGAGGTGGTTGAAGAAGCAGGAAATTCAGAAATGAAAAGAAGCAAGCGAAAAACTGGATTCCTATTACATTTAGACAGAAAGGGTTTGCTCTGTTGAGGAATAAAGAACGGCATAGTATATACAAAAAGTCCTAAAATAAAAACAACTCTTAAAACTTTGTAAACTTTTTTGTATGCTTTTGAAAACATTGTAAGGATAATTCAGGATTTTGATTCAAAATAGAGGAATTAAAATTGTTCACGTCTAATGAAGAGACTCAAAAAATTAACAAGCCCACAATTCACACAAAAAACTGGATAAATATAAAGAAAAACTACCACAAGGATGAATTAGAAGGCAGAGCTCTACGATTTTTTAATCTAACAAGAATCATTTAACTGTTTAGAGCCGAACGAAATTGTTTTCACGACAATGTTGCCGCCGAGTAAGAGGCGATCCTCATCCATAACCTCATGCATAACAAGTATATTTGCAAATAATTTACGACAGCAGAATCTCGGTAGAATGATACACATTGCCCACAGACTCACTTGAACGAATTATTTGGATTGACATAATTCATATTAATTGATTGCCTCAGTTTTCGTTCGTTTCGGATTTCGCCGATTGTTTCCGAACGGATTGTCGACGAAAACCGGTATCTCTGCAAACCGAAAATGGTCGCGAGAGAGAAAGACAATACACTCGGGATCAGCGCCGGACGAATTATAATCGTATGGTAGTGAGACTGATCCCTTAATAAAAAAGCCTATTGACAAGGTCCGCAAATCCGTACGAGTAGATGCAAATACAAGAAAACACATTCACAGAATTTTAAACGGACTTTTTTCAAAGGTAAGAAGTTCTTACATTCGTGCAAGTGCAAACCTATGTTCGTGTAAACAGCCCAGAAGATATGTGCGCTTATGCCTTTTCGTCATTTGAGAAATCCAAGGGACCACAATCAATAAGGCGACGAGAGAGGGTGCCTTGAACCACTTCCGACGCCTCACTTTCGTTTCCACTGTTGAGAATGCAAGTGACGTCGCGGACGTCACAAACAAAACTCGCCCTTGGACACGTTTCAGGCAGTAAGCAGGCGAGGGGAACGGGATCCACCAAGGTGAACCGCGGGGGACGCCGGAACAATCGCCGGGAAGATGGAAGCGGATTGCGGCGCCACCACGCCAACGTCTCGACCACCGTGGTCGATTCGGGCGGAAGATCATCGAGGAAGGAGCACGTGGACAATGAACAAATAAAAACGAGATAGACGCCGATCGAGAGATAGGGAATGATTCGCGTAAGAGAATGAGCGACCGAAACGGAGGGGAGCGCGATACTGCGACGAATAGGCAACGCTATGCGGCATGCCGGAGTTTTTGCAAAGCGATATCTTATCTTACAAGCTAACCTCTACGGTGGCATTGATATATCACGCGGTTTCAAACGATATGCTCTCTTAGATGTAGTAACGTGAAGGAAGGGCATAACATCGAGCGATGCCCCTTAATCCGCGATCATTATACCCTAACAACGGCTCAGGATGCCATAAGGTACACAGGAAAGCGGAAGAAGAAAGCTCTATCCAGACTTTAAATCATTAATAAGACAGGAAAGAACAATGTGGATCAGACATGTCCCAAGATACAACGGAATAGTTAGGAAAAGATGTGACCAGAAGAAAGAGAAGGGCTGACCCCAAGAGATAAGTTAACAGGCGACTAAAGTGGGATTGACGAAAGAAGAACCACGATCTGAAAAAAACTAAATATGATCAAAGAAATAAATGAAGGCTGCAGTCAACCAATTGATAGATTTAAATAATGATAAAGACCATCATGCTATGCGCGTTCCATTACCGGTGATCGATGACGAATTCACATCGCAATGGGATTCTGATTTTTGGACAACGAAACTCAAATTTTTCAGCGTGCCGCCGATTCCAAGTTCGAAGGGCGATCTTGAAACATTGCCGGGAGTGTAGAACGGCGAGAGATGAATAGAAAGAGAAGCAGAGAGGAAGGAGACAGAAGGACGAGTTGGCGGAAGATGCTCTTCAAATTTATCGCCCCATCTCCAGGAAACGAGGGAAGAGGGAGGGAGGGGGATGTCTTTCAGAAGATGGGAGGCGAGGGCGGAAGTGGAAAGCTGAGGAGGGCGAAGAGGGGAGGAGGAGTGGGGGGAACGGTAGTCTCGAGACGTTCTGGTGGTATGAGGCGGTAGAGGGGGGAAGGTTCGGAGGGTGGGTACGGGAAGGAGGAGGAGGAAGGGGGATCCGTTGAACCCATCAATCATTGTGGGAGTGGAGAAGGTCGAAGGGAGTGAGGAATTGAAGGAAAACCCCAAAGGAAAAGCTCGCGAGATACTCGAGATGCTAAGTTAAAATTTAGTCTCAATCTTTTAAAAACGATCCGAGCTAGTGTCCCTTATGATGACTCCGAATAGAAACATTTCAACGAACCCCGCTCTTCCAGGGTCGCTTAGATCACATACATAAGATTCAAGAATTATAGCACCGAACAAACAGGTTACATATACCATTTTTTCGAAAACAATTAGGTACTGATCAACAAGGCTGTGATTGAGCTTGGATAGGTATATGGTTCGACCACTTCCACCTCCTCACACTTGACGATTATTGGCCAGTTGTTGGAACGACACATATGTCTTCCAAAGAGTTATGGGACCAATAAGCCATGAAAATCATTCAATAAGTGTTGAAGAAACATTCGATAAATTTATTGGTGTCATAACTTACGGCATGGAGTTTTGACTTCCATAATTAGCCAAGATTGCGGATGCGCAATTAACCGCTTGGAGACTTAATTATTTGATAAATGAGTAATTTTGAGACAATTGACCAGTTTGTTTACTCTTACTGACTAATTATTACGTGCATTAGCAATTATTCATTGACCAAACTTTCCTAAATTTTATCCGGCGTTAGAAGATTACATCAATCTTTCGAAGCCATGAACTATTTGTAAATAAGTTACGGAACTAGTAAATGTGTTTCTGCAACCCGAATATTTTAATGAGACCTATAACTTCATGGATCTCGTAACTATTGATTCCATAACTTAATGCTCTTGCAACCGGCCATAAGTAAGATAACTTAGCAAATTTTCTCACATTACTCCGCCAGTATATGCCGAAAAATCAAGAGTATGGCAAGTTAAAATATGGAATTAAAACGGGTGCGGCTAAGACCAGAAGATACGTAAATGAAAGATATGTAAATACAGATATTTTTCCGCAAACAATCAAGATATAGTTAAGATAAGCTTTCAGAGGCTTTTCTCACTTGGCTAACCACGAATAACTCAACACGTTTCGCACTCGTGCTTTAATTTTCCAAATTGTAATAATTCGATGCGTTCCCTACGAGAGCTCGACGCGGCAGGTTAACTCCTCATATAGTACCTATAGCTTTCTGTCATGCATTCTCGGCCAAATTTCACGCTCTTCACGCTCACCTTGCTTCATGCCCTCGAAGTGGTTAGAGGGTTACCTTATGGATAAAGACATCGGCTACCGAGAAGAGAGGGGGAACGGATTATGGGATACAGCAATCTTTCCTGGACGAGATGGAAATATACCAGAGAAATTGAAAAAAAGCAAGAAAGAAGAGTGTTTTACGGTAGAGTAAGATATGACTTAATTGGAAGGAAATTTGTACTGAAGAGAAATGGCCAGAGAAATCATGATAGCAATGCATGGTCCACCTATACATTAATGAATCACATATTGATCATGCACTAAAAAGTCAATAGATTTTCACTCTCTTTTTTATTTAAACAAAAGTGCCTAAATGGAATAATTATCACCCATGGAGAAAGTCAAGTGTCAGTTAAATAATGTTTCATTAATAGACTACGTAACTGCAACATCACGCTGAAAGATACGTTTCAGCCCATTTTATTCGCATCAGAGATTATCTATTGTAACATCCACGTCAGTTGATTATGAAAGCATTCGAGGGTTATCTCTCACTACAGATGTAGATGACCACAATAAAGCGGCAGCCACTAGTGAAGCGTATCATTATAAGCTTTTAGAGGCTCCCCGGCCTCGCCCACAAGATTGGAAAACAAAAGCAAAATCCGCGGGCGGGGTGAAACCTCTCTAACCAATAGCCGGGCGCACGCAATCGACAGCGTGAAGTCCTCGGAAATTGAGAGCGTTGACTCCGGTATAAAAAAGGGCCGAAAAAAGCGATATGCAAGTGCTCGACAAGATAATCGACGTTCCCACTTCAGGTAAGAGAATCAATCCTGCTAAGCGATTATCACCACCGGGGGGAGGGGGGGAGGAGAGCGGGAAGGTCAGGCGCCACAGCTCTGAGAAGAACAGTACGGTATCCGCACTTCAGTATCACGTTGCGATAAATATCTTGTAAAGCAAATTTAGAGATATATTGCAGAATATCTGAAATACTGCCCAACACATGTTACGGAATTATCAAATGCCCTCGTAAAATGATACAACATGATGAATTAATATTCCACTGCAGTATCTCATGGATATTACAGCGGGTAACTCAAAATATCGCCTAAGCTACAAGGAGGCAGACTCAGGTATTTAAAAGAAGATCAAGTCACCCAGAAAGTCTAGCACACTCACATACCGGGACAATATAGAATACATTTTATTATACTCTGGGTTTCCCCATAAGAGCAAAAAAGAAAATACATATCAAATTCTGCTTTTCATGATAAAAAAAGAAACAATATATACAAGGCCAACATCTCTATAGTGATGAAAAACAAAAATTTCATAGGCACAGATATTAAATCAGGCACAGATCACACTAAATACAAAATGGAAAATATAATATCAATCAGAAAGAGATAAGGGACCGACAATAATTTCTCAGATCATGTGTAAAACATACAATTCTATACTAGGATACAAATTTTAGTTGCAGCATATATGCTCATTATAGTAACAATTAAATAGTATTTCCTCAATAATAGACAGAGAGGAAGAACTTTTTTTATAGACAAAGGCAATTCTAGATATTAGAACCAGAGATGAGAAAAGATTTGAGGTATTTGTTCGAGGTTAGGGCGTAAGAGGTAGGAAGGGCCGGTTCCAGTGGTTCCAAAAACTGATACTGATTTGGATTTTTACAGGAAAAAAGATATAAAGGATATTTAAAGCAGAAGAGAGTGAAGAGAAATGAACCAAGTAAACATTTCCTACGAAAAGAGGTTTTTAAGCCATGACGAGTTGTAAATGTGGTGGGAGATATGCTCGTCTTTACGAAGGTCAAGGACAAATCTTGCACAAGAATTTGACAGCCGCTGAAGCTTATTCTCTAATTCCATTGGAAGGTCATTATAGACTAAAGCGCAACAATCGAATGAGGGAAATATAAGCGTTGAAACAAGCACTTTACGGGTAGTAATGGGAAGAAAAGATTTGTGTAATTTTCACTGATATAAATTTTTGTAGACAATATTTGAGATTTCATTTATGTGATGATTCAACGAGAGATTATTAATTAACGTAATGCAATGGTTTCTAACGGTGTTACTAAATACAATATCGGCCCACTTTAATGTAGGGGAGAAGGGAAAAATTAATTTTGCTGTGTTTTAGAGTTACCAAATACGATAGCCTGTGTTTTGGAAGAATTTAAAACCGATAAATTTCCATGGGCTCACGCACAAACGGCTGAGACATCTTCATTGACAAGGAAGACCGCAGCGGCCAATTCATTTAGGTTAGCATGACAATAAATCTGATAGTCATCGGTATACAGCTTATACTTACAATATCCAAGGGTTTTTGCAATGTCAAGGATGTAAAGGCTGAATAAAAGAAATATAGGCTGATCCCCAGAGGACAATTTATTATTAGACTGAATCACCGAATCCCCTTCCTTCTTCCCATTTTCCCCGAACAGAGGAAGGCAGGAAATAAAACTGAAGAATGGAATGAGACCGCCCCAAGTCCCACAAGTCTCCTGGTTTCCTGAATAAATTAAGACGACTACGCATTGGATCTTTTAAAGCTTTTAAGACAGGCCACGCAAAATAATCGCATTGAAAATTCAAAAACGTGTGTGTTATCGCCTCAAAATTTTTGCTTCATACTGCATTGAGTACGCTAAGAGCTGCTACCGCAGGAAGGTACATATAAAGTACGGAGAGGGAGCCACTCAAATGAAGTTGAAGGTTGCAGAAGGAAGCTTCAATTATTATTTGGTACATTAAATGATGCAGGAATTCTCAAGAAATTGCGTGCTTAAAAAACAATGGATGTAAGAGTTTTGCGCGTACCCACAGATTTCTATCACTCAAGTAGTCCCAGGTTCGCGCTACTGTTAAACGGCTAAAAATTTGTTTTCCTTTTATTTCAACAGGCGGGAAACAATTATTCACGTATTTTTAGTCTGGCAACATTTTAGGAGGAAAACGTCTACGCCCGAACAACTAGCCAATTCTTGGAAAAACGATACTTTTGCTTTTAGCTGGCGGCGAGAGAGGGAACAGCCTATGAATGGACAAGGAGCTGAAATCTAATTTTACGCAAGCCTTTGACTTACAAATACAATTTGGCTCTAGATTGTCCAGGTGCTGAACACAGGCATAGAGGCCTTTTCATCACCTTTACGTACTACAATGAGATCATTAGGAGGGTGATCCCGAAAAATAAAAGAAAGTGACCCAGTAACTTGCGGCGCATTCGAGTACCCTAATGACTCGCGACGGCAGAGGACTAGCAAGTACGCGCGAGACAATTAAAGTCGGTAAAAGTGTGAAAGGAAGACGATGAGACCAGAGAGTGAGAAGAAATAGGTGAAGATCATTATAACGGAATCAAGAACGAAGTCGCTTCTTGCTAATAATTGCATCTGCATTGCAATAATTGCATCTGGCCTCGTCAAAGTAGATCAAGGAGGTAAGCTTACGTGAGGCGACGGTGTCCTCTCGTGGGTGCTCTGTCATTGTTTGAAACATCGATGCGGCCTTAAATAAACTGCTTAACAGTTCTAGCATTAAGGTCTAAGTTTGCGGGGAGGAGTGCAACCGAAAGAGGATTAGAGCCCGTTTTACACGGGGCACGAAATTGCATATTTTAAAACTGCACGTTTTTCCAAATTCACGAGCAAACAATAGTAAGATGATAAATACGTCAACTTCAATTGAAACACGTATTTAGAATTCAATCATTCCAGTAATGTTCTAAAAGCCCAAATGGATAGGTGCATTTATTTTAAAAATATTCATTTCGTGAGGAAACTAGCTTATTACAGGCAGTTTTCGCGATACTGGCATTTATATTAAGGGAAAAATAAACCATTTTACCACAATTTTTCACCATACCAAGGGTAGGTGGCTGGAGGAAGTTATAAAGCCCGTTTTACACGGTGCAAGTACTTGCAAAATTTAAACATAATTTTTTTCTCTATCTGGAGAGCAAATAACGATTGAATTTGAGAAGGGGCTATTTTGCCGTTTTCACGTTCATGCACTTACGCATGCGTTCTTGCCTTTCAACGCTTTACACGATGCAATTTGACATGAACGTTCGGACATACATCGGACTGTGTAACTGCGTGCCCCGTGTAAACCGGGCTTAACAATTAGCTTCAAATTTGATTCCTGGCAGAGGTTTAAGGCAGTGCGAGCGAGATAGTTCCCTAATCATAATAGAGACCATATTCGGTATATATATGTTTAAATTACAACTGTGAAACACACGAATTACATATTACATTATTGATGGTGCAATAAAATAGTTTTACATGACAGAAATTATAAGTACCTAATCAAATAAAAATATCTAAATAAGTCTTTCACTTGACTCATTCTTTTCACGTGGTATGTTTTGAAACTCCATGAAAACGGGAGGTATAATTGTGATCCCGAAGAATTTACTGCGGTGACAATAATATTAATTTTCAAAAATAGTTGAGAAATCACACGAACTACACACGGTTGATTTTTTGATGAGATCTAAGTGAAGGAAATGCCTCCTTTTTAATATAAGGTCTCTCTGGAGTGCATATACGTACCATTTTCCATATAAAAGGGCTGGTGTTTTCTAGCCGAAAGTAATGTGGTAAGAGGTTAAATTTCTACTGTTTCTGGAATGTTGACATATTTTTCTTTAAAATGAGACCAAATTCATTGATTTCTAGTTAAAATGATTTTTCACTCAAACTACCTTAAGGTACGCCTTTTAAAGCCCGGCGACCTTAATGCGTCTATTAGCTCGCATGGCCCTAAAAAATATTGTCCCTAGGGGTGTGCAGTCACTAGACGCAGGAAATATCAGTAAAAGTGTGGTTGATTTTTATTCCGATATCCTTACGGAGGGCAAGCCTTAGAAAGTAATATTCAGCTACCATGGGCTTTAATTTCACTCTCAATCGTTGCGCTGATTTCGCAGATATCGTCAGACTTCCCGTTATGTAACAAAATTAACCCAACCAAAATATCCCCCAAATTACGCACCCATTCCTAAAGGTGCAAATTGTCAAGTCGTCTCCCTTAATAAGCACTTATAGCCACATCAGGCAATGCGCGCAAGCAATTCCGATAGCAACGGCGAAGTAACGAATTTGCATTTAAATGCCTCCAGCCCACGAACATCATAATCATCGAGAGCTCTGCCACTTTATCGACACGAGTGTTTAGCGAAAATATCATCAGCGATCGGGTTAAAACCGTGGACATTCTTGATTAAGATTAACCGAATTTTAAACGATCCGCAAGGTTTCATTTACTATGCAAAAGTGTTTCCACGAGCGCCCATGTCATCACTATGGAAAAATGGTATGTTTCTAGCTAGAAATAAGACATTGGATTGATATATTAACGAGAAATGATGGCGGTTCCATTGTTCTTTGAAAAAAGCATGGATCAATTTCACCTTGGCGGAAAATTTAGTCTACTTCTCAAGCGTTTATTTATACGGTGTACAAATAACAAACGGATATCATTTCTATGGAGGACGTACACTTTCAATTCAATTCATTAATTTAGGACTCAAGCACTGTGGTACTAATAATCTCCAAAAATAAACCTGTCAACAAAATAAATTATCACACTAAATTATTTACAGCACTATACAACAGTTGAGCATGACATGCTAAAAAAATGAAAAATAAAATAATAAGTATGAGGCCTTAACACTGGAAAATTCTGTGGTGCTCATAGCAATTCATTCACTTGGGTATTCTACCAGCAGAGTGGTATGTTTTTGAAGAGTCCTTATCCTAATATCCCAAGTTCTGTAACGTCATCTCACTTTCCCTCCTATAGAGGCTCACCCTCAGATCTCACTTGAATTCCTCACATCGTCCGTCTCTCCTTATTTCGTTCAGATATCCTATCCTCTTCCCTCCTCTTTCACGCTTCTCCGAATTCCTGCCCTCCACTACCCTCTTCAACGTGCCTTGGCCTCTCGAGGTCCTCCAACCACCCCTTCTGCCTATGCCGAACCTCCACCACCGACTACCACTCCTCTCCAACAATAGTCAATAACTCCTCGTTCGTCTTCCTCGCCATCCAGCTTATCCTCTCCATTCCCCTCCAAATTCATATCTGAAATATCCGCACATCCACCCGTAGTAACCCTATCGTAAATCCCTAGTTTCCGACGTCGCGCCGCGATCCATGGTAAAATTTTCAACCGTCTTTTCCTTACGTCTATTCTCGTCGCATCTCTTCTCTCACCTTCTCGTCCCCCCTCACCAGTTTCTTTGGCCAGGGCAAACCTACACCCGATGTCCGATGTAAATGTCATTTTCCTCCACAATAAAGTAGACCCCCGCTTTACGCAATTAATCCGTTCCACGGGACCGTTCGTGAAGTGAATTCCGACGCAAAGTGAACCAGCATATTACCGGCCTCGGGATCGGTTTACACGCAACAATACATATTAATACGTAGCAACCATAAAAAAATGCAGTCCGTTAACAATAAGGGTTATAATGTTCACGAAACATCTCATAAGTTATGGGTGTAAAATATCATCAGAATTTGAAACTCGTGAGCAATTGCATGCAGATCGTAAGGTGAATCCATCGTAGACCGAGGGTCTACTGTACTGAGAAATGGGACACTTCAGCGCAGCCGTATGGGCGCGGCTATTTGGGTGCAACCGTTTGGGCGCGAGCCGTTTTGGCGCAGGGACGTTTGGGCGCAGGCCGTTTGGGTGCAGAGATGTTTCGGTGGCCATTTGGCAGGTAGCGGTGCTTTTATGATACATGACGAGTAGTTGTGTTTTTAAAAGTTAAAAAATAAACACGGTAAATGTTACGTCAAAATACTACATAGATACATACAGGACTCAACTAGTTCTAATTTGTGCCCTTCCACCTTTTTGAAAATTATGATTGAAAGAGAAGATCAGTCATTGGGACATGACCAGGAGAGTACGTGAGAGAGGAAGTGAATTTCAGATGCCAGGCCATAAAACATCTACCTGAAAGAGAAGGAAAACTTTCTACATCACCGATACAGCTTTTTCGATTACGTGCAAGAGTAGAAAGGAAGTGCTTCTCCTCGTAACATGTCCGTTGATGGCAGCCGCAATAAGGCAAGGAAAACCGTTTTCCCGGCGGGCATTCACCGAATGTTTCCGGAAGTCCGTCGCAAGCTAAGGCGACTGATTTCTCCAATCTGAGAGTAGCTACAATAAATCGCCACAACGGTCGACGAAATACACTCTAACCTTACGGGAGTAAAGTATTCATACCCCAGATCTATGACACATCCAAGAAATAAACATGTACCTGGAGCTTGGCTACGATTGTACCCTAGAGATGATGAACTCGTTAAGAAAATCATTTTCCTAAGCATAACACCAACAAAAAGGGTCAAGAAATCACCTTTGGTCGAATTAAAAATTAAAGAACCAGGAGAATAATAGCATCAGTCACAATTCTTCAGTCTTTTACAAAATTGGTGAGTTCAGGCGTGAATTCGTGGAAATTAATCATGATGCAAAGTCACGAGGTATGTTTCCACAATTCATTATTAAAGGTACAACTAGTTTCGACGCAAAGGCGTCGAAAATTAATTGTGGAAAAATACCAACTGTTCTTTAATCGTTAATTCACCAAAAATAATTAAATTCAGTCTTTGGAATTTTTGGCGAGTAAACCTGACTTTTAACAACCTTTAAATTTCCAAGACAGAATGTCACGTATTGAGTCAGCAGGGGGCCATTGGGAGTTCTAAAATAGGATTGAAATCTATCGGCCGAATTTAGAGTACACCGGGCTTACTTAAATATCGCAGTCTGCAAAGAAATTTCCTTGCATGAGCGTCAGAGCTTTGTAGCAAAAAAAATCAAGCAAGACGGGGTTAACAACATCTTCATCTTCGTCTATCTGATCCGACCTGATTGTGCTTCAAATTAAGTAGAGTAAAGCAGAAACTACTGCAAGTAACACAGGAATTTATTACATCAGGTCAACAACATTAATATTAAGCTAAACCGAGAGCATGAGTGTCACCTGGGACACCGTGCAGGAAGAACTCCTCCTTCCAGTGCCCCCATGTACGAATGAAGAAAAGGATACTAGCGAAGTGCCTCAAATCATTTATATTTTCGTCACTTCCTCAAAATGGATGTAATGCTTGATCGACTAATCAAACCTGAAATCACAAACGCTAATTCAATAAATTACACTATTTCTGCTGTTATAGACGTTATGCCGTTAAGAGTAAACTAAACGCCGTGGGTATGAGTTTTATGAGGAGTGTTTGCGGCAAAAGTAGAATGGATAGGGTCAGAAATGAGTGGGTAATACATAAAAGTGGGTTACATGCTCCAGTAATGGACATATATGAAAGGAGTGTGCTTTGTTGGTTTGGCCATGTTGAGAGAATGGATGACAGTCGAATAACGAAACAGATATATGAGTGAAATGAATGGTGCGAGAGGTAGAGGTAGGCCGAGACAGTTGTGGTTGAAGAAATTCTAAGGAGGAATATTAGGAGTCTTAAAAACAGGAGGGCGCTATGAAGCAGTGTATGGGGGTGAATGAGGCAAAAGAGGTTTGCAAGGATAGGTCAGTATGGAGGAAATTATTGAAGTAGAATTAGGTGTACAAGCATGTATTTATGAGTGAAACTTTGTGACTATGCCTACCCCGGAAGGGAAAAGCATGATTGGTATATATGTATGTATCTCCAAGTTATTTGCATCATTAGTAATTGTAAGGGGCATTCTTATTCCTAAGGGATGATGAGACGATTTGTTTTATCAGGATAACCAAATAGCAAAGAGAAAAGCAAAGAGAAAAAATAACTTACAGAAAGCAACGAGAAAAAAGGACTTCTATATAGGTAATCTTGTAAAATGTTGAAACAAAAACGACAGTGAATGACCATTCCGGAATATATCACTTGATAACTACAACTCGAGCTTTTCTTTCGAATTAAATTCAACAAAACCGATTACAATTAGCGCTAAGAAAAATGTTAGATCATACATGTGCTTTTACTGATCCCATTTAGCCTTAATGGGTAAGTTATACTTTGTCACTATATAGTTGGAATTAAAGCATTTTCGATTTAAAAAAATAACAACAGCCAGCTTATTCACTCGAATGAAACTGAATGATCCCCATATTTTAGAGGCAAAAGAAACCATAATTGAGTTTGGAGAAACTAAGGAGACAAGTTGGACAAAAAAATAACTAATTCAGAGGCACACAAGAGGCGCAGCACGTGCCGAAGGCATCGCTCGTTTAGCGCCGAGGTCGCGACGGCTGAAGAGACGAGGCGACGACGGTGACGAAGCGGAGGCAGGCAGGCAGGCAAGCGGTCGGTAGCCGACCCCCAATGAGGATATCCTATGACGAGATGCTCAATTAAGCTCTCCTCGGCTTGTACCACGGGGAAACTCCCATCACGGCATGAATGCAGCGGCAGACGCGAGCGGGAACCGAGTTTAAACAGTGCCACGAAAAAATCACGTGGCTAGGAGGGGGAGGTTAAAGAGAATGGGAGGGGCTTGTATACTGGGGGGAGTAAGGAAATGATGGACAGCACACGGAGCGCACGAGAGGAAAACGCAGGGTAGGCAGCGAAGAAAAACTGGACGTCTCGCAAACTGACTTAAGTTTTTCTCCGCAGCGGTTTCAGTTTCAACGTCACAAGTCAAGCGAGACGGCCAATGCTCTCGTAGATCGCGGTTCGAGTCCTGCCGTGAGCCAAATCGATACGAACAAGTTCGGTTGGATGGTGGGTTAAACTAATAGGAGTGGCGACCAACAGCTGAAGTCAATTACACCACTAAGGATAGGTGAGTAGTGTGCATTGTGAAAGGGATCCTGAGGAATGAACTGTGTGCGTAGAGAAACTGGGCGTCGGCATAAAAATACTCTCAAGGAAATTTTCCAAGGCGTCAGAAGTTAAAGTGCCACGTCCACGCAACATACAACTACACTTTAAGTGCTCTCCAAATTGGACTCAATTAGGGATTGGGACTCCAATGCAAATCTATGCGGCTGCCGGAATTCGAACCCGAACCATAGGGAAGGGAAGACAGTACTACAGCCACCATATCAATTTCATCTTAGCCAACTAAGTCGGGTTGCATAGAAGCTATTGCAAGAACCTTAGCTTTGTGGATTTGGTGTATTTTAAACTTCAAAATACACATTTAGAACAATTTTCCTCCTTAAGTTTTTTTTAGCAACCGAAACATTATTTCTCTATTGTTAAATGGTGGTCCAACAATGTTGGATCTGTCCAAATGAATCTAGGAACCCGGTCTAATAGGTTCCAGCGAATTCCCGCGGTAATCACGAACGGCATTGAATAACTATCAGCTGATGATCGCCCCATGAATGGTTAATCTGGATACCAAGGAAGAAAATGTATGCACCGCATGATATTCTTGAAAAATAAAAATAAAACGAACTTAGAAGTGGGTATTCCAGAGTTTCGACTCATGCGTAATCGATAACGGACAAAGCAGCCTTTACTACGAATATACCGCCCTTGTTCCTTACCGTTTGACGTCTCACGTTGCTAATCAATCCAATTCCCATGAAATCTGCGCGTAAATAAGAGATAATGGCGCTAGATATCATCAAAGTATCCAAACAGAGACGAAAAATCAATACACTTGGGAAAAGTATTCACAGGAATAGATAAGTGATCAGTTCATTTGAAATGACTCGACGTCAGAGAAACAAAATTGCGGAAAAAAGGAATTAACACTGACGCAAATAGATAATACGTATTAAAAATATGACAACCAACGCAGGAAACCAATTCAGGCATGAAAGAATTTCTTGTACAATTTCACCGGCACGAGAAAAACATAGTCTGGAGCATAAGAGAAAGACGAAAAACTCATCCGAAGTACTTCCGAGAGGGATCGAGCGATATATGAGAAACAGTTGTCGCAAGAAAATAAGGCATGACATGGCTCTGCTGACTAAACCAGAATTACAGCATGGAGTCTTGCTCATGGTATTTTGCCCCCAACATACTTACAAAAGGGTAAGAGAACTTTCAGGACGAACTTCGCAGAGGGCAGCGTGCTTGAAAGTTGTAATCAGAGTAATGAACACCGTATTACAAAATACAAACAAAGACCAAAACCAAAACAGTAGCATGAACCTAATAGAAAAACGATAAGTTCAACGAATAAAAGTTTAAAATATGCAATTTATCATCCAATTATTTAGCGAGGGAACGAGAGAATATTGAGATCCATTCTTGGAGAAGATCGATTTTTACGCAGTAACTCCGCGTTATCTAATTAACTTCTTGAGCACTACATTAAATAACATTATGGACAGAGCAAAATATCAAAGAACTATAAACAACACCCACAAGAGGCGGATGTCAAATGTTTCAGAAAACACTACTTAATGCCATATTATTCGAAAAGCTATCTCCAGAATTCCTCAAGACGTAATTTTTGAAAGGTGCGTACGTCATCACATATGAGGCATGGAATGAGACAATCAATCATTACGTTTAATCACATGACGCTAAAATGAAAGTGCGATGGAGAGTTTTCTCCAAAGAAAAGTCGATTTCTCTCTCAATGCTCACTCAAGCGGAAATCAAATATGTCAGATAAGTTCTTGTCGGAAGAAATAAGTTAAGTATTAGTCGCTATTTGATTAGGTCTGATACGAATGAAAACATTTTCAGTGAATCATAAAATACACGTATCCTTGAGTAAAGTGACATTAAGTGATTTTAACAAACAAATGATCACTCGAGTGTAGATAAAAAGAAATGCAACTTCCTACCGGTAAGACGGGGAATTAAACACGTGCGAGTAAAAGGGATATACCCAATCAAAAGAATTTAAGCCAATTCCGGCAATGTTCATTTACAATTTTTCAAAATTATGGCGCCACAACAAATGATGCGGTGAGCAGTCTTGCACACGGTTGCATAGATACACACAAAAAAGAAGGAATTCGTCAAGAAAAAAATCAATGGACTTGGCCGGGATTCGACCCCGGATCTCCTAATTACAGGTCTGGTGGTTAGTTCAATTCCTTCGGTGCATCTTCTTCCACAAAACTTTAACTTAAAAAAATAGACCACTCCTATATGCGAACGTGTTCGGAAGAGCCATGGGATTCTCTTAAGAGTGTGCATGTGGCAGAATAATGCAGTATCAACTCTAAAAGTGCACTTTCAGACATTCTTTCGTGGCGTTGTGGCTTCCGAGTGATAGAAAAAAAGGCGTATTTAGCGATTCGACGGAGATGACGGGTAGCGAGGTCAATGCTTTCATCAAGAGAAGGTGGATGGTGGGTAAAGAGGGGCGGGAGAAAGGTTTAAGAAGAAGTAGAAAATACGCCAGGTCAAAGGAGTTGAAGGGATACACGAGGCCCAGCCTACAGGGTAGAGGTTGGAGAAAGATTAGAACAAACACTCACTGACGCTCTCTATAGCATCCATTTTCTTGACTTAGCAATGAAAATACTTCGACCTCGTTCACTTCCAAAGCCTATCCTCCATTCTTGAAATCCCGAATCAACGGAGCATTTATGGAAATCATGACCCAGAGGTTGGAGACAATGCAAACACGAAGATAGGTCTTTCTCTTGAACTGTTTAGCGAATCGTGACAACTAAATAAGACAACTTGATCGAGAATTTATAGAAAAATACAATGATTTAAGCCAGAAAAAAGACGCGGACTCCTTTACCGTCAGTGAAAGCGAAATATAAAATGTTCTGGATAACTTTGGGTAGAGAAAAGTAGTAAATTGTGAATAGATAATTGAGTTCTCCCAACGGAGTCGTCGAGAAAAAACATGGAATACATATGCAATAAATCATTGTAGTTGTATAAACAGATACAGTAAAATTATTTAGAAAATCAAAGAACCGACAGCTGGTATCATAGAAGGATACTTTAAGTTACAAATTAAATTTTTCATCGTCTCATACGAAAAATAACCTCAAATAATGTATACGTGTTCAAGGGAACAGCAACAGGAAACTGGTGACCATAAGAGGAAATTTAAGTCACGCAGACTTATTTATGCTGCACATAGTCAAATACTTCGAACAAAGGTTAATTTTTAGCCAATAGATGTTTAATTAAATAATAAATTATAGATTGGATTGGATATTTAGGGAGACGACCGACAACTAAGGTCATTTGTACCATAGGGAACAAGTAAGGTAGGAAGGGTGGACAGGTACCTGGCGTCGGCATTAGCCTGCTCTTAACGAAAGGCGCCAAGGGGACCACGGTTTAACGTCTCATCCGACGGACGGAGTACTGTACTTGAAGTGCCCTCCACAAGACACTCAAGCGGGGAAAAGGTTTCCTCTGAAAAACATCCTCCTCTGCAGAGAGTTGAACCCTGGCCGCCCGGGTGGTAGGCGAGAACTCTAGCAACCACACAAACCCGATCCCCAATACATAATAAATTAACAATTTGTCTACATATATTTTCACATAAAGAGAAAAAAAAACCGCACCCATCTTTAGATTCGTTTTCAACTCTGGGGGACTGCGCAACCGAGAGTAAGGGCACGTTCTACACGAATGACAACCGCTGCCTTGTAATAAAGCTAAACCTTTTCGAGAGGTGCGTGAATTGATTCGGCGGCCATTAACTCGATATCACAAAAGGCGCATACGCATGGTTTGATTCTGAGATAGAGAGAACTTAAAAAAAACACACCCAAAAAAAATCAAGCCGTAAACACCTCAACAAATGGGAAACATGAGAAACGGAAGATTTCACCACTCAAATAATCCATCTCAAATGTATTTAAAAGGCTTTTTACCCTAAAATGGGTCAAATTAAAAATCCGAGGAAAGACAAATTTTAACCATGAACACGAAAATTCATTAAAAAGAACGAGGGATAAATAAACGAATGCTGGGCCGCACTTAACCTGGCGTCCAAGCGACGACAGCAAGCCCAAAAAGCTTTCAGACCACAACTGGTAGGAAAGAAATTCCGCAGCGCTACTTGTACATTTTTTTCCACACGATTCCGACAAATTTTCTTTTTGAAACTCCAGAATGACAAGAGGAACTCTCGTAAATTATGAAGCGGATTTAAGAGCACAAAGGAGGCGAGCAACGAAATGTTATTCCCCTCAAAAGAGAAACGATTCCCAGACCCTCTGAATGGCACTCAAAGAGAGCGCATTTTCAATCCCTATTAATAAGAGAAAACACTCCGATCTCAACAACCGTAGGACATAAGAAAGCGAAAATATTCCAAGTAATTGTTTATCACCTTTTCATGCTTATCGCTGCAGAAAAATTTAATGAAATTCTACATTTGTCGAAGAATAGGATCACTGAGGACTTAAACATTCGCAGGAACTCCGTGAATCGCCCGATCAATAATGTACTCCACTACAAATATTAAATAATTTAAATGCTAACATGGATTAAAAATAAATACGACTAAACTGAACACGGTAAAGAAACTACTCTCGAGCGAATGGCGGCAGCAATACAGGATAGGCAGCGCAATTGAATTGCTAAAATAATAGCAAGTGAGAATCAACGACAGAATAAATCACACGAATAATGCGCGGTCTTTCCCAGCCCAAAATTAAATGAAGGACTTCTGCGGGGAGGGACTTCAAATTTAAATTTCCGCAATCTTCCAGGGCTTCCAAGAGGGATCCAAATGAGGCAGAGGAGCGAGTCAATATTTACGAGTCTACGCCGCCTCCTGAGTAAACAAATCAAAAATGGATTATTTTGATAGCATTAAACGCGCAGACTAAAAATGATAATTCACGCCATTTTTTTCAATAACAGGTTTACAAACGTCCATAATCTGTTTGTGTAACAGCTAACCTGATTTATTGATCAGCGATTGAGGAAATAGAGCGGAAAGTCTCAGCATGCGAGGAAAGAGCGGATTACACGGGGATTCACATTTTACCCGAGGAAGACTCTGAAGGTTGGACCGTTAAGTAAAATAATCGGAAAGAGGACGCACTTGGCGATGCTGGGTCAACAAGACTCGGAGAGGAAGCACAAAAGAAAGTACACACAAAGAAAAACAATACAATCCAATGATGATTCGATGAGTGACTCAGGAATCTTGAGAACATTTTGGCGAGTAAATTCTGAAATATCCTCCCATGCACAAAACATAGTATGCATAGTTTGCCACAATTCAAGAAAGAGCAATTAATGCAAAATATACGTCGATATTCCATTGCACCGCACACTTGACAATTAAGCGCGCTAAAACTCTCTTCGTATTGAATCCACTGCTGGAGCCCCGAGAAAAGGTTTCTTCAAGAATAATTACACCCGAAACTAAGATGACAACTGAGCACTTTTGAACATACTGATCGCAGTGGAGCTGAAAAAAATCGTAGCAATTGGAGTTGAAATGTGACAGGGGGGTGAAATATGGACCGAGATCCGAGTAATATTTCTAAAGAGTAGGCTCAGAAAAATCAGCCGAGAGGTATCCCGAGGGTTATAATTGGAGAAGTGAACCCGACAAGAAAAATCTGGAGCGCGTAGAAGAGTGATGAAAAAAACGAAAAAGAGAGAAATAAGAACACAAAAGGCGACAGGAGCCCATTCAACCCATCCTAAACCCAACCTCCTCCGCGACTAGAGAGTCTGAGAGAAAGAGAGGAGAGAGCGAGTCACGTCAAAAATTTTCGAAACTGCGCCCGGCGCCCTCGACGATCTGAGCAGAAGGGAGAATTAAAAAGAAAATAAAGGAAGACAGGGAGCGCGAGAAGAAGAGAGAGAGAGAGAGGGGAAGCGTGGTGGAAGGAAGAGAGGGTTTAATTTTTTCTTTTATTTATTTTTTTATAAGAGAAGCATGTGTGCTCGCGGGTTGGAAAAGAGGAGTGATGCAGGGGGGGGGGGGCGGAGGAGGGGGAGTTAGGAAGGGGAGGAAGGGAGGAGCACGCCAAACTCATTGAACCCTTGCCTCGTTTCCGAGGCGGCGCTCTCCCCGAGATGAGGAAAGAGTACGAGGATGGAAGGGACGCGAAGAGGGATGAGTGAGGGAGAGAGTATATTCGAGGGAGACGGAGTAGGGAGGTTGAAGTGGGAGGGCAGGAGAGGAAGAGGAGGATAAGGAGGGGCAGGGGATGCGAAGGGGGAGAGGACGGGAGAGGGGAAGAATGAGAGGGAGCGATGTGGGAGAGTGTAGAGGGATAAGGATAGGAAGAACGAGGGGAAACGTGGGAGAGAAGAGGAAGACAGCAAGAGAGAGAGGGTGGAGAGATTAGAGAGAGGGCTGATAGAGGTGGGTAGAGAAGG
Organism: Ceriagrion tenellum; assembly: GCA_963169105.1. Taxonomy (NCBI): domain Eukaryota; kingdom Metazoa; phylum Arthropoda; class Insecta; order Odonata; family Coenagrionidae; genus Ceriagrion; species Ceriagrion tenellum. Next base: position 109,126,895 of record OY720632.1, read on the forward strand.
GGGAAAAGAAGGTAGATAGGGGATATAGAGGGGATAGGGACTGGTATATAAAACGGGATGAATTTGGAGTACATTGACGAGTCGAGGTGGAGGTAGAGCAGAGGTTCTCAACCTGTGGTCTGCACACTTCAAGGTGGTGGATACTACGACAGGAAAGATGCCTTCAAAGCTGGGGTTTTCATCTCCACGTTTTCAAGCAGGTGATTAAAAAAATCCTAGTTTCACAATTCATTGAAAAAACTGAATCACCAGAGATAAATAGTTCTCTACGGAGTAATCTGTACTGAGGATAACACACGAAACAAGGAGCAAACGTGTTCATTTTGAAATAATCTTAAAGACACTAATTCAGCCCATTCTCGGAATGAATGTTTCTCAGAACTTTTGCAACTGTAATAACCGAAGTGTGCCATACGCCTTCCTTGGTGGGATTCCTTGAGGCAGCGTCGATTTCCGCCTTGGCTCCACTGTAAGACAGAATTTCCTCCACTCCATCACCTCAATAACCCCTTATAAAATCCATAAGTATTTTGGAGACCTTTCCTTATCCATGTCGAAAAATATTAACTTTTCTTAAGGGGAACATGCTCAGCGTCTTTGGAATAACGCAAAAAACATGAAATTGGCGGATATGGGTTTTAACGGAAGTAAAAATATAATAATTTTTAAGAGTCTTCCAATTTACAGTTATGAATTCGTGTAATGAGCGGCTAAGGGCAAATCAAAAAAGGTTGAGAACCGCAGGGGGTTAATTTATGGGCAGTAAAGAATAGAGAAGGACAAAAAAATGTAGAGGGACGCGTAGTAAACGACATAGAAACAGGGCAGGGAAAAGCAGAGGGATGGGGCAGAAAGAGGTGGACTTAAAAAAAGCATTTGTGCGAGTAGTGAAATATAAGAAGAAAGTAAGAAAGGGGAGAGAGATGAAAGGCTTTAAAGTGATAGCGAGAAGGGTCAAAGCGAAGTTTTTCGGATAAAATTCGAGGATATCATATAAACCACTTAATAAATTAGTGCCTTTAACTTTACACACCCCCTCATCCCGGACAATGGTTCCAAACATAAGTGTCAAAATCAAATATATTTACAATTACTGTAAAGAATTCAATTTAACAATTAAGGAAAGTAGAAAAATCAAGGGACTAATTAAATAAGTGAGATAGAGGGGGGTTGACGGAGTAGAGTTAAGGAGGGCGTAAGAGGTTGTGGAACTGGTAGATTAAGGGGTACATACGGAGGTAGAGAGAAAGGAGTAGAGAGGAAGGACAGTACGGAGACATAAGAGAGAGGGAGAGACAAGAGAGGAGTAGTAACGAGAGGGGTGGAAGCGCAGTGTGATGATGATGATGATGCACCACGGTAAAAAGCTTTTCTTTCTAGGGATGATAAAAATCCTGACAAGCCGCGCTCCTTCAAAATCCCTCCAGCTTCCACCCCCCCCCGATCCGACCTCCTTCCCGCTCCCCACGGCTCATCCTCCCGTGCCATTATACACAGGCACAGACAGCCGACGAAACGGAGAGAAGGACGAGGAAAAGGAAAAATAAAAACATCCGCGAACGGAGCGAGCAAAGAAAGGACGGGAGGAGGAAGAGAGCGGATGGTTCGGGAGGAATATCATCAGATGAGGGCGCAAAAGGTAAAGAAATCCCTCCCGCCGCCCCAGCCCGCAGAAATTTCGGGACGAGAGAGAGAGCGAGTGAGAAAATAACGGAGAATCATCTCCGAGCTCCCATGTTTATACCTGATTTTTTGATTGAGGCACAGGAATTTCTTTCAGAGATTAAAGATACAGTCTCAAGCAAGGTACCTTCGACAAAGCTAAAAAAAAAAACACCGATTAATGCGGGATAAATACATTTAAGCTCTAGGAAAAATACATGAATGATGGAAGACATCGATTCATCTAAACACGGATTAAACTACGGCGGAAGAAAAAAAACATGAGGGTAGCAATTGTTTGACGGGGCACGTATTCACGATTACGAAACCAAATCCACGTACGGGAATTGCTAATCGGTGGCTGGAACATCGTTCAATCCAAAAATGGCATTTCATGGAATGACGGTGTAACTTAGTATTGCTGGTGGCGGATAAATAATTCAAACTTATTCTGCTATACATAGATTCCTGTCCTAAAAATATTTCTTGCAGGGTAGACTGAGTGAAAGTGTCACGGAATTGAAAAAGGGCCCTCAATCGACGATAGTTACTTGGCTAATTATTCCTTTTCCATCAGACCAATGGAGCGATTTCAAGTCCAAATACAGAAACTTCTAGAAATATTGAATCCAGAATAATTTCCAAGGCTTTCACACCACCAATTATGCTGACCTAAGATCTCATAGGATTAACCACGGCGCTGATTTCTTGAGACCCATCACCTTTAAGGCCGGATGAGATATGCATAAACATAAAGTAAGAAATAGGACCCAGTTCAAACGCGATGCTGAATGATTTTTGATTTTTTAATTTTTTTTTCTTTTTACTACCCCGAATACAGCACAATCGGCCACTTTAAACCGGGAATATAGCAACAACAATTGACGAATACAAACACCCATGAACGAAATTATGTAAATTCCACCAAGGTGAGACTTGATCCCGCCACCCTCGGTTTAGCTGGCGAGGAATTTACCCCAAATTCACTTCCGATCGGTAAGTTATTTTAATGATACAACCTTTATAACGGTCATTACCTGTTTCGTCGACGAACAGAACTGTTCATTTTGCAACCTGACTTCTCCCATTCTTTCGTATAAAGAAAATTGGCTTAATATAGCCAGAGTGCAAGTCGATAAGCGTAGCTGGGATCCAATAAATGTATACGAAATGCAAAAAATGATAAGAAGATCTTGTACAAAAAGAGAAAAATAGGAATATAATTTAAGACAGTAATTCTATGAAAGGAAAAGAGACAACAAGACAGTTATCGAGTTATTAGAAATATTAACAATACTAATTTTTACAGATATAAAAAGCTTCCACGTATAATTGTTATGCACGTAGAAATTCAAGCGACTGCTAGATATTTTTTTAACTAATATACAAATAAAATGCAGTAGCTCTCTAAAAAAAATTACAGCGCCTTTTTTAGCAAAAAATATAATTAACTATAACAACCAAGTCAGTAAATTAGGAAAGCATTCGCTGACTACCTCTCGCTATTGTTTATAATTATTACATATTAATGATAAAAAATGATCAAAATGGAAATGATACAAAAAGAGGCAGACAACACGTCCTGAACTACGGCTCAATTTCCACATTTATGCCACTGAGGAACGATCTTCAGATATTTTAGCTTCCTCTACAACAGATAAGCCACTACACAGGTATCTGAAGACGGAGGATTCCATTTAAAGACATTTACACTAAATAGCATCCGTTTTCAGGCCATATTTCGTCCAAATAAGCAATTAATAACCATTCTAAGCCTATTTAGTACTTTTAGAGAAAAAGGGGCTATAGTAGCATGACTTAGAGCGCGAACGACGAGAGTTTTACAACACAGAAGAATCTTGTGTAGTGGGGAAAAGAGACAAAGTGACATAACCAAGTGGTTGTTTCTTTAACGAAATAATCGAACGAAAGTGCGAAAAAAAGATTGGAATACACAGTTAACTAAACCACCGCGCGAGTAAATGATTGTACAATTAAACTTGCCACGACTTTTAGACGCCTATTCGGTAAACTCAGCGTCAATAAAACCAGACAAATCCTTGAAGAGTTCTGAGAGTGGAGGGATCTGAAGTTTTGCTGGTCGATTGGTTATTTGCGGAGGCAATCGACAACCTGAGTCTCCACGCCATTTACGATAGTTTGATCGGTTTTTAGGGGAAAGGTCAATTGGAGAACGAAGGGTGGAGAGAACCAGTCGTCGGTATTTACGAAAAGCATCAAGGAGTTCACAGTTTCAATTCTCGTCTGGAGGACTGATTGTAAGTAATTCAATTTTAAATGCTCTTCACAACGAATCTATCCAGAGCAAGGGATTCCTATGACAACCTCCAATAAAGCTGGGATTCGAACCAATACCTGCGAGGAGAAAGGTCAGCAGCCAGACCAAAGCATCAATCCGATTCGCTCGAAGAAGACAAGGCTGATTCTATCCCTCGCTAAATAATAATTAGAACGAGCAGGTATTTCAAATAGTAATAATTATAATGCGTCCTCATTGGGGCGGGACTGAGACTAAGGCAGTCCCTTCTTCCATCTAACCCTTTGTCAGAAAAATACTTGAAATAAGTGTGAAGAAAGATATATACATTTGTGGGAAAAACGTAAGGAAGTAAGGTGGTGATATCCTTGACTAAAAAACCCACTGCATGTAAACACCCACACATGAAGGGGAGTGTGAAAACCTGCGCAAACCTACAGACAGATTAAGGTAATGTAAGACCAACAAAAAAACAATGCATGAAATACACAAGAAATAATAAATGTAATAAAAGGATAATTTTTACAACTGCAGACTTAAAAATAAATAAATAAGTAAAAAAATAAAAATAATAAATAATAAGGCAGTAAAAATAGGTAAATAAAGAAGGAGATCGTTCGCTAATAAACTTCAAAATGGATTTCAATAAATACTGAAAAAGCGCCACTCATGGCTGGTTTTACCCAGTTGCATCTATTAGTATTTAAACTGTGCATGAATATTCACGATATAACTAAGTTTTAATAAACGAGGCTAAATTTACAAATAATTTATACTTCCTCGGGCAACTTACATTTCTACCTTTCTCACTATTCTACAGGTCAAGCGCCAGGCCGGTCAAACATTTTAATTTAAAATTCAAACATTTCTTAATTTATTGTTATTTAAATGAAAGTAAATAAATTATATTCTATTCTATTTCCTTTCAATCAAGTTCCGCCCCTAGTACGAGCACCTAACACATCAGATACTTGATGATATGTCAACCGAGATGGGGAACCAAAAGAGGCCGAAACATCGCAAATACGAAACGTTACGTGTACATTTTTCTATCGAGGACAAAGTTTGATTCACCTGGGAAGAATATTTAAGTCGCCGAAGACGCACGTCTTGTTTAAAGAGGGAGAGATAGAAGGGATGAAGGGAGGAAGCATGGCAAAGAGCAGAGAAGTCTGCAGGGTGGGAGGAGCACTTCGGTGAGGAGGAGGAAAAGTCCCGTGTGGCCTATTGATTTACATTGGCATTTCGTGTGTGGGTTGGACAAGGCGGTGGCCGGAGACCAAGGGGATGGGTAGGTGGGTGGGAATGTGGCGGTGCGAGAGTACGAGAGGGGACATAAAGAGAGAAAGGGGGAGAGGGGTTGAACGACAGAGGGATGTAAAAGTAGAGCGAGAGAGAGATGAATAAAAAATATGATAGTGGCTAATGGGCCCTCATGAGAGGAAGCTGGGGAACGAATGAGAGAGAGAGAGCATGCTGATAATGTGAAGAAGCTCATCATCTCATGGGGCGGGGGAGGAAGGATGGAAAGAAAACGAGTGGGTGATGCGCCACACCACATACCCTCTTTCCCAGTAATTATTGCTGATTATCTAAACAATAACAAGTTCTAGAACTAAAAATAACACCTACTATCAGATGTATTTTTTAAGGATTTACCTTTGAAAGTAAGTACGGCTTCATATACTACTAGTTAGTGAATTATTTGAAGAGGCCACCGAAAACTAAGGTCAGTTACGCCATTAGAGACAGGAGGATGATATTCTGAAGTGGCCTAATGATAAAAAATAATTGATTTAATAAACTCTAAGGTAAGATTGCAAGGAACATTCAGATTCCAAACACTTTGGGTTGACAAGGAAGACCGGAAAATAAACGTTCCCAAATAAAATGAGGAACGTTGACTTTAGAAGTGATAAATTTAACCACTTCTCCTTTTTCCATCGCAGAGTCCGTTACACTAATTGTAAAGATGGTTTTCTAAATGGGTATTGCGGACTGGATAAGGGGGTACAGAAACCAATGTCGGCATTAGGACTCCACGTAACCTTTACGAAAGGTGCCTCAGACTCCACGATTTAAGGTCCCACCCGACAAAGTGTGTACTGTACTTGAAGTGCTCACCACATCACAACCTTTCGCTGAAAAACCTCCGCCACAGCCTGGACTTGAACGAGGGCCTTCGGAATGGGAAGCCAGCACTCTAGCCACCACACCAACCCGAACCCCTTACTTTCCAAATGCTTTTTTAATTACTCACCCTGAGATCAGCTGTTTCCAGAACCACTTCCCGGGTTTCATTTAATATTTTGATTATCTCACAGGTTTGCATCCCTATATTTATAATCCCACGTTCTATTTTCATTACGGTTTACTCTGATGTACAACTCTTCCGAGGAATATTGTCCAGGGAAAATAAATTCTTATTTATTCTTCACTTCATCCTATATCTTTGAAACGAAGTTCATCAGCTTAATCCTTAAAAACCAAATTATACGAATATCTTATGCAACAACATAACATTTGCAGGTGGGTATTTGGTTATCACAAGTAAATAGTAGTTGTTAACGTAAAATAATTACGAAAAAAGTGAACTAAAGACGATCAAAATTATTAAAGTAATCGACAAATCAGAAACGTGTATGTTAAATGGCATTGACGACTACTGACTAGTAAATTTGTACTTAATTTATGTAACGCCTTTTGTAAAAACCGAGCATATTTTTTTCTCTAAATGTACTTGGTAGTAGGTACAGGCCATGCCCTAAATCAATACACTTGTATCTATCTATCTATTTCATAGTTTGGTTTTCCTCATCTGTTTCACATTGCTCACCATGATTCGTGAAATGCGCAGTTAAAACTCACCGTAAATGTATATTTCGTAAATGGATATTTTCATTGAATCCCCTTCCTCGTATTAAGGAAGAAAAGAATGGTGGAATATGAGTGGGAAAAAAAAGGTGGCGAAGGATATGTGGGGGTGGGAGGAAACGGACGCACTCCCATGAGTGAGGAGTGGGCAAGAAAGAAAAGACAAAAAAGGTGAGAAAGAAATAGTAGCTAAGACCACGACAAGAGAAGAAGCAGACGAGAGAAATGTGAGAGGCACAGACAGGCAGCTGATGACGTAGGAAAGCACATCACAGGTTGAGGCTCAGAGAACGAGTGAGTGGTTTGTATCTGATTACCTTCCCCTCCCGCATTGGGGGTGACACAACTACTACGGACGACTATGCTGAGGGCCGCCACGAGGACTCTCACGAAACACGCAAAGGTAAGGTTGCAAGAAATATTCAGATATCAAACGCTTTGACTTGACACGGAAAACCGGAAAATTAAAATTCCCAAATAAAATTAAGAAAATAGACATCAGAAGTGATATATTTAAATACTTCTCCTATTTCCATAGCTCAGTCAGACACTAACAGAGTAACGACAAAGCAACCGTCAATGGTAAAATATAATAGTGACATCAGGGATAGAAGGATTAACTTTGCAATTCCACATTGTAAAAGATTTATTTATTCAGTAAATAAATCTTTTACAATGTGGAATTGCAAAGTTAATCCTTCTATCCCTGATATCAAGGAATTCCACCAAGTGAGGTCTGAAACCATCGTTTATAATAGTGACATATTTATCATATACTTTTTCACTCACAATGAAAAATAAAGGATAGTTATCAAATACCCCCAAAACAAACGTCCTGGTGGTGACTTGTGGGGTAATTTGTAAACGAAGAGGATGATCACTGGAACAAGATAAAGGGAACATACAGCAGATCAGAGAGAATTATAACCTCGCCGTGACGTCGTGAAAAATCAAGGACAGTAGTAAGAGAGAAAGTTTGAAAGTATTTCCCTCACATGACCTACTAGACTACGTGCAAAATATAAATAATAATTACTCATGATCATTTTTGTTGATACTCCGCTCCAGAAAAATGTGTCCCCTTCATGAAATTGAGCCCCAAAGCAAATAATACCAAAAGTGAAGGATTTAGATATTTCCAGACAAATTTTTACATTTAATTCACCCCAGGCTTCAGGTCATCATCAGTCCTAAAGACGAAAGGATAATCTATCATAGAAACGTCGGTCGAAATGACGATGTCAACTAACAGAGAAACATGAAAAGAATGCACCAAGGAGGACTAGTGCCAGCAAGTTCACTGCGTGGAAGAAATTTTTTCATAGCATATAACTCTTCTAGTCTATGGCCTAACGTTGCACTCTTCTTCGACCGGGTTTGAGGCTCACAAAGTTCAGTCGAGAGGGCGGCACGGGGTTACACCCTCAACTGGAGTAAAATCGTCCCGTGCAACACACTGGATTGGATTGCACTGTACTTCGTATGTGTATGGATGGAAACAAATCACAGAGTAGCAAGGGTTAGAGAACGAGTGGGAGTGGTGTTTTGTCGCAGTCTCTAAGTTCCTTCCTCGTATTTGGGCAAGGGCGGGGATTGAAGGGGAGTGTGGGGGGTGAGATACAGGGTTCGTCCCCTCTCAATCCCCGGGGAGGTAGGAGAATAGGACCCCAGGGGTTAGGAGGAGGGATGTAGGAGCAGGTTTCCGCAGAGAGAGAGAGAACCCCGGCAGGAGGAGAGGAGGGAGGGAAGGAGGGGGAAGGACCGGTGGGGGAGAGAAGAACGGGATATGGCAGTCGTCCACGCCCACGCGGAAAGTGCACACAGATACGGGGTTGAGTGGGTGGAAGGAAGTTTCCGGCCGTGGGAGGAGAGGGGGAGGAGATGGGGGGCTGGGAGGGGTAGGGGTAAGAGGGAAAGATACCCTGAGAAGAGGGGGGGGGGAGAAATACAGATTGCAGAGGCGGTGGATGAGTATGTGTGTGGATGAACCAACTGACTTCGAGGGGGGCGTGGCCATCGATGTACCCAAAGTAACTGGATTGGGTAAGGTCTGAGATTTTCTAGGAGAATGTTAAAGATACATGATTCAGGGGTTTCCTCCTGGCTGTTGATCTACACCGGCTTTCCAGAAAGGTATTTAGCGATGGTCTTCAATGTCAGCACAGTTCAACACCATCAACCGGTGTAAAACTCGTAAGTTCTTCATCTCAAGTGGATTAATTGCTACAAAGAAACATGACAGGTGATAAAACGATAGATGGAGACATTTTGGTAGTTTCCCATTCTGGATCCTAAGGCACTTAGACCTGTTGATTGTTTAGATGGCAGATAATTTGGGCAGGTATGAGAAGGTTGGTTGATTGGCAATGGAAGAATGATTACAGAATGTTAGAAGAGTAAAAACAAACCTGGCATCGGCGTTAGCCTGTTCTAAACGCAGGGGGTCAAGGCGATATCGGCTTAGCGTTCCGTCCGACGAACGGAATCAAAAGGCTCTCCGCTCTCCAAATAGCACCTAGGTATAGCAACTCATTCGTCGAATTTTGTGTTTACCTGAAGAGCCCTATAGCTTTTCCAAAGGCCAGGATGTCTCCAATGAGTGAATTTGGGGATATCGGGGATATCTCTAGGTTTCAAAAAGGGAATACTCGTACAAATATTTCGAGTCGTAGCTATCGCTGGGCATTCGCCCACGATGGGATGTGATTTTCTCATCCTCGTAGCGCCGACTTCGACTTATTTGATGCTTCTTCACCGGGCAATGACCAGTTAGCTGCCGTAATATACACTACAGGTACAGTAAAGATCTCTAGGGGCTCCTTAACTAGTCGATTCATCTAGTGAGATGACGTTCTGCAGACAGCACAGGCTCGCTCCTTCATGTCAGAGGCATTTTGGGATCGTAGATCTTTGACAGTCAAATGCGCAATGTCAAAATGTTGTAGATACGTCCAGAGCTCTGATATGCTGCAAGTAAGAGCGCCAAAGAGCAATCACAAAGCCCCACTGGCCGGCGATGAGGAATATGATTGATGTGGACTTCTTCACAATAGGAGAGTGACGTCTGATAACTAAAACTTTTCAAAAGACCACAATGGAACGAGGAACATTCCGACTGGAAGAAGTTCGTCGTAACGTCAGCGAAACGTTGTTACCAGATGACTAAACGTGTAGGAAAACCAGAGAATCTTCAGTTCGAATACCACTCACCACATAGTTTCAATCCCAACAAAATTATCCGTCAAACGAAGTCATTCGGTGTCCACCAAATAAATGGTGGTTCTAGTTTTGCCCAAATTAGGAATCTTCTACAACGTCTCCTTCACACTAAATCTACTTCCCGAAATTAAAACTCTTTTAATGTCGCCGTATCTTTTGCCCCTCATGTACTGCCCAAAATTACAATCACTCCTCTCCATTTCCCAAGATTACCTGACACTCTATTCTACATCATATTCTACAGCATACCGCTCCCCTACAATGCACCCTCCACTCACTTCAGTCGCCTACCAAGAAACAATGAGAAAAAATGCGAAGCTAATGGAGCCAAATTCTTAGTATTGTTGAATGTTTAGTAATCAAGGCTGTTTAAGGAGGCAGAAATAATCGAGTTTCACATTATGTGCATATACATTTATATACACAGGGTATATATACAGTTATATACCCACGGTTGTTGCTAATAAAGAAAATTCCAGGATTAAAAAAAAAATCCCGAACAATTTCAGCAGCTCGCTGAAGACGTGTATAGAAGGGTTGGGTGGGCAGGGAAGGGAAGAAAGAGTGAGTAAAATGAATGTGATGAAGTGAGGTAGGAGTGAGGACGTACAGCGAGCTTCAGGAAGTGTGGTCCCACAAACATAAAATCTTAATAGCGTTAAAGCTTATCTCCATACCGACCCCAACCAGAGGACCACTCTTAATAATTATAATACGTGCTGCAGCATGGCGGCAACTGTTCAACAGGATGCGCTCGTTCCAGAGAGTTATTCACATCGATGGGCGTGACTCGGGAGCACTACGGGTGAACTGTATAAGTCGGTCACATCTCCACCAAGGCTACATACAGCTCGGGACTATTTCATGAAATTTGCTCCGCAATTTTTTTCCGAGTTCGCCGCTCGGAGTTTTTAGAGAAGTTATCCAGGAAAAAAGCCCGTTACCGTGTCCAATTACTTTTTGTTTCGGTCGCATCTCTTCAACCGGTTTCTTCGCCAAAAAATGCACCGCCGCCTTCAATCGGATTAACGAGCCACTAAATGAACGAGAAAACCTGCCAAGTGATTGGAATTAATTTCGGCCAGAGGCCTCCAATTGCTCCAGTTCTCATTCGCAGGTGACGGCCCAACTGTAACTAAGTGCTCGAGGCAATTAACTTCACCAAAAATATTTTTGTGAGAAAATATGATTTCGTGCATACTTCGCGTAACACTACAAGGTAAGCACCTAACTACAACGCATGCTTGCTTCAGAAACAGCGATGATAAGAGGCACCAATGAGGCTGACTAGATCCGTTCATCAACATGGCGGGTGAGTTTAATAGTTTTTCGATGCATTTTTCTTTCTCCAGTCCCATTCCCAACGGACGCTTTTTCATCCCCCATTCCTAACAAATCTTTAACATCTTTTATACGAGCGCTAAACCTTTTTAATACTAACCATAGCCACACCGTACCCTCACAGGTTATTTGCAGAGCCATAAACCTGAACGCTCCGACTGTGAATTTACCGTGTATTCAAGTATGCTTTCAACTACATATTACCAGAAAATCCACATTGCCGTCCAAGATTGTATACCAATTTCAAGCGTCAAAGAGAAGTTCATTCAAGTAAACCGACAACGTGGCCCATTATTGTCGTTGGCAAGGCCCTTCGAGCGATTCCTTTAGTTTACATAGTCAACGTTCTCACTTTTAATTCGAAAATTTCCGCTTAATTCTCCGAAGAAATTAATAAAACCTCGCGTGATAGTGATTCACGACGCGCGAACTTCACTTTGACGAATTAAGAACACGCTCGAAGCATCGATTTTGCCTCGCGGTAATCGTGGAAGCTCGTATTCGATTGCAAGTGGCAAACTGAAGGTGATGCTTGAAGAAATTGTCGGCGAAGGCTTACGAGCAAGGCTGTCTCACGTCAACGTCGCCAAGCGTTGATTAGCTTTCTCAGTGGGCAAGGGTAGTCCCTTGTCTCAACCCTGTTTCCACCTCACGCTACTCACATACCAAACACGGCAGCGCCTGCAATACAATGCCTGGCGTGAGAGCCAGCCATATATCTACATGATATGGTAGTTTCTTTTTCTTGTAGCATTTTTGAGAAATAATTTTCTCAACAGGCGAAAGTTTTTTAAAATGCTCTCGGACGCTAAATAATTTCCTACTGCGAGTAATCACTGATCATTAGGGGTATAAATATTTTGCCGCAAATTTGAGAATGTTTCATAATTTCATCAAATCAATTGATTGTGGCGTTACGTTGTGGAACGAATGTGAAACGAACAAGAAAGAATTACTCATAATAAAAACGGTATACAGTTCTACTATGTTTTAATGCTGTCTACCGGTTTCGAAGCTATAGCGTCATTTTCCAGACAAACGTTTTATTATGAGTTCCTTCGTTTCATAATTTGTTGTAGAGCCGGGCATCAAGTGGCGATTATGTTAATATCTCCGTTTATTTTCTTGAGAAAGTAAGTATTTAGATCTACTATTAAAGCACGGCGAAGTACACTTGCCTTGAGCTAACCCACGGCTAAACTTGCTTCGCACCCTTGCCGTGCTATTCAAGAAGAGAACCGACGAGGAAAACATCGAATGAGGCAAACTTGCCAAATGGTTGAATGGCCCAATCGGAGCGCGGCAGGGGGTGGACTTCCTTCATGTATGTATATACCAATTTAGAGGAAAGAAAGGTTTTGGGAACTGAATTTTAGTTAAGTTTTAATATAATAGATCATGCATGGAGACATACAAAATTCGAAAGTAAAGTAGACACGCGCAATGTACTGTTAATAACCTTTCGACTCCATCGATTACAATAATTGCAACTGATGTCACTTAGAAAGAAATAGATGAAACAATTAAAAGCCCAAGTATCAACAATATCATGGAATAAAGACCAACTTTTGTCTAAGAAGTTCAAACAGCGCCCTGGGCAAAAGAATAACGATGATGAATACGAATCACCCGGAAAACTCACGGTAGCAAATTAAGGCGGAATACATACGAAACAAAAGTCTCTATTACTGAAGCCACCAAACCCGTTCAAAAAGATGTTTTCAACTCTCCGAAGACTAAAGAGAGCGAAGGAGATGCATACGGAGCAAACATGGCGCGAGAAGTTCCACGCACGTGGTCCCCATCTGCCACATAAACAGTTCAGGCTATTTGGCTCGCAAGGGCGGTCGTTCTCTCGGGTGCGCGCACACGATTACGAAAAAAGAAACCAGAGAATTCATGAGAAGAGATTTCCTGGAGCCGACTTCCAGTGAAATGCCCAGCGGATTTGAAAACTTAATACATCCGGATAAAACAGGCATCGGGGGTAAATATACGGCGTAATATAGAGAGTGATATTACTTAAACATAAAAAAAACTCGAGTCAGATTATTCTTTCCATTTCTTCTTCCGGGATTAGACCGCGTCGTTGCTTTTCGGACGCTTCTCCTCCTCTTCAGGAGGCTTCTTCAGGTCGGAGAAGAGACCATCCACGACCAGAAGACGCCTCCAGGAGGGGAGGAGAAACTTTGTCAGAAAAACAACGACGCGGCCGAATCCCGGAAGAAGAAATGGAAAGTGTACCTGCCCTTAACAGAACGAGTCGGATTAGGTAAGAAATTACAAGTGAAATAAAACAATTACTAGAGACGTACCATGGAACCAGCGGTAAATACATGACGCAAGACAGATATTTGCGATACAAATTTTTAAAAACACATAATTCAGGTTAGACAAGACACCTCAAGTAAAATAAAATAAAAAAAACTCAAGTCGTACATTGTCATAAATTTACGCACAGCTACGATCTTGATATAATCTACACGAGTCGAATTCGATAGCAATTCGTCTAATGCAAATTAGGCCGAAGATGGCGGCTGGATGAAACCCGATTATAAATACTAATTAGCGAATTAATGCAGAAGATGGCGGTGGGATGTCTGTCGCCCCAATTGCATTCCCCGACGGCTGTAACACAGGTTGTTCAGTATACATCACACCAGGTATATTTCACATCACACCATACGATGAAATCCGCAACTATGCACAGACATAATGCTTCCATAGGATTGGGATGGTAATATTTCAGTTTTGAACACCCTTTCGGAGTAGAAATCTCAGTTCGTAATCCATTCATCCCTTTATACAGAAGTCACAGAATTAAGAATGATATGTTTACTAAAAAAGTGGCTGAATATAAAAATCAATTAATATCTTAAGCAATGCTCAACCCCAAGTATTTTTTCTCAGCAAGGAAACACCTGAGAAAAGAAAGAACTCAGAAAAGAAAGAAAGAAGAGAGAGCTTTTACGAAGGTTAACAACTAAAAAAACATTCGCACAGAGCACGATGAATAATACTTCTTTTTCGTTTGGGCACAGACTTGCATGAAACTTAGCCCACTTACTCTCATTATGGATTATTAGGATAATATTGAAACAAATTACATCACACAGATTTGGTTTTTGACAAATTGAATACCATTTTAACACGTACCCTTATGGAACATGGCATATATTTCGTAATATTTGGATGCAAAGATTTTCTTGTAAAAGCGAAATAACACATTAATTACCATCATAAACTGTTTCTAGCACATATAACGGCGTCATTCCGGGTCCCATGCTTGAACAAAAAACATTTCAAAAAGATTTCAAATGCCGCGACGAAAATCTACGAAAACTCTGGTCATAAATTGCTATAATTACGAAAAAAATTTTATATATAATTCTTGAATAATTTCCATCACTGCCTTTATGATCAGTTTCACCGCATAAAAATACGCACTTAAATGAAACGTGGTCCAAGAATTTTTTTTTCACTTCCATCAAAATGTAATTAAAATGAACCACGATTATCAATCCAGCCACCGTAAGAACTTGATCATTCGTTTGGTGCTAGTAAAATTTTTAAAAATCATTCCCATCTGCTATCACTTTCTGCAATCGTCCACGGAGGGAGAAGGGGAAGGGAATTTGAATCTTGATCGATTAACAAACATTTTATAGCATTAGAATCGATATGAACCTTCGTTCGATTTCTTGTTCTGGAGCGTACAGACTTTAAGAAACCAAGATGTTGAAGATTGACACGGAACATGACTGTTCCTAAACTGCACCCACATTTCGATACTTCACAGGTAAACCTACGGAATCCTAACGGCCATAACAGTAAAAAAAATGGTCAATGATGTGAAAACAGGCATTATTACATGAAAAAAGGTACAGAATTATCTAATATATCAATCAATTTTCTTTTTCCACAAGATTTCTAGACCTACATGAAAACTAAGTGCAACGCTAAGTGAAATGCAGTGCTAAGTGTATTCGATAATGATTGACTACAGGAAGAAAACCTCTAAATTAGCGCAATGATGGAACTAACAACAAGAGTTACTCTTGTAGAAACATCATCTCAGTTATCCGTGAAAAAACTGATTCAACATGAAGTCATTGTGATTTGTTATATCTTAACGCTTAAACGCTTCTAATTAGAATGAATAGTACAAAAAACACACAATGAAGAGATACTTTTACGGAAATCAATCAGCGCCCTATATTATGAGAAGAAAATAAATTGGATTTCAAGAAAAAATTGAAACTGTTTAGCACTTGAAAATATCACTGGCATGAGTGGGAAAAGCACCAAAAATTGTAAATTAATTATTGACAACATGAACATACTACCCTGCGAGCCACCGCATGAAAGTGTGACAGGGAGTGTTAGGACACCAGCCGTGTAAAGATGCAAGGGATAAGGTTTTGGAAGGTGAAATAATGACGTGTATTACGGGAGTGCATTAAGTGGAGGTCAGTTTTTTTAATGGTCACTTTTGTGCGTGAAGATAACGAATTTTTGTGCCTATCTGTTCGGCAATGCATCTCTCTTATTTTATCTGTCTGACCACGACATGTAGTGTGGCGCCAAAATGATATTCTGTGTGGCGCCCTGAAACACACCTGTTCTGAATTTCTCAAACAAAATAAGTCTAGCGCGCAGCCTCCGAATCTCTAGTGGCTTCCAACTTAATCCCTCTAAAAGCTGAGAAGCACTATGTGTTCGCTAGTAGCAGTTTTTAACGAAGCGCGTAGCTTTCCTTTGTATTTTCTTTATTTATTTGGTAAAATCCTTCTGTCCAGGGTCCCAAATGCTCGCGGCATATTCGAGGTGTGGCCTAACCAGAGCTACGTAGCATCTTTTTTTTTAGTTTTTCATCCGGGGACCTTTCTATTATACGCTTGATAAATCCCGGTTTATTTAATGCTGGGCCACAGATACTACTACTACTACTTTGCCATTTTCGTCCAATAAAGACTCCACCGTCGAATATTCGCCCTGGAGCTTTCTGAGAATGATTAGGCCAGAATGACTAGGGGTTTTCATTTAGTAATTCACCTGGGATTTTTTTCTTGAAGTTTCGTAAAATAGAACGAATAATTTTCTTCATTTTTGACCATTGAGCAACGTTAATTCCTTTCACCACAAGTTCCGTTGTTATGCCACATGACTAAATAGAATTTTTATAAAAGTTATGTTCTGTATAAGTAACAACACTATGGTTAACCATGGACAATTGTTTTATTTTAAATCTAAACGCCCAAGTGTTTCACGGCTGACTTGAATGGATCACGCCAATATCACTAAAGAATCATGCTTTCCCAAACCTAAATTAGCACTTTTATTAAGATGGTAAAATAAATCTCAATTATGAAATCATTAATACTCCTATTCCTGCTTAAAAATATCACTGAAACGACAAGCGCATGAGAAACACTCCTAAATTATGGCTTTATAATTACTTTTGCGACGAAAACATAAGCAAACTTAGTTCTTTTCGATCTCGCCAACTGTTGAAGGGGATATTTAAGTTTTTTTTTCACCACGATACCTCGGCGTTTCCTCTCAGCAACTGAGCACCTCATCCTCTTTCCCGACAACTCCCCCCCCTCTGACAAACGCAATGGGAACGAGAGAATGCGAGCGAGCAGACAGTTTTATGCGCCTTTTTACACTTGCGCGGTCACACGCACATGCAAGTGAGCACACCCAGGCCCTCTTGTGATTCATTTCGCGGGCACACACCCCGTGTCTCTCTTCCTTTTTTCTCTACACACTCGACGCGCTGGAAAACCGGGATGCGAGAGAGGGAGAGTGGGAGAGCAGGACTAAGTAAGCGTGAGTGCGTATGTGAGTGTGTACAGAGGGATGCTCGTGTCGCGAGGCGGATGGTTCCTCCTCTGCGGAATAGAGCATGCAAATGGAGGGTTTTAGCTCGATGAAGAGAGAGAGAGAGAGAGTCTAGGGAGAGGTGGGATAGAAGGAGGCAGGGAGACATCCCATGGTGCACCAAGTCATGATGAGGAGGACATATGCGAGCTTCGAAGACATGAGGGCATGGGAGGTACACTCAGAAAAAAAGAGGGCATAGGATGGAATGAACACCAGTTCTTAGCAGGGTTGATTAAAAAAAAAAACGCGGTTTAAAAAAAAAAAAACCCAGCCCACCTGTTTTTTGTATGCCGATATCTAATATTGGTGTGAATGTATGTACATAGTGTCTATTTTGGTATTTATCCTAGCAGCCACATTAAGATGAAATGAGATGAGTAAAATAAAATGTGAAGAGCCACTGCAACAATTGCGGGGCAAGCGTTGAGACGACAGTGAAAGTATGACTGCTGCAGATCATATAAGCTGAAATCAGTGGGCATTCATACATGCCCTTCCTTAAACCATTTCAAAATAAACTATTCAAAAACATTTCAATTAACACTAATGGTTTAATTGTCAAAAATAAATAATGTTTAAAAAACCCAATGAAACCCAGCTTTTTCTGGGTTTAATTGGGTTTTTTAAGTGGTTTTTTTTAAAAAACCAACCTGGGTTTTTCTGGGTCGGGATTTTTTACAACCACCCTGGTTCTTAGACCCACGACATACACAAACACATACAACTGCTTGTGCCAACCGCCTGAGGACGGATAGTTTAAACATAATTTTTTACTATACCTCACTATCGAGGTTATAATTTAAGCCAGTGAAAATATAAGATTCGGAAGGCTTCGAAGACATTAGAGTAGGGGAAGTGGATCCAATAAAATTATGGCAAAGGGTAGAAGGAAATCAAGTTCTTAGATCCACGACCTGCCCAAATACACTCTTAAGCTGGCGCCCACTAACAAGGAGTTAGTACGGATAGTTCCAGAGAAATGTCATTTCTTTGGTATCACAAAATCGAAGTTGCAATATCAACCCTTGAAAGTAGTCATCGAACACGAAAGAGAATCAATAAAGTTTAAATCGCTTAAGGAATTCCCACACAAGACGATAAAAAGGTAGTAATTAAAAGGATGACCAAGGTGAACCACGAAACGCTCCAAAGCAACTATTTACTACCCAGGGGAGAAGAGGGACAGTTTTTAAATCTTCGTCCCTTCTCCAACATAACGTCTCCAACGAAGTATAATGCCATACGTCAAAAGACGCCATTTGCCAGTAAAGAAAAATAATTAAAGTTGAAACGACAGCATTAATATCAGGACTAGAGAGTGAAAGACATTTATTACCCTCTAATTAATCCAAAGTCCTACATTAATACATTAAATAAAAGGGAACTTTATTCTTTTTACCCGTGGCTTCCTGGAATTGGTCATTTTGATATATTTTCTTAATATAGAACCTAATTCTTACATTGCTGAGTAACCTAATGTGTTTGCTTTTGAAATTGAAAAGTTGGAGGAAAATTACTCAAAAGCATTCATCTTAGACTTCATTTGCTCATGTTACTTAATAGTGGAAGACTAAGCGTAGTCTATATTTTTCGGCATATGATTCCGATACTTTTGGTTTATAAATCTTTATTACCGAGCGGATCACTTATTGCCAACACTAACCCCTCGGAAATACACACTTGGTATGGTCATCATCATATAAATGATTTAGTAAGTCTTACGATATTATGTATCGAAGCTTTATTTTACTCGACATAAGTGCCCCTACTATTTTCAAGTAATTTTGTACGACGCTTTGGTTGGCACTAAGTTAAG
Source organism: Ceriagrion tenellum (assembly GCA_963169105.1). Classification (NCBI taxonomy): domain Eukaryota; kingdom Metazoa; phylum Arthropoda; class Insecta; order Odonata; family Coenagrionidae; genus Ceriagrion; species Ceriagrion tenellum. The sequence goes on from OY720632.1 coordinate 109,145,974, forward strand.
CTACGGTTTGATATGTTGGGGTGGGGCCCACAAGACGACATTGAACCCTGCAGTAGTGCTTCAAAAAAGTTAATTAGAATAATTGCCAATAAATATCGTTTTGAGCCTTCTTACCCTCTGTTTGTTAATCTTAAGTTATTGCCATTAAGATACATGTTTGTTTATAAAACTTTAAAGTTATTTTTTTTTGCGAATTGGTAGTTTTCCAGCAATTTCTGGAACCGAGCATGGTTATAAGTCACGTAGGAACTGTAACTGTTTCATTCCTAAGCCTAATCTTTCATTATTTAAAAGATCATTTCTTTATTTAGGGCCTAAAATCTTTAATAATTTACCTTGTTCAATAAAACAGATAAAGAGTATAAATAATTTTTGTAAAAAGGCTAAAGATTGGTTGTCATCCCATCATGATATAAATGTTCTTTATTGATGTGTGTGTGAAAATATATATATATATATATATATATATATATATATATATATATATATATATATATATATATATATATATATATATATATATATCTTGTCTATAAGTTATACGTTGTACGATGTTTACTTTGTTTATTGTTAGTTTCTGAAACGAGCATGTAAAAAAATCTTGTTTGCTCTTTTGTATTTATCTCTTCTTATTTGTTTTTATAAGATATATTTTTGCCACGTGTCATACTCAATGATGCATATTTATAATAAAAAAAAGTTACATTTTTGTGTGACTAGCCTCGCATTAAATTTAAGGATGGTAGCTTCCACACTGGTTTTTTAACCATTGAAGCTACCTAAAGCTCCTTTCATTGTTTTGTAACAGAATTTGTACATTGAAGTAATTTGGAGTAATAAATTCATTCATTTATTCGTTCCCTTCCCCACACAGTAAAACGATTTTTTGGGCACAAAACTATTTAGGATATGTTTTTCCTCAATTATGAAGGTATGAACTCATTTCCCGCATTGAATAAATAGGCTCATACGAATACTGGCAATCTCATGCATTATTCCACGCTTACCAAATACATCACTGCCCATTCACTTTAATGAAACCCTAATTATATTTAGTTGTAACAGAAGTGTATAATCTTGGGGAAATAAACGCCTACCACATTAGGAGAAAGTACACCCATAACAGTCTGCATGGCTTTCTGCCAAGAATGTTTTCCGTATCATTTACGAGGAATGCTGAAAATGAGCTGACACAAGCGGAACTATCGCTTCAGGCTAAAAATACGCTACGTACGAGAAAAATTAGGCATTCATGTCATTTCTCGCTCTCTAATCGAAAACACGCGCGATGACTTTATACAGCCCGCATGACTCCGCGTCTCCACCAACTCCTTCCGTCATCGTGAAAGTGAAAAGCAAGCACAAACAAGCGGAACTATTTCATTTCAGGCCCCAGACGCAATTCGCCAGACAAAACGTGAGCAATTCATTAAACCTGACGCTTCCGCTAGCGTATCACTAAGAGCAAAACGCAACGTCATCACAATTAAGAAAGCAGTCGGCCCGTTCTATTGCCACTAAAAATAGGAACATCAAGTGATATTGAGAAAGGTCAGTTACTCTTTCGTATTAGTTCGGCAGTTAGTCGTTTTAGATATGTACATCACATAATTCAAGCTGCAACAGTTCCCCGAAAACCAAAATGTTCTTCTAAATCTCTTCTTCGTTCTTTTCGTGTTGCTGGGACAAGGTTGTGGAACAGTATTCCTAAGGACAGTGAAGATTCCACCTCACTGTGCATTTTCAAGAAAAACCTTTTTCACCATCTTTATGTTCTAGAAAAGGAACAATAAGAAATGATAACCCCATGAATTATAGGGTGAAAATTTACTGTTTCTCCATTTAATATGTTCCCACTTTTTAAAATAATAACTTAATTCGTAATGCATGAGCTCCATTACTATAATGAATTCAATAAATATTCTTTACTTTACATCCGTTACATTCTTGATGAACATTTTTTCTGCGGTCTTATACTTGCAACGTAGAGAATCGGGACATGCTCTCTCAATTTGATTTTCCCATCTAATCTTCTTGGAGTGATTAATGCCTCATTGATTACCTGTCTATTGATAAGACTAAAGACATTTTGGCATTTGTATTTATAGTAGAAAACGTAAGCGGGTAGCTATTTTTATATCCTTCACAAAGGAAATGTTTACCCTACTTGCCAACCATGGAATTGGTTGCATTTTCAAAGACTGTAACTCATTTCAAAGGAATAACTGCGAGACTAACAGGCTTAATTAATTCTAAGGGGTCCAGGGCCGTGGAAAGCAATATAAAAAAACATAGGGCATTATAAATCTAGCTTTCTCGCTTCCCAGCTGATGCGTTGATCCAAATAAAAGGGTTAACGTTGAAAGTGAAGTCTTACACATTGAAGGTAAGTATGCACCTTTCAGTAAACGATCATTTTCAAGAATTTCTGGAGCTTGGAGTCGTAGACCTAAATATGTACGTGGAGTGGTGTAAGAAAAGGCTACAAAAGTCTTCCTAAATTTCTCACCAGTTTCCGGTTCTCTAAAAGAGGGGCAGAGAACTGCAGAGATATCGTAGCATGGGCGAACAACACGGAAGACTTTTCAACGCCTTCCATCACGTATTCCTTCTCCATTACATTATCCAACAGTAGGTTCACAACTTTCAGTCACGAACAAAGAGAGACGGGGGACATCTCTTCTATCCACCACGTGATTATAAAAAAAACTCACCCATCAACTGCAATCCCGAGAAAAAACAACCCACTAACTTACTTCCCCCGAAGTTCATGATGCAATTCGGTCATTTTAACACGCAGTAGTTTGTTATGGAGTGACGAGAACGCTCACTGAAAGGACCAGAGTGACCTTTTTTTACACCCTTACTCGCCCACACTTTGCAGAGGAAAGTATCAACACACTCATTCCTTCCTTGGCCCACTCACCACGCCGCCGTTCCAGATTGCATGGCGAGGGAGAAAAAAAGAGCACGAAGATTGAGCAAGAGATGCATTTGATGTTCAGCGACAAGAGGGCCGCCACGCCGCCGCCGCGCGCTCGTAAAAGGCTAACTCCTCGGAAACAATTTTTTTCCTCTTCCTTCCTCCGCTCCGAGACGACTTATTTCAGCCGCTCGGATGCACAGCGGACGAATGATCGATCTGCGAGTCTTTCTCCCACGACTGAGCCCAAACAACTAATTGGAGCTTTACTACTGCTTGTGAGACCTACTAAGAATAAATAATTAAAGGAGGCGGAGGCCATATGACTGAATGGATCAATAAAAATGATGAATCTTGCAATTTTCTTTGAGTGACAAAAATACTTCCTTTACGGATGAGAATCTTTTTCTACCAGAAATATAGAATAAGAAACGCAGTCGAAGAATATATTTTCACAATATTCAATCGGAAATAACTTTTACAAAGATTACACTTAATGGATCTAACACGACCCGGGTTTCAACGACTTATGGTCATCATCAATTGCAATGGCCGGCAAATATAATTAGGGGTTCATTACAGGAACAATTAGAAATTTTAAAGAAGCTGTTTGACCCTGGAGTCACTCTGATTAACGCATATTTTTCCCTGCATTATCGCCTATCCTATATTGATACAGTTGCTTCCCTCCCCCATTCTCCTTCCCTTATTCCTCCATCAGCTCCCCACCGTACACAACTCATTAGCAATACCCAGTGCCCTTGAAAATATTTTTGCGATGACTCCCTCCACCTCCCAACATTCCCTTTCCTCCCCATAACCCGCCCTGGCTGTGGAAATGTACATAAAGAGAGACGTTGTGCCGAGAAAAACACCTGATGATGACCATAAATCGTTGAAACCCGGGTCTTGTTAGATGTGTTAAGTGTGGTCTTTGTAAAAGTTATTTCCGATTAAATATTGCGAAAATATTGAGTGCCACAAAGTTACTGATGAGAGTTTTATTTACACGAATTTATTATTTGATAGTCCATTACATTTATTGTAATTATACCTTATTTACACAATATCAGAGACTGTGCACGATTTCTATTGAATTAATACATTTTTCCCTCAATAACTAAAGTAAAAGGCCAATGGTTCAAAAACTAGCACGAGACCGTCACTCCATTTTATTGACGGAGTTCGCTTCTCGTATAATTTATTCGCAAACATTTCATTCGGCACGGGTAGAAAAAATACCACTTTCTTCTTCTTGACCGATCCACGCATTCACGCTCCTTTAATTTAATTAATGAATACCGCTGAAAATGAATTTGCTGACGTTATCCAACGGTTGATATATTTTCAAATGAACAGCAAGAATATGAAAAATGTCAATATGATAATATTGAGACAGGACCACCTCAATCCAGAGAGGAAACCATGACACCAGTCATTTGATCCAAATGGGAAAAAAGCATAGCTTGAAATTTTCATCATGCACGTTTCTGTTGCAGCGAATGGAAGCGCAGTTTACCGCGTTAAATATCAATTTCATACAATGGAACGATGATTTTCTCTCATTCAAATAGAGACGACAGACACTTTGTACCTCAACACCGAGCTAGAGGCAGCAATCATTTTGAATGTGAAAAAAACTAACCCAAGAGCACAGTGATTTCGTTCGCAGTTGCAACGTACACGATTCATGAGGAAAACGCTACATAAATACGACACTACAGCAAGCCAAGGTTTCTTTCTAGAACTATATGAATGTAGCTGCTGGATCCATGAGTACTCTTTTACTGGGCTTGAATTAATAAAAAGATTGTCCACCGAATATTTTTTTAGACCGCGTGTTGATAAGTAAAGGCGTGATTCTCGAATATCTTTCACGTCTAAACGCGAAGTATAGTAAAATATTTAGAGAACTTGACCAAGTTTTAATTTAAAGTTAGTTCATATAGCTGTTAAAACGCATTTCGCCTGACATCGTTGAATCCATGATTGAAACTTACAAACATATCCGCGAAAATTTTATAATTCAATAAAGCAAAATAATTTCGGCAAGTTCCTATTTTTTCCATCGGAAAAAAAAGAAAGGAAGTATTCCATTTTGTAAGGCACCCCAAAATTACATTCTACACAGGCCTCGTCTTTAAAAAGACCAACAGGATAGAGCAGCGAATTAAGTTCTTCAAAAGCGCCAAGAATCGGAATAAAATTAATTTCCACCACCAATGCGAACTCCCTATGCACATAAGCAAAACCGGACCACCTATTCCAACGTCCTCCGGGAAAACGCAAGACTGTGAAAGGGTTACCGATTAGTCTTTGATATGACACAACACGTGAAACACCCACACACGCAAAAGATGGATTCTCACCACTAGAAAAGAATAATGACGGATAGGTGCCTAGCTCTTCTGTACTGATCGAGAGAAAAAGGATGATAAACTGTGCTATATTGAACATCACAACTCACCGTCATACACTTCCAGTTCCAAATAGACACGACAAGACGTTTCTTACCTAGAAAGAGAAGAAATCTTGAATTAAAAAGAGGGAAGAATTTGTAATAGATAAACAAATAAATTACCTTTTTTCTCAGTTAATGGGAATCTGTTATCATTCCAGGTCCAATTTTATCCCCACTGGACTGACCCAACAACGTTTTATATTCAAATATATGCATCGATTTGAAAAAAAATGTTCCCACGCTCCGATAACCGCCGGCATTGAAACGAATGATTTCCTGAACCACAACAACGCCAGTATTGGAGTGACCTTCCTACCGCAGCACGAAACGCAGGGATCGATTTGGCATTCCTTCATTATCATTCACTTGGCATGTGATTACACAGCAGAAAAACAAATTGGTTAAATATATAGCACTATTTTACTCATTTTTAGCCGCATATATATTTATGGTGTTCGATAAAATAAAATTATTCCTCTAGCGCCCATTTTACGGTAAAAATATCGGGGAGAGGCTTTCTCATTTAATAATAAATCGCCGTGAGCCATTGGTTACACGCAGTCTCAACGTAAATGATAGTTTTTCTATTTAGCACATTAAAACAGAGATTTCACAGTAGTTCTTCAGGACAATGAGTCACTCAAATTTTCTTCGAGGCATTTTTTGGAACGATTAAAGGAATATCGAAGGTGACCGCACTAAATACCATCAATACCATTACAAAGTGATGATCATCACCAATAACAAAGTGAACGTAACCGTGGATTTCTCGCCGTTATGTATCTTGGAAACATCCAGCATCGTATTTCTAGGGGGCGTGGCAACTTTCCCGCGACGCCTGTGATTTCAGGGTCGAGGGTGAGCATGAGTCATTCTCCACTCGATCTGAGGGCTGACCAAAGTAGGGCATCAGAATGAAAATGGCAGCAAGAGAAAGGGGCGGAATAAAATTGTTGGAAAAAAGAGAACAGCGGAGAATATAATGGTAGGATGGTTACATGGGAATCTGTGTTAGGCGAGCGTAGGCATGGATCTTCGATGCGCGAGTGGGAGGATAAAAAAAGGTCACATGAATGAATCAAAATGGCAGACCACGATGTAATCAAGGAGACTACGTTCGGGCTTTATTTGAGACGGACTGAAAGCCAGCAGAATGAATTTGGAAATAGGATGAAAATATGTGCCAGCATCATCAGTTCAGCAAAATAAAATAGGTAACTGAGAGTAATCATAAAAAAATTTATACGCGTTCGTAGAGTACATTTTATGGTTGGAGTGGAGGCACATCTGTCTCTTTGACCACGAAGTACGTTTTCTGCTTTTCTTTTTTCTCTCGGAGTGAACAATGTAAATAAAAATGATCACTAAGCTCAAGAAGATAAATTCAAGTTATGTTAGTACTAAAATACACTTATTCATCAGTGTTTATAATAATTAATTCACAACTGCGTAATCACGAGATGCAAGATTTGTACATAATAAATAGTTTTTGATCAGATATCAACTCGCACCTTTAAGCATATAATTGGGGAAGCTATACAGCGAAAATAATAGCCATCAAGGTGAGAAAAAAGGCCCGATGAAATATTGTACCGATAACAGTAAAATCTGCCGTGACTAGAAATTTTCCTGAAGTCCGCGAACTCGAAGAATTATGCGTTTATACAACATCGCAATCATTAGCACGAAAAATTGGGGCAGCAAGCACAAGTAACTTTATTCCGGGGCATGAAAATGTTGTTCATCACATTGGCTGAAAATTAAGTTGAAGATGCATACTTCAGGAGCCTTTATTTCATCCCTAATCATTTGTACTCAACTGTGATTATCCTCGTTTTTAGAAGAAAATAGAGCTCAAGATATATTTATTAAACTAAAGGAATCATTCTAGCCTAATGAGTAATTTTTAACTGTTCATAAAAGTGAGAAACATGAGAGCTCACGTGAGCTCATAAATATAAAAAGATAGAGATATATATCTACAATAAGGATAGCATATCACGTAACTACTTGCCATTGCAATAAACTTCTTCACCCAAAAAGCATTGAAAAATATTCAAAATACGAACCAGAAAATATTTTCCATTCACTTCAGGGTGACTATGGTGACAAGCCCAAGAAATAAAGGCGACACATTCGATACCGATAATCTATTAAAACAGTCAAAGGTACAATCAAACTTTTGCTATCGCATCAATGAAGAGTGATTCCTAGTTCCATCCAAGTAGGAGCCCGAACAGATTATCCGTACCTAAAGATTTTTATCATCAAGGTCGACTATTGACCTTACAATTAGTTACCGCTGACGCATATTCATAAAGATGATATACATAACTCGTTGAGAAATGCAATTTGTGTCTAGCAAGACCGACGTTTATTACAAAGGCTTCTGCGATTTTCCTGTAATTTAAAAATTTTTCGGGTTCTCCCCTCGTTGCAGCATATCAGTGGTTGCCGAGGGTTGTCCACTAATTCCTGCAAAACGATTGTCCTGTACTAAGCTGGAACGCAGGAAGAGCCCGAATAATTCTAAATTACAAGATGGACGATTATCCGCACCATTGGATTTAACTGGCGGAAGAATATTAACAAGTTGATTGATTATAACAATATGATTAATGGACAGTTGCCGGAACGACACACATGTGTCCCGTAAAGTTATGGGAACCATAAATCATGGCAACCATTCAATAAGTATTGCAGAAACATTCAATAACTAATAACTTAATTGGTCTCATAACTTATGGCATGGAGTAATGAGTTCCACAAGAGCATGAACCGCTTGGAGACATAATTCCTAGATTTAAAGTTGTTTTGGGACAAATGACCAGTTTGTTTACTCTTACTGACTAATTATTATGAGCACTAGCAATTATTCATCGGCTAAACTTTCATAATTTTATCCGGCGGTAGAAAGTTAAATCGAATATTACAAGCAATTAACTATTGGTAGATAAGTTATGTAACTGGTACATGTGTTCCTGCAAACCGAATATTTTTATGAGGTCCATAATTTCATGGATATAATAACTATTGAGCCTATATCTAAATGTTCTAGCAACCGGTCATAAGGGAATGTATGACGTAGCCGATTACAACTAAGTCATGCATTCCAGGAGGAAAAAGTGGGGTCCGGCCAACAAAGAGTTGCGTTTGATGGAGAGGGGTTAATGGAGAGGTTTAGAGAGCCTTTGACGTCACAGGGTAAACGAGACCGTGAAACAAGAATAACGCCGGCGCCAATCCGCCCAACTCTCTAACCCTGACATTGAGCTCGAAGATACGTAACAAACATAATAAGTGGCTCTGCGCGGCGGTTTGGTGTTGCAATGCATAATTCCACACTTCCTGCCCTACAAAATTCTGTCTCGGAGAGAATTTTTGTGGTTTACCATCTATCACGAGAGGGAAGTCACGCAAATGTCCCGCCACGACGACCGGCGAAATACAATCATCACGCGAAGCAATGGATTTCCACCTGAAAAAAAGATAACTATGGGAAAAACGAGATGGAAAGAGGTGAATAAGGGACAGGAAAACACGGCCAAGAGGAAACGTGAGGTGAAAAGCACCTTTCCCGCTAAATAAATATCTCCAAAATATAAATTATTCAAAACTGTATGTGATCCCTGAAACCTTGGAATGTTAGGCAACTTGTTTCTTTTCGCATTTCCAAGATAAGCGAACCACAAAAATCTTCTCTGAGAGGGTCACAAACTGATGTACAGTCTCCAGATCTGTAAATGTGGAAACCGCCGTGAATACAAAGTCGATCTTCACTCCACGAAATAAATGGTGGCAAAAATACATGAATGGCTTCCTTTTTCGTAGCTATAGAAAGCAAGAACATAAGAAGCTCTCTTTGCCAATATATACGCTGTTTAGTCAACATGGTTCAAGTCATGACGCTTAAACGCTTCTCGTTCAAGTCATGTATGAACTAAAGCAACAGGGCGAAGCGCTGCCAAAAACGAGCCTTCGCTGTCGTGTAGTTGGATGTACAATAAATTAAACACGTCCCGCGATTAAGTAGCCATTATATCTCCTAACTATGATATTTTGTTCTTTCTCGGCGAATTAAATGCATAAATTGTTCTCGGGTTTCCCTCCGAGTAAGGATTTTGGCTGCTGCCAACGTTTCGACGGAACACTCCTCCACCGTATTCAAGAGCAATGAATTCTCTGGATTAACTCAAGAGCAATTTAGCAATTCATAGCTCAGAAGACGATGGAGGAGTATTCCATCGAAACGTGGGCAGCAGCCAAAATCCTTACTTGGACAGAAACACGAGAACAATTTATACATATCTCCTTAATGTTTCGGCATTTTTTAACACAACGCTTCAACAAATGTACCCCACTGAGTGCCTGGCACGTAATCGCACTTCCCAGCACATGGAGGTTTAACAAATACTCTTCCATCGATATGGCGCCAATGGCTTTTAGTAGCTTAGCGCCGCTAAACCCAGTTACTTGCGTACATCGATGGGGTCACTTCCGTGAAATAAAAGATGAAAAAAAATGTAATGGTGGATCCTCGGAATGGCGTTTCCCGGAATCGCAGCTATTTCGCGTCGCTTACGCGAAGCGCGGGGAAAAACGAACATTGAAAAGAGTAGCGCTTCGCGCGAGCTCGGTGATAACACCGAAGCACACAACTGAAATATGATTCACATAGTAGTCGCCTCCTCCTCCTCCTTTTCCGATGCTTCCCCTCCTCACCCCACATCCACGGCTCCCTCCACTTTTATGAGCGCCTTATAGGTCAAGTTCGATAACGTGGATCTCGGACGGAAGAAAGACTTCCGCAACAGCGACCTTCCCCAGAAACGCAAGTCGCGCGACAAATAACCAAGCAGACACATGAATGCGGTCGCGCGCACGTGTGCACACAGACAGAGACAAAACTGCTAGGAACGAACCGTGTCTGTAAACACAGCTGATGAAAAGACAAGGTTGGGAGTCACTGTAGACTAAACAACAGGCTAGGTTTCGAGTAAAAAAAATTTAAATCGCAAGAGCATCAGAGTGCCTCGGGCGGACATCCCGCACTACATTCATAGAACGGACACAAGCGACAAAATGACGGAAATACAGTGGAACATGCTAGCACATGAGTCCTTTTTTATTATACATTATACATAATTTATATATAATATAATATTAAAATTGACAAAAGGCTCGGCGAAAATTTGACAAAAAAAACATGATACTAAAATTGAAAAAAAAGGATATGACAGCTAACACGCTCCATGAAAAACAATTTCACTCGTCTTTTCATCGTCAAATTTCATCTTTCCCTTTCCTTTCCTTCATAAAGGCTAAATTCTGTAAAACTCTCTATCAAGTATCCTTGGAGCGGTTCCAAGGGATGCAAATTAGGGGCTGGCAAATTATTAACACGGAATAGCCAAATGTATCCCTCACAATAATAAAAAAAATTGATCGAGGGCCACAAATATTCGCTATTACCCGCGAGCCATATATTTATCCACTGATACGGAACATTCAAGGTGATATCGATACAATTCATAAAATTCCTTTTAAGAGTACACGTACTTATTTATCACTTATTGAACTAATCTGCCGGTTAAGGTAGGTTTCAACGGAAGTGAGTAAAAAAAAGTGGATGAGGTGTACGGCCCTCTCGGCCTATAATATTCTTTTCTTCATCTCAGCGTCCGACCCGCCCTTCTTCATTCCGTCTATAAACCTATTTATTCTCTCTCTTCATTCCCTGCTCACCCAAAATCCTCCCCTGTATCACAGTCTTGGGCAACCATTTGCTCCTCTTTATTTCATCCAACCACCTACTATATCTTAAACTAATCATCCCCCATCACCAATCATTACAAGAATGAAATCGCATAAATTTTATTAAGATCGAAACTATTATTTTGGAGATATGAGTTATTACTTTCATTTTTTTGTTCCACTTGACTAAAAGAAGGCCGCATGTGGCGCGCGATCCTAAGTTTGACGACCCCCCGGTTATATAATGTTATAGCAGACGCATGGATACACTGGGGCTCACAAATTCTATCTCGAGGGGAAGGCATTTCCACTCACGACCTCCACCACAGCATTTGAGACGAAAATGTGAGGCGCTTGGAGTGGGGAAAACGATGAAATATTACCCAAGAACACGCGGCTGTTACGCCAGAGACGAGCGAAGGAAATTCTCAATGGGAGCGTCGAGGAGTACGGAGGGAGGGGGGCGTGACAGGCGAAGCGTTTGAGGAGGAAAGGATCATAAAAATGGGACGAGGGGAAGAAAAACAAACAGGCGACGGGAGGATGGGGAGGGAGAGAGAGACAGAGACGACCAAAAGAGGAATGAGGGAAGCCCTCAAATGACATCCTGAGGCGGCGCGCGTCCAAGGACTGCATCAACTGATACATCATGACATGATACATTTACAGTGAATGCAAGTTAATCAGGATACCCAAAAATGGCGTGCCACCATAACAGATCCTTTTCAACAATAACCGTAGCACCGGAGCAATACATTTTTTACGAAATACCAGCCAGCGTAACTTATTAAAATATTGTATTATTGATATTTTTAAAAACTACTTTGGTGCTTGGCGATAAGGTCTTTCATTTTGCCGATAAGAATTTCCACGCTCGGTCACGTGTAATTAAGTGAGATGTTTACTAAATTTTTTTTTTCTTTTCTTATTATTTTCAATAAATTTTCAATAAATATTATTTACTAATGTAGTAGACAGAATGAACGCTACAAAATGAAGCACATTAATGAAAATAGGGAAATTTGAAGTAAGTTAGCGAGTCATAAGTAGGTGAATGTAGCCACTGCTTTACGGTTTTGGAGAACATCTTTTTTCAATTCTACGTATCTACGTAATAACCTCCGAGCCGCCACATCCGCGTGTGGCAGAGGGTATCACGACACTGTAGTGTAAATATGTAAGGCATAAGGCTTTAAGAGGTGAAATGGTGACGTTTATTATGGAAGTGTATTCAGTGGAGCTCAGTTATTATTGTGGTCGCTTATTGTGCGCTTACAGAACGAGTGTTTGTACCTCTCCGTTCGGCGATGTATCTATCTTACTTTATCGCTTCTGTCAGACCTAGAGAAGCAGTGAGGCGTCATGATAATATTCTGTGGGTCGCTCTAAAACACACCAGTTCTGAATTTCTCAAGCAACCTAAGTCAAGTGTGTAGCCTTCAAGTCTCTAAGGGCTCCCACCTAAATCCCTCTTAAACTTTGAAAAGCTATATGTTCGCTCGTAGCAGTTTTTACGAAGCGGGTAGTTTTTCTTTGTACTTAATTACTTTTAACAGTAACAGCCATTTTTAAGCATATATTCAGCATAAAAGCGGCCGACAACCTTTTTGACATCAACCCAAATGAATATTCTTTCCCAACAGTTAATACTCATCACCCGTAGTGAGTGAGGCGTTTGGTTATACGTAACCCACAGCTTATGACGGCATATTTCATTTTTGGCGGAAATATCCGGTGCATTGTCATCACCACAGTGACCTCCATGATTTCAGTGACCTACACGCGGGAGTTGCAATTATTAGAACCTAGGAAGTGGTATTTTATGGGACAAGTTGGGTAACACTGCCCTAATAAGAGTGCCACTACTCGCTGGCGTAATCTTGTCACTAGCTTCCTTTCCCGACACTCACGAGGTTACCGGCTAAAACGTACAACCGCATGCAAGCAGCGTGACATAATTAATTCCAGCTGATTCCACAAAGCAGTGTTGCGTCACAAGCGACGATCCCTGTTCATCTGGTGATGCCACACGCCTTTTCAAGGTGGAGAGGACGACTCATCAAGGCGACTGACTCAGAGGGAATGGGTGCAATCGCAGCCGCACGGTGCACCCTTTTAAATGCAATTCTGTCAATACTTAAGGTAGTTTGGGCAAGATAGTTTCCAAGTCATAATGGAGACCATATTCGAATTATATGTTTAAATTTCAGAAAATGTGGGATGACTGAATTCAATATTGCATTACTAATGTTGCAATAAAATACTTTTAAAAAACTAAAATTCTAAGTAATTAAGTAAAAATATTTAGGTAAGTCTATAACATGACTCATTTATTTCACGTTTAAAATTACTTACAATCGGAACGTTTATTGGTGATTCTGAAAATATTAACTCAGTGACAGTACGATTGATATTAAAAAATAGTTGAGACAACAAACTGTCTACAAACTGTTGAGTTTTTGACGAGGTATAGGTGCTAAAATTCCTCATTTTGTAAATAATGTCTCTCTGGAGTGCATACACGTAACATTACCCACGCAAAAGGGCTGGTATTATGAGGAAAAATCTCGGAAAGCTGTTCGTAACGGGGCTCATACTTTTGTAAGGACGAGATTTTGTTCTTAGAAATAAGATCAAATTCATTGATTTCTAGGAGAAATGATATTTCGCTCAAACTACCTTAAATAGAGTCTGGAGTCTTGGAGATGGGTATATCACCATGAAATATACATAAAAATGAATGGTTAAATAGTTTTGAACTCATTAAAAATAATATTTAATAATTTGAGAAAAATGATAAATGTGAATGAAATCTGACATAAAATCCTAATATCGCCATAAATATGTTCCTTGAATCACCACCTACAATGAATTTCACTTTGTTTTTCACTTATAGGGCACAATGAACATCCTACTCAGGGTAATTTATTTAATGAAAACAAAATGTATGCTTACAGAAACCTAAATCCCGGCGTACTATTATCCGGCTAAACAAGCATCACTGCTTCGAGGTTATTATTTTAAAATTATAGGTTGAACACTTTGTAATTTACACATGAGATAAATAAAAATCTAATGGGGGAATTACTAAGTGTTTCAATCAATAATCATAAATTTATTCCACAAAGTTACGCCAGAAACCATCACTATTATTTTCAGATGTTGGGAAAGGAAGCGCATGATTAAACAGGAGTGTTTTGGTGAAGTGAGCATCTCGATCTGCTTATGCTGTAGTCATGAATGTCGCCTCACGGCAAGATGAGACCTTCACGGCTCAGCTCCAATAATCTGAGGAGACAGGTAACTTAAAAGGGATGACTAGAGAGGACAGAAGAGACAACAATCTACGAATGAACACTAGTTAGTGGCTATATTTGAAGAGAAACACTGATACAATGTCCACACTTTTATTCTCCGCCACCAGCACATTATGCCATCATCAGGGTCAACTCTGATGATGGCATAATGTGCAGAAATAGACGTGTGAAAATTGTACCGGTGCTTCTCTCCAAATATGTAAATCCATAGGTTTCACAAAGTTAGTGCCGATACCCTCTCCATAGTTGATTGGTTATTTGATAGAGACGATCGGCAACCTGGGTCATTTGCGCCATGTACGATAGGTACGGAAGGGGAGTATTATTTGAGTGGCGGAAGAAGGGTGGAGAGCAACCCAGCGACTGCACAAGCCAACTCTCAACGAAAGGCGTGAAGGTGACCACAGTTTAGCGTCCCATCCGGCGGACTGAGTACCGCACTTGAAATGCTCCCAACTACGTACCGAAGCAGGGGTGAGATTTCTTCCAAACAATCCTCCACTACATCCGGGATTCGAACCCGACCCGCCGGAAGAAACTTACAATCTTAACTTCTAATATATCGTGGGTGCCACATATACAAAACATATGCGGCACAGCATTAAAGAAACTAGGCTTTGTTCGGCGTATAATAGGAAGGTCCTCGGATGAAAAAGTCAAAGAGAGATGCTACTTCGCTCAGGTTAGGCCACACCTCGAATACGACGCGAGCATTTGGGACCCTGGCCATTTGACCAAAAAAATTAATAAAGAACAAAGAAAAGCAGCAAGCTTCGTTAAAAACTGCTACGAGCGAACATATAGTGTCTCAGAACTTTTAAGGAATCAACGTGGGATCCCCTAGAGACTCGGGCGGCTACACGCCAGTCTTAGGTTCCTTGAGAAATTCAGAACTGGTGTGTTTAAGAGCAACACAATATTATCACGACGTCTGACTATATATCTAGGTCTGACAGAAGCGATTAAATCAGAGAGACACACTGCCGAAGAGATAGGCAAAAAACTCGTTCTTTCCGTGCACAATAAGCGACCACAATAACTGAGCTCCACTAAATACACTCCCAAAATATACGTCACCATTTCACCTCGCAAAACCTTACATCTTTACATGGCTGGTGTCCCAACACCCCCTGCCACAAGCCCATGCGGCGGCTCGCAGGGTAGTATGCAGATGTAACCCCGCAACACGTCCCAACGCCCACGCAGCACGGCCCGACTCATCCATCGCACTTTAAACTCCGACATCCGACTCCATCGGACACTCTCTCCTCTCATGCGTTCGCCTCACGCCGAAGGGACCGGAGAGGAGGAGAGGAAGTGCGAGTCACGGGAGACCGGAACACACACGCGAGGGAGAAAGTGGAAAGAGACGGAATAAGGGCGGGCTTTGCCAAGAGAGAGAGAAGAATATTGGGCGAGGAAGGCGTGGGCGCGGAGGAATTATTGGGAGCGAGCGAGAGATGTGTACCAGCTGTGAGACGAGAAAGGGAAGGGAGGCTGGGAGGGTTTAAGGGAGAGAGAAAGAGAGAGGCGTGGGCGCCGAGAACGATTAAAGTACTTCCCGCGACGCCCGGAGGGAGCAGCGACGGAGAGCGATGGCGAGACAAATATTCCAGGACGCGGGGGAGGTGGGATCGGGAGATTCGGGGAAAAAGGGGCGAAAAACCAATTTTCTTAATGAGGCTCGAATTATAAAGGGTGACGTCAAAGTAGGAGAGAAATATCATCATCCTGAAACGCCTGATACGATAAGACAGAGAGATTTTCCGTTTAACTTCTCCCATTACCGAATGAAGCCAAACGTCGACTGACGTCCTTGAAGTCTCTCTCTCATACACATTGAATCACCGTAATAAATAATAACAACTAGTCGCAAACGTCGACTTCGGTGAGGCAACACTTGAACAAAGCCACATAAACGCGCATCTAACGTTTATGTCCGGCTTCTCTAAGCACGTCTGAGCTCACCAGCAGCATGTTCGCAGGAATTCATAGACTCCGAGTTAATCAACGGCGTCCTTTGCCAACATAATAATTTGGCAACAACATTTACGCTTCGACTACTTTTATTTGCAAATTCATCTAAGATGGACGATCGACGACATGTAGCACGACACAGGATAAAATGCTCATTGGTATTTTTCGGGTTCTCCCCGCGTTGATTAGGACCTGATGAAGCTGACTGGAATGCCGGCGACACGGTCGTCTACAAAAATGATGCAACGCGGGGAGAAACCGAAAAACACCAATGAACAAGAAATGAGCGGAAGCCTTTGTAACACAGGATAAAAAGCTTCGACGTATTTGATAACCGCATTGCGATCCACTTAAATGTAGCGTGGCGTATAAAAGATAATGACTGTCGGTAAACGACTCTTAAAAACAACGAATAAACCACCTCCACCTTGAAGGCGTGTGGCATCACCAGATGAACAGGGATCGTCGCTTGTGACGCAACTCTACTTTGTGGAATCGCTCGAATATATCCTAGAGCAAAATTCCAAAATCGCACTCATACTTTGTGAATAACAACACCTAACAACAGAGCTGTTTGTTGCGGCCCCATGACGAGGCATGAGCCGATAATTATACCAGAAAGAAGTGAAAATCTAAACCACAACAAAATAGAAACAGTGCAACCTGGGTCTCAATGTGTAGCAACTTCAGGTCAAAATGTAAAATTCCAAGCAAACAAATACAAAAGATGGGGACTTTTACCCTTTGCACCATCAACATCTCTCTGCTGGTGACACTAAACAATTTTACCAAATTCCACCGGAGTCACATATTCAACAATGATCCACCACCAGGCTCAAAGTTTGCGATAAAGCAACTTCTCTATTTCCACCTTTTCTAACACGCAAGCACGCGATATTTCACTATAAGACTTCAATAACTTCAGATTTTCAAGATTATTACGCACAAGCGAGAAATTCATGGAATAAATCCATTTTCCTTCAGAGTGATAGAGGCCACGCAGCATAAAAAGACTCGAAGACCTTCGGGGAAGCCCTTCCTTAACGTCGTAAGTAATTCAATTCAAGATAGGTTGACTGAAGCCTTCGATCTTTTTCTCCCCATATCTCCTCTGATGGCTGATCCGATTCAAGATCCATTCCTCCTGTCTGGAAAATTAATCCCTCAGTCTTCCTCGTCTTACTTCCTTCACGTCATACGACGCTCCTGACGAATTTATTGTGCGTCAGGATGCGCCGATTCCCTAGGGACCTTCCTGTGTGCGCAGTTTGATGTTCTTTTCTTTTTCTATTCTCTATATGCTTCCTCGTACATGTTCCCACACAAACATTTGATCGTTAGCATTCAATTAAAAAAATCACGTTTAGAAATCATTTTCAAATGGTCCACTTCTATGACCGGCAAACCCCAACAGTCTAAATGAATAATCTTTAGGTACTGTTTAGGTAAAGCTAATGGAATTTTCAACGAGTCCAGCATTTGTTTTTCATCGTAAATGCCTACCTGGCTAAAACTATACAGTGTTTGAGACCCGCTGAACTTCTTCCATCCCCCGTTATTAAGCTTTCAAGGGGGTGACGGATTTCAGAAAATGTTTTCAACGAATTCTCGAACTTTTATGAAATTAGTCTTCAATGTTTTTTTAAAAAACTGAGAGAATATCAGCAAATAACTTTGCGATAAAATCTGCTGTTTCCTTCCAGTAATTTTTCTTAATTATAGGGTCATTCTTGTCAAAGGCTGACATTATGCCACTCCCAGGCTAAGAGAAATGGCAGGTGGAGAGAGATGGTGGAAGATGGTGCCGAAGCCGCCCAACGGAGAAGCAAGTGGAAGACAACAAAGAGGAAGGCGGGAGACAGGAGAGGAAGAGGACAGAAGACGGGAAGGGAGAGAGAGAGGATGAGGGGGAGAAGGAAGAGGATCTGAGGGGGTGAGTGATACCAGCAGCAGAAGCCTTATAAAGGAAAGGAGCGGACCTCCCACGCCACAGTGATCTCTCTCTCTCTCTCTCTCTCCGGAGAATCCTTATACACCTCGCCCCGCACGGAGGAAAGATCTTCCGCTCTTTCCTTCTCTTGAAGGAGGGAACAGCGTGGGAGGCGCAAAATCCGACGCCACCAAGGGCGTGGGGGGGGGCGGGGGGGGGAGGGGAGGGTAGAGAGAAGGAAGAGGAGGAGGAGGAGGTCGGGGGCGACGAAGGACGGTTATCAAGTAAAGGTCTCGGTGACGCATGTGTTTTGATCAACCCTACACCAAAACCGAAAGACATTCACGCTCGCTTATGGCAGGGGTTTCTCAAAAGAGGGGCGGACCCATTCTCCTCCCAAAGGGGCGATACAAGCAGACATTTTTGGGAGCGCTTTTGGCTAATCGCATTCATTTGTGATGCTACCGACATTGCTAGAGAGAAGATGCTGTTTCACCCGATAACAAGAGGAAATAATAATAAATAAATTTATTAATGTTCTGTGACAAGTCACCTAAGAACAAATGCATAAGTTTACAATAAAAGAAAAGAAAACACAGTCGGCACAAAAAAGACACAAGACTAATGTTTAAATTCCATAAATTATGAGTATACAAAATTTTGCTGGAATTAATAAGAACAAGACATTTTACAATGTTATTTATCTAATAAACAATTTAAATTAGGTATCTTTAAACAAGTAGTTATAACAGATCATTCTGAACAATGACAAACTATTATTTTTGATTAAATCATTTGGTATATTATTCCACAACTTCATGGAAGAAACTAAAGATGACTGTTCATACACCTTGAGGAAATAATGGAGAAGAGAGAGAGAGAGAAGAGAATGCTAATAAGAAAGTACCAATAATAGTTCAAAAAAGTCTAAGAAAAAAAAATGATCCAAGAAGAAAGGAAAGAAATATACAATAACACATTTGAATACACATTTGACAATAACACATTTGAAGTACTGAGCATAATGCTCGTCAGAAGGTGCTTACTTTAGCATACTCCTTTTGGATCCGATACACACATGTAATATCACAATTGTCATTTACTACTCAAAGTTTCTTCCATTTAGTGTTTAAATCATGAATTCAGGATGGTGACATAATGCAATAATTTCATTTCATAATAACTAAGGAGGCCTTATATACGATATCTAAAGAAGCAACCTGAAGAGCTGCATTGATTGGCGATGAGAATAACTGTCTTCCAGCATTTTAAAGTAGAGGAGCCAGCATTTGTACACATAATCATTGCCGAGCATAAGTTAAGCAACATCTGCAAAGAATGTGTAAAGAGGATCGTGGGGACTGAATTATCTTCATTGCAATTACTGCGATTACTACCCTATCATATTACTAACTTTAAAAATACATAGCCTTAAAAAGGGTCACGGGAGTAAATTTCACATTTTTATAGGTAAAAAAACTAATATGGCTACTAGCACTTATCATCTGGTAAATAGAGGAAAGCACCTCAATCTTGATTCTTTTAATCATTGAAAAGTACAAGAATTAGACGTTTCGTCTGTTGTTTAGTAGTCATTTCGACAACTCCAAGGGAAAAATGAATAAATGCATTCATAAACCTATATCCTGGTTTCAGTAAAAAAAATAGACGAGCCTGCGATTGCACAAATGACATGTCAGGCAGTCACGCGGACGAGTGCATTATTTTCACCGAAGGAAAGAAATTAACTATGACCAAAAAAAACATTGGACTTGACTAGGATTCGAACCTGGGTCTCCAGTCCACCAAGTCAAATGATATCTTCAATGTGAACTTCATCCCTTCTGTGTACATAATTAGGCTTAAATGCATTATGTACCCGATAAAAACGGAAATAAACACAATATAATCGTGAAAAATGTTTAGAGAAAAGAAGGACAAAATGGATTGGACATACTCGGAGACGCAATGGATTTAGTGAAGAACATAACTGAAGGCAAAATAGAGAAAAGTCCCCAGAGGAAGATCCAGAAACTATTTCATGGACCAAATAAAGAGGAAAGTACATAGGAAGGGATACCAGGAGGTTAGGGAACTAGCGTTAGATAGGGAAGGGTGGACGGCTGCAGTGATCCAATCTTAGGATTGAACAACCAATGATAAACGTATAGAAAAAAAACTACATATTCATTAAAAAACAGAAGGCATTGTAGTGTCACATTTGATCGAGAAGAGGTATTCTGAGATCGCTGATCGTACGGGGATGAGCGTAGAGTGCTAGGGGCCAAAGGATGACTGACGCCGACGGCTAAAGGGGTTAACGGGTACGAGGGTGCAAGGGGGAGGAATCCTGATTGCAGCCGGGCGTGATGAGAAGGAAGAGCTACGGGATCGAAACGCTGAGATTCCACGGGAACGTTAATCGTTCCGAATTTCACTCTCGGCCAAGCACGCTTGAGCTGGGGAATCGTTTATAACCCGGAATCGACCGGGTAATGAGAGGATCCCTCGGCCCAGGCGCAGAAAATTAACGTTTGATCCACGAACGGCCAGGCGTATGGATAAAAGACGACCTTCGGTAAATCCACTGGAACAGTAGTAGACATCTCCCGCCCCTCCCCTTGGGAAAATTCTATTAGAAGTGATGTACCGATTACAGTAGGGTTATGCGGTGGAACTTTGCGTTTTTTCTGCTGTTATCGGAGCCATCTCCATAAGATCCGACTTTAAATTCTCCGCTTTTAAGGCTGAAATACATAAAAAACATCCTAGAGATACTTATTCATTTCATTCTCAGTTTATAAAACGCACTTCAAAGATGGTACATTTAAGTTTTCAGAAACTCTGGAATAAGTGACTCTAAGGCCAGACTCACCCTAGGGTAGTTTGAGCTAGATAGTTTCCTCGTCACAATGGAGACCACATACGAATTATACGTTTTAATTTCAGCGGCTGTAGGAAGCATGCAATAAATATAGCATCATTAATATTGCAATAATATAATTTTATACGACTGAAATTCTAAGTAGTTATATACAAATATCAGTCAAATATTAGTCTTTAACTTTACTAATTGTTTAACGCACTGTACGTTTAAATCTTCTTCACCACGGAACGTTTTTTGCCATTCAACAAAATTACTTCGGTGACAATGCGAGTTATTTTCAAAAAAACATACTAACTACACACTGTTAATTATTAGCTAGATCTGGGTGCTAAAATTTCCTCATTTTTTACACAAGGTCTCTTTGGAGTGCGTGCACATACCATTTTCCTTGTAAAAGGGCTGGTATTTTTCGTCCAAAATGTCGGAATGTAGTTCGGAAAGGGGCTGAAATTTTGTTATTTTTGGAAGGGTGAGATATTTTTCTCAAAAATGAGTCCGAATTCATTGATTTATTAGTGAAATGATTTTTCGCTCAAACTACCTTAAGTAGCAAAGCAGAGTGGCAAAATGAAAGCGCGCAGATGTGTACGGAAGCGTTTTCGCACATGGTGTACAGCCCCCATCAAGCAACCTACATCTAAGAAGCTCGAACAATATCATTACTTTCAAATCCAAAATGGAAATTCTTATCTCTAATGGCTAGTTGCAGGAAAACACATACGTATTCCATAGATTTATGGGACTCATAAGCCATGGCAACCATTCAGTAAGCTTAGCAGAAACATTCGATACATTTATTGGTTTAAAAAATGTCTTCATAACTTATGAAATGGAGTTATGAGCTCCATAAGGTGCCAAAATGGTGGAAGCGCGATTAACCATTTGGAGATTTGATTAGTTGATAAAATATTTGTACTAAGACTTGGGTGCTTTTAGTCTGACTGAATAATTATTAAGTGCATTATCAATTATTCACAGGATAAACCACTATAAATTTCATCTAGAGAAGGAAGAATAGATCAAACACTCGAAGAAATTAAATATTGATTGATACGTTATGAAACTGATAAATCTATTCCTACAATCCGAATATTTTTATGAATTCCATAATTAATGGATCTCATAACTATTGATTCCATAACTGAATGTTCTCGCAATCGGCCATTTGACAAGTTTGCATCTGATACCATATCAATAGTAAACCACTGCAAAGGCAAAAATAATTCCTATTCCAGTAATTTTCACAAAACTTTATGCACTAGTTTGTGAAATGTGCTCATCGCCTGTAAAAGGCGCAAAACAGCTCTTATGCCTTGCATGACTATCGCAAACTTCCGGAATGCTTTCTCACTGTGAAGTTGCCGAAATCAATTTCACACACACGAGGGTAACTCCCTAATTTTATGATCTGGTCGGCGAATTTGAGCCGCAACCCATCCATTCACCACCGCCACCAAATGAATTCCACATTCTTGAATAATGCAGCATCCGCAGTCTTGAATAATGAGAGAAAAGGCCAAGTTTTTTGAGGTATTCCTAAACTTTAAGCAGATGTGCCCCGTTACTTCGAAGATGAGGCCTCTCGCGAAGAGGCTAAAGAGGTTGATGTATCCCACCGTCGGAAACAAGGCTGAATATCGAAGTCGATCATGATGAGAGAGATCGGGTTGGTGTGGAGGTTGGAGTACTGGCTTCCTATCCCGAAAGACCAGGGTTCTAAATCCGATGGTGAGAGGAGTTATTCCGCGGAGTCCCGAATTCGAACACGGTGCCAAAAGCAATCACTTCAAGGGGGGCATCCCGATCGCTGGACGGTGAACTGATAAATGTGGAGACCGAAGGGAGAAGAGTACGCTAAGGACGAAGCCGGGCGCTGTATCCGGATTAGCGATTCCTCGAATTATCCCCTACCTGAACGACCAACCCACCGATACGCAATGGCGCGAATGATTTTTATACGACGGTGGCTAGTCCTAAAAAACCAAACCAACCACCAACAAAATAGTATGAGAGTATAACTTAAGTAACACTCCTTGAGGTAGATGAAGAGGGCATTAAGTCATCAAAATGTAGCCTGACAACCGATATAACAACCATGTTGGTTACCCCTGCTATATCCATTTGCTATCACTATTGAATGGACGGATTATCGGATGTGTAGCAAGAAAATCCAATATCTGTTTTAAATTTACGGCAAATAACTCTTGAAATTAAGAAATGATGACGTGTACAGAAGAGTAGAAGAGGAAAGGACCATATGGAACACCATATAAAAAAGAAAAACAATATGGATTGGACACACCCTGAGTAACAGGAAGGTTGTGAAGAACAATTGAAGGCCAGATTGAGAGAAAAGTTCCCAGAGGAAGACCCGGGAATGAGTTCATGCACCAAATGAAGTGGAAAGTACATAGAAAGAGGTACCAGGAGGTAAGGGAACTAGCATTAGACAGGGAAGGGTGGAGGGCTGCAGTTAACCAATCTTAGGAATGAACAACCAATGAATGAACTAGGTACTGAAACATATACTGGCTACTTAAAGGTATGGATTCTACTCGCTCCTACAATACTTTTCCCAGGGAGTTGGGGTTATAAATAATTTACATAAATTAAAAACTTGATGTCAGGAGACTGTATATTAAAGGATTTAATGCATGTTCATCTCTCTAGTACGTTATCAATTACATCGTAAAACTATGACGCTAGTGCGTCAGCCCGTAAGCGCTATAGTAAAATCGGGGTTCGCAAAGATGGCGTAGAGGCCACGCCCACGTCACTTCCTCTCGTATTGGCAACAATAGTAAGCGCCCTCTCCATCTGCCTCAACGTAAATGGAATAATGGTTGTTGGCAAAATTGTTCGTTTCATTTCTTCGGGTAAATGACAGTTCATTCAATCAGCATGAAAAAAAAATTTTTTTCCACGCGGCGAGAATCGACTGACAAAATTTTCTTATACTCGCTTTGGAATTACAAATTTAAACTTCTACAGACACATCGATTCTCAACCCAGAGTAATTTTTCCAATTAAGTGTGAACATTCCGCCATCTCGCAGCACAAAAGAATCACCTAAAAGCTTGAATTCTGTTCATTTTTCACAACACATCCAACGCGCATTTTGGGAAAAATCCTATCATATGTAAATATTAATGAAGGTTTCCGCGGAGCGGTGGTGTATGCGTGGCTAATTTTCTGAGATGTCCTCCGCGTCGATTCATCTTCGTAGGACAGTTTCGCAGGCGTTTCAGCAGGTATCATCAGGATTGAAGTCAGTCGGGCGTCTTCAAACTTTTATACGTCTGCTGAAACGCCGGCGAAACTGTCGTACGAAGATGAATCGACGCGGATGATAACCCGGAAAATTATCCAAGCCTCCTATCATATGTACATTTCAAATACAAATACCAAACAGCATCGAAGTCAGAGATAATATTGACAGAACGCTGGGATCAAGGAAATCAATGACATTTGCCCAGCAGAAATAGTGGACACAACCCAAATAAAATCATTCCTACTTTTCCTCAGTCGCTTTACACGGACGAAGCAAGATTGTTCAGGAAGAGAAAACATGGAAAAGAATGTGGGTTAGAGCCTATCCTAGTTTCAGGCATACACTTGACTATTCAACGAGGCCTCTCCTTTATTCCACAATGGCTTTCGCTCCTCCTTTTTTTCAATTTCAGATTCCTTTCTCATTCGAGATATATTAATGTTTATAACGATTTCTTCACTGCGTCACGCTCTACCATCTCAATATCCATTAGGACAAGCCATATCTTCCGCGGGAGTGAATTCAATCTCCCATAGTTGATTCTTTAGGGACCTCTTCTTCGGAGAGCGCAAAGGTAGAGTCCACACGGCTTCCACGACAGAGCCCAATACGGATAACGTCTAAGGAATGGAAGTCTAAATGAAACAAAGAGGCAACGGCACTCCGAGGAGTTTAAGGTAGTTTGAGCGAGATATTTCCCGAGTCATAATTGAGACCACATTTGAATTTTACGTTACACTTTCAGCAAAATATAGGAAGCATGAAATAATATTGTAACGTTAATTGTGTAATACAATACTTTTGCAAGGCTGAAATCTTCAGTAATTATATGGGAACATCTGTTCAAGTTTTTAACTTGACTCATTCTTTACTTTTTTTTATTTACTTTTTTTTTTTTTTTTTTTTTAATTAATTAATTAATATTAATTTATTAACTCACTCTTATTACACGCGGGACGGTTAAAACTCCTTCACATAGGAAGGTTTTTTTGTGATTCTGAAAATATCACTGCTGTGATCATAGGATTTATTTTAAAAACTACTTTAGGAAACATGCAAACTACCCACAGTTTATTTTTTGACAAGATCTGGCCGTTAGAAATACCTAATTTTTAAAATAATGCCTCTCGGGAAATGCCTAGACGTACCATTTCCCATGTAATATGGCTGGTATTTTTGGAAAATATCTCAGAAACTTACAAGACAAGGGGCTGATATTTTGGTATCTTTGGAAGGGTGAGACATTTTTCTATTTATCGAGACTTAATTTTCTGATTTCTATGACATTTGTCAAACTACCTAAAATGCGAAAGAAGCGAAGATCTGGCCCTGCTTCCCCGGGTACCCGGTGAGCCGGCGGTGGAGACACGCAAGATATGTCTTGATTTTAATAACAATATGTTTTGCAGCTAACAAATATGTGGGATCAAAACTTATATGGAACAGAAAATGAATTTTTAACAATTAATAAAATTAATTCTCCGGTTTTTAAAAGAAAGTATTCAGCTGAGAAACCGAACAGAGTGCCCAAGCTATAAAAAAGGAAAATAAATCCTCAACGGCCAATTTCACTTTGATATTACTCCATCTACGAAAAATACTCTGGAAGAGGAACAACTTCGTATTGCTCTGTATTTTCTTGCTGTAATAGAGACATCTTCATTTTTGCAAGATTACCTGAACAATATTTCAAGCAAGGCCTTGGATGCGAATGCAAAATAAATTACTGAGCTGAAACACCCATTATAGTGCACAACAGGCATTTACACTATTTTCCTCGCATAGGACATACAATGTAACGTTTACGCCAGACTACAATATGAAGGTCAACCAATAAATACAGAACAAAAAACGTTAGTAGTAATAAAACGTACGGACTCTTTCAAGTTAATTTCTGAAAATTCACAGAAAATTATGGTAAACAAGCACAGGCTTGAAATTAAATGGAAGTGGCAGGAATTTCGTTTTACGCCTTGAGGTGCTCCATGCATGAGATGGGATTATCTGATTATGCCTATTCTGAAACCTTACAGGAACAGAGCATTAAGGAACTCATTTCTTCTGCTGACATAACCAAATAAGGGGATTACACTCCTTTTTTAAATTGTAAAATAAAATGAATTGACATTTTACCTTCCCGAATAAATAGCCATCCGCAGGCTTACGAGAGTCACAGCGGATCCACATTTTTTTTACTAAATAAAACGCACGCACTTTTTACGCACGAAATTATTTTCTGCCATGTGAAATACTTGACTGCGAGCGACCATTTTCTAAAATAAAAAATTCAGGCGACAAACTTAGTTGATATAGGTCATCACAAAAAAGCGTTTAACGCACATCAACTACAATACTTAAAATAACATTACTAAAGCCAACTAACCCGAAAAAAAGAACTTCCGGGAATGTGAAATAATGCAAGGTGAAGAAATGGTGAGACCAAATTCAAAGCGAGAGATTTTTCAGTATTTCAATGAGAAGATAAGCAGAACATTTTCTACCTACGCAAAGCCAACGAGCATTTTCGCCCTATTCTTCAGTCGCATTTACACGATGCATGTACCCACTCAAGTACGTGGCTGGACAGATTCATAGACAAAAGCTCCAAATTCAAAAAAGGTCACACGTTCATGCATTTGCGCAACTTTGGGCGCTTACACGGTGTAATTATCATGGTGTATGTCTTCATGCTTCTACTTACGCGGGTAGATGTATCGTGTAAACACGGCTTTACGGTATTCGAAGCTGAAACGAACAAGGAAAGACAAAATCGTATCATCACATTACAGCTTGCTGGATACATCGGAGCCGATGATGGTATTTAGAAATAGCAACAATTTACCTACACGTATCCAATGCGCATTAGTAAGTTTGACTGCGATGTTGACAATACTCGAAAAATGGTCGAAGTTGCACCGATAAGAAGTTCATAGATGATAACGACGTACGTATATGCTGCATTTTCCATTGTTCAAAAACACTCATAAGTACCGTAGGAATACACGAGAATGTAAACGCAAAAATATTTTACTCCCAGAGGAAATGAAATATTTTCTCGACTTTTTAGGAGGCCATCGACAAGTCATGCGACACTATCCAATTCAATGTTTGAGTAATGAAGCTCAAATGATTTCGTACTGTCTACTAATTTTTATTTCACCTCTTTCTACACGTGTTTCGACTGACTAGCAGTCATCATCAGGCAAGACAGTCTTGCCTGACTGCTAGTCAGTCGAAACACGTGTAGCAAGAGGTGAAATAAAAATTAGTAGACGGTACGAAATCATTTGAGATTCATTACTCATTATGCTCTTCTACGATATCTCGCCTGAGAAAGTGGAGTTCTATGTTTGAGGAGCATCATGAGAAAATTCCGGCGGACGAAATTAGGATGTTTTACTGTGCCGTTTTAAGAGTTCCATCAATCAAATCACAGCAGTTACTTGGCGTGAAGGGATAAGAGAGCGTCAATACACAGAGGATGACTCAAAGACGAATCATCACCAGTACCTTTGCACTCCAGTAATTCCCAAGACCGGCCCGGGAGTTATATATCCTCCTTAATGGCACGTGGTTTATTTCCTCGCCTCTCTTTCCACGGCACCGCCCATTTCTCATAAAATGTGTTCCTAAACACTGGCCGTAGATCCAGAAGCGTTACCAGAAACGCAATTCCACACACCGATTTCAGCAAGGTCCATTTCGCGGCTCAATGGGCGTCCATTACGAAAAGAGACTGGCAGAGATGAAGGATGATAGTTCGCATCTCATGAGTCAAAATAACGTGAGGGTAATTATGAGGATAAGCTCCCCCTTTCTCACATCCATTTCCGCATCCATTAATTACAAAAGCATAGTTCAACTCAAACCAGGAAACTGTATGTGAAAACATTCGTGTGGAGCGTGGCACTCTATAGATCGGAAGCATGGACCATCGAAAAAGCTGACCAGAAAAGACTAGAAGCCTTCGAAACCTGGTGTTGGGTGGTTGGATAGGAGGAGGATGCTGAAGATAAAATAGATGGGAAAAATAAGAAATGATGAAGTGTACAGAGGAATAGAAGAGGAAAGGACCATATGGAACACCATATAAAAAAGAAGAACCAGATGGATTGGACACTCCCCGAGAAACGATGAGTTTGTGAAGAACATAATTGAAGGCAAAATTGAGGGTGAAGTCCCCAGAGGAAGACCCAGGAATAAGTTCATGGCCAAATAAAGAGGAAAGTACACAGGAAGAGATACCAAGAGGTAAGGGAACTAGCATTAGCCAGGGAAGGGTGGAGGGCTGCAGTCGACCAATCTTAGGATTAAACGACCAATGATGATGAGTTGGACTCAAGTCTTTCATAGCCAACACAAAAACAAAATATTTCAGGTCGACTTTTGAGAGAATTATGGCTTCACGAAAATGTTACTAAAATGCTTCAGCGGAAGATATCTACGATTGTAAGACCTAATAATACGAGTGTTCTGATAGCCATATCCACTATTTGTATACCAAGACGACACCTTTAGACGGAAACTAACAAAGCAAGTTCGGCGTCTGACATGTCCGAGTAGGTTCAATTTTTTCCCCACAAGGGATATGTAAGGGGGGAAGAATATAATTCATATAAATGTGTTCTTCTCAATATCATTTCAAGTAATTAAGGCCGTAGTGGCTCTAATTTTCCACGGAAGTATCTGTATATTTGCCGGTCATTAAACCGAGACCAAGATTCTTCTTCTAGCATAATTAGCACGCTGACTCTGATCCAAAACAAGGGCATAGCTACCAGCAAACATGAGAGGGTAACTTTGTCACTATGCGAGTAAGTAACTCAGGAAAGCAAATAGAGTAAATTGCTCGAACCGAAGAGGCGGTTAGAATAGGCAAAGAAGGGGAAGTGTTACTCCAGGCCGTGATTGAGGCAATGATTTTTGTAAGCGGGGGAGTAGAAGAAAGAGAAAAAGTTAAATGGACAGGATGAATAAGGATAGCAAGGATACGCTGATATGATGAAAGAAATTTTGTGTGTTGATCGGGCCTCGGTCACACAATTATCCTGAGTATTTTAACTCGCTTCCATTTAAACCCACCTTAAGTTGTAGATTACCTATTAGAGCAATTTAGATGTTCCAGCACTCTTTGGATGCATATGGAGAACTTAGTGTAAGGTGCACTAAGTAAGTGATAAAAATAAATGACGTGAGAGAAGAGAGATAAACGAAGGGAGAGTGACCGGAAATGGTGAACGCGTGCCCACACCGAGACAGGAAGTGAACCCCCACCCATCACCTCAGTGTTTGTGTGCGGTGAGGTTTTTCTCTCACCCCTCTGTCTTCCCCTCCCACCCCCCGCTTGGCAGCACACTACTGACCTTCCTGTCGACTTCGGAAGAGAAAATAAAAACTTTCACTGTTAATACTTCAACGACGAGAAGAAAAACTTCTCCCTCTGATAGATTATACAGTCGGTATGTATATTCAAAACCGACTTATTTTCAGGACGAGTCATCAATGTCCTACGAACTCCAACATTATACCGTAGATCAGATCATGAGAATAAAATAAGGGAAACAGATTGTAGAATAGAAAGGTTTAAAATGTCGTTTTTCCCGCGACCGATAAGAGACCATAATGGCAGCGTTGAGACTTTGAAGTACTTTAGTTGACAGGTAGTGTGCCTGATTTATTCACATGCCTCACAATGCATGTTTCTAGACCTGCCGAGTGGTGCTAACACCGTGTTTTGCATGTTCCCTGCATGACTCTAGCGTCACGTTTACATAGTTACATTATAGATTATTTTAGTAGTTTATGTAGCATTTGTAACATACCCATTATGTGGTGCATGTTGGTGAAAGTATATGTCTTCACTGTAGTTCATGTTGGTGATAAGTAACACCCTGCCAAACACCCTTGTGGTGGCTTGAAGGGTAATAAGTAGATGTAGATGTACATTACTAAGACCATGATCGGAGAAATCGTCTCAATATCAAGCAGTTTCGTTAAATAATAACATTTTCGAGCTTCTTAAGGGGTAAGAACTCTTATCGTGGGTTACGGGTTCCAATTCTATAAAGATGATTTAACGACATCCAAATCGTCCTACACACACCCTCACCCTCTCCCTCTTTCATCCATTTGAGAATAAGAAATCCGATAACTGAAAAAGGCATCATACATTGACCCTGAGGTCTCCGGCAAGGGAAAAAAAACCATAGGCATTTTAAAATCAAGGTGCAGAGGATCTAAAAAAAAAATAAACTACCCTTTCCAGAACGGTTTTCTTCGAGCACAAATGATCAAGAGCGAATGACATGATCAACACAGCTTGTGTATTTAAGGCAAGAATATTTACCGGAAATATCGCACTGAAATCGTCCAAAACTACATCGATGATAACAAGCTTTTGATAACAGAAGAGAGGTTAAAATATCGAAAACACCCTCGTCAACACTTATCAGTTACAATTTTCGATAATTCTTCGATGATTTAATATCACATAAATTACGTTACATTTTGTAAACACCTCTGAATATTGGGAAAATCCTTCTAAATACTACTTACTTCATATTTCGTAGAACAAGTCGGTCTAAAGGGAAACTGAGTACTCATAAAATCACCAGTGAAAGGTATTAACACCGAGTTCTCAAGCATAGATGGCGATGTTGGATAACTGCACGGCCACGGTTTTGAACACAAACTCTCCCTTAATACAGCTCACGCCTGGCTGGTACATGAATAGACAGCGAACTAAATGTAGAGTGATACATCGATTCGTCTTGCCTAAAAAACATGACTCTTCGTACGAACTGAACTGCAGGGCCCGTAAGACGGCTAACGGGAAGGTCAAGAGAAAGAAAGCGTCGCATATGTTCCGGCTTAGGGCAGTGACCTTAAGTAATACGGCTGCCCTTTTTAAGCTACGATAATGCTCCTGATAATTGGATAGGACAACAAATGTAAGCTTCTTTCACCAATGGCAATTGATTGCAAGCATTTTTTTAAACTTTTAACGACGAAAACATCAAATAAATCTACTCGTCGTAACTTTCCCGCGCCATTGGACAAAATTTCCTCTGGTATAGTACGGAAGATAAAGGTAAGCGTAACTATTTAACGAAAATTTGAGAAAAATTACACTTTCTAATACTTGTTACACCCCTTAATTTCCCCTTTATTAATAGCTTTCATCCTATCGTCATAATATTTACACATTAATTCTCTCGCTTTCCTAACAGTTTACCTCAGTAAAAATAAGATTTTTTTCCGAATTGCCGGCAAACTCAAACAATCAGAAACCGATAAAGTGCTAGGGAATTTGACGAACTCAATGATGTTCGAAAAATACACGCTTTTTCAGCTCCTTTCTGTCGTGGGATACAATTCCAAGAACAAATGTGGCTAAAATGAAGGGAAAGGATTGAAAACATGAAGATCAATACTTTAAAACAGCACGTGAAGCTTTGAAAATTAGCTTTAATACAAAAGCCTCATCGACCGAACGAGTTCACTATCCGCAAATCAAGAATTGTTGTTCGCAGTCGTTTTCCACAACACCCCCAGTCACGTGAAGTGCTGCAATCCATCCTTAATCCACGCGGACGACATCGGCAAGCACTCTTCTCAAAAGCGGAAATGACAACACAAGAAGAATACATCGCGAGTTTTGATGGCTTCGGAGGCGGTAATTGTGGCGGTACTAATCGCGAAGAAATGACGCGCGAAATAAGAGCCGCCAGACACGATCAAATTGTTTTCTTTTCCCCGCCAATCCCACGTCAAGAGCACACACCAACCAGGTAGAGGCAGAGGAAAACAAGAGAGGGTGGGCGGGCGAACGACGCAAGGGCGAGAGGGCACTGGCGAGGAGTACATACGTACACACATCCGCCTGAGAGAGCGACTGTGCGTAGGAGAGCTGCGTGACTCACATTCCAAAGAGGAATGGATCGAAGGGAAGGGGGAAGAGTGCAATGTGGGAACGCTGATGATTGAGCGACGAGCCAAGGGACTCTCTTCAAGGACGACGAACCGAAAGAACACAAGGAAGGGGGGGGCGGGGACGATGGGGTCGCGGAAGTGTTTCCACTGCCATCTAAAGAACGCTCGCGCAAAAACGTTTTACACTGCTCCCCCGCGATCGCCGCAGAAAATGACACGCGTTCACGTGGATGTCGCAAGAACGTGGAGGTTTGACTACCCGAGCAAGCCTCTGAGCTTTAAATCCAAAATATTTACGAATAGGGAGAACATATTAAGGCTTCCCACATGCAGATTTTGAAGAGCGTTATAATATGAATGCATAATTGTGCATATGAAATGCCAAGGTGCAGCTAAAACCCATTTCTGTGGGTGTTGAAATACCATGTTATTCTTACTCAGGCAACCTTAAACGCTTATTATCAATTCCTTTAACAATACCTTTAGTTTCTTCACAAAACAGTCGTTAAATTCATTTCACTCGGCGCCACAACTGCAGCGGTGCATCGTGATTGCAGTTCAATGACATGTTTACGTGGATGTCGCAAGAACCTGAACTCTTAACTCACTCCATCTTTTACTTTTCCGTTTGTACGCTTCCCATAAAATGACTAAACAATACCACTGAATAGAATTGAGCCCTTCACAATCTTATTATCCGGGGTTTTCAATTTAATGTCACTTAGCGCAGCGGTAGAACTGTCGAGATAGATGGTTAATTATTTAATTAATTTTTCAGTGAAACTGGCGATAGCCTCGGACAATAACTGGTTTTATGACGTTAAACTCGAATAAATCTACCTCGCAAAAATCATGTTATCATGTCTTTCTATAACTGATTGTGAGACTAGTAACCATAAAAATAACTTTCATTTCACAGAAAACTCATGCTTCACAACACAGAGTCTACTAGCTAGACCAATACTAGTACTACTACTCGGGTATGATAGGAGTCATATAACTACATTGGTATTCCCGAGACTGCCGGGCATGTAATTCAATAATGTTCTGATCAGAGAAGTAGCCTACAGATCCATATTTTAAAGTTCGCTGAAAGAGATCACAAATGAAAAAATGCACAGTTCAGTCTTTATAGCTGCTGCGTTTGCGCAAATGACTCGGATGGGCAAGTGAAATTGGTGGCTTTGCTAAGTTTACCATTTGTTGTAATTATCTAATAGCAATAATAGTGGAGAACCAGCGCAAGTGGGTGAAAGACAACTTCCCGTGGGTTCCCAAAGTCTATCGGTTACCGTAGATCAAATAAATAGCACATCTAACTACATAACTTCATTAACTAAGTGTACAGTGTTTAATAAAAAAATTAACTGTGTCGCGCAGAGTAGAATTATTTATTCGAATGATTAAAAACTAAGACTAAAATTAGAACTTTTAGAGAGAAACGGCGAGATTCTTGGAAATAAATAAAATGCTATTCGGGTCAAATTTAAAGGAATGTTATGTTGGACAAAATATGCACACTATTTTGCAAGTATCGTAATGAGAAGAAATGTTTATTTAAGAGGAAATTAACAATTCAAAGCTGTTATAACGATACTTCGAAGGCAGTAGATACTTATATCTCGGAACTGATGATGACATTTTAATCATTAAATCGAAGCTAAACAAAATAACCCGCTAAAATGACCATCTCGATAGCCACCGTAGTGAATATCTACTGCAGGTAATAAGGGAATTTGACAGGAAAGAAACGTTAATTGGTGCATTCCTTTTTTGACGCATTATACCATACCTCACTCCAAAGCATAGTTGAAGCAACGTATGGAGTTGGGCGAAAATAGATATTTGCACACCATGAGTGACAGATAAGATACAAGCGGGCTTTTAGCACACCGCAGGAGGAAGTTTCTCTGGCGAGATTAATGTGGGAAGAATGAGTGGGAGCTGCTGAAAACATAACGGTAACTTCCTGGCGTGAGCAACCTCAAAGCAGACCAACATCCGGTGAAATAGGAATAAACGATAGTGAGTAAACATTAAAATTCAATCGAGTATACCTTGTGTTAAGCACAAAAATAACGTAAATGAAAACAATTTCATCCACGCACACGAGGAAATTTCAATAACACAATACAATCGTCTTTCGGGCTTTTCATAAAATGGATTAGAGTGCTAGATCTATTATAACGATCAAAAGACGACGGTAAAATTGTTTACAGTGGATGGTTTGGTACAATCAGAACCTTCAAGCCAAAGATTGCAGTTAAATCGAAAAAAAAACCCACTTTGCTGCCACCAAGTTCTCGAGTGAATAATCGTGCCGCAGCAGCAGATGCAAACGGGCTAAAAGAGCCTTATCTCATATTTGAAACGCTGGAATCACGCCATCAAGCCAATAAATAGATAGACAGTCAATTTCGGCAGAGGTAGGACATGCATACAAGGGCATTATTTCGCAATCTCGATTTCTTCGGCTACTCAGTACAAGGGACAAATCAAGGCAAAACATTAATGCAATCGGATATAACATGAAATGCAGCACCAGCATGAGAGGTTCGACAAGACTATCGAACAACAGATTAGCTGAATCGGTTGAATTTTTATTAGAATTAGGACTGTATTTGATAGAAAACAGTCCGCAAAATGTAGTCGAAACGAATCAAGCAAGATGTTAAATAGCTATGCCCTAATGAAACCGGAGAACGGTTCTGTGTGGTGGCATGAGTATAACCTTTCCATTCAAAGAGCCCGGTTTCGAATCTTGGGGGCGACGGAGATATTACGGTGCTTTCGAACACAATCATAGCACTTTAACCGCAGCCTTTCAGCCGTCGTACTTGATGTTTTAACAAGGGACCCTTGACGTATTTCCTCAAGAGAAGGCTAGCCGGGTTTCTATCCACTCTTCTTCCCATATCCTTAACCTCCAACCATCCTATCCCAACAGTGCAAATTACTTCAGCTGTCAGTCGCCTCCCCTAACAACCGAAACATAATTCAACCCATATCAATGGCAAAATATGCCGAGTGTGGTAATCTGTGTTTTGACACCTCATGGAAATACTCTGATTCGTTGCTAAGCAAAGTGGGCCATACTGGGCCAATTTCATAAAGATTAGAAATGTACATATATACCCAAGTCAAATGAAACATAATTTATAATACATAAAACTTCGCACAAGTAAAACGCGTTCTACCCATTTTCCCTCAATACTTCACTCAGCATCCACAAATTATTAGGACTAGGCTATTTAAAAATACGCCCACAGGCAAAAGCTGATCATCACAGAAGAATAACTACTGCGAATATAGCACGTTTTCTCCATGAGCAGATAAAAATTATCTGTTTCCCGAGGTAATCAAACAAAGATTAATTATGACCGTGTCTGCAACTCGTAAATTAAAGATAATCGGCCTCATATTCATTTCCACCCGACTTCAAGATAACAATGAGTCGCAGCGCTCCTCGAGGGGACATCTCCAGGGCGCACACAGAGGAGACGATAAGTGAAAGGCACCAACACAGCTCGCAGGAGGCGCCGCCATGAGTATGACAGACCCGAGGGTTGCTGCTCCCGGAAGTCAAGCGAAGTGTCTGCTTGATGGACTTCCTTTTAACCCAATAAAAGTCGCAAAAATGCTGAAAGCTAATCGCCTTAATTTATAACAAGCCTTGCGGTCTCTTTTCGCATTCACACTCGCAGCAAGCGCAGTGAGGATATTTTTTCTTTTATTTCACGAGAAATATGAGTGATTTAATGTATAATCTATGTCTGCATATTTAACTAGATTATCACAAACGTTATCATTTTCCCGTATTCCCTTTAAGCACTAAAGTTTTGAATGGTGTTTTTTTTTATATTTTCACAACCCCGAATATAGCGCATTTTGGTCAATTTATGTCGGGTGAATAACAACAACAACATACGAACACAAACACCCATGCCCTTAGTGGTGATAATTCCACCCAGGCGAGATTTGAACCCACGACCTTCGGTTTAGCAGGAGAGGACTTTACCCCGTCGCCACCGGAGCCAGCAAACACCTGATGATATGATGATTTCCATTCATTATTGTTCTCACATAAATCCCCTTCCGGATAAGATTGCCCAACCCGTATTAGGCACTTTATTATCAATTCAACATTTATTTCAGGGGCGAAAGTAATGTTTACCCACTCATTTTTAAGGTCGCGCATTCAATAAGATAGTATACTAATACTCTAATTGACGTAAAAATAATAAGAAAGTTAAGGGATTATCCCATGTAACTAGAGAGTATTCTATACTTTTCAGAGCCATTCACCTTGAATGGGTGAAATTATTGGCATATTCTTTTTCAACTCGTGTCACATTGACTTCGGCGAAAACTTTCTGTTCATTCAAGAAACGCATTTTCTGGCCAACATTTTTCCGAAGATATAATTTCAAAGAATGAAATCTACAACCCAGGAAAACTAAATTATGACTATTTTTATTCGATCCTATTACAACGAGGATTATTCCAATTTTTACATCGAACTAATGACAGGATTTCTCCACGCATCAAGATACCCGGCATCTATTCCTGGAGTTCGGCGCTGGGACAACACCCCGGGGTATCAGCCGATAACAGAATACAGTTGTTACCACCTACACTTAGCAGATTCACCGGCGTCAACGGACACTGAACAGACTCATTTAGGCTATTCTTGTGGCGTGATTACGAGTCCGACATAAACAGCGGAGGCCATAGGGCATGTAGCCAATTGATTTGCTAGAGCTCCATTTCCTCGGGTTCCCATTTTGCCACGAACAATTCTTAACATCCACTCACGCCTGAAGGAGTGTTTATGGAAAAATGAAACAAAAAAAATTTCCAAAAAGGCGCAGTAAACGATCAATTATTTTTATGTCATCGAAAGATTCCGTGAAGTTTCACCTTCCTTAAATGAGATTTTTATCACACGATAAAAAATGGATTATATCCAAAGCTAAGGTAACTAGTGATAACTAATAATTTAAACCTATACTCTCTTCCATAATCTATGCCTCTACTTAACTATTCCCCGATGGAACCCCCACTTACCTCTCCAAAATGTTTACATTTAGGAATAAATTCACCCAGGAGACAACTCACCCGCACGAATTTTTTTACACTACCCGATTCCCCGAACATACATCTACTTACCTGAAATCACTCCTAATCACCACCCCCAAATTAAGGAACTAACTTCCCCAAAACCTGAAACACATATTCCATCCAACTATTTCAAGAAAGATCTCTTCTCAAGACAGAGATTGCGTGAATTTCTATACCACTATTGAATACCTAATATCTATAAGATTACTTTTGCACTCTTCCGATTATGTATTTAGCCCTGTATTATATTTTCATGATTAAACTGGATGATTCAAAAGTCTTGTAATGATTACGGAAAATCATAACTTTTTTATTTTTCAACATAGATACATGAAACAAAGATGAAAATGTTACTAAATACATCAACTGTTATTTGTTATCGCTTTAAATGCTCAATGTGACCTCCATTTGAAGCACGGCACACATCTGATGTATTTAGTAACATTTTCATCTTTGCTTCATGTATCTATGTTGAAAAATAAAAAAGTTCTGATTTTCCGTAATCAAAACAAGACTTTTGAATCACCTTGTTTTATATTTGACCATGTGTTGAACCAAAAATCATATTTTGTACTTCTTTTTGCTCGATGAGTAATACTCAGGGCAGAATAAATAAACATTCTTATTACATAATTGCCTCCAGCCTCTCGATTGAATATTGCCACACTTCACAACGAGAAGCCTTTTAAAAAATTATACTTTAGGTCAAGTAAGCACAAATTTCGGCACCGTAACTAAATCTAGCGATATGTTGCTTCCGTTCACCTAGGTAAATCTAGTGCTATGGATTTTGTGAAGCAATTTATGAGAACTCATTTAAGATTTATTAGCTATGAAAATATGCTTTCTGTTACATAAACGAACGAACGGACGGTGAGAATCTGTTTCGTGAAAAGAAAGGCGGACTGACCACTTAAAAATACATATTCAATCCTAAACCATTCATATACTGACGTACTTTCGAAGTTTGAAATTCCCGCATTCTAGCCTATTTAATGAGCTCACAAAAATATTCCCATTTCCTAAAAAAATAACGTGATACTAAAACTAAGCCACATCACCAACATTTTTATGGTATTTTTATCCCAACTTTTATGCGTCGTAAACTGATTTAGTCTTTTATTTCCCGCGCGACTTCCATCGGCACGGCGTGAATGGCACAAGGAAAAATATCGTTGCGAAAGCGTAGCTCTGAGTCACTCCGCTGTCACGGAGTATAAAGGTGAACTTCTTTCCCGTGGGACTCGATGTCGATGGGGCTCGCGAGTGCGCATAACGACGCAAGTCCCCACTTCACGCCACCGCGAAGCTTTTCCGCTGGATCGCGAAAAAAAATGAAAAGCGTTGGACGCATTACTTCACGCTTGAAAGGGCCATCGGATGAACCGTGCCTCTCTCTCCATATGTTGTCCCACGGGATCACCTTCCACTCGGATCCCTTATCTGCACCAACGACGGTCTCGGTCATGCATTTAACCATTTGCAATTTTCCCGCGGCTCACTTTTAAGAGGCGTTAGCCGACCCTGAGAAAGGTGGCTAATATCACTTGATTGAATTACAAATCACCGCACAAAACACGCACTCCTGAAAAAAAGACGTTTATTGACAACTAAGAGAACTGAATCAATTCCGGCGACACGTCGGTAAAAAGATCTCAGGCTCACGTATTTGTAACTATCCATAATGATTAAGCTTATCCTAACAGTTTGAAAATATCGCAGCATATTAACAAAGTCTTTGTTATTTCAAAAGGCCACATTTGTCGCTGTCTAACTCTTCATTAGGGTTTATTTCGATTATCATGTTCCCCTGACCGAAACACTTGTTGCCAGCATTGGGGTATCTTCCAAAATAATTTCACTTATTGCAATGTGCATGAATGCATAGTTTCTATGATTCTGAGGCAAATGTAAGTTTGCATCCCAGAGAGGAAAAATATTTGTACGGTAAGATAAATTTCTTGAAGACATGGTGTACTCAATATTAAAATTATGCTCTGTTGCAGATGGAAGATGAAGCACAGGGGGTTATACCTTCTCCAGAGGAATTATGTGTAGGTGAGTGTGGTGAGTTTAATTTCTTTCGACCATCGACAAGATTTGAATTCTGCTTTCATATCCTAAGTTCAAGGATGACTACAACGGCTAGGCAAAGTATTACTCCAATTTGCAGCTCCTAGTGATCGTTTACTACTTCTTTATACTTTACTACCGCTTACTAAACTAAAGACTTCTCAAACTGTAAATTTCGTATTAAAAGGATAGTGCATGTTGAAGTCAGTTATAGAATAGGGGATATTGGTAAAGTGCGGAAGAGGTAAAGACATTTTATAAGGGAGGAGAGGTGAAATGAGTGAGAAGAGAGACCCATTGCGAGCATTTACCGAGGTAATAAATAGTTTTGAGAGAGAAAAGTACTTCCAGGCGAGGGAGTTTAGGGCTCAAGAATAACCAATTTTTGTTTTAAGACTGACGACGATTAAGAGAGTAATGAACTTGCCATATTTCAAAAAGAAACACTGGTACAATTTCTGTATTTTCCGTCAACGACCAAGGTTTCAGAACATTATACAATTATACATTCAGAACATTATACAATACAGTAAATTATACAATCATCATTATACATGAAGGGTCATGATAATGATGGCATAGTGGACAAGGTCGGTGACGGAAAATAAAAGTGTGGAAATTATACTCAGTGTTAGGTCCAATATTATTTCTTATCTATATTAATGACTTATGTAACTCTAAATTCACCGGAAAATTAATTGCCTTCGCTGATGATATTGCACTTATTCATGAAGGATCATCTTGGGAAGAGGTTAGACTTAATATGGAAGCAGACCTAAGCATACTTAGTGAATGGATGGAAAATAATAAATTATTGTTGAGTGAAAAGACGAAATTTTTGTGCTTTAATGTATGTAATCGTTTCTCAATTAATTGGCAATTAACCTATCATAAACCAAGTTGTGATCGAACCTTTTGTAATAACTGTATACAAATTGAATGTGTGCCTGAATACAAATACTTGGGAGTGACTGTAGACCAGCATTTAAAGTGGGATAAACACATAAATCGAATTTCAAGGGAACTTAAATTTATCCACGCGAAGTTTTATTTC
This sequence comes from Ceriagrion tenellum, assembly GCA_963169105.1. Lineage (NCBI taxonomy): Eukaryota > Metazoa > Arthropoda > Insecta > Odonata > Coenagrionidae > Ceriagrion > Ceriagrion tenellum. Next base: position 109,186,674 of record OY720632.1, read on the forward strand.
CTTCGAAATAAATGTCCCCGACAATTCATTAAAACTATTTATCATGCTTTAGTGCAATCAAAATTAAACTACGGGACAATCTGCTGGGGAGGTGCCTACAAAAATTCGCTCAATCCGATGCTGATTCTCCAAAAAGCAATAGTGAGACTGATTGCTAGAAAATGTCAATTTGAACCGTCCTTCCCCATATTTGAGGATTTACAGTTACTCCCTTTACGTCATCTTTACGTGTACAAAGTATTGAAATTGTTCTACCTCAGAAGTGGTAATAAACCTAAGGAAGAACCAATAACCAATGTTTACAACCTAAGATCTACAAAAATGTATGTTTTGCCCAAACCAAATCTGACCGTGTTCAAACGCTCATTTATCTATGTAGGGCCAACATTATTTTCTAGATTGTCAGATAGTATAAGAGGTTCAAAAAGTTTAACATCTTTTTTGAAAAGAGTAAAGAAATGGTTACTTAATGTAGAAAATCCAGATGTATTTTTTTGTTAATAGTAAGGTTAATACTCACTATATTTTGTATGCACGACAGGTTGTAACTAAAAAACAAATTGTTATCTTTTCATGCATTTATTTATGTCTCGTAACTGGTCTCAGTTTACTTTTACTTATATTGTAATTTATCTTGAGGTATCCCAATACAGGCAATGCCTAAAGGGATTCCTAATTTAATTTATCCTTATTTAATTGAAATGTAAATATGCTTGTAATGTTGATTCTAAGGGATAAATAAATATTATTATTATTATTATTATACCAGTGTTTCTTTTCAATTATGGAAATGCATAGGTTTCATAAAGTTAGTGCCGAGAAGCTCTCGTAATAATGCACTCGACTGCACAATGCACGAAACTGAAGGTAGCTATACCGTATTAACGTAATTAAATTTAATCATTCCACAGAAAATTGTGATACTTTAAAGACCACATGCAAACAAGCAATCCATGTAAACGTCATCTATTTCCACCAAAACTATTGAAAAATGCCGAAAGTAAATCCTAATATAAGGAGAACCTTGAGAAAATAACATACTCATATATTATTCCTCAAAATATCAACTAACAGTCACCTTTCGCCCTCTTGTGTTTCAGTTATAGTTAATTATGATCTTGTTATTCATCATAATAAAATCATAAATTAGATGATTATAGGTAACCTCTTGGAAGTGACTGATGTCCATCACAATAAGAAAAGGTACTAATGCTTTCTGCAGGATCCAATATATTGTACTTCTGTATTATTTCCTCAAGCAGCAGAAGTCGGTATGACGACTCGTGGCACTTATAAGGCTAACAAGAATTACTGGAGGCCCGGAAAAGTACAGTTTATAATGTAATTGTTAGTACTGACGTAATTTCAATGATTCTCATTCCGACTTCGAACAACAGAGAGAAAACGCCCACTACATGGATTAATATAACGCAACACAGAATTACGAGAGTAGGCATATCCGCTCGGATTACTCACATTGAATTCTAATAAACGGCTTGGTTGCACAGAATTACATACGATTGTGTTCTTTGTATTTGGTGAACCTACTCCATGTTATCGAGAGACAGATGCCTTGGACGACTGGCATCGTTATGCGGTGAAGTCACGATTGCCATTCGCTAGGAGTGGTACAACACAGCGCAAGCATAATGTCTACGAAAGCCAGTTCCAAATTATTAGAGGGTTAATCCCAATTTTTCTGGGGAATCACAAAAGGTAGCAGTCTGGGACTAAAGAGTCAGCAGGATAAGTATAAATACATACTGACGGTGTAATTACGTGTCGGTAGCATTACTCACCCACTCGCGTGAGGCTGAAATACCGCCAGGTTTGGGTAATGAAGGCGTTGCAAGTTATTTTTTGTAGCATCATAACTCATCTTCAGAATACATTACAGATTATTATTATTATGAACACAGGTTAGAAATCGAGGAAGTAGACAATAAGTTTGTGAGATGACTCATGCTGAGGAGGATGAGACATCAAGAAAAAATTCCAATCGCATTGCTGTCAGGGAAAAACGCCGTTCGTTTTCCCCTTTGCGGCATTCACTCCATGCAGGAAGGCAAACTTAAACAAGGCTCAAAGGCTTTTGGGACAATAAGCTCCACAAAGTAAAACGAAAGATAATGATTTGTCGACAACATCAGCCCCACATACTAGAGAAAAGTAAACAAAATAAGAACTAAGGAAATGATTCAGAAGGAATTATGAGGAATCCTTCCGTTAGAAGTGGTTTCTTTTTGGATTAAAAGAGAAATCGTGGAGAGCATATACCTAGTCAAGACAAAATTATTCAACCATCCTGTTTCCTAATGTAAAACTAGCTACACTTAAAGCGTACAATTTATGGAAGAGAAAGACAGTCCATTTATTAGATAGATGGTGTATAAGTGAAAAATTTAAAGCGTTACTTGGGTAAACACCCTAATCCATATACACTATTAATTAAGGTATTTACCCATTATTAAAATTAGTGTACATTAATTAATGACAAAACTTCTAAAAATACTACAAATAAAATTAGTCAGCAGCCCCGGTTTCAACAGATGGCTTTCCTTCATGTTTAAATAAAAAATGAAAGTAAAGACAAACATATGACAAAGAATTTCCTGGGACGTAAAGTCAGCCTGGTGGTATACTTTTACTCTCCTCCTACTCCATGTTATCGAGAGACAGATGCCTTGGACGACTGGCATCGTTATGCGGTGAAGTCACGATCGCCATTCGCTAGGAGTTGTACAACACCGCGCAAGCACAATGTCTCTCAAATATAATAAGATGGAAAGACAGCTATTTTCTTTGATTTGGAACGTTAAAAAAATACATAACGTTATTTTCATTTGCAATTGTTTTCTGTTCCTACCAGATAATATTGAGTGTATTTTCCGCTTATTCATTGTATTGTTGGTTTTGGTTCAAGTGTGGAGCCATAATTAAAGAGTTCACAATCACAGTTATCGACTAGTGTGTTTTTAACAAGTGTATCCCACCCACTTATTTACAATAGTATCGACGTTTCGATGGTGTAATCTGCCATCGTCCTCAGGGTAGGCGATGATGGCAGACCACGCCTTCATACGTCGCGGTGCTGCAATCCACCATCACCCGACTGGATACCCGAGAACTCAACATCCAGAAGTACGAAAACTTATATTAAATCACAAAAAAAAACTCATGACGCAGTTCGGGAGAAGACATTCACCGGGGAATTCCAAACTCGGGCCGCGAATAATCAGTCCCGAGTAACAATAAAAAGTGATAAACGATTGGGGGAAAACACGTGTCCTAACACTGGGTGAGCACAAAGGAAGTGCAAGGACGAGAGAGAGAGAGAGAGAGAGGTCACACGCGCGCGATAGACAAGGGACGTGATAAGCGCGTCATTTCCTTCTTCTAAGGCGTAAACGATGACACACAACACGGTGACCTTTCTCTAAAATCGCATCGCGAACTAAAATATTAGCGGAAACATCTTAATAGACTGAAAAAGTCAAACATTGGATTCATACGATAACATCGCAATCACACAGGCCTCTGCGATTTAGCGACACTTCACGTTAATTTAATTTTAAAAATTAGTTTCGTATACAATTGGCATATCCGGTTCATGGATTAATCGATGACACAAATTCTAACGGATTCACCCACTCCACTGACGTCGAGGCAACACAATGGAGGGAGAAAGTTTAGCTCCAGAGTGGAATGCATCCGGTTTAATTATAAATGCAATTAATATATGATCATCGGTAAAACGGTAAATCGGAAAATCGGTAAAAACAATTACGGTGCGATTTTATTTTTTGCGAAGACAACGTAGACGCTTTCAGCTGGCCTGGGGAAACTGACCCAAACCCTGAAATAATCCATTTTCGCCCATTATCCCAACCTTCAGGTTTATCACTGAGTGAATGCGTGTTTCGCGACTCATAACTCTCAACAGAACGCAACTTTCAACTTAATGGTCCACATTAAAAATAAAATACAGTAAGTGTATTAAGCATCTGTTAACGAAATTCCATGAGATTTATCCCCAACTGAAAATAGGTTCTTATAAGAACAACCTTCAATATACTTTAAAAAAGGTACGAAAGTCCTGTATTCATTGTCAGGTCATGAGTCAAAACTAAGAGCCATCTCGATAATAATTGATTTAACTTGACTTTAGTTGACTATCAACTACGGTTTGAGAAACATGAAGTATTTACTTGTAATGGATACAAATGTGTCTACAAAATGAGGTTGCCCTTACATGAGATCTTGACGAAGCTCTAAGAATTTTATTTCCACTTCCCCGAAAATGGCACATCTGGCCTCTTACATCGAGGGAGACCGATAATAATGGACGGATCACAATAATCCATGCCCTGAGTGGTGATAAGCCCACCCAGGCGGGGCTCGACCCCACGACCCTAGGAAAACTCCCATAAAATACGAATTCGGTCACAGATATGGAAACCTTAATAGCTTGAGCTTGATAGAAGATTTCGCAGTGATTCCATCTTAAAATGGGCAATTTTTACATTTTAACTTTTAATTGTGCATTTGATTGAACCATACACGTACACGAAGCACGATCAATTGCGGCAGAAACGCTTGAACGGCAACTGCAGTAGAAGAAATTAGTTTGAAAGAATAGGAAATGTGATGAAATCGAAGGATGAATAAGATATAATGGAAGGAGAGGCTAGCCAACGAAGATATCTAGCTACAAAGTTGGGAATCGAAGTGTCATGAAAATCCTCTGAAGAAGAAGGGACGAACTACAAAGACTCATCCAGCGAATAACCTCTCGAAAACAATAATGGACGGAGAAATGAATTGGAAAAATTATAGACGAAGACAAAGAATGAAATACATTGAGCTACTTACGAAGGGACGTTAAAAAGAAGAACTGTTTCGGACAAATTCTGACGATTTCGGCGATATTATAAGGAACCGACACATCACTGATAAAGGAAAAAATTAAGAGAAAATTCCACGGATACAATATTTATTACGTCCTAAAATTCGCTGGATACAGTATCATCAGGTGATCATCAGCTCATCGTGAAGGAATTCAGCAGTAAGCCGATGAGGGAATGTAGCAGAGGTGCAGCAAGCCAGCCATTGGATTAACGACTACTGATGAAGACGAACACGGAATTCCGAGATATATCATCATGGAAATTTTCATTCAACGACACCATGAAGTGTAGTTTATAGTATTCATGGTTGCATTTAAGAAGATTCGCGCAATTCACTCCGCTATACATCGAACGGTGCTGCCACGGGCGTCATCAAAGGGGTGGATTCGCCGTGGGCGTCGCCACCGTTCTTCCGGTGGTGACGAAAAGCGGGCGGGTTGAAGGCGGCGGCGGGAAGACGGGGCAGACTGGTGTGCGTCTGTGTGCCTCGTGTACGTGTGTGGGCGTCGGCTAAACAGATGACGGGGCAAAGGGGCGGGGCGGACAAGGAATCGCGATGTTTTGTGGGAAAACCGAAGGAAAAGGGGGGAGAGATAGAGAGAAAGGGCGTCCCCCTCTTCCTGGTTTTTCTGGAAAGACAGGCAGGGTCGAAAAACCCGAGAGAGAGGGACCGGGCAGGACAGGAAGAGGGGGCGGAAGTCTTACGACGCCCGAGCGGCTTCGGCATAAATTTCTTCTTGAAGAAACGCCGCGACGCTGAAGAGTAGGAACACACGGTACACACAAGCGTTGGCTGCTTGGATGCTGTATCGTCAGCTTAGTACTTTGGTTGGGGAGGCTAGCCGCCTCTCCATTCAGAATGACAAAACATAAGACCTAAAAGTAAACTTTGCGAGGATAAGAAATGATGACATGAGATGATCGTAATAGGATAGTCAGAATGAGATGTCAATTCACCTAAAATTCTATGAATTTTTAAGAAAAGCATTTCGACTTTCCAAATATACCAAAAATCTGCCACCTACCGCAAAAATTTTCGAGATGTTTCCTCACAAATACCAGCCCATGTACCAGCCATTTTACCTACCAGACACTTTATGGGTACGCAATCTTCAGAGAGACTTAATTTAAAAATGAGGAATTTCTAACGCCTAGATCCCGCCAGAAATTTCACAGTGAGTACCTCATATACTTCTGAACTATTTGGAAAAAAATAAATCACTCGCTGAGGAAGTTTTCACAGACTTCGCAAAAGAAGCAGATCAGATTCAAATTTGAGAGCTTTTTCCCCGCACGGTGTGAAAAAATGAGTCAAAATAAATACCTATGCGAGCAAATTTAGTAAATTACTGGAAGTTTCAGTCACGTACGAACATTTTTTTGCGCCAGTATTATGAAAACATTCACTTCGTGCTTCTTCGAGCTGCTGAAATATAAAAATATGATTCGAATACAGTCTCGATTATGGCTGGGGAAAAATCTCGATCAAACCATCTTTTATTTACAGTGAATAATTAGAACAGTCTTCTAAAGATGATTTGAAGGTTTCCGTGGGGTTTGATTCGAAGTGGAGGAGCTTTCAGACGTTCCTCCCCGTGATGTCCATGGTTGACAACTGTTTCTCCAGCCATCCTGCTGGCTTCTTCAGATCTGAAGTGGCGATGCATTGTTCTAGTCCGTCTTATACAGCCGAGTCTTGCTGGTTTTCCGTGTTTCGCTTTTTGAACATCCTCTTCCAGGAGCTAGGTAGATTGTAACCGTCCTCCCAGTTGAAGTTTTTAGGGTGTTTTGCGATGTTAATGGATTCTCGGATTAATCTAAGGAAGTAGTGGCTTCCCTTAGATAGAATCCTCGGATTCTCGAAGGTCACCTAATGACCGGGTTCTTCACCGCTCCGGGAAATTCCCGCCAATCAGACCCGGCTATATAAGACGGACCAGAACAATGCATCGCCACTTCAGACCTGAAGACGCTAGCAGGATGGCTGGAGAAACATTGGTCGACTATGGATATCACACGGAGGCACGCCCGAAAGCCTCTCCACTTCAAGTCTTCCAAAATTTTGAGTTTCATTTTTTAAGTTATATGTCCGGTAAAACACCTTGCCACTGCCTCCCCCTTCAGATCCAACATGAGTTGCCGCTCACGAGTGCAAATTCTGGGTGCGCCCTTGGTAGAAGATATTCCAAAATAGGGGGAAGTTCGGTGCACAACACTCAAGGAATAAAAGTTGCCCGTGAAGTGAGGTTTCGGAGTATGTATACACATACGAATGTACCTCAACTTTCTAAAAGAACTAAGGAAAGGCCATAGCAAACGATAACACTCGAAATCTAACCAGCACCTTACTCCTAGACCGCTCTCTCTTTCCCCGACCGGCGGGCACTCTCTCCTCTTTTATCTGAGCACATCCTTCTTCGCCTCCACCATTAGACGCCGAAGCATGGGGGTTGTCGCTCCGAGTCGTCTTCGCCTTCGCCTTCTTCCGCCTGCTTCAAAAAACGCCTTCTTCCGCCCGCTTCAAAAGAACAAACCCTCGAGGGTTTCCCAACTGAACGCACTCGTTTATCTCCGTTTGTTCAGCGAGACGACCCAAATTTATGCCTCGACAATGACTGCCCACCCAGATTAGTCGCCGAAGGGCTGGATTCACGTCTTCGCATCAGCGAGGGCGTACCTCAAATACGGAACGAGCGAGACTCACCACGCCACACACACACTACCATTAAAACACGTATCTATAATCATCCGATAGGATAAACAATTCCTGTGAGTAAACAGATATAAAATACACCGATGTATTAATTAGTTTCCAGTAATTGCGATACAAAAGGCAATACATTCTCTATCGGCATGAACAAAGTAAACGGGAGGGAGTGAGCAATGCGTATACGGATTCAACCTTTTTTGAAATATAACACACATTTTAAGAACACAACTTTGCACTCTTCCACACATTCTATTCAGATAAATAAAATCTGTGGAACAGTACAAAGTGTGTTCTTCTAGTATGGATACCATAAACTTCCACAAAAAGAAGTCAGAAACTGTAAGGTGTATTTTTTGAAAATCTGTCATGTAAATTCGGTCAATTCTATCCTCTTTTATGCTGGTCATAAGAATTGGAGGGCACGAATTTGAGCAAGTCCAGCATTTTAATTACACACGCATTTCGCTAAAAGGAAATGAGTATGGTAGCCAAGACATAACGAGGAGAATTGCGCTAGCTAAGAAGTAATAGAGGGGAGTGTTGACGGAACCTTGGGCACGGATGTGAAGAAGAGGCTGGTGACGAGCTTGATACAATGCGTAGTGTAGTATGGGGCAGAAACGTGTACCCTCAGAAAACGGGACGAGACTAGGCTGCAGGTAATACGTGAGATGTGGGAATGGGTGGTCGGAAAAGAAGACTAACAAGGAAGTACTAGAGATGGTGGGTGAGGAAAGGAAACCTCTGAATGAATTCCGGGATGGGCAGAGTAGGTGGCTAGAGGTTGTAATAAGGAGCGATGTGTTACTCAAGAATGTGATCGAGGGAAGGATGTTGGGATAGCGGGGAAGGAGAAGAGGGAGAAAAAGTTTTAAGGACGAGATGAGAAGGGTAGATCGTATGCTGAGGCGAAATAGGAAATACTAGAGGTAGAATGGATCCTAGGAGTGTAGAAAACTGGGTGGAGTTTCTTTGACATTCAGAAAGCCAACCTTTACCGATAAAATACTTTTTTTTAATCCTCTTTTGTACACGAAAAATTGCGACTTTACACGATTTTCTCAATTCAAATTCCTCCCCTTGCAGTTTACAAAGAAGTAAATAACTCAATAGCATCGTGACTGATTATACTTTTAAGTTCCAGAAATAATTGAAGTATATTTGCGGTAAATTTCCGTTCCAAATGTGCAATCCAATGACAACAGAGACACTTGTAAGGATCAATGAGTCCGATTAGTGATGAGAGTGTTAAAACATTGACATTTCCTTAATGTCCAAAGTTTTCAAATTAAATAAACCACGCCTATACAAATTATTCTTTTTACAATGGCCAGACAATTGCCAGTAAAAATGAAAAGATCTATCAGCGCACTGGGATGATTTTTCATCCCCAGACTCTGAAATTCAAATACCTCACATATCTCATGAGAATGGATAAAAAACGGGTGGGGGTATATTGCACACTTAAGGTGGGAAGTCACTTAATAAAAACATTAATTTAACCTCGAATAGAAGCACGGACGCAGGAATTTCCGGGATCGTCGGGCGCCGTAATCAAATTTCCGGCCCAGAAAAAAAGCTATATCTTTCGGAAATATTCAACGAGACTTGACAACCATTTTAAGTCACAGCGACTTCTTTAAAATATTTTACCATCAGGGTAGTACGACAAATATCGGGGTTACGATCACCGACGATCGGAAATCAACTGTAAAAGTGTGACGAAAGGAGTGTCTTGTTCCCCACGGCAATTATTCTTCATGCTCGCTCACTCTAACGAGGACCTGTCCACACTGGAATTTAAACCACTTTGAGCAGCAATGATGCACATAATTTTATATCACGGCATTCCATTGGTTACAGCTACGTTCGTTTGTGCTCCAGAGTAGACTTGATAGTATTAACGGGAGAAAGCCATGTTCACAGTATTATTGTGATCAAACCATCATTATCATTGGTTATTCAATCCTATGATTGGTAGACAGCGGCCCTCCACCCGTTTCTGTGTAATGTTAGGTCTCTTATTTCGTAGTATCTCTTCCTATAAACTTTCCTCTTTATTTGGTCCATGAATGTATTCCTGGATCTTCCCCTAGGGGCTTTTCCCTCTTTTTTACCTTCAATTATGTTCTTCACAAGCCCGTTGTGCCTCAAGATGTGTCCCATACATCTGTTTCATTTTTTCTGTTCAATTTTTCATTAATTCCTTCGCGCTTCTACTATTCGGTAAACTTCATCACTGCGCAAACCATGTTAACGCACAAAGGTGCATTTATTTAGACAAAAAATACGCTAAGTGGTAAGGATCAAACTCGTTCACTAATACTTCGATTCCTTCTAGAACAATGAACCATTTCCCCGACGAAATCTTGGCGAGCTTCAAAACCCGAGCCGATGGTCTCGCGCGGTTTCACGCAGTTGGCTCACTCTCTGTCGCTGGTTCGCTATTAAAGCCGACCCCCCTTCCACCTCTTCACCCGCATTCCCCGACCTATATGAGAGTCGTAACGGAAGAGTGTTGAGGGTCATTGTCACGCTGGGACTTCGAGGGCGGCCGCGGCAGCGCACGGCTGTATGAGATGCCGACGCAGAAAGGAAAACGGGTGCCACGCAAATATAAATCTGAGGCGTCGTTTAGATAAGCCGGACTAACGATTTAGACTTTCAGCATCAATTTCACGAGTAGCTCTTAAAAGTGGGATCTTCCGGTAGTTATATTGCGAATCGTGTGTCGCTGAGTGGTATTTCATTAACCATTCAATTAAGTCGAAAGATAAATTCTTAGACCACACTTAAGTGCATCTATTGGAAATCGTTTTAATAGAAAATACACGTTGTAAATAATTATACACGTAGCAACATTCAAAATTCCTTTCCGTATCAATGGAAGCATTATTGTGACTTAGGTTTAGGGCAAGGAATTTGAAATTTTAGCGAAAATATTATGTCTGCGTTTATTATTCCTCGTGATGTCTTGAAATTTATTAGGAACTATGTATTATGTTGTACTTAGGAGGAAATCTGTATAGATTTCATAGTATTATTTCGAAACATATGTCAAGTGCCATAAGTCTACGTGTTAAAATAACATTAAATAGCTATGATACCAAATTGGTAAAGTGCAATTTTTTACGCTTCCATCTATGAGTATTGCAAAACGTGAACTTCGGCTGTTTTACGCAAATTTGTACAAAAACAAAAATCGCTCCAACCACCTTAACCCATACGCAAACGTAATCGACAACAGTTTACCTACAATTACAAGGACTTCGCAGCGAACATCAACTTCTGTCCGCACCCCTGAAAGAAAACGTTTCCTTAGGCCACGACGATGAAGGCTTTCGATTCTATATGAAACAAACACAAAAGTATCAAAGAGCAATAAATTAGCAATAAGTCAGACCCAACCACCACATAATGTTTAACATAAAAAAACTAATTCAGTAATAAATACTAGACCTTTTTTTATCGTAAAATGACATTATTCAAGAAGACTGTTTCAAAACCAGATAGACTGCGAAAGGGTTAAAGAGAAGTTACGATTGCAGTAATTCGTTGTTCACATGAATTTGTCTTTACATAATAAAATTTATTTTTTGGTACTTCAATACGAACTTCCAGAGGCAAAATCTAATAAAATACAATTAATTTCCTTTCAAACAAATGGTATAATATTCCTCAAAACCTTAACGTTACGTATATCAATTAGTTTAAACAGAAAAAGAAGAGCTATTTCTCAGCATTATCCACACAAATGAAGTAGGTACTTCGACACCGTAAAATAAAACTTTTTATTACGTGAACGCCATTTACACCCTGGAGACCGAGTATTTTAAATAGAATTCGAGACAAATTTAAACGGAAAGAAAAATTTCTGAGCGACGTTAACAGATCTACTTACTACATTCGCCATAACGCACAAAAATAATACTTCACTATTAATAAGCCTCTTCGACGTAAGTGATTTGAAGGTAATATTACGGTGTTTATCATACATCCTCGGTATAACGTTATCCTCTTGGCTATTTTTCATCCATGAGGCGTCTTAAATAGAGGGAACAGTCTTTCCTTACATATAGAAATGTCACGCGCGGAAAGTACAGTCGGGAAAATTTCTACCCCCATGCGAGATTCCATGCACGATGCCCATCGCAGACGTCGCATCGCTATGCCGCACAACTTAAAAACGATGGGAGATGAGAGGAGGACGAATTGAAGCCTCAGGTCATGGGAGCTCGATCCACTCACACAGCTAAGACGACAAAACTATTCGACCCGTACGCTCGCCAAGGCAGACCATCATCATTCGTTGACCCAAGAGAGGGTTCGGAGGCGCGGATTGAGGCGGGAGGGGGGGGGAGGGTGAAGGTAGGGGTTGGTTGATGACGGCGGTAGTGGTGGTGGCGATGAGAGGAATACATATAGTATATACTGTATATGAATGTATAAGGGGAAAAAATAAATTTAACGGCCGTTCCGTCAACTTCTTCTCCTCCTGCCCTCTCCTAACTCCCTCCTCTCAATGGCATCTTCCTACCCCACCATCCAACCCCCTTCCCACTCAACCAATCCACAGACCACAACCCCTTCTCCTTCCCCCCACCCCGCTCGGACCATCCATTGTTACAAGCATCGGATGTGCGGTCCACTTCGCTTCGCCTCCTCGACCCTCTCTCTGCCCCTCAGTCACATCCGCGTACAGACAGACACACACGTTCGCGGACGATCCTCTCAAAACGCCTCTCTTTCTCGTCTGCTGCTATTGGCTGGCTGGACGGTCGTCGAAAGCGATGCCTCCGCGCGTCGGTGACACGGGAACCCGTCGCCCGTATGTATTAACGCAGACCACATGGTTTGAAGAGGAGGTGACAACCATCGATGCGTACGCATCTAAAGGGAGAGTTCGCGTCCGTACGTGAAATAATAAAAAAACAATTATGCGGTCACGACAAGAGTTTGCCTGGACAACTAATCAAAACATCATGATGTTGACGCAAGAAAAAGAAAATAAAAAAGCAGAGATCAGCACTTTAAAACATGTTGGTATTCGCCGTACAGTCGATACACATCCTGGGATGGCGATCTGACTGATTCAGGCCTTACTTTGAGCAGATGCATCATGAAAAATAAAAAGTAACTTTATCGAAAAAACCAAATATACTATTCATTATTTTAGTGTTAGCGATAGCTTAGTAATTATCAACACCATACAATGGTCCCAGAAAATAATTGCCACTTTCACAGTTCTCAGGGCCATAATTGGCCGAAAACAAGGTGGGAATTAAATAGTTTGCGGCATAGGCATTGCTCTAGTAGTTCAATTAAAATGACATCTCATACTACACTCGGGACTGAATTACAACGTCCAAAAAGGTGAAAACGTGCGTAAAAAGTTATGTTTTTGAAATGGATATTCATCTCGTTCACGCTCTAACACCTAATTTAGATACATTTAATACCACACAAGGCAATTACCTGCGTAAAAAACAGTAATATCCATTTCATGGGCGACTTGTCTTTTATCATTCACATGCTCCAACAGGTTATTAAAAATATACTTTAATTTGCTCAAGCATAATGGCAACTACAAGAAGAAACAAAATAATAACTAAGAAAAGTGATGAAAAATTCACGTGCCTTCTTCCGACTAAATGCATCAACACTTTATGATTGACTCCCATTCTTCTGGTGATGAGTTAGTTGAAGACGCTTCCCCAAAATCGCTGAGAAAAGAATATTTAATCTGACGCCCTCAAGTAAACTACTTTTCGTCCTGTTTCGACGCTTCGATCAATCAAATATGAATGGTTCAACCAGGAGCAATTATCATCGCTCCCACCAGTCCAGCTCTAGGGGTCACTGGAACACACAAGCCCAACCACCGCGTCAAGGTGCATGAGAAAAACAAAGTAACTGCCAAACATCATTTCGCTGTCAAAATTACAAATGAATCAAGGATGAAAATGCATAGGGATAACGACATATAAGGGCATTGCAGTTCCGTCCAGGAAGTTGTGTGCAAATGAGAATTCAAGTCAAACTAATATTTCACAGAAAAGTGCCAAAACTCGTGACACGAGGTACTCTCCAACTGACACGGCGAGCCTTTCCCTGCGCGCGGGGGCCGCGGCCGAAGAAATGCAGCACGCCCCTGATTTACATACCTATGAATCTAGACGTCCCATTAATCACGTCTAAGAACATTTCAGACTCGTGGGGTATATACACGGTAAACCCCCTCAATAAAGGCATGAATAATACATGGCATGAAAGGCTAAGGAAAGAGAAAGACTCGACACAAAACGTTTCTTACAAATAGATCGAACGGATGGGAAAGGAGGTGAGCGACGGAGAAACACGGAGTATTAATATTGACTGAGATGGGTACAAAACCCACACACAAGAAAACTTCTTCTCAAAGGACGGGATACCTACGCGTGCTACATTCTACTGCGATCATTTCCAGATGTTTTCGCCGTGAACTCAAACTTCCCCTCCCATCTGCGCGACCTTAAACCTTAAGAAAACGAGATTTAAGGTGAATAATAAGCACAAGCTCGCGCATCAAACCTACTATAGTTGATGTTTTGAACGTCAACTGAATACGACCATAAATGCTTTAGGTCACAAAATATAACACTTTCACTGCCTAATAACGGCTCTTAAACGTCGAAAAGGTTAACATCGGGGGCATTAAAACTACTTCTGATTACTAATCGTATGATTTCTCACACATAATCCTTCGCTCCTTTTCCTTAATACATTAACGGAATATACAAGTTTTCTCAGTGATCCTGCTTGAAGGAAACTGGAAATATTTGTAAATTACGTACCGCATTAAGTTCCTCGTTTAGTTAGTAACGACAGATAAACAAAGATCCAGAGAGAATTAACGTCCGTTGCTTCAAAGAGAGCATGAGCGCGACAGAATACTTCAAACATTTCGGTAAACATATTGACTTAAACTCCTGAAAGAAATACCCAAGCGTCGATACAGATCCTACGAATAAACATACACACGTTCACGAGGACTTAGAAATGAGCATATCGCACACAACAAAATCATCAAACATGGCATCATCATCAAAACAATACACACATCTCAGTAAGCGAAGAGCGGAAGAATGGTAGGAAATCGATACACTAATGATGTATAGCACACACAATATAAAAATAACAATTTAATTCATTTCAGGAATAACAGTGTAGTACAAAATAGGTAAGCCCTAAGGTCTGTATTGGGGATACTATCAAATAGTCCATGCAGAAGCAATAGCAACAAACAAAACATGATTTAAATTTTACGATCAAATGTTTAACAATACAGTGAAAATTATAAAGCGATACAAAAAATGACTCGGAGATATACAGAGTGATAAACAGTGGTTACAAAATAGGAGACACGTAAATAAATGATCAGATGTACTTCGTTTAAAATAGTATTACAAAAACGCTTAATTTTAAAAATTTATTTCACTAAATATTACATTCAAATTACAGTATAACACCTCGATGTTTTTATACGTAATTAAATTTTCTATTTCTTAAAAAAATTTTGAATGCTTTTTCTTCCTTGATGAATTTCGGAAGGAAATTAAATATATTTCGCGACATACATACAAAACATCTTTGGAATGACATCAGATTAGGCAGAATATAAGCTCTATATGAAATGCATGCGATACAAAATACATTCACTTCCATTCACATTCCAGCGTAGAAAATGTTTCTCGGACTAAATCACAAAACAGAGCGAAATGCGAAAATATCCGCATTGAAACACGTCAAAACACCCACGTCTTCATTTTAACCAGCCGCTAAAATAACAGCGACCGTTCCTAGAAATTGATAAGCCGAAGGACGCAGGATTTCAACCCCTCATCTTCTCACGGCACTCCAATTTCCATAGATTAGCCGAGAGTTTCTCAAAATTCCTTTCCCTCACCACCACCAGACTGGTGTGTGTATCGACCGCCGAACGGAAACGCCGCGGGGGTTTAATAATCACCAGCTCTCCGGGGAAGATTGTGATCTTGTCACCGGTCGCCCACGGCAACCAACTTATTACGCGCGAGGTTGATAAAGCCCAACCTCCCGGCAGCCCTCACACGCCACTTCATATCGCACCCACACATATTTTGCGAACCTCAAGAGTCAATCGACCACGACGGAGTTCCGGCTGTTTCCCATATGTCAAAAAGGCCACTTGCTAGAATCTCACAAAAGGAATTTTAAAAAAGATGCCCAATTATCAAGGTTTCATCGTTAGCCAATCGGCAGTCTTTATTGGACGTAACAATCAAACGAGAATATAAGCGATTGAAGAAAAAAGAAGGCTATCAAACGATACTCTACATCCACATACTACCATGCGAGCCACCGCATGGGCGTGCGTCAGGGGTGTTAGGACACTAGCCGTGTTAAGATATAAGGGATAAGGTCTTGGGAGGTGAAATGGTAACGTGTATAATGTGAGTATATTTAGTGGAGCTTAGTTTTTAATGTGGTCGCTTATTGTGTCCGAAAAAGAACGAGTTTTTGTAACTATAAGGAGTCACAATTCAGCAATTTTGAGAATATTTACCGAGAAAAAGATATCACAGCAAATCGCAAGACTAGGGAGGCACGAAGTAGGAGGAGGCGCAGCTATTCCATCAATGGGGAACGTCCTCTACACCAAAATGGAGGCAGTACTATCGATACTCTACAGAGAAAAACCTAATCAAAATATGAGCGAATTAAAGAGGAACCTGCGAATCGACATACTGCATTATTTAGATTAATGACATTAGCGATAGGTACTGATTCAATTAAGGCTCAGTATTTTAAAGTATATTCAAATAATGAGATAAAAACTATATCTCCACTTTAAAAATTAACACTCGACCCTGGTTTCATTGTTAATACATCATCGCCAGGTGACGTATCAACATTGATATCTGAGTCGATAGTATATATATTTACGCAGTGGGAACTTGTAACTTTTATCTTTCGTCATTTTTAATTCAACTCACTTTCGCGTAAATCTTCGGAATACATCTATCCAAATGTTACGTAAGGTAAAATCTCATTCAAAAACGATGAATAGAAGCTTTACTCACCTAATGATAATCGGATATTACACTGCCTACAGCCCTCACATATATTTCGGCAGATTTTACATATAGAGTTGTTAAGGAACTCAGAAAAGTAAAAAATTATCTCCAGGCTTAAAATACTGAAATATATATCCTAAAGCTCACGATTTTCAATATACAGCAGTGCAACCACATAATAAAAACCACATGTCTGCGTCATGCGCTACTGGGTCCTATGGGGTTCAACTTTTCCGTGGCACCATTCATAACTCAAACCATCACCTTCATCATAACTTACCCAAGAAAGCCAAGAAAGAGGCAATTACTGAGGAGAAGAATAAGCATTACCAATCTAATGAATAGAGGTAGGAAACGTGCTGAAGTGGATACAGAAAACGTTAAAGAGGAAGAGATACCACAGACACGGTCACAAAAGAGTAAGCCAGTAAAATGAAATGATATATTTCCACGAATGAACTTCACTGTTACAATGAGTTCCAGCTTTCCTATCCATCATCAGGTGACAGTTACCTGATGAATGTCAGTTACTGACTTTGACAGTCACCTGATGATAGCTGAGTAAATTGAAACACGACCTGGCTATAACGTAATAGAGTGGAGTGGTTCCCTTTCACTTAAATAAAATACAAGTCTTCCATTTCATACCGCTAGAGACTTGAATTTATTAAGCAGATAGTAGTAGTGATCCGCAAAAGTCTTCACTAATCATAAAATAAAAGAATTGAAGAGCAAGGCAAAGGCGGGTAACAGGCTGATTGGAAAGACTGGTGGCGCAAAAAAACGGAATCTCGTGAAGACGGGATGAAGCTAATTGCCAAATCCAGCTCAATGCTGGCCCATGAGTTTAAGGGTTTTATATAGCCAATGGGTTTTATATAACCAAAAGGGCCAAGCTTCGCCTCACGTTTTGGCTTAACAAAGGAGAAAGTGATTTGCACACAATAGAAAGTGTAACTGGAGCAGCTGAAGAGAAGAGGATTGAATGAAATGAATATTAAGGCCGATAACAGTAACGAGAACAAATACACATACAAGATCAAATATTTGGGGTCGTGTCAGATATCCAATAGGGTGAGAGCCATATATATGTATATAAGATAACGACTGCAGGAAGGGAAGATAAGAGACTAAAGCAAATTATATTAAAAAGCGTCCCGCGAGATGTGATTAAGTAGCAATATGAACTGAAAAAAATAAAACTTTGATCTGCTAACCGAATAATTTATTGTGGAGACAGCGCGTTTCAACGACAATGCGTCATCTTTAGATACCTTAAGGTTATGCCCGGAGACGACGCTTTGTGTTTGAAACACGTTGAATATACAATTAATTTTCACTGGACAGAAGTTCTGTTATTTCAGTTCAGACACGAATGCATCGGTAGAAAGAGAAGTTTTGAAAAGATTAGGCGAACGAACAAGAGTAATGTCTGAAAGGTTTTTCTTCAGATAGAGATCATCATTATAATCTACCGATGCCATTTATGTGACTACACATACTTATATTTTATTAATTTATTCCCGTTCTCATTTGGCAAAAATTAGCTCACAAGGAACTTGAGCGATAGAATCGAAGTTTAGTTCCCATTTCATAATAACGAGTTTGGCAATCGATACGTTGTTAGTCGAAAAAGAGAATGCGCACAAATAACGTGACTTTCACCTCTATAAAAAAGCAGAGAATGCCCGTGAGTCATAAATTGCAATCGGGTCCTTCGTTAAGGTTAGATCTGCCATGATTACTAGTGAAAGAGATGGGAATGATGAGAGTACCAACCAAGTAACAATTTTTTCACTTAACATGGGCTGCCATATCATCTCGGTAAAAGTTGCACTATGGAAAAATCAAAATATTCACGGCACGAGTACCATTACATGATATTGGGCGAAAAGAGGGTCATTACATAGAGAAGAAAACAAGAAAAATCATTCGAGGAGTCATACTTGCAAAAAATTTACTATTCACAAAAATAAAATATTAGATCGAGAGAAATGTATAGCATCATCGTACACGGCATTCTATTCAATAAACTTCAAAATGAGATTTCATCAGTTTTTGCAGAGAAAAATCTAGAGAAAAAGAATGAATATTGAAACGTTGATGATATTCCAACTACATAGTAGATGAACTTAGGCACTCGAAAAGGACGAACGACCCCATGTACCCGTGGAGAATAATGGGCCTTCACACGATAGAAACACATCAAATTATGCATTGTATACAGGCTAAAGAAAACATCCCAGGACTGGAGTCGAGTCGGAGGAAAAGAAAATTATGATGTCGCCTCAAAACGCGTCGCATTGTTTATGCGTGGTGTGGGAGAACGAAACGGCCAGAGCGGCAATAAATTGAGATTAAGTCGAGGATATACGACTCAAGGAAAGGGGGGGGTAAAAGGGGGGGAATAATTGAGAGCTGTCAAGGAGAGGTAAGGGAATCAAAGGGGGGAGGGCGAGTTGAGCGTGACTGAAAAAAGAGGCGTAAGGCCTTATCGAAACGAACCGGGGGGCGAGAGGAGAGCCGGGCCAGCGTGGGCGACGAGCGGGCGAAGGGCCGGGCAGCGGCGGGCTTCCCCTCACGAACTCCGGTCCCCCCCCTTTCGCCTCACTTCCAACGCTCTGGACTCCCCGACTCAAAAGCGGAGAGAGAGCGTAGGCGTTTCCAAAGTATGCACGGAGGGCGAGAGAAAATATAAGGGAACGCCAACCAAGGGTCTGCTTCGTCGAAAAACTGCCAAAATTCCCACGAACACCGAAATTAAAACCTGGATCCGCCCACAAAACCATTAGTACTACCTGTCTTTCCAAGTCCACGGAAACGGAGCACAAGAGAACTAGAGTAGAGACAGCACTCAACTGAGATCCATTTTTATTGTCTCGAACCGATATATGGTACAAGCTTCACGTTTAAGTGAGAGTTAGTTTTTTTTCGATTATTTAATACATCTACATCTACGAAATACCGCGCAAGCCACCAGTAGGGTGTCCGCCAGGGGGAGATCCCACACCAGGCATGAAGCCCCCATCCCAGCTGGAATCCAAACCACGCACGTTGCCCAGGATGCCAGGCGAAGGCCAAAAGCAGTCAGAATAACAGTGCGCGGTCAGACCAGAAACTAGGCGAGTGCTACGTGGACGAACATGTCATCATGCAGTACACTATTTCAGATACGACAACTGGTTATAATTACTGCGAGAGATAAGTAGTAATACAAGGTACTAAATCATGCCGGAGCAATATCATGCCGGAAATTGCATGCGATGTTAGTAGCTAATAATGATGTTAAGATATTTAGCACAAGTGCAAAAATCTATTCAACCTAGTCAGGGCCAAAGAATCCTAAAAGTTGTCTATCGCAACTATTATGGTCCCTTATTGTACGTGGAAAAAAACGTAGAAAAATTGAGCAATATCTATGGTATAGAGCCAAGTCATATCGGTAAGATGCTTAGCCAAGCACTTAAAGCCGGGAATAGGGTTTGCCCTTAATTTATTTAACAAACCACGAACGGTTTTGACTGTTGGGCGAATGTCGATCGAAACTAGCGAACTTAACTAGCGTTCGTCTACAGTAAAGAAAATAGTTGCGAGACATTATATCACTGAATTCCATCCACAGAGGCAATGGAATTGCCACAAATACGCTTCTCTAAATTGAATTTGACTCAAAATTTGAAATAAGATGTTCAAAATGTTAGGTTACCGCCCAATTTGATGTCATGGTCCAAAAGAAAAACATAAACATCCTCGATTCGAGATTCAAACCCGTTAATTTTGCGCTTTAAGGTTGGCGTACATTAGCATGGTCAAATTATAAGCACCAAAAACTGTTTTCGAGCCCGAGGAAAGCTTCCGAAAGGCAAATTCGCCCTGTGCGATCGATCGGGGCAGATTACTATCTTCGAGACCACCCACTTCCTGGGCAGGATTCTCCTATTACGTAATATCCTCAAGCCGTTAATTATTCCTCTGTTGCCTGATTGAGCCCAAGAGGGAACTTCAGACGAGAGGGAATAAGGGTAATGATGCAGCGAAGTATATTCATCATCGAAAAAAAATAACAATGAAGTTGCAGATAAAACATGAAAACAGCGTTATCGTAAACGGCAGGGACTCTGAAAAATGAAAGAATTTAATAATGCTCACGATGGAATAAAAAAAACTCGCAGATATCTATAAAAATGCGATACTCTTCCAAGTATCTCATTTTCTTGCTAAAACTAAGTTACTACGGTACCAAACTATTCCGCCACTAACACTCATGCTTTGGACAAATCAACAGCACAAGTGATCCATTTAATACGGCCGATGGCGCACTGGAATGGCTTTAATATTCCAGTGCTATCGTATCGTATGGTTTCACATACTCTTCCCAAATTTATGCCCCAGAATGATGAAATTGGTTTTTCAGTTAAAGTCCTTTCCGGCAGTTAAGTAAAAACACGTATTGCGTCGCATAGTTTCATGTACTCTTCTCTAACCTGTGTCCCAGGATAATGAAAGATACTCTCCAATTGAAATGTCAAATAAGGAAAACCCTTCAGGAACCGCCATAAATTCATTCATAAAAAATAAGGGACGCCGAACTTATGAATGAACTCGTGCTCCCTTTTCATCCCCAAGGCCCGGATCTGAATCTCGGAGGTGCTGGAGATGCTTCAGTAGAATCCCGATCCCCATTTGATTCCTACGAGAGAATAAGCATCAAAAACTGTGCTTTGTCCGTCGAAAGGGACGTTAAACTGAGGACCCCTGAGCGCCTTTCCGAAAGGGACATTCGATCCTGACGCCGGGTTTCTCTTCCTGCATTCTCCATCCCCACAGAATCCTTCCCTTACCATTCTTCCCACTCATCCTTAACCCTCTTAGTGCAGTGGGCCGATATATCGGCTCATGCGCCAAAATTGTTCAACATTAGTACACTAATACAATTACAATTATTTTTTAGACGATGATAAAGTCTTTTATGATTATAACTTAATTCATGTTATACACAAAAAACAGTATATGGATATTTTAAACAATAACATCATAATATTTTTTTTCTAAAACGATATATTTCATTAAATTACCCTACGCATTTCTCTCTAGTGCCGCTGGCAGGAGTCAGCATTAAGAGGGTTAGCGGCACGAAGGCCTCATTTTAAGGTTGGTTTCGCCAGAAGGCAAGTGCATATTGAAAAACGGCGTTCAAGAATTCAAAATTATACTTCGACCTTGGAGAGGACAGGCAATCAAGAACATAACAATTGAAAATAAGTGATTACCCTAGAAATAATTTCAAATACTTTTAATTACGTAAACACATGTTCATCACCATATAAAAGGTATCGTGTACACCTGAAGTAACTTGGTTATTCATGAGGTCCACCTGATCATGACGTGCCACGTCTAAAGACTTAAATACATTTAAATTCCCGGACAGGATTCTCCCATTACGTAATAATCTCTCAAGCCGTTAATAATTCCATTATTGCCTCACTGAGCCCAAGAGGGAACTTCCGACGAAAGGAACGAGAGTAATGATGCTGCAAATTATATTCATCATCGATACAAAATAACAATGGAAAAGCATATAAAAAACGAAAACAGCGTCATCCAAATCGGCAAATGGAAAATGAAAGAATTCAATTATGGTAACCAATTTAAATAAATTTATGTGGAATAACAAAGTTACTTCATTTACAATGTATAGTGAATTCCATGAAGACATGCCTGAGACTACTGAGTGAACCATATAAAATCCTAACTATTTATGAGAGAACAAAAACTTACCTCCATTTCCCAAATTTCCAGCGCTCTGCGATATGCATCACTCGCATCTGTGACACTAATTTATGCCATTACCATACCATGAGTATTTGGCAGTGGCCTCTACAAAGAAGAAATGTGGATGGTCCATTATGCTTTTCAGGAAAATGGAAAGCTCGAGGGAGGAAGGGAAAGCCCGACACGACCCAAATATTGAGTAACTCCTCTCCCGCCCACTGGGTGCCGATAATATTCTTGAATTACAGCGACAACGAAACGGGCCTCGCCAATTTCACCTGAAAACCCCACAAAGGCCACCACTAAGAACGGCACGATTCGACCCTTCCTGGAGCCACACACTAACGGCATTCCAATACAACAAAGAGTTGACATCACGTAACAATTTTTCCCGCGACGGAAGCGAACACTTGAAGAATGAAAGCAAAACCAGTAAGTAGGTCCACTTTAGATGGCAGACACAAGAAGGTTCAACGTTAGACGGGATTTAATTCACCACAACTTGGACTTCTTACAGCTCGATCTTACGAGTTATTATTAATTATTGTTGCTCAAATAAAAATTTATTCTCCCTCTCACGAAAAATGGCAGGAATAATGAGACGATAATTTATCAGGAATTTATACCGTAAAGAAGTTTTTTTTCACCCTTGGCATTCGCGACCTACGTAACGCCACTTGATAGCAGACATGAAATCATTGTATAGCGTGTCTAATGGTGCTTTTTGGAATAATGACCTTTGATTTATCTCAATCCGCGTGCCTCCTCGCTTCGCCCGTAACAACAACCCCGTACACGTTCCGAAATTCCGTCTCTCTGTATCCCAACGCTCTCTTTTCTACAGGCTCCCCTCCGTGTTCAATTCCCTTAAAACAAAAAATCCCTCCGTCGACTTATTCTCTTCATCTCCCTGCTTTAACTCCGTTGTTTTGTAAATACATTTTGTTCGCTAAGAACCTAATTTGTTAATATTTTGTGAGACTTGTTTTCGTCAATTGTCAACAATTTTTATTTATGTATTAAACCAACGAATGTAAAAGGCCATGGTGCTGTTTTTGGGGTTATAATAAATAAGTTAATAAAAATAAAAAAATAAATAAGCTTTCGATTAGGATTCAGGTTCTCTTCAATGTAACGTCACTAAAGCCATACCATTATATATTATATTATATATATATAATATATATATTTTATATATATATATATATATATATATATATATATATATATTTTTTTTTTTTTTTTTTTTTGCTTGCCGGACGATTCTGTTGGCCCGAAAGTCCCCGGAATCCCGATAGGCTGCTGAGCCTGTCTTCAGGTTTTCCAGGGACCGGACCAACAGAGCTTGACACACATCCATGCCCTGGTTGGTGAAAAACCCATCCAGGCGGGTTCGAACCCGCGACCCTCGGTTAAGGAGGCGAGAACTTTACCCCGCCGCCACTGGGGCCGGCGGGAATTCGACTGAATACTTTCCTCAATGCCACTTCTCAGCAAAATAACGAGCTCAGCCATCAAAACTACCAAGGACGATGAATATTTTTAACGAAGATAATACTACAACACATACGAACAGAGGAATGGCACCGAACTTCGCGCAGCAAATTAAGCTTCATTGAAAATTGTGCAACTTGTGAAGTAAATCAGATATTTTCGTTTTGAGGAGGGCAGCATACCAACGCTTCCTATATACAAAGCTACTGGTCACACTCATTTACTTTCATCAATCCTTCAACCCCTCAAAAGAAAATATGACGAATAGAAAAAATAACTCGCATTAAGAGGTGGCGGGCTGTGAAGCATAAGAATTTGTGATGCGAAACCCCCGAATTACCTTGAGCAAGACATTAAATTTGAACGCAAAAATTTCCAGCCGAAAGATAAAATGAAAAACACTGCATCCGACACGAAAAAATTAGGAACGGTGCGACCAGCGCCAATTAGTTGCCTTGTTCAACAGAGTGAATACTCACACAACGATCTAATTAATGAAGAAAAGGGGACGGTTGAATACATAAACCATATATAATTAATCTCACCGTAACATCATTCTTTATTTTTCAGTTTCGAATTAATATGCAGGTACCGAGAAGACGTGCATAGAATTCCTTAGCTGGAGAAGGGAATTAACCACGTCACCCCAAGGGTTGTGAGGACATCAGCAGTCAACTTCCTTCGTTAAGGTAGTTTGAGGGAGATATTTATCCAGTCATAATTGAGATCATATTCAAACTATACGTTTTAATTTTAACATCTGAGGGAGGCATGAACTAAATATTGCATTATTGATGGTGTAATTATATACTTTTATACTACTAAAAATTTTAGTAATTAAGTAAAAATATCAATATAAGTCTTTAACTTGGCTCATTATCTTCACGCGGTACGTTCAATACTCCCTCACTATGGAAGGTTTTGTACGATCCTGAACAAAATACTTTGGTGACAACATGATTTATTTTAAAAAATAGTTGAGAAAAGATAAAAACTACCCACGGGTAATTCTTGACGAGATCTAGGTATTAGAAATTCCTCATTTTTTAAAATAAGGTCTATCTGGAGTGCATACACGAACCATATCCCGGGTAAAACGGCGGGTATTTTCCGTCAAAAATCTCGGAAAGTAGTTTGGTAAGGGGCTGATATTTTGGTACCTTTGGAGGGGTGAGATATTTTTTCTTTGAAATGGGACCAAATTCATTAATTTCTAGGTGATATGATATTTCGCTTTAAATACCTTTAAGTGCAGGACATAAAAAAGGTGATTCAAATACGATACTGGAGGATTGTTTCTTGCATACCGGTGCCCCTTATTCAATTGAAGCAAGAGAAAGATCAATTATACATCTGATGGAAAGGACCGACAACTGAGTTCATTTACGACATTGAGGTCAGAATAGCATGTTGGAGAAAATGGAATCATTGGAGGAAGCGAGGAGGCACAAAAAGAACACAAGTTTAAGTATCTGGATATGAGATGTTTCCGGCGTAACGCGGTGGAAATTGGTAATATTCTTCATAATGAAAAAGGTAACCCAGTACAATTCCAAACTATATTTTACCTGAATGACCTAGGTTTCTTAGGCACATTATAACATTTCCAAGGTCTCTTTTCCTTGAAACTGACAAAATATGCCGAAACCTGAGTCGGTAAGGGGAAGTGGAGAATCTAAGTTACCTCATTCATTATGAAGAATAAAGTTTCTGGCATAATTGTGCGGAAAAGAACCACATGAAAAAATGTTGCGTTGTACTCTCCACGCTGTTTAATTGCTATCGACCATGGTTTCGACAAAATTATGCCATTATCAAGGTAATTGTGTCATTACCACGGTAATAGAAAGTGACGATATAGTCGAAACCACGGTCGTTAGTAAAAAAACAGTAAAGGAAGTACAAAGGAACATTTTATTTCGAGCAAACAGAAACCAAGCTTCAGCATTATGCTTCTCTCAACAAAGGGTGCCAAAGAAACCACAGGTAAACGTCTCACCCGAAAGAACTTGAATTGTCCTAAACATGCCGTTTAAGTTGGGGTCAAGATTGC
This sequence comes from Ceriagrion tenellum, assembly GCA_963169105.1. Taxonomy (NCBI): domain Eukaryota; kingdom Metazoa; phylum Arthropoda; class Insecta; order Odonata; family Coenagrionidae; genus Ceriagrion; species Ceriagrion tenellum. Next base: position 109,212,705 of record OY720632.1, read on the forward strand.
ACTAAAAATACTCTCCTGCCAAAAACCAGAACATGTTCGGTATCCTTAGTAATAACAACTCGATCTATGACCTTTTTACTAAAACGAGATGGAGCACTGACCAGTTAAAACTGCGATAAAAAATAGATACCGACACCACGTTTAGGAGAGATTCAGATGATAAATGATAATTACATTCCTTGGGAATAGAGAACAAAATAAAACATTAAAAGGCAAGTATACGTGCTTGCAACTAATTTCGACGCTATAAAAATTAAACGAAAATGAATCACGGAACCGAAATCTCCGAGAAAAAGAGTATGACCCGTAAGCAAGCGGTCACGCTCTTTTTCTTTAACGCCGCAAAGTAATGAGGAACGAAAGAGTGGAGGAACGAACTCCCTTTGAAAAAAATTCGTGCATTTAATGACTTCAAAAGGCAACGCGGCGTGGAGGGACGAGTACTTCCTAGGTTGAAGGGGCACTTTAGCTGCGTCGGCGGCTTTTCGGGCCGACTACGAAGAAAAAAATTGCTTGGACGTCAAGAAAAGAATAAAAAAAAACAAAAATGTATTATCCGTGTCAAGCGAAGGGTGAAAGAAGCCAGGATGAGGAGCAGCGGGCGTTTCATGGGGAAACGTGGGTTATGAAACGGGCGCCACGGAGTGAAAGAGGAGAAGAGAGGGGAGTGGCTAGTATAGAGTTGGGCGGAGAGGAAGGAGGACGTCGTGAGACGAGGGCCAGCGATGCATCGTGCGCTCCGCTGCCATACCGCCCGACGAGGTCATTCCGCCCTCAGAGACAACGACGGCGGCGGCGGAAGAGTTGCTTAGCGACAAGAACAAGGGCTGATGCAGGTGTCGGACGGTCTAAAAGACTACGCAGCGAAGGAGTTCAGGGTTGACCAGCGACGACACGATGGAGTGTGATACTTTCTGGAGAGCGAAATGCACGGAATTGTATCACATCCTGGCTACCATTGTAATCGAGTGATCTATGGGGCAGAGAGAATTTTTTTCTATCGCCTAGGATGAAACTACGAGAAACTCAGAGGTGTACATCTACATACTACCATGCGAGCCGCCGGGTGGGCGTGTGGCAGGGGTGTTAGGACACCAGCTGTGTAAAGATGCAAGGGATAAGGTTTTGGGAGGAGAAATGGAGACGTGTATTATGGGAGTGTATTTAGTGGAGCTCAATACTTATCGTGGTAGCTTATTTGGAGCGGAAAGAACGAGTTCTTGTACCTATCTGTTCGGCAATGTATCTCTCTTATTTTATCGCTTCTGTCAGACCTAGAGATATAGTGAGGCGTCATGATAATATTCTCTGAGTCGCCCTGAAACACACCAGTTCTGAATTTCTCAAGCAAGCCAAGCCTTAGCTTGTAGCCTCCAAGTCTCTAGGGGCTCCCACCTTAATCTCTGTAAAAATTGTGAAACACTATATGTCCGCTCAAAGCAGTTTTTAACGAAGCGTGCAGCTTAACATCCGTATGTATAAATATACGTATATTCGAGTGTACGCCACGGGTTGCTCGTTGCCAGGACCAGTATCCGGGAGACGAAGAGGACCGGATGATAGACCAGAATCGGGACTAGGACCGGAATGAAGCTAGTTAAGCAAGAAAGGAGAGGTGAGAGAATATTGGATGATTAATGATGCGAAGCAAGCAAAGGAAAGGGAAGAAGAATTAAGTTGAAAAAAGTAAAATCATAGCACCACATTAACACTCAAAATATTTTTCTAGACATGACAGTCCATTGCAAAAAGAAGTTCAAGAATTCAATATAATCCACAGCACAAACATAATTTACCTGTAAAAAGCATTATTAAAATAAGCTTATCAGGGGATACAGTAACCGGAACCCCACATCTCTGTATTTCACACAGGAAATTAAAATGACGAGTGCCCGCTGACTCGACATTGCGAGGAAGAGAACAGTTATATACAAGTCCATTGTCAGCCAAATGTTTCGTGGCCCTTGCACGTCACCTCTTCACGGATAATAAATAATGTAACGTTTTCAAGGGAAATTAACGATCATTATCCGTTACAGAAGAAACCACCAATGGTCACAGAATGTCCGGCAGACACCGAAAAATGCGATGCTCACAAAATATCTTCGCATGAGCTGCGAAAGCTTCAATGAATAAAAAAATGTCGAAATCTTCTAAAACTTCTACATGTCAAGTTAAAGAAATAGCAAGGACAATGAGATATGATTTTCGGTACGACCTGGAGGCGCCGTTCCACATTGAAAACTTGAGTGTCAATTATTTTCCTTAAACGTCAAAATTGGAGAGTAGTATTAAAGGCAGAAAGGTGGACGTTTGCCTGTAAAATTAAAAAAAAGAACTTTAAAAAAATAGGATTCGATCTCGGATCTCCCAATTAATGGTCAGGTCATTAGCCAGTTACACCACCAAGTCCTTCACCAAGCTAGCAGCACTTTCCAGTGGGCTGCTATATTCGGATTTGGGGCAATTCTATTACTTTCAGGGTGTATCTTAGCACTTTATCCAGCAGCCGTGAGGGTGAATGAGTGCTAATTATTTGTCCATTTTTTCTTAATGAATACGCCAAAACCGTTGCCTACACTAACATTCCTCTCATAAAAATATCAGGTACATTAAATTATAAATGTAGCGCGCAGGAGATGACATGTTCAGGACTTTGCGTTTGTCACTTAAAAATAATATAATTTAGCTCTTAGCATTCTCACCACCCATCTCCCATGTCTAAAATCTATTGACTCCGAACAACCCCCAATCTCCCCAAACGAAATACTATCACGTCTATCAACACCTCGCTGCCTTAACGCCCTCTTACCATTTAGCTTCTGTTCCCCACGCAAAACTTCCATTCTCTACCCACCGTAAAAAAAAAACTGTCTGCCGAAACGAATCCACTCTAACGCTTTACTCAGCTGCCATATTACAACCGTTGACTGAGTTATTAGAAAGTGAATGTGCGGTATAAATGAAATGAATACCTCCTCCATTACTCACGTAAAATGCACACCACTGCGGAATTTTCGCATAATTTAGCTGGTCGCACTGGTAGAAGCACAAGAAATATTTAGGAGCGATCAACGGAACGGTCTCGCTTTCCCCGTCAGCCTAGACGATTCAAAAATTTATGAAAACTTAGAAACCGACGAGCTAAAAATGGAAAGTGAAAATAATGACTAAAGGGGAGAGGGATTTCTTTTACACCATTAATAGAGATGATGATCGAGTGCAAGGTAGTAATAAAACATAATGGAGGTCAAAGAAGATTTTAGACTCAAGGTAGAACAGGACAAGGACGATAAATACTACTTAGAACCAATATTTATATTAAAAATCCTTAGATTATGACAGATAAACGCTGAAAAATGGTATCGCCGGAATATGTGGCGGCTCGGCGACTGAGAAATTCCCGAAACCTGTCAAAAAATCAATGATTTCTACAGTAAAGAAAAATTCTGGCCAAGGACTTCTTCCATTTATTGGAAAGATAACAGACGCCAACAGATAAGGCGAACATATCGAGAAAAAAAAGATTGTGCATTAAATATTTATCGCTGTGAAGAAAACCTTTACGAAGGACACTGGAGACTTTGAAATAACGAAGATAATAAAAAATATAACTATATTGAGTAAAATACGGCAGCTGTTCCAAGTATGCCTATATGGAATGAATTCCAAATCATCAGCTTTACCTAACCTAAGCGACCCATCAAAGTATTATATCTTTGAAGGCGATAACATGACAATTAAGACACGAAGCGATTAAGTAAAGACAAGAGAGGAATTACAGTTCCAAAGTGTCAACCTTATTGAAGGGGCTCATCTTAAATTCAACTATGCAAATACAGAAGCACAATGAGATGTGTTAATTCAAAATTGGATTGGCAAACGGCATCTTCCACGCAATCAAATAAGATTACATTTTTATTTTTATTACATTAAAAAAAATTACATTTTGCAAATTTCCCACACCACGTCGTAAATCGACCCTCTAAGGCTATTACTAACAGGAAAGCACCAAACAAATCAAATAAGTATATCTTTAGCCAAAATAATATCACGATAAGATATAAAAGCATCTTAGCCTCATCAGTCACATCAATACCTGTAGGAATATCAAAACGTCTTTGAAGGACATGTCTTTTAAGAACAGTGGTCCAACTTCATTTCTGACAGAGAACAAAATGAGAGCGTCGACAGTGAATATGCCTAGCAACTCCACAGCGTTCGCGCAGAGGTGCCGCAAATCACATGCAAAGATAAAACTTTAATCCAAAGAACACATCATTCTTTCGTCACATACGGAATGCCATACGCTCTAATATTAGCCAGACACCAAAATAAGCATTAAAGCAGCATCAATATTAACATTCCATTGCGAAGTAATTTGTGCACGTTAAATATTATGGACATTACTGATAAATTCTTCGCCTACACAAATAATACTGGCAATCCTTAGAGGAACAGAGTTCAAGTATGAATAACATTTATGTCAATCCCACGAAACAGGATAATCGTTCTCTTTCCTTTCCGGAAATACGAAATACATAACCAATTGGCCCGTCGGAAGTGCACCAGACACCGCCACCATGTGGTGACCACATGGTAAGAACGAGAGTAAGCCACCGGACGCCCTTGAGGCTTCTCAGAGGAAGACAAGGAATAACGGAGAAATTGACGTTAGCAACGGCGAACAATTGCATGATCGGAGAGGGTAGGGCAAAGGTAGAGAGGGGGGGGGGGCGCCATCGACTGACCCACTCCCGCGGTGGTGCAGAAAAGGGACTCCCCCCCAAGGGTGCTTTCAAGACCCCCGCGACGGTCCTGACGCCCGCAACTTTTACGACTTCGTCGACATAAAAGGGGGAGGGGAGAAAGAGGAGCAAAGAGAAAGGAAAAAGAGACGCAGTTAATCGCCTCCTCGGGGAGCTGAACCACGACCCCCCTCGGGAAGAAACCGCAGAAAAATGGAGCACTGGTCGAGTCTTAAGGCCGAGAATGAACTTTTCCAGAGTGATTTCCGATTCATGCCAAGGAAGATAGGCATGGAGATTATATTCGCATAAGAAAGAAACAATAGGAAATCCAACAGGATAATCAGTTGTGCCGATCATGGTTTTGACAAACCATCACAGTTTTGACTAATGGGTCATTCCCAGGGTCTCAAACCTTGCGAATGACTCGGCGGCCGAAAACGGCCTGAACAGTAACCATCTCTGAGGAATTTAATAAGATACTTCATTGTTAGTCCAATTACAGTAGCACAACGTAAGGCTTAGGTTCATTTAGAAGGTTTAAAGGAAGGTTTAAAATGTCGTTTTTCCCGCGATCTACAAGGGCCTATAATTGCTGCTTTAAGACTTGGAAGTAGGTTAGTTGACAGGTAGTGTAGCTGATTAATTCAGATGTCCACTAGTGCATGTTTCTAAATCCGCCGAGTAGTGTTAACACCATGTTTTGTATGTTCCCTGCATAACTATTGCGTCACGTATATAAATTTACTTGATAGATTATTTTAGTAGTTTCTGTCGCATTTGTAGAATACCCATAGTGTTGTACATTTTTGTGAAGGTTAATTTCCTCACTCTAGTTCATGCTGGTGATAAGTCACCCCGTACCAAACACCCTAGTGGTGGCTTGAAGGGTAGTAAGTAGATGTAGATTCAATAGAGAAGGTTACTTCATAATTAAAGGGAATCAAGAGTTGAAATTTCGATATTTCTAGGAAAATCCAATTTGTTTTCATTTATTCCTCTCAGACTTAGCTGAAAGACGCCAAAAACCGATTACAGACTCGAGAGGGATTCCTCTAAAAGTATTCACCGCGGAGCGCTAGATCGTACACAATTCGTCGATGAGCATTTCCACAGTCATTTCCTGATTCCGGCATTAAAGAATCCGAGACCTTCCTAACGTACTTCTCCAATGAATTTCACTTCACCAATTTCGACCTCAACCCATCACCATCGGAAAATCCTAATTAATCTGGATTGGAAAGGCGAAAGTTTGTGAACGGCCCACCATAATCCAGCTCCAATTCGATTTTACGACTTGATGACGGGCGAGGGTGAATGACTATCAGCCCGAATGACATCGCGTCGTTTTTTCCCCTGGTAGTAATTTTCTTCGAGGAAATTAGCGGTGGATAAAGAAACGCTTATTGTTCCTCTAAAAAAACCACAGAGAATGATTTGATAATCCTATATTAAAACGTCAATATACGCGGCAATCTCGACTTTAGCGTAATTGACCCTGTTACACAGTTCCGCTTCCGGGAGCAATATCAATAAGACCCGCGCGTACGATAAAATTATATGCACAACGGGACATTCCCTCCCTCGCGGAGGACACAAAAGAGGCGATAAGAGGCGGCGAGGCGTGACATAACGCGGGAATCCACGCGACGCGAGAAAAGAGAATAGCTAAAAAAAAAACTTAACTCGAGGGACCCGAGTGAAATCGTTCGAGTTGAGTGGGAGCAATGCACGGAGACCCAGAGGGTCGCAGCATTCCAGGTCACCGTCCTTAGCTGCTGCAGATCCTCCCTTGCGCACCGCCTACGCGTCCCCGGCCACCCCAATATCGAATACTAACCCCCTTTTGCACCATACGCGGCGTGTGCGCCTCAAACCCTTGAAAACGGGAACAGCCCACAGAGATTCCTCCACTCCACCCCGAAACGCTTCATAAATTTAGATTAGAATTCGCCGCCCACTCAAAGAAACGGCTACGTCAATCATTTGCGTTCATTCCGATCAATCAAAATGAGAAGTGTGTCAAAGGCGTGAAATAAACACCATCTGTAAATAAAAAGACTTCGCAGAAGGGTTGATTAAAGGGAAGTTATTGCACGGTGACCTTCAAATGACACGCTCAGGATAATGAGGTCACCTCATTCCGGGAAATTACAACACGAGCCATTTAAATTAAACTGCGCTGAATTCTCTTTAAAGCTGTACTGTGCCAGTTAACCTTGCTTACTTGCACCTATGCCTCTGAAGTGAAGATATAAAAAGGAATTCAGTGCTAGTCCCAGAATTGATGCATTACGTTCAGCAATGAAATACAATTTTATCTGTAGGGACACCCAAAACCAAAGTCAACCAGAGAACCATGGCTTGTGCTTCATTCTTGCGCAATAAAAAGTGGAGATACAATTACTAAATCATTACAACAGGTATATTCCTCCGAGCTATATTTAACCTCGAACTCATTTCTCTCTCAATACATTGACAGTGAATTGAACTTTAATTCTGCGTTAGCCTTCACCCCAATCAATTCATGGAAACCGCTGCATCACGGAGTTCGCTATCTAGGACTTGGGAGTTATGAGGCGACATACAAATGTTAAACGCAAGAGGTTTCCCCGTAGAAGGGTAAGCAGCCATCCACTTACCTGGTCAAGACGAACCGATTGATACGTCATCGTCGGAGAATGCCAGGAAAGCCCGGCCCGGATGCTTTCGAGGAAAGTTATGATACAAGAGGAAAATATCCCCTTTCCGGAATCGACAAGAATGTTCCTCAAAGCACACAGACTACCGAGTCTTCAGCAACGGCGAAGTTCTACCGAAAAAGGAACTCCTTACTCGAGGGAAAGTTTGGCAATCCAAAAAAAAATTTCTTGGAGCACAGGAACAACAGCGTCATCAGCTATGCCGACAATGATTTTTTTCAAAGGAAAACTACCCCTCACATGTTTAGCTACCGGGTTAAGCACTAGGGGATCCGCGTAAGGAGGAAAACGAGCTCTGAAAACTCCGCAAGCCTGAAATCAATGGGCCGCTGGCCAAATCTCGGCGCGGGGAGAGACGCCTAGCTCAACGGGAGCAGGGCGAGCAGCGATGTTTCGGCCCAAGTCCCGCAGCAAGGGCGACTGCCATGGGAAGCCGAACGCTTCCGGATACGACTCTTTAACACTGGCGGGGTGCTGCTTCTCCACGAACGGTATTCGCCTCCGTCGGAACACTTCTGAAACAACCGAACGGCCGAGAAACGGGGAGAAATGTGGAAAAAGCAGGCAACGTGAAAAGGGATGGGGGAAAGGGGAGACGAGAGGGGGGGAGAGGAAAGGGGAGCAAAGCAGAAGAAGGGGGAAGCCCAAGCAGACACGGCAGTGCAGGGGTTGAGGGAGTAAGAGAGAAATGGCCCGTTGGTTGGTGTGGGAGATGGAATGACGAAGGAGTCGGGTTGGTTATCTTTTAAAAGTAGAGGGAGAGAAAGGGGGGGGGGCGTCTGGAGATAACGAGATAACAATCTCGAAAAACCCCCATAGAAAAGCTATCTGCCTTCCCCGCGCGTTGAAAAAAATAATAATATTATGACCGAGGTCGGGGAGTAAGATGTGAGCATAGTTGGTGGGCGGAGGGTGAGACAGGGGCTCGGGAAATAACGTTAAGGTGTAGGATATGCATGGGGGTGGAAGGAGGGTTTCAAGGGAGGGACATTAGGATCTAGGGGATGGTGTGGGAGTGTAGGGAGGCGAAGAAATGGGAGGGAGAAGGGACGCATTGGCGAAACCCGACAAGAAGACAGCGAAGAGCCATTCCCCGGGAAGTTTTCGCAGTTGGTGTAAAGTTTCCGCAATGTGGTGACGCTTGGAGACGCACAATACCACACCCGGAGTGCGATGCGGAAAATAAAAGGGAATCGCGTGATTTCTCCTCACGAATACTCAGAACTTGGAAACGGCTCTCGTTGTTCTACTGAAAAACGAAAGTGCGACAACTGAGTGTAACGGAGCGGAGTGAATCGGCTTCAATATTCCGATAACATAGCTTCAAGCGTCGCTTCGAGCTGGAAGAAACGTGAGAACTTTGGAGGGTGAGTTTCCACATTTCCCGAAGGACGAACTTCACTGCATTCCCTGACTATACTGCCACCTATAGCTAAGACAGTTTTCATGCATAGGCAGCTCTAAGCTCTTCGTAAATACAAGGCTTAAGTTTAATTAACTCTTAGAGCAAATCAACAGTCCCACTAGACTATCATTGTTAGTTTAAACATCACTGCTTTAAGACAAGTGTGCTAAGGGTTGCGTACTTCTTTATTAAGATTTAAGTTGCATTTCCTCATTTTAGGATTTATGAATAAATAGAGTGCCCCAAAACTTTGGTATTTATACAGCTTTGAAACTCAGCTTTATATCATCTCCAGCGAGCAGTAAAAAAATTAGTAAAAGTAAGACCCTTTTGTATTTTACTTTACAGCAAAATCGAACATATTTTTATAGGCCAAATTATTCCCATCACCATAGCAGGGTCGTTAAGTTCTAATTCTGTTTTCTTTTCCGTATATTATCACTGCCGCATAATTACATTGCTATTAATTCGCTTTCTCTGAGACCAAAACTGAAATATAATGCATAAAATACGGAGATTCGTGCGAAATTGAGTGGAATTTTTGCATAATATAGAAATAAAATGAGCAATTTTCCACAGATAAAATTTACTTTGACCCGGGTTTCAATTTTGATTCAACTGATAATGTTGTATAAACATTGAAACCCGGGTCGAAGTAAATATTTTCTTTGTGGAAAATTGCTCATTTTATTACTGCATTATGAAGTAAAATGGGTGAATATTAATATCCTTGTATTTTTCCTTTCTTCATTCGTGCTTCTTCACCACCGAGTCCGCATTTGTCACAGCCACGGCATTCACGCCCTTGATAATATTGATCCCTCTCCCTCAATAATCAACCCGTTGGTTCTCACTGGTAGAGAGTAAAGCTCATCTCGTACTTGGGAGTCTCACAGCGTGATGTATTCTACTGTAATGTTTACGGTGGGAAGGGGAGGTTCTTCTCTCGGTCTCTATTGCGGTTTTCCACGGTCACACGGACAACTCACTGGAAATAAAACTTCAAGAAATTATATTCGAAACATCTATTCTCGTTCATAGGCATGATTTGAACGGGCATCACCTCGAAAGACAAGAGGTGACCTCATTTTCCTCTCTCTGAAGAGGACGATGAGCGAGAAAATGGAATCCATTATTCTAAAGTGAATGTACACCAACATTCATAACAACAGTTCTCTCGTTTTAACAGTTGAGGGTAAATCTCAGGAACGAAACTGATACGCGTCAGATCTACAGTAAAATTCAATTTAGTATTATAAATCTCATGACGAAATGTATGAACTATTTCGATGTACTCTCGAACGATTTCGAACGAAAGAACGAAATGTACGATCGAAACTATTTCGATGTACATACTACAAATCTCATCGTAGGTTTCATTTGAATTATTCAAGACATAGTAAAAATCTACACACTTAGTCAGATGAACTGCAAAAAGAAAACTATCGGCAAAACTTTATTTGTAGGTATAGGGATCAACTCGTAATTAATTGCCCTAAGCTTGGTCTTATTATGACGGTCTATCGATCAGGATCAGTCAACGGAAACAAACATTTTCACCCAGGAAACTGAACACGTTCAGGGCTACGCGAGACGGCGATAAGGTTGCGCAAAGGATAAAAAAAACTCCAAAGCCACGGCCACGAACAAAAAAATACAAAAATTATTGGACTTCCAATCAGATTCAGAAATCCCCAGAAAACTGCTTTAGAGAAATACTCATTATTTACTCCGATAAAACCAAGGACAGGCCCTAGATTCAATCGTGAGATAGGACTATGCGGGGAATTCGCTTTCGTTACGAGTCTTTAACATATAAATGTCATTCAGTAAGGATTTTTTTTTACATTTGGCCCTCAAATTAGGAATCTGGCGGGATAATATAATCCCTTATCTTCGAAGGCCGAATGCCGTGTAGTATTTGTAAAGGGTGGGTCAGATAGAGAAAAAAGGCTTCAAAAAGAGAGGCACGGGGGATGATAAGAGGAGGAAGAAAGCCGCACAAAAACTCACAGTCGAAGATGGCGAACAACCTTCAATTCTTAAATGGAGGTAAAAAACAGCCACTATTTTTCATTAATATACCGAACAATCGAGCATATATAGATACAGAGTATCAATATATCATACTGTCTTCCTTGTAGGCACGAGGACCAAGTAGCTGAGTATGAGAGAAAGAAGTGGTGTCCGATTCCTTCATTGTCCTCATTCACCTGAAATAAGCCATACGACCGAATAATTTCCACCACTAACACAGACGGTGTAAAAATTTTGGCATAATTTGCATTTAAACCAAAACTCTTAACCGCAACCAAGTGAGAGCCACGGTACCAAATTTGAAGAACACAAATATTAGTAATTTCTTGGGCGACTGAAGAGATTGGCAAAAGTTCCACCGACAAGACAGCCAGGCTAGCTGGTTATCGGAAAAAAGAGGTACCTATGGAGACAACGATGCTACAGCTGTCTTCTTTTCTTTTCCGGGCACTCTTCCCTTCAAGAAGGCTATTGTATTTTTAATATTCATCCGTAACTACCACTAAATTTCAGATAAATTTCTTCTACAGCGAAAAGTGAATACAATCTTCACTTTTGAAGATACCGCGTACCTAGCAAGCGAGTCGTACCCACATTTTCCGTAAAAATACCAGTTCTGTGCACAAAGATCCCTTCAAGCTACTTTCAAGGAGGACTTTTCATCCGTCAAACTCCGTCGCTAAGGTAGTTTGAGCGAGTTAGTTCCATAGTCATAATGGAGACCATTGTAGAATTATGTTTTAATTTCAGCAACTGTAGAAATCATGGAATTAATATTGCATTACTAATGGAGCTAACTAATACACTTTTATATGACTAAATTTCTAATTAATTAACATAAAGTTATCTACTTAAACCTTTAATTTGACTATTTTTTCACGTGGTACGTTGAAAACTCCTTTTTACAAAGAAAGCTTTTCCGCGATTCTGAAAAAATAACTGCGGAAACAACACGATTAATTTTCAAAAACAGTAGAGAAAACATGCAAACTACATACTGTCAAGTTTTTAAGAGATCTAGGGTTTGGAAATTCCTCATTTATTAAATAATGTCACTCTGGAGTGCGTACACGTATCATTCTCCTTGTAAAAGGGCTGAAATTTTTCGTCAAAAATTTCGGAATATAATTTGGTAAGGCGCTAATATTTTAGAAACCTTGGAAGGGTAAGATATTTTTCTTTAAATACGACCAAATCCATTTACTTCGAGGGGAAATGATATTTCGCTCAAACCGTCTTAAGACTTCGAAGTAGGTTAGTCGAAAGGTGGTGTAGCTGATTAGTTTGATGCTCCCTAATGCTTGTTCCTTAATCTGCCTCATAGTACTAATATCATGTTTAGCATTATCCCTGCAAGACTCCTCTTGCATCGCATTTATGTAGTTGCATTATACATTGATTCAATAGTTTCCGTGGCATTGGTAGCATGTCAAAAGTGTGGTACATGTTGGTGATAGATCACCCCATGAGGTGGCTTGCAGGGTAAGATGCTGATGAAAACGAGGAGAAGTGAATGGGATGAACCACCTATGAACACCAAGGGCGGAGTACATCAAGCGAATGATGAGGGATGATAAAAATACAGAAATAGAAAGTGTGGATAGCAGAAAAAAAGCTTAGTGTCAAGAGCAGTGGAAGACCTATCCTTGGATTGATGACTTAAGAGAAAGGCTACGAAACGCGATTATAAAATCTTATGGGCACAAATTGGAAATAAGACAGGACGACCAAAAATTCCGTGACATTCCACGGACCATGTCCCCACTACTCCCAAGTCGTTAACAACTGCAATCGATAAGAGACCATAATGGCTGCGTTAAGACTGACTTAGGTTGGTTGACAGGTAGTGTAGCTGATTAATTCCCCTTATGCATGTCTCGAAATCTGCCGAGTAGTGCTAATACCATGTTTAGCACTCTTGTGTCAAGTTTCATAGCTGCATTATGGATTATTTTAGTAGTTTCTGTAGCGTTTGTAGTAATCTGGGGGTCTATTCTGTATATCCTCGGACTTTCCGAGTTTCGACAGTGACGAAATTTTGACGTCAGAGCCACGTCAAATTCAAAGGGGAGCAGTCGAAAGTTGAGATTTTTCGGGGAATTCGACGTCAAATCCATGGATTTACCGAGGTTCGACCGCGCCGATTCCTTACTGAATAAGGCCCCTGATAGTATGGTGCTTGTTGGTGAAAGTAAATTCCTCCACTGTAGTTCATGTTGGAGACGAGTCACCCCCTGCCAAACACCCTAGATGTGGCTTGCAGGGTAATAAGTAGATGTAGATGAATACTCTCAGCATCCAGCAAATGGAGACAGACAGACGACTAGACTCGGCTTCCATCTTGTAAACGGGGCAAATCGGAGTCGAATCGGGGAATCTCGGGAAGACGAGATTTCCCTCCGGAGAAGCAGCTGAAACAAGTTTAGGATTCGTGACCTTGAAAGGCCACTCCGAGGGAGAAAACACTCTCCAACACCTGCCTCGTGTCGCCGGGTATTGCCTTAGGTTTCGTTGGCGGCGGTGGGAATGACCGCATTCTGGCCGATGACGACGGCGCTCTCTCGCGAGCAACGGTCTTCCCATGACCACCAGCTGAGGAACTCCACGAACGCCGCGACGGAGTGCGTTACGCCTCTTTTTAGTCAGTCACCACGATTGCCGTTCAATGAAAACACAGATTCACAACGTTGTTTGAATCGAAAGCATAATTCCCAGCGTTCTTTCGAAACCGTGAAAGGCAGGGATTAATCACGTAAGAAAAAAAGGCAATTAAATCCAGATGCTTGAGAGACTGATCCAACAGAGAAGCTCTTTCAAAGAGTAACGTAACAATATTTAATGTCGACCCGGGATGTCTCTCAGGCTGCCGCCCATCTCTGGTAAAAACCAGTAGCTTCATCAACATGGATTGCATTAAGTATGGAACAGAGCCATCGCAAAAGATAAAACAAATTATCTGTTATGACCTCTTTTAAATGTTTTAAGAATTAATTTCCGCAGCCGTAAACTGAAATGAGATCCCAAAAAAACAAGACCCTCCCGGGGCGGATCGACTCTTCTCGCGCTCCCACTGGCTACGCAGCTTCCACGTGGATAGCGGGGTAAAGCAGCCATCGCCGAGGATTACGAAGGACTTTCTTTTTAAGCTCCTCAGCGAGTTGCGCAACAATTACAATGGTCTAACACCTCAATATATGCAGCACGAAAATCTTGCCCAGAGTATTACAACATCATAACAATTTATGATTACTTATATAATTATTTTTAATCGCATGTCTCAAGCTTACAATAAGACTAGATTAACACTCTATGGACGGAATTATGAAACATAAGCATGAAAAAATACTGCTACTATATTAGGTTTTTGAAAAGTGCTATTTAAGCATTTAAAAAAATGCAATTTATTTGATAATCACATTAATTTTGAAATGAGACGTATTTGTATCGCATAAATTTAATTTATAATAATGCTAAACATGATAATATTTACACGAGGTATACTTCAATATTACCTTCATAACGTAACTTCTTTAAACTTCCCCAATTTTTCTTCTAATGACAGCAGGAACTATTTATTTCAGAGCTCCACCAGGCAAGCCAAAGTCAGTGAACAGAGTCAAACATTCATCTATTCAAATTGTTGGACAAACCGCCGAAAGAGAGACAACTTTCCACACAATCCGAAGCGTTAAGGCCGCTTTACACGGTACATTTTATTATATATATACAAACGAATGTACAAATTCCTTCATGAAGGAAATTGTAGGTACCGTGTAAAGCGGCAAGTTGTATGATTGTCTGAATGACTAAACGGGAAATAGAACCTGCTCAATTTCCATTCAATTTCTTGTACAAGCTATGGTACATTAGTTTGTACAATGTACCGCGTAAAGCGGCCTTTACAATTCTTTTTAGCGCAGCAACTAATTGGAAAAGCCTCTTTGTAAGCAGATATTTCAATGATTTTGAAAGGCAGCAAATTTGATTCGCTCGTCCATAGAGAGTTATGAAAAAGTAATGGAAATTTACATGCGTACAAACTTAAAACGTATAAAGAACTCACTGCAAAACCGCAGTTCACGTTAATGAGTATTACGTTGAGGTGAAACGAGTTTTTTGGTCCTCGCTTTAATACACACTGTAGGGAAAAGAATACGATTCAGAAATTGGACGTCTTTCTCTTGATATTAAAGAAATAATATTCCTATCCAATCCTACTCACATACGTAATTCATAAGAGGAAAACTAATCCACGAGATGTGCATTTTGCGAGAGCAAGATCGATTAAATTCAATGATATCAGGCTTCACTTTGCGAGAATCCATTGTGATAAAATCAAAATATTTTCGTAACTTTTTCACACGGTTTATTTTCAGACTAACGGCCTCATCGTATAAGCAACATATTCAAGTAACCTCGTTTCACAACAAACCAAACAATAATATATTTACGAGACTATCAGCGAAATTTATTGTGTGATTCCACAAACTCTCAAAGAATACGTCACCGGTCGTATACTAGAAATGGTTCAATGATTACAAATACCGCACATGACTCGAGAACCTCAGAAAAATGTCAAGACGGTTTTTTAGCCCATTAAATTGAAAGGGAAAGAAAGTCGAACACCGTATTTGAAAATGGTCTCTTGAGGGTACCCAGAAAGGTCAAATTCCCTCAAAAATCATGTAATTCCCTTGATAAAGCTGCATTAGATGGCGGCAGAAATTTCAAGTCGCAAAAGCCTCGAAATCCACGATCCACGTGAAGGTGATCGAATATTCTATTAATATTCGAAGCACAGTCGTTTGAAAATATATCGTTGCTCAAACATGCCATTAGCAATCCTAATTCTAATTTATTTTGGAACGTAAACATACGCCTAAGACCATCGAACATTTGGTGGACATAAGGGGAAGCAGAGGATACGGAGAGCTTGGAAGAGACAATGGAATGCAGATATATATTTTTTTAAACACAAATTGAATGAAAGATACAGATCAACACACGGAAAAAAATACCGCACTGAGTAAAAGGAATGGCACAAAGGTACTTCGCCTAACGACTCCACAAACCATAACACCATTGATCTCAACTAGTTCCCTCTTATGAAACGTATATCAAAGAAGTACCAAACATCAAGCAGAGGAAATCTCATACTTTCTAGGCAAGGTCTCAGACTTAAAAGGCAACACACGCATTATAACACACTAATTGAAGCTGCAGTGAGAACAAAAATGGGTTTCTATTCCCATTTCTCACCAAATAAGGTGACACCAAAGGCAACAAAACTTCAGCTCGGATGCAAAATAACAAAACTAGAGAAGTAAAAGTATATTCTTCTCGGCTTTGCGTCCGGGTTAATTGCTCCATCTTCGCCGACGTTTCGATGAAAGATTTATTCATCATTATCAAGGCCGTTGTTTCACGGATGACGATGAAGAAGTCTTTCATCGTAACGTCGACGAAGATGGAGCAATCAACCCGGATGCAAAACCGAGAAGAATTACTTCAATTATTCGCCGGGATAATACTAAATCCAACAAAACTAGTGATGGTTACTTTAAATTGTTCATTATTCATACAACTTGGCCAACCAGCAGCAATCTAATGAAGACATTCAGAGCGTTGCGATTACGTGACATTATTTCTTCTTCAATAAACATTATTTTTTTTCCACGCAAACTTTTCGGAAAAGGTAAAGACCCTCACAGACGCATAGTGGACTCGGCAATTCATGTAGAACATAGGCACACGCAGCGCCGGTGACTGACAAACGAGAAAATGATGAGGACAAAGAGAAGGGAGCATAGACCCTGGTGTACACGCATGCTTGACAGCGGGCACTTGGGATAAATTGGAGGCCGGAAGAGACGGATCAATTCATCTCCAGGGAAAACGGTAAAGGGGGAGAGAGTGGAGGCACAGACGGGTTGGGAGCGTATAAACTCAAGGACC
Source organism: Ceriagrion tenellum (assembly GCA_963169105.1). NCBI lineage: Eukaryota > Metazoa > Arthropoda > Insecta > Odonata > Coenagrionidae > Ceriagrion > Ceriagrion tenellum. Next base: position 109,229,552 of record OY720632.1, read on the forward strand.
CCGAATGTCCGAGGCTCACGATTGGGGTTGGCAAACAACGCTCGCTCACGAAAAGGGTGAATTTCTATTACCATCGACAAGGAAAGGGAGAATGGTGGGTACGAGACTAGAACCGATCACTAAGGCGCGAGCAGTAACTCAACCATTGAGAGCCAACCGTGGGCTTGAAATGAAAATTTGAGGCAACTCCACCATTTAAAATACAACGAGAGGCCAAAAAGAGACTCCAAGGAAGTATTCAACGCTGTCAGAAAAACGACGAAGATATCCTGTCAAAGAAATACATACCGATCAACCTTTCGGTAAAGGCAAATTCTGATTATTTATTGGGACTGAATCAGCCGTTGAGCGACCTCAAGTAATTAGTAAACACAACGATAATTTTTCCAAAAAAACGCAAGAAGGTTCTCCGAGCACTGAGCACAAGGGCAGTAAAGTATAATCAATCCCACAAGTAAATACAATGCTACAAAGCCACCACAAACTATGACTGCGTGACTCTTGTGTCACGTTTACATTGTGACATTATAGATTATTTTAGTTTATTTTCAGTAGCATTTTTAGAATATCCATTATTTGGTGCATGTTGGTGAAAGGTAATTTCATCACTGTAGTTCATGTTGGTGATAAGTCACCCCCTTCCAAACACCTTTGTGGTCGCTTGCACGGTAATAAGTAGATGTAGAAACTAATTCATAGGAAAACCCTCATAAAAAGATTTAACCAAGAAATTCACGAGCTCAAAGTTAAATAAAAAAAACCTCTCCGACGTTCATACAGGACGATAGGCTACGCCCACTTCTGTGGTTAAATGAGCTCAGTACGCTGAAATTTCAATTACAAATGAATTAGTTGCCATCTCTCTTTAAAAAAAATTGCCTGGCGGTTTCCTTTGAGTTCAATTTCCTTTTTTTCTTCCCAATCGGCCTTTATAAACTAAAAGAATATCCCTTATGCATGAAGGGTTTCCGATGAATCTGTATCGATCCGACATCATGTTTTCCGAAGGTCGATTCACCCGGAATACATCAACGCGTGCGGTGAAATAATAATCCGAGACCTATGGTTTACCTGAATATCACGTCGCATATCTGACGACTCGCGCGGGGAATAAATTTGAAATACGCAGTAATAAATATGATCTCCTTGATGAGGACATAGTAACCATAGCATCTAGTCGTATCTGCATGTCTTAGTACCTTGTAGTGCTATTTATTTGTCACATTAATAATACTAACCAGTAGTTATATCTTGAGTAGTAAGCTGCATGGTAGCATTTTCTTCTTCGTAACACTCTCCTAGTTTGTGGTCTGACTGCGTACCGTTGTCCTGACTGCTTTGGCCTGTGCCTAGCATTCGGGGGAACGCGCGCGGTTCTGATTGAACTGGGATGAGTGCTGCATGCCTGGTGTGGAATCACTCCGTGCCACACACCCTAGTGGTGGCTTGCACGGTATTTCGTAAATGTATCTTTTGTGCCTCCACTTCATGTCCTAGAGCACTTCTCTTCTTGAGTTTAAATACCGTCATCCTTCCTCCCTTTGATGACCAAAGGTGAACATGCGTAAAGTAGAGACATCTGAATGCATCATTTCCCCTAAATCTAAGTTCACCACATTCTAGTGTACTGACAAGGATATTATGCACACTAATAGAAACTAAAAGTTACCGCAAAGACAGCCCGAAACAAACAAAAAACATGAACAGACGGACGATAGAATGTAGCCCAGCTCACGCTTCTCATAAAAAAAACAATTTATACACTACAAAATTTAGTAGCGCTTCTACACATATTATTTAGCCGTTACGTCGCCCAATTTGAAAGCTATTTTCATTTCAATTTACTGTGGAAACATTTACGGATGAAAAAAAAACTTTTATTATAAGGGAGCAATCAGAGAAGCCTTCTGACACAGTTATGAGGGAGAAGGCACACAGGTTATGAATAAGCGTTATCACCGTTATTGTAATTAATAGGTTTTGAAGCCTGCCGACAGTAGTTGAACGTAAATGACCAGGGAGTTGTTTCATCCCCTCGCATTGAGGGAAAATTCGGGACATCTTCCTCCGCGAAGAGTGATACATGTAGGTGACTTATTATATATTGACAGAACTTCCGACACAGGCGAAGTGACAATGTTGCAACACTATCCAATGACTGAATAAAAAAAAGGAAAGGCGAATTCATACCTGGCTTCCAGGAAACACTTTACCCGAAACTAGTTCAGATCACTTATCGTAGCCACATTGTTAAGCGTAAGACTTAGAAATCAACGGTTAATGGCAAGACGAAGGGTTAAATAATCAGGATAAACAATGCGTTATGATTCTGCAATTGAACTTTTTCAATGAAACGAGTGTTGACGGGATTATGTCGTCACCCGTTAGACTAATATATTTAACTGGAAAATAACAAAAGACCTGATACGCCTATTAGACAGTCGAATAAAAAATACATATTAAAACAGTACCCGAGCCTTCAATGAACAGATCCTAAGTACCCAACATATTTCAACCAAAAAGCCAAACTCGGACCATGTAAGGCAGTCATTTAGTAGTCTGGCATTATCCACTAAGCATTGAATGGATGAAAAATTCCCGCATCAATAGGCAAGCCCAATTTTGCTTTTGCTGCTCGTATATAAATGTAGTATTTAGGCCAAGGAGCTGATAACATGACATTAACGATTTTGTTTAATCATCAATAATAGTGGGGGTCATCGAAAAGGTGGCTTGACGCATAAAGGTTCCCAAATTCGACCGCAGCGACCATGAAGATCCCATGAATAGCTATCAAAAAAGATCTTAATAGCGCCATTATTGTTTATGTATCAAGTTCGACCTCGATATTTCTGCCATGATTTAAGTTATCAGCAGCGGTTTTAATTCAAGAGGAGGTTCACGTGAAAATGTTTTTAATCACTCTGTGAATGACATATAAACCGAAGTCAGCCAATCCCCACAATTCATCACACGAAGGCCAGACGCTGGAATTTTCTGCGTGCATCCATAAACCCTCGAAGAGAAAAAACTGCGTCAGGAAACAAGGGCCAAAAATATTTGCATCTTATATTGCGGAGAGGATATCTCCCATTCATCAAAGAAAAAATGAGTCACGAGATAGTGGAAACAAATCGATCCAATAAGAAAATACCGAGCCATGGATATACGTAACACGACCATTTACTCGGCGAAAGGGTTATAAAAGCCGCATTAAAGAACCAATATAACGTTCAATGGTATCAGGCTCAACTATGTGGAAGTTGATATTCACAAATGAAAAAACGACTTCGTTTTCTTCCACTGATTTATTTTTCGGTACGACATGTTTCGACACATAGAGGTCATTTTCAAGTACAAAAGTTTTTGATACCTGTAGTAATACCTGTAAGGGACTTGGTGGAGGTTGGAGAGGGGTGGAAGAAGTGGGTCTTAGGAGAGGGGGGGGGAAACCCCGGAGAGAGGTAGGGGTGGCGGTTATGATGGTTTTCCCCAATTCTCACCATAACCGCCACCCCTTACCTCTCTCCGGGGTTTCCCCCCCCCTCTCCTAACACCCACTTCTTCCACCCCTCTCCAACCTCCACCAAGTCCCTTACAGATATTTATATTTCCTTGAAATTCACAAATTTTTGTACTTGAAAATGACCTCTATGTGTCGAAACATGTCGTACCGAAAAAATAAATCAGTGGAAGAAAACGAAGTCGTTTTTTCATTTGTGAACCAATATAACACTATCGAAAGATTTTTCAATCGACGGTTTGAGCATTCAAAAGATGAAAATAGGGCTTTCTTATACCATGCAATGAAACCGAAATAATTTAAGCTATTATGATCACATAAATAATACCTCAACCCAAGAACTACAACCGAGCATGTAATACACGCAACGACAGACTACTCAGCTTTACCTCGATGAAAACAGAGGATAGATATGCCCTTCTGCGTATTTTCTGAGATAAAAAAACCTGGCTCTCACAGACAAATCCAGACGATCAGCGAGGTAAGTCACCAATCTTCGTTCCAAATGAACATCATAGAAACAAAAATCGAAATGCCTAACTCTGATTCTTGTATAGGAATAGCTACCAATAACAGGAAATTAAACCATAAGTAACGGAAAACCTCGCCATGAAATTTCGAGAGTAAAAAAACCTTTTGAAAGTGAATGTGTCATTAAAATCACTCTTTACGGATTTTTTAAATGCTCAGAAAAGCGATGAGAAGTGAAGGAAGAAGGCACAACACACATTTAAAAAACAGTTATAAAACTCTTAATGTTAGAAATAACTCGGGCAGTAAAAATTTCGTGTCCGAGATCGGAATTAATGAGCCAATTAATACAAAACCGGGTAAATAGGCTGCTCACTGGGAAACTCCCAAACGTACATTTTAGTTAGAAGGGCAAAGGTGAACATCGAGATGCATATTCAGGAAATGAAGCAACGATGGATAGTTAAGGAAATTTTATCGTCATTCACGTACATCATTCGATAACATCCGCGGGGATAATGTCGTGTTCTCGACCACTAAGATGAAGGCCTCCTCTGACGTAATACAAATCAACTCTTGATAGAAGACAGCAGCAAGCGAGAACTCGGAAGAGAATCAGTCTACGTCCACAGGGATAAACAGAATAAAACTCGATCTTCGTTAATTTTGTGGTACTCCATCACAAATTTATTAACTTGAAAGGTGACTTTCACCTGAAGATGATGCATAGCCATCGAAACTCGGGTCGTGCTGAAGTTTGAAATATTCTGTGGTCTGTAAAAGTTTCAAGTTAACAAAATAAAGAATATAAGCAACAAATGTACGCGGTGACATTGACAATCCAGCCCCTAGAAATAATTTTAATCGCAAACAGCACAAACCAGTGAAGAACCTCCCCACAGAAACTGAGGAATTGAAAGAAATACCTGCGTTGAATAAAGCGGGGATAACAAATCGTACGTCTAATGACGATTAAAGGGACTGAATACAATGTATACGCATCTTCACTGGACAACAAAATCAACAGTAAAACACAAAATCCAAGAAAATAACAGAATTGGCTCCGAAAAAAAGCCTGGTACGAATGCTCATAGGACGATGGGGTGATTCTCCTATTCGCTCGACTGCTGTGGCCCCAGTTTGGGAGCGGCACAGTATGTATCACGTATATATGAAATGCAGGTATAGTATGTATGAAATTACCCCAGCCGTCAAAGCACGTTAAATCAAAACACTAGGACTACTACGAACGCTTGCAGTTAACTCATCGACAAATTGCAAAATAAAAATATCATTTCTCAAGCATTTTCCATCTCCAGTTATCCCAAGATTCACACGTTCTGTCACGATGAAAATGATATAAATCAACTTGGTGAACATTATTTTCCCCATTTATAAGATTCGAGTAATTAAACTCTCTCAGCGCTTTATTAGCTGAAATTCAAATATCAAAACGATTACTCAAAAGTTGGAAGGTTTTCCTTTTCCCTACAATAGACCCATCTAGGGACAAAATCGTCGTCGGTACTCTCATTGAACACATGAAGACCCATAGATAGAGCACCGCTACCGCCGAAAAACTATGAATGAGAACTCCGTAGACTTTCAAGTACACAAATGGTTGGCAGGTTATTTAGACTGGCAGCCGACAACTAAGGTCATTAGCGCCACCAATGTAGGTGAGTAGGAGGGTAAGGGAATAGGAGAAAGGGTGTAGAGAAACAAAATCAGTTCACAAGGAACCGTCATTTAATTTAAAAAATAGGTTCAAAGGGCCAAAGTCTAAAATAGAGACGTATTCAGAAAAACCGATGCTACTCAGCAAAGCATATGGCTTCATTTAATTATAGTTCCGCTGATTAATCTATGCAATGACTACCAATGGTTTACTGCGAAGAAAGTACTTGTGAGTAATAGACGGTTAAAAAATGCATACACTTCCAAGAAGAAACTTATTCCATTGACTTTCTCACAAAATATAGCAAAATCCTTGTCGTCGGATGATAAATGATGATAAGAAATGGGAAAAATTACCCCAGATGACTACGTGGCATATAGCAGAACCGATATTGTGGCGAAAAACTTGCAACACTGTCATTCCCCGACCGGTAAAAACCAACCACGACAGGAAACGGTGTTAAATCGGCCGAATGAAAGATATCCAGGCCACGACATTAACACCGACCCGTTTAAGCAGTGGAGTCGCGAAAAGAAACGGCTCCGCATCATTCCAGCACAATGTCTCGTCCGAAGAAAGCGAAGGCGCCGCGAAATGAAAAGCGATTTCCACAAGCGATCCTCTCCGCGGCGTTGAGCAAAAAAAACAACGAGCTAGACGCGCGTTATGAAATCCGCCCTCGATTCTCAACGCTTTCTGAGTTTTCTCAAGTTCGGAGACCTTTCACCAAACATTTCTCTATCCAGGCGGATTCCAGCGATGTTGTTACACCACAAAGCAGCACAATATTTGCCAGGCATTTTGATATCTCCTCCTTACGTTTAGTGCATGAAATTAACGCAATTCACCTCCTCACGACTTGTATCACTATACGATCCTAAATTTGGCGCTATCCGGAAATTGGCGGAATTCGAGATGGATGCCGCTACTCGTACAACACATTTGTTTACAATATTCATTTGAGTATATATTAATCTTCAACGATCTTATATTTCAATTATAATTTGGAGAATAAATGCAGTGGATTAGTTGGATGGAAATCGCTTTCAGAACGTCGATTTAAAATTATATTCAATATTTAATGTCAATCCAAAAAAAATTATTTTTAGAAGAAGCTATCAGTATCTTACGAACTCCAACATACTACGATAGATCAGATCATGAGGATAAAATGAGGGAAATAGATTGTAGAAGAGAAAGGTTAAAACTTTCGTTGTTCCCGCGATCGATAAGAGACCATATTGGCTGCGTTAAGATTTTGGAGGTGGTTAGTTGACGTGTTGTACCCGATTTATTTATATGCGCCCTAATGCATGTTTCTAAACCTGCCGAGTAGTGCTAACACCATGCTTTGCATGTTACCTGCAAGACTCTTGAGTCACGTTTTCATAGTTACATTATAGATTATTTTAGTAGTTTCTGTAGCATTTGTATCATACCCATTATGTGGTACATGCTGGTGAAAGTAAATTTCTTCACAGTAGTTCATGTTGGTGATAAGTCACCCCCTGCCAAACACCCTTGTGGTGGCTTGAAGAGTAATGAGTAGATGTAGACGGAAATAATTGAAGCAAAACATACAGGTACATCATAATACTGTTATTAAATATGATGTTCCAATATGTAATTATATATCATATTGTATTTAACAACAATATTATGATCATCATCACTACCATCGTAAAAATCCTATGTCACGCGTACAAACTAGTCGTACACATTTACCAATGATGTCTGTGCTCACGGAATACTTTCGTTCAACATCCAAAACTCCAAAAATTTACAGATCCTAAAGAAATTTCTACCCGAGAACACAGAAAATTATCTTCAGAAATAGCTCACCACAAGCAGATTTCATTTAACTAAAATGTAAGTTGATTTTGACAACTTTATACATATACGCACTTATTATGGAGGATTGGACTCAGTTGAATGAATGAATTCAAACACCTCTTTCCAACGTATCGTAGATGTATTTTCGCATCTTCAGGGCTTTTTTATAACAAATATAAAAACATTTTTATTAAACTTACAAGTTTTGAAACTTCGAATAAATGTCAAATAAAATGTTTTTACTTTGAGATGGACCTAAAAATTTCTTCACAGTTCATAAAAACGCCAGAAAACTTACATATTTAATACATAATAAAAATGCTATATTTGTTGTACACAAACCCTGAGGATGCGGAAACACACCTTCGAAACGTTGGCGCAGGTGTTTGTGGGTTAATCGATTTATACGACCAAGAGCAATCCTCCATAATTACTGCGTTATGTGTACAAATAGTATTTAATAAATCCAGCAACAAACACGGGATACCCAAGCACCGGAAAACTGCTACTGCCACTCTCATATTCAAATGCGGTGATAAGCATCAGCTATCGAATTACCGACCGATATCTTCCGAATCTATCTCACGCAAAGTCCTTGAACATGTAATTAAAAGTTTAGTTGTGAGAATACTAGACTGCAGAACGGGCAGGTTTACGATGTAATTTTTCCCGCCAACGATAACAGACTACAGCAGCTGCCAATGGGACTTTAAAGTAATTTTGTTGATGGGTAGTGTGGCTAGTCAGTTGATTTTCTCCCAGATGTCTTTATTCTTAACAGTTACCTATAGTACTAACAGCACGTCGTGCATGTTCCCAGAATAACTCTAGCACCTCTACCCATGAAAGTAGTAGCAAAATACATTGATGTAAATAATATTTCTAACCACTTTCGACATACCCATAGTGCAATTTATGTTGGTGAAATATCACCCCTTGACAAGTATTTGCATGTTTTGTTTAAATCCACCAATAGAAGTATACATAGCTCTAACAACTATATATAGGGGTACAGAGTAGCACATGTAGATGATAGCTCATCCCCCCCAACACACCCTTCAGGTGGCTGGCAGAGTATTGTGTAGATCAGGGGCCTCCAAACTACGGCCCGCGGGCCAGATGCGGGGCCCTGCCATCCGGCCCGTGGAGACATTTTTATCTACGGAAAACAATTACGGAAATTTACGTGTATCCTGCCAAGATCAGCCGCCGCTTCCGTGAACGTTTTTACCGAACCGAATTAAAATAGAGGCGCGCAGTAGTGCGTTATGTTTTCCAACCGATCACTACATTGCAAAACCTTATTCGCTGCTTACTTTTTCTACTTCTGTTCACAGTCAATGAGATGACATAGCGCCATCTAGTGGCAGAGTTTTTAAATGGTTTGCTGCTTGTTCAAGACTTGATTATTTTGATCACAGTTTGCCAGTTGCGGTTGACTGCTGCAATGAGGTGGTGTTGGTGTCATTTAGCGACTAATTGCGAAACATGTTGCACTCTATTTTATTTAGTGATAATTTCCTTCGCGCAATTACTTACTAAGGTGTATAAAGTATTGAGAATGTCGTTAGTTTAACAAGAATATTCTGAAGAGGACACATTTAAAAGCAACAATCTCTCTACCATAACTGGATATATTTGCAGAATATTCAGGTAAGTTTCACTTAAGATATCATAAGAATTAAAAAAAATTGTATCGTGTCAGTTGCAGCTATAATTGCGACGAAATTAGTTCGCATGATCAGGTTTTTTGAGCGATATTGTTTGCAAGATACTTTCAGAGTCACTATTTATTCAAGTTGAAGGCACCTTTTTATCACCGGTGAGAAAGCATTGTGTGTGATTTGCAATGAAACCTTGGGTGTGATGAAAGAATACAACCAGCGCCGTCATCATCGAAACAAACATCAGGAGAAATATGAACAGTTTGAGGGTAAAGTCAGTGCCGAAAAATTGTCTAAATTACAAAATCAACTCACATCTCAGAGGGCATTGTTCAGTAAATCCTCAAATAAAAATGAATCCTAAACTAAGGCCAGTTTTACAGTTGCCTACGTCCCGGCTAAAAGTGGCAAACCGTTTACAGGGTGAAGTAGTGAGGGAATTTTTGTTGGAGGTGGCAGAGGAACTTTGCCCAGGAAAGTTGAAATAATTTAAAAATATAGCTTTGGGTGCAAATACCACTGCCCGCCGTGTTGCAGACATGAGTGAAAACCTTGTGACTCAAAAAGCGACAAATGCAAGCATGTTTCACCATTTTTCAATTGCAATGAATGAATCGCTGGACAGCTGTTCCACTTCTCAACTGCTTGTGTTCATTAGAGGTGTGGATGAAGACATGAACATAACACAAGACCTGGCTTCCCTACATAGCATGTTTGGCACTGTTACCGGAGAGAATATATTCAATGAATTGAAAAAAAACATTTTCTGATTATAACTTGGACTGGACTAACCTCTGCTGCCTAACTGTTGATGGAGGAAAGAACATGAGTGGCATAAAGAAAGGCTGGGTTGGACAAGTGAAGCAGATGTGTCATGAGAAAAACATTCCACAACCAATGTTCCTGCACTGTATAACTCACCAGAAAGCTTTGTGAGCTAAATGTGTGGACATTTGCAGTTTACTGAATCCTGTGGTGAAGATGGCGAATTTCATAAGGTCGCATGGGCTCAACCATAGACAGTTCAGAGACATGTGGAAAGATACAGACACAGAATCGCAAGATTTACCATATTACACAGCAGTAAGATGGCTAAGTTGTGAGAAAGTTCTGAGCAGAGTATTTGAATTAAGAAAGGAAATGGGTGACTTCCTGGAAAGTAAAGGCAAGCCACAGCCATTACTGTCTGATGAAGAGTGGGTATGGAAGTTGGCCTTTGCTGCAGACATAACTAGTAATTTAAAATTTCTGAACCTAAAACTACAAGGAGAGGAAAATCTAGTTTCTGATCCATATACCCACCTAAAGGCCTTCAGATCTAAACTTCTCTTGTTTTTGGAACAAGTACAGGCCAAGAACTTGACGCACTTTCAGCAGTGCATGGTCTTCATGGCTGAAGCAACAGCTGAGTTCCCCACGTCATTTGCATGCGAGATCATCAAATACCTCCAGCTGCTGTTTCAGGAGCGGTTCTCTGACTGGGATTCAAAGGCAGAAGAAGTGAGACTGTTTCAAAACCCATTTGAAGCAGATGTGGCCAGTTGCCCTGATGAACTGTAGCTGGAGGTCATTGAGTTGCAAGCAAATTACCTCCTTAGGGACAAGTTCAAAGAAGAACTGGTGGGTTTTTTTTACCAGTTTTTGCCCAAGGAAGACTTTCCTAATGCCAAACCTTTGCATCAAGGTACCTTTTAATCTTTGGAACAACATACTTGAGTGAACAAACATTTTCAAGAATGAAATACGTAAAGAATTATTTTAGAACAAACTTGTCTGACGATAATCTCCGGTCACTGTTGATGTTAGGGACATCAAATCTAAAGCCAGAAATGTCTGCTATTTTGGTATCTAGGAAACAATTTCACCATTCCCACTAATACAGATGTTCATGTGTAGTGTATCAATGTGTTATTAAATAATAACTGAATAGAATAATGTTAAATAAATAATTAAAAACAACATCGATGTTTTGATTCATTTTTATTTGGACCACGAGTGTGTAGTCGGCCCCCGAACGACTGTTTGATAGTTACTACGGCCCTCGGGCTGAAAAGTTTGGAGACCTCTGGTGTAGATGAAGATATACCCCACGGGATATCGTCGCGTAACTCGGTACTACAAATACGCAATGTGACAGAGCAAGAGATAAGCAAGGCCAAGTTTCAACCATATGTAGAAATTCAGCGCGCGAGATGTCAAACATTTCGAGGGATGGAGATCCCCTCGGTATTCATGAATTGAAATGTTAAGTTATTCTCCACTGTTAAAGCAGCACTTCGGTAGCATAGAAGTCAGAAACAAACCAGAGGCAAAAGCAGAGGTAACACAAAGGGAGAAGTTTTTTGGCACGTTGGCATTAACTGCGGGGCATCATCCTGCGAGATCCCACCTCACAAAAATCCTTCCTTTGCGAGACTTGTCTCCCCTTCGGCACGTCAGACTTTATAACATCCACTCACTCTTCCGACACACGAACGGCATTTCCCTCCCGAGACCCCCTCTCTCCCAAGACTTAAAAACATACATACGATAGACTTGAGAAGAAGAAGCGCGATTTTAAACGGTTCGCTCCCACCACGCGATTCTCGTAGTATTTCGGGAGGGACAAGGTCGCGCGCTAAGCTAGCGGGAAGCGGAGGATGGAGCGACTGGGGGGTTAGGGGGGAGGGGGGGAGAGAGAGGGAGACGGACAGACTACGGAGGAAGAGAGGAGAGAACACACACGCGGGACGGGTGTAGCATGCACGAATGAGAGGAGAGGTGGAGGAAGGGGGAAGAAGTCGACGACGGAGGAGCAGCTGGCGTGGAGGAGGCGAATGAGGGTTTGAGGGACGGGAAACTCTTGCTGCCACACTCACTCGAGCCCTCCCGAGATTACTTGAGGTCGACGTCGTCTCGAGGACTGAGAAGAAGTCGCGTAGAGTAGGCACCGAAAAGTCCGGCAGAGTTATGCCAAAAAAACTGAACCAACATAGAAATTTCCATTTACAGTGTGCTCTACGTGGTGCCACAAAATATACGCATTCTCCATTAAACGAGGGTATAATTAGAAATGATCTTCGAAGAGACTGCAAGCTTTGGCAGATGCTTTAGAAATGCAGTACGGGATATTCGGAATGAAGATAAACCATAAGAAAACAAAAGTAATGACATTCTCTAGGACGATGAAAGCGAGGCTGGTGATTCAAGTTGGAAGACAGAAACTGGAGCAAGTAGACCATTTCAATTACTTAGGTAGCACGCTAGAAGAAAAGGGACATAGTAGCAAAGACATGCGGAAGAGAATAGCGCTAGTTAAGGAGGTGTTTAGTAATAGAAGGGAGCTGATGACGGGGATATTAGGTAAGGATGTGAAGAAGAGGCTGGTGAAGAGCTTGATATGGAGCACAGCGTTGTATGGAGCAGAAACGTGGACCCTCAGAAAGGAGGACGAGAATAGGCTGCAGGCATTTGAGATGTGGGTGTGGAGAAGGATGTAAAAGGTGAGAACGGAGAGGAAGACTAACGTGGAAGTGCTTGAGATGGTGGGCGAAGAAAGGAAACTTCTTCATGATTTTCGATATAGAGTAGGTGGCTGGAGGATGTAGTAAGGGGCGAGGGGTTGCTCAAGAATGTGATAGGGGGAAGAATGAAGATGGGTAGATCGTGTGCTGAGGCGAAAAAGGATATACTAGCACGAAGGTAGGCCCCTGAAAGTATAGAAAACCGGAAGGAGATTATCTAACATTCAACAATCGACATAAAAATTCTCCAATTGCCGTGTATTGTACGTACGACTACGAAATATGTTAGATAATAAAAATCATCCATTGAACGACTGTGAGGATTTTTCGAAATATTTCTCTTAGTTATAAAACAAAACCTTTCCGCAAAAGCGCAAATTTCCCGTAAACGTCAGACTTCGTTTTTTATTGCATTGCACATCCTTACCCTTAGTTATACCTAAAAAATGACCACGCTAAAATAAGTCGCCAAAGTATTTCTACTACCTAAAACGAGTGTCTATTTTAGAGTTTTCGCATGTAGTACTTAGGTACCACGAAAATTAAAACTAAAAAGCCCAGAATTAACAGAGTAAAACCATCTAAATTACCCCATTCCACTGTCTAATTCAAGCGCTCATGAATATATTATCTTGAAATCACCTAAAGAATAGACGTATCCATAAAACATAGAATTATCTATTATCTAAAATATTCATATAAGAAAGGCCCCTCAAAAAACTGAAGAGAAAGGAAGCATTAAAGTAAGACTTTTCGGTGTTTTTTGGTGTCTTGCAATGGAATAAGATAAAAAAGAAAAGACTTTTAATCTATTTTTCAAATTAGAAATAGTGATCCATTAGATATAGTCTTTGTCCAAGGAATGATGCGATCACATCGACAAAAAAATTCTCCAGCGTGAGATGAGGAGTTAAAAAGAGTTGGAATGCATTGCTCAACGAAGCCGAAATCAGACTTTCTAGATTGTACATAGTTGATTTAAGTAACGCTCGAGGAACCAGGCATATATATGCATTTCACTGTATGAAGTATGGCTTATTCGGCTAAAGTTTCAACACTCGGCACTTAACGTCCAAAAGTAAAAGCAAAATTTCATCACACTGTTGAATTCTATAGCTTGAATTTGTCCTCCGACATTTTGCGAAGATTGCAATATTCGGCAATTAAATCCATGATAGGAACACGACCAAATTCGAATTATTAACGCCAAAAAACGGAAAACTGATGCAATATTGGCATAACAGTCACTTATGATAGGCTTGACCTGAGAGGGACAATGAATGACATCCTTGGTCCTGACACGATTAATCACACTTCAGAGGTGAATAGAATAAAATCTAGCCAGTTTGACTCAAGTAAAAATTTCGATATCTAACACATTAAATCCCCGAGAGCACAATGCGTTCAACTCGAGAACCAGTCTAGTGCCACTATGATTGACGAATTGTCAACATGTCGATAAAACGATGATTCCGAGTAAATTTCGTACAGCCACCCTCAGCAATGGACGTCATTATATGCAGCCTTGATCAGCCTTCACGCTCATATTTACCGCCGATGACACCTAAGTAGTGGTTGAATTTCCTTGGTAATCCACCAGAAACTGAATTAGCTATAATTTACGTCGATGAACTAATACACCAGTTGTCCTATGGTAATCACATGGTTTAATGGGTTACTTTGCTTCATCTTCTACCAAAACAAAGCTATCGTGACTTTTTTAACAAACAGATTTCCTGACACTACACCCACCAATCCAGGAAAAAAGAAGCACATTCAAGCGGCTTAACATTTTGGTGGAACCTGGCAGTTGACGGAGGTTGTATCGATCAAAAAAGTAGGAGTTTCGTTAACACGAAGGATCATTTATAAGTAAAAAAAATTGAAATCACCATATATCGGGATAATATTCTTGCAATCGAGCTACCTACGATTAGCTGCCGAAGAGAAAACGATGAAGAACACTTAACACCCCACTTCAGTATACGAGTGAAAAGCAAAATCTCGCCGTTCTTCAACTCCACCAAAGCATAAGTTCGGTTGATTTGTACGAAATAATCCTGTTAAACTGCGTAATGCGTCACCACCAACTACATTTCAGTCGACCCAAAAAAATACGATCGCCCTATATAATGTCAACAGATGTTTACATGAAACAAAGGTTTCTTCTACGACACGCTGGGTCAAACATTCATTATTGAAACAAAGTCTTAGCTTTTCAAGAGACTGTACTCTTCTTGAATGAATGCTATAGTCGCTAGGGAGTTTTCCATTATGAGGCCATACAGCTGTTAAGGAACAGAAGACAAGAGAAAGGGGGCGTGGTCCACTTCGTCTCCCTTACCATTCGACAAGACACACTGAGGCTTCTCGACAGATGAAACTCAATGATGCATCTATTCTAGCAATGATATAATACGTGTGTGCTACGCAGAATATTATTACTTCAATATGAAAGAATATTTATAATTTTTTGTAAGCGATGCGAATGCCTCATGCGTAAATCGTCTCCTGTTTAAATAATAGGCACATGGAAATCTACAGCCGATTCAAATAGACACTTTATCACGTGAGCCGCACATTTTTCATTCAATTACGTAGAAACACATAACTTTAAACAAATTCCGAAATACTTTATCAATATCACCACTGCCGTTATGAGTAACCCACCACCGTAACTGACGTGCCACTCTATCTGAACTGACATTCTCACAGCAAGTTGAAACATTAAGTTTTACATCATTTTGCAATATCCTAAATAGTTAAACAGCGGCGGATTAAGGTCGATGTTCATGGAGGGCGGATTGCTACTTTCCGGGGATGTTAGGAACGGGTGCCCCGCCCCCTTCATCCGCCACTAGAGTTAAAGCAACAGCAGGAGTTAAAACAAGCAGCTGAAATGATCATACATACACATCAAGCTACTCGTATACCGCATACACCCAGTCATAGTTTAATTCTTACTGAAAAAATTATAGTGAATTAACAGAGCAAAAGGCGATGTACCTATAAAAAATTATGCGGTAAAACCAATAGGAAAACACTAAGCTAAGAATATCGAACAACGGCAGCTCACTCACCGCCAAGAATTAAATAAGGAATCCACTTGACACCAACGTAACATGGTCCCTCTCACTACACCTTACTTTGCCTAGACCCCAGTTTATCAAATTGTGAGGCTATCACAATATGATAATCTGGGGTCTAGGCAAAGTGGTGTGTAGTGAGAGGGACCATGTTACGTTGGTGTCAAGTGAATTTCTTATTTAATTCTTGGCGTTGAGTGAGCTGCCGTTGCTAATGCAAAGCCGCAATGGTTAGGATAGTGCATATTTCCGCGCGAAAAATCTTGACGGCTCCTGCAAGAGATGCGAGGCTCCCATGATACTGAATCTTAAAGGGAGCTGATAGGAAACCTGTGGGCAACGAAAAACTTCAACTGACATATGCTGTTCTAATCGGGAAAAGAGCGAATGAGAACAGGTTATAGGTGCATCCTGAGAGTATCATACACGCAACATGTCCGGAGAAAAGAAATCTCAATTCAGATGAAGAGGAGTCCTCCGCTACGAGGGAACTGGCGGGTCAAGTCATTCATTGAACCCACGTATCGGTACTCAGGGTGATATTTTCCTTAGTTAAATCTCTAACGTAAGGAACTTTCAGAGATTACGAACAGAAATTCGAGTGACACTGAGGGATCGATGAAAGAATATACAATAGATACCGATCTTTCATTGACTAAGCATAGTTTCATCTGGGAGCGGTTCTTTCACAGGTTGATTGAAGAGGCAACTTAAAGACAAAGAAAGAGGAACTTCAACTAAACGCATTTTTTGTTTAAGCGCGAGGAAAAGTTGACACGAAGCGAGGTAAAGAAGAATAGCAAAGAAAAAACTGCTGAGGGCAAGTGCTAATGTATGGGACAATTTTTCTTGAAAAAAAATTAGCATAAAGGAATTCATAACGGACCGATTGAAAGATTATCCCACCGCAATGCTAAGTGTGTGGAGAGGCAATCAGTCGCAACGAAAAAAGAATTTATCACATGATAAAGCTGATAGCAAGTAAAACTAACAGCCAGAGCTTGATGGATAAACGAACATTGAAGATTGTGCATTTACGAGTCAAAGTCGGAATCGCTGAAAAATAAATTCTTCAACCACATTAAACCACACTGTACAGCTATTAATGTAAGTATAAAAAAAGTATAAAAATGATAAGATCAGCGAATGCAGGGAAATAATTATTCACACTTATAAGACGGCGATACCGGTCGCTCAGTTACAGCTCGCAAGGGAAATTTTTCCCCAACAAAACATAGACAAATTCCCATTCCTACTTTATACTAATTACTACATTAGTTCGAATCTCGATATCGCGGTAACCCTTCTCCACCATAAAATACAGAATTAGGAATGCAACAGGACATGAAATTCATACTTTACTCGCAAGACTACATAAAGGTCGCCATCTGTGCGGCAGCGTAAATAACTAATCTACCTCGTAAACGGCGGAAGAAGAGACGAAATAGTTCCACAACAACAATGCATCTTCAAAGGGAAGCAACATGCCACAACGAAGTCCGATTTACAGACGACAGGTTAAATAATATCCTTCATCGTCAACCCTTTTCGAGTAGAGGTGTATCGGCCATTGATTCAGAGCAGCCATGAATGAAGATCACACCGTATGCACTCCCACGAAAGGCAAGAATGAATAGGAAGAGTGAGGGGAGAACAGCTTGAACTACAACAGCTCGATGCTGTGCAGTCACTCGGGAAATCAACATCATCGTTCTTTCACGCATCATCACAGGAGTTTCTTGGACAAATCGATGAAATAAGATGCTCTGAATCTACTCATAAATGATTGTAAATCCTAGCAGCATCAGTTGTAAATATTTCCTAGACGCTTAATGTACAGCTGACAGTGCACCGCTAACAATATTTATCACTCCTTTTCACAAAATAATGGTCACCACGCGAAGACAACCGCAAATAAAACTTGCACGAGTGGCACTCAACTGGAGAGACAAACAGTAGTTTTAAAATATGTGTCATATTGAATTAAATGCCACAGAGAGGGATGGGAGGAATCATGACATTCCTACAGCAACTAATGTTTGCTGTACCTGCTCTTTATCTCAAATCATAACATATAACGACTTCGGCATGGATATACAGATAAGCGTGGGATGTTGTCATTGAACTCACCTGAAACTTCTCAAAGTTCTCCCTCTCTAACTCCAATATTGTTTTCCGTTGCTGTAGCACCCTTGGAAGAGATAGAGATGCCATGACAAAAGTGACGATATCACTGAAAATTCAACACTGGGCGGCCTAGCAGACACCCCACACGTTTAACAGTTGTCACCAGACTGATCGGAACTGCATGAAATGCACTGGTAACCAATGGTAAAGTCGGCTCCGTCGGGAGCCCAGGAAACCTCAATGAATAGTTGATTGTTGTACATGGCAAGATGTCGCTACATGCCAGGCCGTTTCTCTTGCTTTGCGCGCTACTGCTTCTTGTAGTTCATAAAATATCCACACGAGGGCAACTTATTCAGAGCGCTAATTTCAAACTGGAATAGAGCTTTAATTATCAATCTGCAATAATTTGTGATGCAAAATTGATAAATTCCATAAAAATTTGCGAAAAATAGTTTACTTCTGTATATATACTTATAATCTAATATATATGTTGAATCAGTGTTCTTTTTATCGAAATTACATACAATTTGTTTTTTAATCAAGATTTTGCCATCAAAATATTATTTTGAATTCCCTGGTAGGGCACCAATTGCACCGAACGTTTTATGAAAACTTATATTTTTCCATTCAAAGATTACTTTTGGGGATTGTGGGTTGTAAGCGATAACTTTAAAGTGGGCTGGGAGTTACCAACCATTTATTAGAGAAAATTTATCGCATTGTATTCAAATCATAGGATCCATTCTGGCTTATAAAAATCATCATCTCCAACTAAGCTGTTTGGGCTGGATAATGGCAACTTTTTCCCATGGTGCTGATGGCTGGAGAATACCTTTTGCCTTGAAATGTGAAAATAGACAGGAAGTGGAGTGGAGGGCACTATTGGGGGAAATCATAAAATTATTAAGATATACAGGACTTGATGACCTTACCATATGCCTCGACCCAGGGGAAGTACGTCTAAAAAGAAAATCCCAGGTGTAAACTGGATTGCTGCTCAGGGGCCACAGGCCTTCAGGAAATCTTTAGGCTTTAAATCTCAAGTTATTAAATCAGGTGGAAATTTTCCAGTGACCCATTTCCCAACTTAGGTTATTGTTTTATTTATGCATGCATACATACTTTTTGGACCACAAATTGCCTCATGGACTATTTTTCACTATTTCAGTCAACTGTTTTTATGATAACCTTTTCTTAGTTAATAGGATTAATATTTTTAGGATATTACTCCACTATTGAAAAGAAAAGTAATTCATGCTACATACTGATTTACACATTTTTTTTTACAATCAGGGAGGCAAATCTGTTACACTTGTTGCCCATTATGAAGCATCAGCTGTCTCCCATACAACCATATCCGACATGATTGAGTCCTCATTTTAATTGATTGCTGACTGTTATAGTGACATCAACAACTAATATGAGGCTCTTGATCTAGGAGAATGGTTGTAAGTACATCAGCTATGCTTCCATAGTCTCTTCTATGACATTTGACATCACCAAAAATGTTCACTGCCTAGAAAAATGAGGTTTTATGACTTACCAACTATGACAAGTGCTGTAGGAGAGACAGCTGACTTTTGTTGGCTGGTGAAAAATGTTACAGACTCATCTGCCAAGTAATGAGACAGACAACTGTTGATAACATTAAAAGCAATAACCCATTTTTAGTGCTCTTGAGTTTGTTGCATTTGCTTATTGCAGTGGTTATCAGTTAAGTGAGCTTGAATCATTATGTGCAGAATGCTGACATTATGTTGATGGCAGCCCCCCAAATCAAATCACACTGAATCCTACTCTTTCCACCAAAGTTCTCCATATTCTGATGATGTCTCAACTAGTGGTGCACCTGGTGCCCCAGATAACAGAAGTATGGTTGGCACCCTGCCCAATTTGATCTATTTCTCTATCTTTCAGGTCTTCATTTAGAGCAGATACCCCAATTTATGATCTGCATGCGAATTTCAAATATATTTGACACCCATGATTTACTACACATATCTTAAACACTTACTTGTAAACAGACAGCGTATTTTTAGGATAGCAATATATTGATGTTTATTGTTGCGTGAAAACAGATCCCACGGCTGGTAAAATGCTGCTTTGCTTTACAATGGAATTTACTTTGTGAATGGTCCCATGGAACACATTGATGCCATAAGGCCAGGGTCTACTGTAGTCTACATTTTATTACTGGATGACATTTTTTACTTCCACATTATCCCATCTTTAGAAGTGAAATTCGTATGCCATGCTGACCACCTGTAATAGTGCCTCTGGCAGGGGTCAGCTTGTCTTCCCATTAGGATCACACTACCGAAACCCCTAGATTTATAGGTTAAAATAGTAACTAACCTTAAGGGCTTTAAAGTGCTATAATTTCATTTGCAGCTGCTTCATTTTCATGTACATACACGATATATATTGAAGATTTTGGGATAAAATCATCGTTATAGCCAGATCCCTCCACTCACTACTGCTAACTCTGCATTGCAACAGCACTTACCATAGTTGGCTATTCCGAATATAATCTACTTTTCATTCTTCTGTTAATTTATGCCACTCCAATGCTTTTAGGTATGGCCAGAATTCCATTCAAACTCACACCATCATATGCTTCTTCCAGGCCGATGAAGTAAACATAAGTGGGTTGGTCATTAGACACCTAGAATTTAGGTTTAGACGTTTAAGGTCAACTTGGCCTCTTTCCCTCCATTGTTACGTGAGACTATGAATCTCTTATTCCAAGGAATTCCTTAATATAACATTTTCAGCAGAAAATTTTCAAGGCACTTGCAATTGTGCTATTGGTACAAAACATCCACATCTGTCAGCCATTAAATACTATGGCAATAGTGTGATTATACCTATTTTGAAATCCATTGACAACCAATGTATAATTGACAAATTAATTTGTATTGTCTTTTACCTTTATAACTGAGCAGCTGGAAGATAATTTAACTGAATCCCAGGGCATTTCTACCTCTCAAATGTAGCAACATTCTTATATAAACTATCATCATTTAATGCATTCCAATTTGGACAGTTAACCGATGCCTTTCTACCATATGTTACCTCAGAATAAGGCAAAGACTTATTTAAGCTATAATATCCTTCAACAAAAGTGAAATTATCTGGCGGTAATCTGCCATTTCATTATTTAACCCACCCGAGAATTTTTACCATGTGACAGATATGAAGGATTATGAACGATATTTAATAATAAAGGATTTCTGTATACGTAATGTTTAAATTTCTGGATATGTAATGATTAGATTTAAGTTAGTGTTAGTTAGCATACTTGACACCGTGGATGATGTAATTATCCTGATGGAAAGCAAAGAAGACCTAGAAGAACTGACAAGAATTTTCCTTCACAAGACAGAACACATGGGACTGAAAATAAATGATATGACGAAATACATGCACTTTACAGGAAAAGAACAAAAACAAACAGGTACAATTAATGTAGATGGGCACAGTTTTGACACAGCAGAACAATTGAAATACCTTGGAGTAATAATAACAAACAAACAGCTAAGACTTTGATGTAGCCAATAGAAGACAACTATCCAGTAAAATACTGTGTGCATGAAACAAGATACTAACTTCAAAGGTAATATCTCAAAGACAAAAATAACGATATACCAGTCAATAATTTGCCCTGTGGTCCTGAACAATGCAGAATCACAGATAATGAACAAGAAGGAAGAGAGAAACCCATAGTTTTAGAAGACAAATCCTAAGAAAAATCTTTGGCCCCACAAATGAAAACTGGATTTGGAGAATAAAGCACAACAAGAAATCTTTACAAAGGCCATGACATAGCGGCATGCGCAAAAATGAGAAGAAAGGAATGGGCTGGCCATGCGATGTGAGCAGGGTACACAACTTAAGAAGGCACACCTTGTAAGACCAGAAGGAAGAATAAGACAAAGATGGTGGGAGGGAGTGACGTCAGATGTCAACCAGCTGGGAGAACAATGGATGAAGCAGGAGACAGAGAAAGATGGAGGTCACTTGAGGGTGAGGCCAAATCTCAACTTCGGTATACAATTTGAACTGAGGTAAAACTACATGATATTACCCCACCAGTTGACACACCTTATAACCCCCTAAATATACTACATCATGGAATTCATTCTTACTGAAATGAATAATAATTACTCGTTGATTCCTCAGTTTTCAGAATTTATTCCAATATGACTCTGGATTCAATGTTCAGCATCATTTTGAGGTGACAAAGAGATTGAAACTCCAGGTGTATTTAACATGAACGGTGGAATCACTAAGTAATAAATTTTCATCAGAAATTAAATACACATTATGGATTCAAGGACACACTTCACTCAAGCCTATGACACTTCCTTTTAAAAGAAATAACCATAGTCAACTGTGGTGTGTTACCTTGGTGACAAGAAACTTCATTTGAAATTACTAAAATTTAAGATTTAAAAGTTGAAATTTTCCCTGAATGAAAAAGTTTTTTTGCAGCCATCTGGAGTATGGAGACACCAGCACTAGTTGGACAGTCACTGCCCTGAATACAAAAGGTATTGAAGACGTAATGTCTCCTGATTCCCTAATGCATTCCTGCCAGAGGCAGATTTAAAAGTTGAAATTTTCCCTGAATGAAAAAGTTTTTTTGCAGCCATCTGGAGTATGGAGACACCAGCACTAGTTGGACAGTCACTGCCCTGAATACAAAAGGTATTGAAGACGTAATGTCTCCTGATTCCCTAATGCATTCCTGCCAGAGGCAGATTTAAAAGTTGAAATTTTCCCTGAATGAAAAAGTTTTTTTGCAGCCATCTGGAGTATGGAGACACCAGCACTAGTTGGACAGTCACTGCCCTGCCCCGTAGGTCCCATGGTAGGTAGGTCTCAGACCTACCTACCATGGGACCTACGAAAAAATTACTTGCAATAATACAAATTGATAAAGGCAGCTTTACTGTTTATTTCTCAATCCAAACTACCTCTGTATAACTGATTAAATTGAATGTCAGCACTTAGATAAGTTGAGATAAGAAATAAAAATCTTTGGAAAAGTTATTTTTCTCAGTGAAGTTTTACTCTCTCCATGCATATCTATAGAAAAGGATATTATACTTGATACGGGGTTTACATAAATCCTGATACCTATATTAATTCCACCTTTTCCATCATTAAGTTTCATAGAAACCAAGAAAAAAATATACATAAAGCATAAGCCTAACAAATATAAGTAATACATGAATGAGGAGTTGTTCATAGGTGAAAATACACAATATTACAAAAAGATTTTATTTAAATAAAATAGGAAGAATCATTTGCACTAATGAAGATTTAACAACTTGACATGAATGCTTCAACCAATGCATAGAAACAGGTCAAGGAGTTAAAATCAACAGCTGATTATTTAATCTGGCACAACATCAGTCGTTAAGCACATTAACACTTATCAGGTGTGACACCAGATTGAACAAATACCATCACTGAAACTGAATAGTAAACAGCAAGAGGCATCAAATCCTCAGAGTGGAAACAATAAGATAAAGTTCATTATACAGCCTGAATCAAGGATTGGACCACTTCTACTTCAAACAAAATACCTACAAAGTATTTGTGAAGTAATTTATAAGAAAAATATAAAAAATCAATCTCTCATTCTACAAAATGAAACTTGTTAAATACTCAATTGAATTAAACAATTCAATCACTTCCTGATTCGGCATCACTTGACGATGGTGTACTTTCAATGGGCTCCTCATCTTCATCCTCATCCATTTCTTCATCTTCATCACTATCTTTCTTTTTAGGTTTTGATTCCTCTTTCTTCTTCTCCTCTTTTGGAGCAGGTTTCTGAGGAAAAAACCAGAGTATAAGTGAAAAACGCACATTCACTGGTGCATATACTATAGCAGATAGCCAAAATAATATAGAGTAAAATATCTCAGGAGGTAATTTAGAGCCACAGAGATACACAGGATCTCTTTGATCAAGACAAACTTGACTTTTGATACAGTGAGAAAGAGAGAGAAAAAGAAATTGATTCTAGCAGACTGATTCATCAAATCTTTCATTCAATTAATTTGAAAAAGAATTTCAATGTGAAGAACTGAAGGTAACAAAAAATGAAACACTTTTCATTAAAACACACAAGACCATATTAAAATGATTTACTAGTCCCCCTTATCCTTAGTATTCATGTCCTACAGCCTCCAGTGAATAACAAAACCCCAGAACATGAGTACGCAAAGCAAATTTCATTTCTCGATTACCTCTCCTTTAGAGTACCATACCAGAGCAAGTTTCACCCTTCACAGCATTTTTGCTTCACAGATTTTAACCAAAAATCAAATATAATTAGACAGATTACCCATAACAATGGTTACAAGATTATTTGACCATCTCAGATTTTAAACAAAAAATTAACATGTCTTGTATCCTTAACCTCTACTACCTTGTCACCTGTTCTACCAAAATGATGAATGAAATGGCTCAACCTACTCTTGATCACATATTAGTTCCAATGGTATCTCAAGGAACACATTCAAGCTATTTTTTTACATTTAGTAATAATACATCAGGGCGACTACAGATAAATTCCGAAGATGCAATGGAACTTGTTTTAAAAAGTGGTGTACGTAAAGTTTTAGTAATGACTGAATGAGTTTCTATATTAGCCAGATTGAGTGAAGTTTTACAATAAGACAAACAAAGACGATTCGTCAACCATTTCCAGGCATTCATGGGGTTGAGCCAATAGCGACTATCAACCAGAAATACAACAATTAATCGAGAGGGGATGGAAAATGGATGCCCACGAGCAAAGGCCAGCCTTGTGATCAACTCAAATGAGCTCCAAATGGACATTTCCCTCATCCATTTCCTTTATTAGTCATCACCTCATTTCCCCCCCAAGCAACTACCTATATAAACTGGCTCCTAAGATAGCTATAGAACTTAACAGTCAAAACTGGTCAAACAAATAAAATGTGTAGAAGTCACTATGCATCTATTACATCAACTTGGCCATGCCACATAATAGATGGTATCTGGTGGCATAAATTAAATATTTTCCATTCCCTTCTCAGGGGCCCAAATATTTTGCCCCCAAAACCATTTCAATGTTTTGCAAGTGACTGCCAAACACCAATGCTATTATGCTGGTATAATTTGAAATACTGCATAACAACTGCTTTCAAATTATTTGAGTTTGGATATCTCCAATTCATTGAAAATATCTACTATTTGATGGTGCCAATACCTATTGAGCTATATCACGAAGTAAGACTGTGACTGACTTGACATGTGTTTCAGGCAAGACCTTATGTTTAGTGCTGTATTTTCCTTGCAGGTGACAGGTAAAATGCTTTAGCTGAACAAACTTATTGACATATCTGGGTTACTGTCACATCCAAAAGTTAAGCTCACAACAATTTAAGAGATTTTGAAAAAAAAATTAAGTGAAAATGAAGATATTGGCAACCAAAGTATAACTGCAGAAAAACTAACATTAAGAATGCGTCATCCAACCTCCTTTTTCAAAACCACAAGTTATTTAAATTCAAGGTTTTACTGTGAAATATTAACTAGGAGAACCATTAAGAATGCATTTAATAATAAAATATATGCAACTGTATATTGGTTTCACTGAACTTTAAATTAATCGCACAAAAAACTTCATTAACTGGAAAATGAAGGTGGCTATGAAGTAAAACTTAAATTAGATGAGCAAAGATCACTTACAGCAGGAGCTTTTTTGAGGGGCTTGTCATCGTCATCATCATCAGAGCTACTATCTTCACTTGATAGATACTCTTTGCTTTTGAAAGAGCCTGACTTGGCGGGAGATGGTTTAGGTGCCGGGCCCTTATCTTTCTTATCTCCTTTAGGGGCAGGGGCCTTATCCGCTTTCTTTTCTTTCTTCTCTGGCTTTGAATTACCACCACCACCACCTCCAGATGCTTTGTACTCCGCCATTGCCTTGGTGTATTCTTCTTTCGCCTTGGCTGCTTTACCCTCCCATTCCTGCCATTAAACGAAAAAAGGAAGAAATAATGTAGCAAAGAGAAACAAACCTGCAAGCATGACTAAAATATAAGAGCTCTTAGGTTCAGGAAGGTAAAACAACCTTTAATATAAATCAAGCTGTGAAAGAATATTCACATTTACTACATAAAAAAATTCAATCAAACATTTCATTTCCTGATTCTATAGAAGGAAGAAGGAAGGAATGGAAGGTTTTCTGGTGAGAAGATGATGGGACAATCATGCCATCCTGATCAGCTGTTTATTAACCACAAATGTTCACATTATGATGCCAAATTACAAGTCACATCACAACATAGTTTCTAGTTGGAACATATAAAGTTAAAAATAATCAGTTACTCACAGATTTGTCCTTTAACTCCCTCCACATTTCACCACCTTTCTTCGAGACCTCAGTGACCGATATTCCAGGGTTATCACCTTTGATCTTGTCCCGGTTAGCATTAAGCCACATCATGAATGCAGTGGAAGGACGCTTGGGCATGTTTTCATCCTTCTCTTTCTTATTTTTACGCTTCCTTGGCTTTTCTGACTGAAGTAATCAAGCAACGACAAGAAACAAAATTAATAGAAAGAAATAAGGGCTGTCACTACAAACACAGTTGTTAAGTAGCCAAATGAACTCAGGTCATCATGCATTCACTTCTAGTTATCAATAGTTTACACCCATTTTCATTAAAGGCAACATTTTGTTCACTTGAAACTACAAACCAAGCAGGATAAATTTAAAGTCTGAGGATAAGCCAAAGTGTTAATTAAGCTTGAAAAGAAAAATTCAACAGGGAATTTTCTAAGTAATAATTGAACTCTATGCACTATCAAGCCATCTGTGCTGAGAGAAAAAATGATCAATGTTACATATAAAAGTACTGGGCATCACTTATTGAAATTTTGGGATTTTTGAAAATAAAAGCCATAATTCTTTAAAAAGATCAATGCTGTTTTAATATGCTACACATAACTTGTGCTTGGAATTTGAGCAGAATGTAAAATCCTGATATCAATAGTCATTTGGTTTGTATTTGAGTTCATCAGATGAATTAACTAAAATGCTACGAAAAGCTTTAATAAAAAAATGAAATCAATATAATTTTAAATTAACCTAACTTCAGCACTTTGGGAAATTCTAAAAAAGAGATTTTTCAGATCCAAAAAATGCACAATTTAGAAGTAGGGAGGAGGGGGGGGAATGCATTTCACCACAGAGATTTCCATCTCATTTTGGGTGGACACCCATTCCCATCTCATCAAAGGTATGAGGCCATGGCTGAGCAAAAGGTCAATTAAAATGCAGGCTCTCTTAAACTACAACATAATTCACATAGCAAAATAAAGCAAGGAAAAATTAGACTGGAAAAAACTGGAGAGTTAGAAAACACTTAAAGTATATAATGACTGCTACTACATGCTAGATCTACATATACGAAAGCAAAATCCAAACCATAAATTGTTCCTTTATTCAATGGTTTGTAAAAGCACTCACCACTGTCTTTGCTTTTTTTGGTTTTTCATGTTTTTCTTTCTTCTCCACCTTTTTCTTCTTTGCACTGCCACCACCTTCACTGCTTGAACCTCCAGAATCATCTGAGTCTGAAGCAGATGCATTGCTGTCATACCTAAATGAAAGTTTGACTTTTATGAGTACTACCTTGGTTACGTGAAGTAATAGCAATTCTTACAAGGAAAATTGGTATAAAAATGAGCATTTATGTTAATACAAAGAGCTTACATCAACACATGCTCACGAGATAGAATTCTTCAAACCAACTTCTAAATATAGTTGAGAAAGAGATTTAAGATGCCTCCTTCACAGTAAGGTAAAATGACAGATTCTGAACACTGATGTAGAAAATATTTCAAAAAGTACTTCGATCTCAATTTATACTCCTTTACTTGCACCAAAATTTCCTCCCTCCCACTCTGCCAGAAAAACCACTCATGGCCAAAAAACTCGCGAATGCCAAAAACTCGCAAATGCTGTCGCGACTATCCCTAGCGCATTGTGGTCTCGTGTTTCGCTGTCTGAGTTGGGACAATCAACACACCTTCATACTGAACGAGATGGTGGTGCACTCTTTTCTGATCGACTCAATGCTAGTGCCATTTCCTCCACCAATCATCAAGGACAAGGATTTCCCCTACTACCCTCAACTCCTGCGTTGGTCAGCTGGCTCCCCTCAATCGCCTGCCGCACCGTCTTAACGCTGCGCCCAGCCCTTTTTGAAACTGACTGCGGAAGCGAAAGGACCTGCTTTGCTGCAGTTGTGACTTGAGATTGTCTTCTATAGACCAAGTAAACGGTATCTAGCCTATGGGCTTGTTTTAAATTGTAATACTTGTTTGTAATATAAATGTTCTTGCTTGAGGTTAATCAAACTGGCTAAGGTGGTTGTTACTTTTCTCTTGTCTCCGCCCACCATTCACAGTCAATTCACTCGCGACTTCAAGTTTTAGTAACTTGCATTGCAAACTCAAAACTGAACTCCAGAAAACATTGAACAAGATTCTCAGGATTGGCTATTTTAATATGAAGTATTTTGCAAATGCCTATTTTTTTTCTAAATTAAAATGGTTTCAGAGGCAAGGAATGGGACTGATATCAACATTCAAATTCAAAATGGCCTGAGCTCCACTCTCCAATGAAACATTAAAGAAAGTAAAGAGGAAAAGTTCAATGGTATCTCAGTGTGTATAGGTAAGAAAACCTATGACTAGGGACATGCAAAACTCGCAAATGCGACAACGTTAATTTTTACGTGAACTCGAGGTTTTTCAGCGAAAACGCGAATTTCGCATATTAACGCGAATTTCAACATTTCAAAAGCGAATTTCGGTAAAAAAAATATTGGCAAACTAGTTAAATTAAAAATGACTTCCTTGTGAAAATGACGTCTACAAAGAAACAAATTCGAGTTAAAGGAGACGCCTCTCTTTTAAGAAGATGTCTAAAAAGTAGCCAAATTCCCACTACATAGTTCATGACATCGCCACTAGCCTCGCTCTCATTGAAATAATCCCAGGAAAGCTCTAAATTATAGAGCGTGTTCAAAGCCGCATACGTCATTGAAGTCATCGGCAAAGTGATTTTCTTTTGGGACAGTTGTATCACATTCATCAAAACATATTATGCCGAAGTGGACGGTGACAGCAAAGCAGCGCGAGGCGGAATTTCGACATCATGGATTATATTGTGCTGATGACAAAACAATTCTTTGTTGTTTTTGCAAAACAACTGTCTCGTGGGAAAGGAAGGACAGCTGCACGAAACACATTTTGAGTGAAAAACATAAGGCTACTGTTGAAAAAAATTCTGCTGGTGGAAGTGGAACTAAACGGCAAGCATCCATATCAAAACTGCTTCAAACAACCAAGAAGAGAGATGCCTCTTACATATTATCGAAAGACACTACAGAGGCCTTCATTAAAGCAAACATCCAGCTTGAGAAGGTGGACGATCCAAATATAAGATGGTTAAATAAATATGTTGAAGGTTCGTATTAAATTATGCTATTAGTAGCTGCACCAGATTATTAGTGATATTATTTCTGTTTTTCGTATACGTACCCATTTCATAATGCATACTAGCACAAAAGGTTCCTATGAATGTTGATCAAAACTTCTGAATCATGCAATTTATTTGTTAGTCGTGGTAGAATTCA
This sequence comes from Ceriagrion tenellum, assembly GCA_963169105.1. Lineage (NCBI taxonomy): Eukaryota > Metazoa > Arthropoda > Insecta > Odonata > Coenagrionidae > Ceriagrion > Ceriagrion tenellum. The sequence goes on from OY720632.1 coordinate 109,259,136, forward strand.
TTCACCTCTTCTTTTTGATTTACAATTAAATTCAGGGGCTGGTGACTTACCACATGCTAGAACACTTTAAGAAGAATATGTTAATGATCTGGCCAAAGACTGAATTCAACAAGTGAAAGAATCAGTTCAAGGGAAGCCCATTGATATTTTTTGTGATGAAACCACAGACAAAACTGGCAGATGTGGTATTGCTTAGGATATTTAAAGATTTTGAACAGCCGTTGCTTTATGTTGGTGGTGTCCACTTTCTAGAATCTGCTGATGCAACCCAAAGTATTAGGGCAATTCTTGAGTCCCTAAAGGTTTTTAATGTACAATGCTCTGATGTTAAGAGTGTTGTAACAGATTCATCAAGATATATGACTAAGTGTGTAACAGGCTTGAAACTAATTATCGGTGAGGAGTTAATCCACACCCAATGCTGGGCTCACAAATTAAATCTTGTGGGAAATATTTGGATCCATGACATGACTGAACTTAATAGAGCAGTACTGATGACCAAAAGTTTATTCCTCCACACAAGAAAAAGAGAACACTTAGATTCAAAATTTCTTGCAGACAGGCATGAAAAGAGTTGTCCATTATTCCCTATCCCTGTTGTCACCAGATGGAACTCTTGGTTCCTCAGTGTTTTTTACTTAGCGGATTATTTTCGACACGTTGTTGACTTCTGTAACACTGAAGAAATTAAGGTGATACACTATTCAGGCATAGGATACTTTTGTTCTTTAAATAATGATGTTATTGACTCTATTCAATGCCAGGCAATATTTGTAATGGAGAATAGAAAACAGCTGGTTGATTTTATTAAATTACTGGAGGGTTCAAGCTATCCTAATGCACACACATTTTATAGAGAGTTGAGAAAGTTAAAAATGGGTCTTAATAATATTCAGAATGGTATTTTTTTGAGAAAACTACTAATTCCTTGCAAGGCATGACAACTTCTAAAGCTGCAGCTGTAAAGTCGATACTAAAGCAGATGGCATTAAAGGCATCAATGAAACTTAATTCTCTTATAGTAGAAGACCCAAGTAGAAAAACATTTGAAAACATCTCAGTTTTGGACCCTCAAGAAGTTCTCACAACGGAGGTGAGCCCCAACTTAGTTAGTCACAAAATTGAAAAAAAGTTCATGGCCTTGAGTCAATTGAGAGGGAAAATTTGATGTTGGGGTTTGGAGAATTACACAGAATATTACAGAAACAAATTTCCCACGGTTCAGTGGATATTGTTAAAGCAATTCATGTACTAAAATTGTGTGAACCATCATTTGCATTAAAGTGCCTGGAAGCCATTTGGACCCCCTGTGCAAATGTGGATTCAGAGAGATTTCTTTCCTCCTATAGCACAGTGCTAACAAATAGCAGAACAAACCTAAAAGAAGAAAATTTGGCCACACTGGCGATTTTTTCATTTAAAAATATGGAAATTTAACTGTAATTTGTATCTTAATGTAAGTTGTTAATGTGAAATGTACAAAAATATAAAATGCGAATTCAGCATGTTATTGATCGTTTTAATTTTCCCTAATCAATGGCATCTTATCAAGAACTTATAACCAACACGTGGGCCTACTAGGAGGAGGGCACTTAATTAACACAAAATATTTTGTCAAGAAAATAACACCGATTTCTGGGTAAAATAACACCACTTCTGGCTAAAAAATAACCCCACCTTTCACAGGTCTCTACCCATGACTCTTTACTTGAAGCATTATCTAAGAAGCCCGATGAGGTACATAGAGTCACTCAGTTTGTTACAATGAAATCAAACGATTCTCAACTTATGCAACTTACTCTTCAGCAACATCACTGTGCTCTTCATTGGGATTGAAGTCCTCATCTGTTGATTCCTCTTCAGATCCATCACCCCCACCCCTTGCAGATCCCTCATCCTCCTCCCTCTCCTCTGCTTCTGCTTTGACACGAGCGAGATAAGCATCAGGCTCATCCTCTGCATCAGAATCTCCGAAATCTTCAGTATAGCTGGGTTTGTCCTGAAGTAACAAAGGTAAAATTATGACTCTGAATAATGTCAAAAATTAACTTTCGCAATCCATAAAAAAACCATTGAGTTGACTATACATGGAATTGAATAGAATCTAACAGGTAAGTAAATACGATACCAGTTTCTATGGTTCACTTGTCCACCAAAAATCTGGCTTTCAACAATTAAGAGTTGCAGTCAAATACAGTAACTCCTCTACACCATTAACGATGGGGCCACTAACTTATCCACTCTCTCTCCTATGACAGTAAAACTGTAATTGCATGTAAGCAACACCTGCAGTGCTGGTATATACTTACCCACCAGATAAGGTCATAGATCAAAAGTAAAGTGAACTTCAACAAAAACCTATAGTGACTGGGTTCAATATTATACTGACAACCATCAGAATGATTTAGACAATGGAATGCCTGTAGAATAACCCCACTTCATAGCATATTTGAAGCAGCCAAAAAAACATTCATTTATCAAGAATACTTGAAAAATTCCTGTTTCAACATAATGGTGAAGCTCTTATGTAAACATACAGAAGAGCAGGTGGAACAACATTTAAAGTCTCAAGTATCTTCAATCATAAATGGTTTTACAAGACAGGCCACATAGCTTAAAATTGCTTGGGAAGGCGAAGTATTTACGATGAATGAGAAATTGAAAGGAGCATTTATAACTCACTGAGAAAATTAGTAACTGAATATATTTTAGCAAGCAGTACAGCATTTCACCATTCATAAATCTGTTCTTGCAGGAGGAAGACCTAAGCAAAAAGTGATGTTTTCTTTTTGAGGGATACTTGAGACACTCTTTTGTAAGAGACTTGAAGAGCATATGATGGATGGAAGCAGATGAGGAAATGCTAAATTTGGTAATGTAGGGAAGAAAATCCATGGCAATATTTAGACCAAGCTGTGAAATTAGACGAGGGACAAATTAAGAGGCATGGTTCACAGAAGAAGCTGATGGAAGAGAAAGTTGGGAAAGCATGGAAGAGGCATGAAATGAACAGGAATTTTTGACAAGATGCTGGGAGACAAAATGCATGAAGGACTTGAGAGAATTAACATACGTAATATAGATTTAAAAGGGTGAGTGTTTAGGGCACCTCAAACAAAGTGTAGAGGGAATCAAAGACTATTTAAATACATACCTAACAATAACCTGGTAGATACCAAAATTATTTGACTTTCTTGGTAAAGTAAGACAAGGGGCTTAGTAAAGAATACGAAACTAAAGCAAGTGAAAAATTAACAAAAAACGAATGGTTAATCTTGCTATTTGAATAGAAATGTGATTTTCATTCAAGAATACTTTGCTGCATCAAACTTCTGTTTGATGTTCTGTTTGAAGAATTGAATTTATTCTTGGGTATTTTGAGCCTAATTATTGACAACCTTACTTATGCTCGTTATCCAAGACATATCTGATAAAAACGAATGTCCACAGCTTCAATTACTAGCTCCAGCTCTACAGCAAACAATTGCACTTGCTTTGTTGTGAAAAAGAATAAGTTTCAATTTATTTAATTGATTAGATTTTAAATAAAATTTATATTTTAAGCCTAAGCTAAGGTAACCCAAACAATCCACAATATAAGTCACTTTTATCTGTACCAAGCTTTGGATTACAATGCTTTAGTCCCAGTTTAATAAAAAGTAATAGAGCCACCAGATACAATGTTCTACACCCAAAAAAGATGTGTAATTTTGGAAATAAAAATTCAATACTACTTGAATAAAAAAAGAATATATATAACGTAAGCACTTTTCTGAATATAACTCCTATAAGTTACGAGTAAATCTCTCCTTTTAATAGAAGTAACACTGTAGCAGAAAATGGAGATATTTCTTCAGCCGTCAATACTTAAAATTTAAATATTATAATGAATCTATTGAGTAACTGAAAATTTCAGCTGCTAAAATGGACCAAGAATGTCACAACTTATTCATTTCAGGATTATAAATTTTTGATTTCTAATGACAGTACATAAGACTAAGCATTATTTGCCATTACATACATCAAACTAAAACTTACAGTTTTTCCACGATTTTTGACTCGAAGTTTCTTAGATGTGATGAAATCGAAAAGCTTCCCATATTCTTCCTTTTCTATACTGCTAAAGGTGTGCACTATTCCAGACTTGGTTTCAACCTCAAAGTCAAAAGACCTAGAGAAATTAATGAAGAGAAAATTATATGCTAAGTTTCCATTGTTGGGTACACAATCAGCAATATAGTAACAATATTGCCCACATACAAGAGAATATGATTTTAGTAAATAAAGATGCTTGCTCACTACATTTACCCTCTCATAACTTGATACATAGATGGAAAAAGACCTCACATACACCTGTCCCATTACCTTTGAGAAAGCATTTGAGAATGTAGAGAGGAACAGAGAACTGACTATACTGGAGAGAATAAGAGTGTCATTCATATAGTATAGAAGAACAATTAGGCGATATACAATGAGGTTGCACAGCAGAGGAATAAAAAGTGAATAAGAGGATTCAGCAGGGATGGCCACTGTCACAAATAATTATCAACATGAAAATAGAAAAAGTGATAAAATGATAGAAAAATAATAAATAGGAATATAACACAGTTCCACATTTTCATCACATCCCCATAAAAAATGCAATCATCAGCAACGCATGACACATTGATTGTCTCATGCATGGCATGATCTACCAAATGCTTTCATTTAATTGCATTTCCATTGTTATAAAGATAATATACAATCACTATGTTAAAAACAAAAAAGAATATACTCCTCTACAAATCTACAAATTTTGAGGGAACCACGACTCACCACAAGGAGTGTAAATACCAAATTCCAAAGAGGAAAATATGATTTTTCCTTAGTGGAATCTTGCACTTACAGTAGAACCCCGCTGTACGATGGGTTCGACTTACGATGGATTCCACTTGTGATCTGAGCTGATTTTGCACGCACTTTTTAAAAGTTCAAATTTTGCAGATTTTGTTTACACTCGCACAATGTGTCATCCATTCATAATTCTAAGCCTTATTTGTCAACAAAACATTTTTTAACAAAGCAACATTTACATATTCAAAGTTACTAGTAATTAAAAGCTGTTGGCGAGGTTAGGACAAATGTTGCGATGTACTACCGCAAATCATCTCCGACGAGATATCACAACATTCATTATGTAGTCAGTATCAAATATATTAGGAAGAAAAATAAGGCTTTCATCAGTCATTACACATACAAATTTTACCAATGTGAAATTCTATAAAAGAACACTTCTCCCAAAGAGTAACTTTATGTTCGAGCGGATTTCCTACTAACGAAGTGATACCATAGCTTAATGGATAGAGCTGTAGCTGGGTAATAAATCAGGCGAATGAAACGAGTTAAATAATAACTTAACACAACGATGAATGACAGGGTTGAAATGTGATGGCTAATATGAGTGAATATGCTTCGAAATTTCAGTCCCTTATGACTTCCTTCCATCCACTACCAAGAGATGCAGTGTCGCACTGCCATCTGGGTTGCAGATTGCGCTCTACCGTATTGTAAAGGTCGGTCTTCGAGTGTCTTCCGTGCAAAGTGACGTGGGTGAAGAAGCGTGTAGTTTGTAGTTCTTTTCAAACCGCATTTACTCTTCCAGATTGTGAAAAGTTTGTGGTTTATTGTGAGAAGTTTTTGGTTTATTGCGAGGAGTTTTTGTAGTGACTATGCCCCCCAAAGTGCATCCCAAGCAGAAAATAACAATTAAAACAAAACAGGAGATTGTGAAAAAATACGATGAGGGTGCTCGAGTTAGCACTTTATCACGTGACTATGGTTTTTCGCAGTCAACGATATCAATGATAATTAAACAGAAAGAGCAGCTGAGAGAAATTAAAGTGAATGATGAATCCACTTCTTTACAAAAAGGAAGAGAGATGATTTCTGAAATGGAGAGACTCCTATTACTGTGGATCAGAGAGAAGGAACTGAAAGATGACCCTGTGTCTGGGCAATTTATACGTGAGAAGGCCAAACAAATTTTTGAAGATCTTCGAAGCAAAACACCTTCAACGAGTGTTACACGGTACAAATAAAAGTGAGCAAAGGCTGGTTTGAACGATTTAAAGGAAGAATGGGCATTAAAAGTGTCGTAAGGCATGGCGAAGCCGCGAGAGCAGATACAGAAGCAGCGGAAAAATGTAGCGCACTACAAGTGTGCTACATTTTTCCGCTGTAGTGCACTCAGTCATACATTAGGGCTTGAGGTGGATGAAGATGACATCAAGGAGATAATCAACAACCACGGAAGAGAGCTGAGCACTGGAGAACTCCAAGAATTGGAGAAAATGGTAGATGAAGAAGGTAGCGGCGAGGACGACTCCCCATAAGAAGGGAATATGGTGACTTCAGAGGACATTAAAGAATTGCTCACTGCTTGGGGTACAGTGAGAAGGATTATAAAGAAACATCCTGATGTAGAACAGACTGAACTTTTATCCTGTGACTATGAAGATAAAGTCATTGGACACTTCAAAAGACTTCATCTGGATAGGGTTAAACAAACCACCTTACATCAATTTTTCAAGTAAAATCTACGATTTTCCTCTCAGATTGAGCCTGCACATAAATAACTTTTTACCTATCAATGTGCTTATATAAACATTGCAAGAAAAGTTACAATTTTTTTGCATTTTAAGTTCGTTTGTTTTTAGTAAAGCCTCCATTAAAATAGTTATGACCCCTTCTTATGTGTTTCGTGTTTCTCGCTGCATGGATGCCTGAGCCTCCCAACCCCAAAGAGCCAAGTCAGCTGAAGAGGCCTACAAGCGGCCACAAAATACGGTCGACCATTGTCAGACACCCATGCTCCCTTGTGCCTGGATTATGTCGACAACAAACCCTTACAGGAAGCTCGGCCTTAGGAAGGTATTTCATTGTTTGTTTTGTTTGCAGATGCCCAACATACACTCAAACGGTCATGCCGGTTGGGACGCCTTGGAAATACTGAATTTTTGAATGAAATTTTTGATTGACGAAACCAATGCGCATGTAAATTATTTAAGGAAAGGTTTCCACTGAAGTAATTACAATGCACGGATGAGTGTGTGGGATCAAAAGAAAGTTGCCTCATTGCCAAAGTTAGGTACTATCTAATCCATGTTACCTTCCCATTGCTTCAAAATGCGATAAAATATGAAGTCGCTGAAATTGACTCATAGGTGGGCGGCACGCCACCCCCATCATCACCGTGGTGATGACAGGGGTGAGGATGCACATCTTGCAATTGTGATCATGAGGGAAATTCAATCAGACAATGTACTCTGTAATTAATGCATATTAAATGTTAATTTTAACTATTGGTTTGATAATATTGTAAATAATTTTAATCCAGGATATTTCGTATGCACTGGCTCTGCTGCATACAGTGAATGAATTGGCGCTGATGTTCTTTAAACTAATTCCTCGTCTGGAAAAAATGCCGATTCAACATAAGATGGAATTCGGTTTGCGATCGGTCCTCCGGAACGGATTATATTGTAAAGCGAGGGTCCACTGTAAGTGCATTTTTGGGCGACACTGTATCAGTCATACTGTGGGTAGTCCCAGTACCCTCAAAATTTAAAAAAAAAAAAGCAAACACCTAACCTTCATGCAATGCCGATCGCTGTATTATCCAGGCTTGGCAATCCTGGGACACCTAACTCCTTTTAATGCCTCGCCAGTAAGCTCATCAATGGAAGGAACAGTCATACATATTTCAAGCTCTCAAATTTTGAGTGCTGGATATTATGAACCCGAATAGTCTCTACCTCAACACCAATAGCAGTCTTTTCCATGAGAGGGTTAACCACACAGACTTAGGTGCTAAGAGCACACTTTGGTCTGCTTTATGGCATTGAAAGTCCCTCAGCTTTGAACATCTTGTTCCTTCAAAGCCCACACAAAACTAAAGGGGAGGGGAACATCTTGGTAGGTTAACCAGCTAAACCACATGGTGTAGTATCGAGGGATCCAGGTTCGAGTCCAGGTCAAGGCAAATGATTTTTCCTCAGTAGAATTTTACATCAATGTCAGCATTTACAGAAAATTCTCTACCATTCCACTTGCAAATAATTCAACCTTAAGGAAACCAACTTAAGCTAGTGGTAGGCATACAATAAGTGGGTGCGAGCTTACCTTGTACTTCCACCACTTCGAGCAAAGTTGACACATGTTATTTCTTCAAAACGAATGTGGACTGGAGGTTTGTTTACATAGATGAATCCTCTCTCCAATGGATACAATAAACCTGCAGCAGCTTTGTAAGAACAACTGACAGCAGGGGTTCCAGAATGCCTGAAAAATCAGATAAAGCATATCCCGGTTAATGATAAGAATAGTTTGGATTAACATGGAAAGAGATTAAGCTAATAACAGATTGAACTCATTGATATATAGTCAAGTATTCACTATTCCAAATGCTTTCTGCAGAGCTGATAGTTACGAGGGTTTATTTTCACATTTTTTCCTTACTTCCAGAATGACCATGAAATTTTCCTTTCATTTTGTAGATTTCAAATGATGAGGAAGTAAAGGTTATTTTTGCAGGCTTAATATTAGTGCAACGCAAGTGACACATTAAACAAGTAATAATTACAATGAAATGATCAAACAATGAGGACAAAAGAATGTTCATCATCACTCTCACATCTACCAATTTGATTCTATGACAATATAAAACACACAACATAACACCAGCAATTTCTGATTAAAACAGGACAGTAGACATGGAATTCAAGTGTCACTACATGGTAAATTGTCAAGACATTTAATGACTTCTTTACAGTCCGCATACGGAATTCATTGAGACAAAGGCGGCAAACACAGATGGCACTTACCCAATAAAATTACCAGGAACAGTGATTTTTCTATTCACAAGAGCCTTCATGACCTTGCTCATCACTTCATATGTTGGCCCAGACAGTTCTTTTTGGAGCCTCCCTTCATATTTCTCTTGCAATTCTTCACTGAAACATTAATAAAAAATATAAGTAACATTAAGAAACTATTTAAATAAAAGCTTAATTTCAAAAAGGGTTTAAATATTACCTCTTGACATTTGAGAAAAAAATGAGACGAGGCAACTGCATACCTTTTCAGCTTTTATTGTGAATAAGATATCATTAAGAAAATTTTCATAATTGAGTTTCCCATGATTATAACAGAATTTACCCTTTGTCAGAGACATGGGAAATAAGAAGGGTCATGGAGCATGGTTATTACATAGGACCAAGCTGGGGAATTTCAGGTAAAACCTCAGAAATGAAAAGTAACTTGCCCATTTTAGAAGTTATGAATGACCTTGGTCTTAAATGAGTTAACATATACAAAACTGTATAACTACTACACCTGAAAATCTATAAGAACAATAAAACATATTAAATGACAAATTCAGGTGAATGTTTCAAGAGGAAGACAATAAAAAGCAAGTAATCTCAAACAGTAACATTGATTACACATTAGGGCATCTAATTTTGGTACAAGAGAATGAACATTTCAACAGGGATTTGAGACCATTCCACAAAGCTATTCTATTTGCTTATGAGCATCTTCAGCTTTCCCGAGACATTAATTCATACTAGCATACACTTACTCTGAAAGAGGAAGTTCCATGGAGACCTCTTCTTCTTGATTGAATAATATAACTAGAAAATGATATCGAGTCTGGCCTTGCTTGATGGGAGGATCCAAACTTACCTGAAAGTGGAATGAAAATATTAAATCAAAAATTGTTTAACAATTTCAGGGAGCAACTCAATTGTTTTTGCGACTGAATTGGATACACTACTCACCACAAAAAACATTTGCCTGCTGTCCTTGTGAGGCAGGAGAAACAACCTCAATACAGTTGACATAGGAATTTTGTAGTCAAATGTTTTACCATGGAGTTGAAAGAAAGAGCTGAATACTTTGATATCATATCGACCTCTGTAAAAAAAATTGCAACACTAAATGATTAAAGAACACAAATTCACTTAACGGAGGATGTAACACATAATAGCCATAGAAAGAAAATTACCTAGGTGTGAGACACTGAATTTCACGGAAGATTGCAATAGCATCCCCAGTAGCACTAATGACACTCGCTTTGTTCATAACCTAAAAATTCATCAAAGGGTCCAAGGTGAAAAGGAGATTTGACAAAATTAAGAAGGACATAAAGAAGTTCACATTGGAGTAAAAATTGCAAATTATAAAAATATTGACCATAAAGATACTATCGACTTGACTGAATCAAAACCATTCCCACAATTAAGGATGTTGTGTTCCTTACCTGTTGATGGAAGGCATCCACAGGATCATCACCAGCAAGTTCCGAAGAAGGTATATGGAACCGCATCTCCATTAAACTAACAGGAGCATCATCATTCTGCAGTTATAAATAATAAAAAATGTATGTTCAGAAAAATTTTTCCATTCGAAGTCGTCCAATGACTTTAATCAAGCACTGACATAACACCATAGGTGTAAAAGACAGCAAGAATGGTCGCGGGAAACAGTTATTGACAACTCAAACAAATGTCAACAACGTCAAAGACATATTTTTTTAATTTGCAAGACCACCTAAGCCTGTGCAAATGCTTTCCCATCACCAACCTTCATGGCCTCCCAGGCAAAGCCCATTTCTTGTCGCTATATTTAATGTAACTTTAAACGGAGACATATGAGATAAACGGAGAATAATGATAGCTCTACAAACCTGATGGAACTCCAGAGTGACTTCATTTTTTCCAGTGGTGCACTGAGATACATGATTCAATGGAATTTCAAAAGCAGTCAAGTGGCTGACATCAAAGCTAAGAACAGAGCCATTAAATTTGGCAGTTCCCCAGTTCCAACCCTTCAAACTAAGCTCCTTTTCGATCATTTCTTTCTTATAATTAGTGCTCAAGAATTTGGCAATCTTCTCTTGTTCCTTCATAGAAAAATCAACAATAGGGAGGAAGAGGCAAAAGTTTTACTATCATCAGGAGTAAAGTCATAATAAATAATCATCTGTAAGCAATATTATGAAACGTCAACATCTACAGGAAATAAAGAAAAACTCTAAATGCAAACGATTTCTCAAGAAAATTACTGTAATAACTTTACGGGCACGGTAAAGTAACCAACCGATTCTCGGAACCCTCCAAATCGGTGCAGAGTTCCATTTTTCAAGTGCATGCGAATACCCCAGGCTCCAACCAGTCTTTGCCAATGAACAGATTCAATATCGGAAGCTGAGAGTTGTTCCACTTTACCAGTTTTGCTGTTCTTAAAAATGACATGTTGATCTGTGAGCTTCAATTTTCCAGAGCTCTAAACAAGAGAAAAAAAGGATTTGTAAGGCATGTCATTCCGTCATTACGCACTAAACTATTGTTTGGAAATCAGTTAACAATATTATGTCAATCCAGTTAGTACCATAGTCCCCTTAACTTCCGCTAAAATATCAGAATACTCCAAAAAGTCCGCCATGGTTGAGAATAATCGTAATTTCGTCAGAAAACTTGCAAATGTGATACGGATCACTACTCCACACTACTCTTCCCGGGCACAAGGCGACCGGTTGAACAAACAATTGCCCATCGGTCGCGCAAAACCCGCTAAATAACAATTTAGATGAGAATTGTTTATTATTGTGATTATTTGAGTATTTCTTGGTAGTATACCGAAATATTTAATGAATTTACTGTTTCACTTTTGAAAATTAAGAATCTAATACTCATCCCTCATTTGTGATTGATCTAATTGCAGGAATGTGAACGTCGAAATCTGTCGGGCATCATCAATTATGAGATATTTAACTTATGAGAACGTTTCCCCCCGTGACGATAAATCCGTGGTTTTATTCCAAATTAGACCTGGAATCTAGTTCATATTGCGGAAAAGAAAGTTTTTTTCGTGATCTATGGATTTCCAATCGTGAGAATGAGTTAAACTCAACTTGGAGGCATGGCACAAACCATTTTCATACGCTACGACTTCCGCATCGTTCGCTAATATAGAACAAGAGAAAAAACAGGTCTTATTTTACTTAAGAGTGTGAAGTAAATACGAGACATACTTCCAGAAATTACAATAAATATATTAATGATTTGTAACGACATTGGTGGTTTGTGATCTGCTTCATCTCCTTAACCGCTCGGCCGACAGGTGGGGGTTTAATCGGCCAACTTTTTGTGCCTCGAAAAGCGGGCTTCATGGCTTCATTTTCAAATTTAAACGGTGGAGAACTATTTCGTTTGAGGCGATAATGGAATATACCGAGAAAGCTGTAAGCCATTTATCGTAACTTTGTGTGTCTAAATTTTATTTGTAGGTGGTTGTATCAAAATGTTTTTCTTTAGTTTCCATTTATGTAAGGATCAATGCGATTGCTCTAAGGGCCAAAACGCGCTGGCGTAACTATTCCAAGTGATTCCACTGAGCCAAAGATTCACTGAGAGTTTGTGAAAACTTTTAGAATATCCATTTTGTGAATTACTTGTGTACATGTGATCACCAACCATCATGAATGGATGAAAGTCACCCACTTTTCAGTAAATTTATGGTTTAAATTGAGCATTTAACCCTCTTCTGCTGGTCAAACAACCACCCATGAATTCTATTTATTTATTGTCAATTCTCCTCTTTGGCTCATTGAAGTCACACCAGTGACCCTGCACATTCCGAGGTCCCTCTTTCAGCAGTACACTATGTGCCATTAGTCTGAAATAAAACTTTCATTTTAATATCTTAAAGTGTGGTTGAGGACTGCACCTAATTAAATCTACAAATGAATTGGAAGGGTGTATTTAATGTGCAGTGTGTCTGAAAATATCAAACTAGAGGTGAAGATAGGGAGTGTGGTTGTATCAGGCCCATATAAGTTGAAAGAAAGGGATACATAAAAATGTAATGGCCCTTGGAAATGGAGATAGTTAGCATTGATTGAATGGGGAGGGAGAAAATAGATCTCTCCAAATTCCTTATTCTTAATCAATAATGATTTTTATAATTCTCTCATTTTTAAATCTAGCTTCCAAGTTTTGAGTGGCTACATTTGGGAGTGCTCAACCCTGTTACCAGAAGAAAGCGAGCCACTTCTTCTAAGATAGTGCTGTTGCCCAAATTGAGCCTCGGTCTCCTCAATTCTTTTGCCTCTATTTATCTATTTATTCACTGCCTTTCGTTATCAGATTCAGGGGAAATGCCTTGCACTAATAAGTATTAATATTTATCCTAGGTCCTTTGCAAAGGTGTTCAATTTTATCATTCTCACAGACTCATTAATTCTATGAGATACTTTCCTCTTACATATGTCTGGCAGGTGTGCATGTCTACTGCAACTATCCTCATTTCACCTCTGTATGGCAGTACAAATGACCTTGAAAATATACCAGTAATTACGCCTTCTGATTTCTGTTTGTGAAAATAGATTCCTCTCCCAGACTTGTGATATGGCTGATCAGAATGTATTATTAATATTGAAGCTGATTAGCTAGTCACAATTTTAACTTTAGCTATAAATAATCATTCATCTGTTTCCCTTCATCCATTGGTGTGTAAAATCAACACTTAATGGTGCTTCTTCTCAAGGTCCCTTTTTTCATTCTCAATAACTTCGAATTTGTATTCATGAACTGGTATGTAGGGATACAATGAAGTGCTCTCCACAAAGTACATACATAAATAGTGATCAGGATTCTTTAAATATCTCTGCAGCTGATTGAACTTGAATCCAGGCTCTTGGGATAGGAAGCTAAGGGTCTACCATACTAAGCCACCACAACAGCCTGATCTCAATGGATTATAAAGATAACCTCATGCTCATTTATTCCAATCTATGATGGCATCCATTTTATTATAGATTTTCCTTTCCATTCCTCTCTCTTAACCTGTGTTCAAACTTTACCTACCAAAGAACAACTTATATACCAAATCAGGATTTCAATGTATGGGTGGGCAACTGAAGTAAATTCATTTGAGTACTCTAAAAGTATTTAAATGAGTTAACTTTTTTATAGGTTTCCTCTCAATGTTAATCAAGCATTAATAATAGGGTTTATTTCTTCTCTTTCAATAATCTAACAAGGACTTTGTTTTTAGATGAATAGAGGATTTCAAGACATTTGTATCCTGCAAAAGTTGTTATAAGAAGTTGTGAGTGGGTTTTTCTTATAGCATGTAAGTAAAATAACCCTAGTGAAAATTTTATGTAAAATTTGACAGTAATAAGTTGGAAAAACATGAAACCTGTTTATTGAAATTTATGTGGCATATTTGTGTCCTTTTTGGTACTTATGTTAAAGGTTTGTCAGGAACTGGCCCACCCCTCTTCCTTAAGATTTCATTTAAAATATGTCAGAAACCCTCAAAGACATGGCCATGGGAGAAACTTTTTATTATTTTCTGTCAAATATAGGATGAGAAGGCATAGCACAAATTGTGTGGTTACTTTATTTACTGGTGTCAAGGGCATGCCCCAGTTTTTGGCAGCCAAATTTTGAATAAGTTATGTCTAGATTAAAAAGCAAGAGAGTTGCATATACCAATGAAGAGTATAAAGAAATTGAGGGTCTTTGGTATCTTTGCACTAATGAGTGCTAAGATATTCATAACTCAAAATCTCGTGTCGGCTATGGTTTTTCATGCTTGAAATACGCTGGTGTGATACTGCTAAGGTTGGAGTTCCGAATCCCATTTAAGACCTGGATGATATCTTTGATTTAGGATTGAAATTCTAGGTTGTATGTAATTTGACCTTTGGGGCTAAGTCCATCACTGTTTCAGCTATGAATTGCCACAAATATGAGCCGTGAAATTTTTTCTTGAAGCCTAGAAAATCATTGCACACTTCAGTTTTGGCTTTTGAATATTCATTGAATTATTTCATGGGGTTTGATAAAGTCAACTTTCTGGCAAGGTTGCTAGTACTACCAATTTTGTAAATATAACATGTGTATTTAAAAATTGTCTGTCTATTATTTGCTTAGATTTTATCAGCTAAATATTTATTTACTGCAAATTACAGGTTTAGTCTAAAGGTGAGGTTATGGGCTTAAACTTTAAGATCATTTTTAGGATATATTTTTTGAAGCTGCTTAAGTGTCATATTTTATATTATTATTTGCATTGGTATTGCAAACTGTAAATTACTGCCTTTTTGTGAGACTGACATTGATAGTAAATTGGACTTTATATTTTAAGGATGCAAGAAGTGTTATGAACCATTTTATGCTACCAATTGATGGATTCTATTTTCTGAAACTACTGATGCCTATCTTTTTAACTTATTATGGCTTGATCCTTTACCTTGGTTGAAGAAATAGTTAAGTTTTGTAGTCCTAGTAATGTGAAACTGGGAATTACTGGTGATGTACTGCTTGAGGATGGTTACATGTAAGAGTTAAAAACCTTAAAAGTTTTACCGATGCTGACCTCCAGCCACCAACACTATGTCTTTATCTATCTCAACCTACGTCCGACCTCTGCACTACTTCTTTCTACTTAAATCTCTGCTTCCTTGTTATTGCCAGAAAATTCCTCTCCTCACCCTCTATATTAAGCAATTCCTTGAGTGTATTCCTTTCCATCCACCACTCATCTACATTCACCCCAACACCCACATCCTGGTGGCCTGCGGCCTAACTTCATCTTCTTGCCGTATAGTCCATGTTTTTATACCATACCGCACTCCCTATCAATCTCTTCACCTGCCTCTTCTTTATATCCTGACCGAAAGGCTACCTCATCAAAATCCTCATATTGCTGAAAGCTTCTTTTGCTAGTGCTCTTCTCCTCTCATTGTATCTTTTGTCCTCTCATCCCACTGGATAGAAGTTTCCCTTTAGCATAGAGTACAGCCTCTTCCCACCTTTTCTATAGCTTTTCCATTTCATTTCATTGTCCTTGCCCCTAGCTTTCCTTTGCTTGACAAGCTACTTGCTGGAATTTATTACATATTTAATTTCTTGAATTTTGTCTTGCTTAGTTTTCTGTTGGTGTTTCCACTTCTTTCTCTCCTCCAGTTTCTCAGTCATTTTATCTGTAATAATCTTATTCTTTACCCTCCTCATTCCCACTGATCCCACTGTTTTCTCTGCAGCTCTCGCTACACCTGTTTCTGTAATCTCCCATCTTCCCTAAACTTCTCCCATTTGCTTTACTTTACATATGATATTTTTCACTAACATCTGGTATTCTCTCTTTCTCAACCCTTACAATGTTCCCATGTTCCACACCTTATCCTCCTCCTTTTACTTAGCCTTTTGAAGCCAGTTCATCATGACTTAGATAAGATCTGAGTCCACATCCATTCCTGGAAAACTGTGAATTTTTGACCCTGTTTCTATACCTCTTTCTCTCCATTATCTAATCAATTTAATTCTCCCTGTATTCCCTGTCGGTTTTCATTTGTACCAACATCTCGGATGATGTTTTGCCCAAGTGTTTGTCATTTCTAATTTATTTCTCCTGCTAAATTTGACTGCCTTGTGGCAGCAGTCATTTCTCAATCCTAGCCCATATCCTCTCACTTCAAATCCACCCCTTCCACACAATTACATTCTAGCCTCTCATTACTAAAAGTTTTTTTTCTTGCCTATGACTTGTATTGTTCTCTCTGCTAGATTTTCATACACCTCATACACCTTTTTCTTCCTGTGGTTAGCTGTAGGCATGTGCACCTGGACCATAACAAAATTATTGGGGGCATGCTTTTATTTCAACCACTAGCACACTGTCCCTCACTTGTTCAGTGTTTATTTCCCTATTTCTCAATTTTGCATTCACTACCTTGACTACCTTATGTTGACTCATCTGCTCCCTTAATTCAATAACTTTGTAGGAATCTGTAATCACTCCAATTTACCTATTTCTCCATATCACTGCGCTGAGCGCAAATCTATTTTTCCCCCTCTACCATTTTTAGTATAACTTTTTCCTTTTTTTCGTAGACTCTTGGCCATTCATCATTGTCCTAATGTTCCAAGTTCCGATTTTTACTGCTGCTTTCTCCTCCTTTGTATTTTTAATCTTCTCATTTGTATTCCTTTTATCCACTGTAGGTGTTGTTTATCTGCTAGGATTATGCAAGATGATGACTGTGGAGGCCAATGTGGGGCACAACTCTCACCCTAGTTTAAAGAAATCCCAAAGATGCCAGAAATCAAATTCCTTACAAATTGCAATTTGGTGGGAAATTGATAGTCCAGGGGGTGTTTCCCATTGACTTTCCCAGCAGTGATTTCACATGTTACCATCGCTCGAACTACCTTCAGTTTGGCTCCTACCCTACAGCCTATCTGGCAAAGGCTTCCTCTCTGAGCACAATAGTAAATGCTCCCTGAAGAGTAGCTATAGGGGTCATGCTGATGCGCAAACTTCGACAGCATCAGTGATGTAGTCCAAGGGGAGGGATTTCTAGGAATGGGTGGTGGCTGTAATTAGTAGAAATATTTCCAGGCTGACTAATTATAGGTCTAGTCTCTGGTCACAGGTGGAAATTGAAATTTGTTTCTGTATATAAATTGATATCGAAGCTCAGTCAGTTGTTCATCTCTTTTTAGGTTATCTGTGATAAATTGTGACATATTTACAAGTATGTTGGCAGCCTTTTTTTGTTGACTCTTAAAAATAAACAACTTTGTCTAGCGTTCTGTCCCGATTATAAATTTTTTGCCTCTCATTTGTTTCGAAACAGGTCCACGAGCGAGTGCTCAGTTTCTGATATTGTGATTGACCCACCCGACTGCGCGCCTTTCGGCTCAACCCCACCGTCCATTGTGTGTCCAGAGGGGCGTTCATGTAGGGCGGTCGCAGTTCCCGGCGGACGCCATCTCGCCCCCGGAGCGGGTTATCTGTTAATTGTGGCCGGGAGATTTAAGAGGTAAGAGCTGGTTGGACGGGAGTGGAGGTGTTACGTAGGTGGTGGCCAACCTTATAATTGCCTGGAACGTGGACGACCGACCCCTGCCTAAGGTGGCCCAGTTCTCCACACACGTGCTCTGGTAACCCAATCCTCCCGTCCTCATCGCTCACCCGAGGCTCGGGCCTCCGCTCCGTCTTCTCCATATCGCAATTTTTATTTTCTCTCATTTTCCTACTCGCAAAAGTGCTCGCTTCACCCGCTCACGTTATCTCTCCAATCGTGAGTGTGCATAATGAGCCAGTTTGTTTGGTTTGTCAGAGGAGATATTATAAGTACGTGAAGATTTTTTAACGCACGAGGGTGTAATCATTCATCCGTTTCCTCTTGAATTACTTTGCTCCATTACTGCTCAGGGATCATGCTATGTACGGATGCAGATCCTGAAAATAGATGCGGGTGATCGTTTTGAAAAGGTATTTTTCGTGCGGTGCTTCGGTTTAAGATTCTCTCATTTCTTCTGGCCATTTGAATTATGTATTGTCTTTGTTTCGCTCGGCGTGATTAGTGTTGATACTTACCTTGTATAACCTATATCCTCAGAGGCAAGTTTTAAAATTGAACATTCAGTCACTCGACGTTCAATTCTAAGCGTGAATCACATATATTTTGCCGGTGCGGCACTGTTATCATCTTTGGCGACAATTTATAAATTTTCATTGAATTCAGACGTGAGCATCTCCGATCGCAAGTCATTCTTGCTTATGTTACTGATTTGGACCTTAATCCTTCTTGAATAAGTAGATACAAATACAGTGTGAAAGATTCTGGAAGCCATACTTTTTTTTTGTGGGGATCAATGAGGAGTGCATTACCACTCGAGTAGGCCTGTGAATTTTAGGTACATATTACAATTTTTTCGACACTCTTTTTCGTTGAAACGAAAATTTTGGGCATGAATGTGCAACTTGTATATGTTCTTGTATGCTCACAGTTTGATAAATTCTGTGCTTTCAAAGATTATTCTATTAGGTTTGATATCTATTTCATCATTATTCTCCTTATCATGGCTAGTGATTAGTTTAAACTCGCTCCGTAATCATTTTTTTCTCAGGAAATTATCAGTATTGTTTTCTCTATTTTAAGCTTTGGAAATGAAAGGGAAATACCATAGCAGATCAATTTTCTCTGCGTGTTACTCTGTGCATAAAAAAACATGTACATGAAACTACTGTGGAAACAGGGTCGAAAAACGAATGGAATGGAAGAAAAGCGAGCATAGCCGCCGAGGAAGATGTTGGTCAACTGGCATAAAAAATTGGAAATTTGTGGTTGAAGGTTAGGGGACAGTTTGCGTCCACCCTGGGGGGTTTTTAATCGACATGTGGAGTTCTGCAGGGTGTGGGAAAGTGGTTGTGGAGGACTGGATTGTTTTGAGTGTTGTCTCCAGGATTAGGTAATTCTCTCGAGGAAAATTTCTCCCCTAAGCAAAAGTATGTTGAGTGGACAGGAAAATCACTTTGATAATGAAATGAGTATTAGTAGTTAGTTTTAATGGAAAACATTCTTGGTTCATGGTTTGATTGGGTTACATAACACGAATCAAACGGTATTTTTTTCACTTTTTACGGCTACGTAGTCTTCAAATGATTGCAAATGTGCTAGTTAAATATAGGGTCAGATGGAAATAATGAGAGGGATGTGATTTTCGGGTAATTAGCGCTCAAGGAACGGCGATTTTTGCGTGGGTAATGGATATAGTGAAAAGTTTAATCAGGAATTGAGACTTCCCATCAGCTCCATACATTTGGTAAAAAGAGTTCTTCAGAGTGGGCCGGTGAGTAGATCAGAGTCCTCCGGTTTATATGCGGTGCAGCTTTTATTGTTGGTATCTCTGAATATGGAAGTGGAGGTTCGGAGTAGACCGAATAAAGAAGGAACTCAATGCATCGTAAAGGGGACGTGGATAGGCAAAGGGTAGGAACCGTGCCAGAGGATAAGGGGGTGCTGGAGTAAGTGCACCCGTGAGGATATGAAAAAAAAGGCCGGGAGAGGGTTTGTGGGGGAGTTTGGGGTAAAGTTTCGGCGATGCATTCTTTTATTTTGCATTCCTTATGAGGTATGTGGAGTCACGAACGGGGTTGAGGAGTGGGGGAGGCGAGGCAAGATAAGGCACTCGGATGCAACGTTTCGACGTCATTACCTTCCGTGGAGTTTTTCCTTCGCGGAAAGAAGAGGTGGGAAGGGAAGATGTGGAAGGGAAGGTCGTACGGAGAGAAGGAAAGAAGAATGAAGATAGAAAGAAAAAAAGACGTGTGACCTGCCTTACACCTCTCTTTTTTTTACTCGGCGGCCGGGGGAGTTTTAAGGTCGAGTATATGTAAAAGAATTTTTTTCTCTTTTTCCTATCTTGTGGAGGAGAAGAGGGGTTGTGCAGTAGAAGGGGTTTATGTGTGTATACGTGTGGCTGCGCGATAAAATGTTTTTTTGCCTCTTTTCTTCCTTCTTCCCGGGAGCCCAAAGTAAAGAGAGATAGATAGAGAGAGAGAGTTAGAAAGAATACAAGACTGGAGAGGCGGGGGTTGCTTCGGGTGGCCGTGTTCTGGCCCTGATATAGTGGCCGTTTTGGCTCCGTCTTCCCCATGCGCTCCATGCTAACGGCCGACATGCGAGGACTTAAACCGATTTCTGTTGTGGAAATTGGAGGTCGTTTTTACAAAGAATGGGAAGCCGGGAGGATGGTGAGAGGATGGAGCAGGAGGGGAGGAGGAGTCAGAGTGGCATTACGAATATACATATATAGTGCGGGTGGGCCAACCGGGGCGGGGAATCCGTGCATCGCGGGTTTCTTTCAGGGCCACTTTTCGACCTAAGTAGGTGCTTTATGCACGCCCTGGAGGCGTTGGGATTACACGCACGGTGACACGATATAAGGATCGAGCGAGTGTGGGGTTTGTGTGTGTCGGAAGGCTTGCCAATAAGTGTGCATAGAGATAGTGGAGTTAAGGTTTGGACGGTGTTGGTGACGAGAAGAGGGGGAGTAGGTGGGAGGGAAAGGAGAGAGCGGTTCCAGGGGACGAAAGATTTTCCGTCCGTTCCGCTTTATCTCCCTCTCTCTCTTATGGGGGATGCTTTTTGACCGGAAATTTCGGTGCACTCCGGGCCGATTCCCCTCCTATCTCGGGCGGTTTCATCGTCGCTCTTGTCTCCCTGTAACTTTTCTAGCCACGGCGTTCGGCGTAATCTCATCGTGGACTCAGCCATGCGTGTGATGCGACGGAGATTATTGCATTTCGGAAATCCGGAAGCGATCGAGATTTTTTTTTCATTCTGAGCGTTTCACGCGAGCAAGCGTGTAACACTGCTTCGGATGAGTATCTAGCGATGGCGATGGAGTCGGCGATGATTCGAAGTTTTTTACTCGCGTCTTTTTTCCGAAAATAATGGTGAAATTTAGTGTTCTGAGTTCTTTGGTGTCTGCGAGAATCGGTTCAAAGCAGAGCATTTAAATTCGATTATTACTAGAGGTTATGAAAACTTAAGATTTATCATTTACGGAATGCAACTAAGTTATTGTGTGACCGTGTCACATTTATAGGTTTCTCGCCGTGAAGAACAGAAAAATTTTAATTCGATGATGGGATGTTTTTCACAATTAAAGAATGGCGTCTGAGAAAACTTGAACCGAATCTTGAAAGAGAGAAGCACTAATCTTTGGCTGAGAACTTTTATTAGTTGAATCTTTTGGAGAAGAGACTGGAAAGGAAATGGTGTGGCTTTGCGATGAATCGTTTCCGTCGATAAACCTTTGAAAGTCACACTCCTCTCTGAAGATTTCGAATGAAAATTTAATATTTTCGTGAGAGTCACACCAGTGAAAATTTTTGGAAATATTCTCGTAGAGGAAATGGATTAAGAAGGGAGCGCAGCCGGGGGAAAACCGAGGTGGATTCATTGCGCTCCGAAAGGGAGGGGAAGACCGGATGAAAAGGATTATCTTCGGCCATGTTCTTTAATCAAAGGCGTCTCCGATCTCTGCATTTTCTAGCGATTTCTAGCGCTCTAAAGGGACTTTGATGCGTTGGGAAAAAGAGGGAAACTTTGATGTTGAATTGTGAATGGCTAACGGAAAAATATCGATGAAAATGAAATTTGAATCATTTTTTTTAAATTACTGGGAAGAGTAAACAATCTTAGTTTTAATCGTGAAAAATGGCGAAGAATTATAGAATTATACTGCTCCGTTAAGGCAATCATATGAAAGTTTTTAAGGCCGCTTTACGAGGTACATTTTATTGCACAAACGAATGTATTATAGATTGTACAAGAAAATGAATGGAATTAGAGCAGACTCTATTTCCCGTTCAGTCATTCAGGCAATCATACAATTTTCCGCTTTACACGGTAAACTTTTTCTCATGAAAGGGTTCATAAATTCGTTTGTGCAATAAAATATACCATGTAAAGCGGCCTTTACAATTATATGCCGATTTTCCCCTGTTAATTTTCCCGATGCATCAGATTATCTTTCCCGACAGTGGTAAAAAAGTTTTCTTAGCATTCACGATAACTGACTCAAATATATAGGTATAATGCATCATCGGGGGGTTTATTTTCTGAACTGACTTTGTTCTTTCTCGATGGAAGTTATATCCTGTAGTTCATGATGGGTTAATTAAAGCAGAAGGGGGATTTATTGGCAAAGTATGTGGAGGCTTTTCCACTCTTATGCAGGAACTAAGAATAGCCCATGCATATCATCTACCCATACCAGAGATGCCCCATGCATATAATTGGTGTCTAGTAGGATGACCGTATTGTTACGTGGGTGAGACTGCGGGGTACGTAAAAATAAAAATCCCGTTGACCTTTTGGAGTGCCCTCTTCAGAGTTGTATAACACGCCGCGGGTCGTGTTTTCTCGCCCTCCATCCACTTCTTTCTCCCTCCTGTGTAGATACTACCTTACATGCTAATGAGTTGAGAATTATGTTGATTCCCGCCTCTTTAGTAGGACGTTTCAATGCCAGTGCGAATCGCCAAGCACCTCACGCGTCCGCCATCTCCCCCCTTTTTGCCCTCCCCTTTCCCGTTCTTTACTTCATTCACACCCTTTTTTATGGGGGAACTGATTCTGCCTGGAGGAATGGGTGAGCGGGGGTGGCTGCACAAGGGATAAGAGGGAGAGAGTGAGAGGAGTTTGAGGGCCCTCTGTGGGAAGAACGTTACGATCGAGCGGGAGAAATTAAAGGGAAATATATGAGGGCCAAAGGTTTTCCTTCTTCATTTTTTTTGGATCGGCGAGGAGGAGGGTGTGATGGGGGGAGGAAAGCGGTGGGGGGAGGAGAGACCGTTGTCGGGATGGAGAGAAGGGTTTTTGGAAGAGGGAAAAGATGTATGTAACCAGCAACCTTTCCTCTTCAATACCCATTCCAGAAGATCTACTCCGTTCCCACCTACCCTCCCTCTCTCCTCGCTTTGATGCCTCTTCGTTCCCCAACCCTCGCTTCCTCCTTCCCTATCTCCTTCATTTCGGACCCCTTTTCTCTCTAGCTTTTCCCTCCCCCTTATACTCTTTTTGTATCTCATTCCTATCCCTCCATCGCTTAAATCCTCCCTCTTTCCTCCCTTTCCAAGCCTGCAACCACGGTCGCACACCGGGGAGGGGGGCTTTTTATCCTGTCGTTAGCATATTCGTGCTCCCCCGGGGTTAAAAAAATATGAAATAGAATCTTCTCCGAGATGGGATGGAGGTGGCAATGGAGGAAATTTTTAATAAATGCATACACGAATAGGTGTGTGTTTTGGTGAGGGTACAGTGAAGGTGCTAGGTTTAGCGTGAGAGAGTGAACTAGTGGGACGGGATCGGGGTGAATTGGTGAGGTGCACGCTGGAAGAATGAGTCGTTTTTGGGGCCATTTTGGCTTCTTTCTCAAGATGGCCTTCCCTCCTCCCTCCGCTTTTCCGTTTTTCCTCTCTTCCACGCGGACCTTCGATTTCCCTTTTTAAAAATTCCCTTTTTCTCTCTGCTTCACCCTCCCTCCTCATTTTTTTGCGATTGTATCCCTTGTAGTCCGCTTTTTGCTTTGGGCTTCGGTGCTCTTTGTTTTCCCTTCCGAAATCGAGGGCGAATTCGAGTATTTTCTTATCCTTTTTCGATATTCGGAATTACGTGGTCGCGTTGTTTGCCTTTTAGAGGCTCTTCTCCGGGGAAAATAATTACGCGTCGTTTCATCCCTTATTCAGAATCTCTCATTTTATCCAGAATTCATGCCTAGAAAATGTTTTAAACCGCGGTATTTTGGCTCGTGAAGAATAATTTCACCGCGTAAATTGGCTAAGAAAATTCCGTCCTAGCGTTTTGGCATTGTTTTCTTATGACAAATTTCTTATTTTAATTTTTTTTCGTTCTCTTGTTTTTGCCTAGTGGGTCTCGGATGTATGGGATCATGTATTTAGTTTTCAGTGAAATGCAAGGCATGGATACTGTATGTCACCCCCAAGAACATGACGTGATCCTAGCGAAAATCAACTCATTCAAAGTTTAATTATTATTTTGTGAAACTATTCTTGGTCTGTTACAAATGATCTTTATTCTCTTTTGTTCCCTGTTCATTCAGTGATGTAACTTCTGTCTTCTAACTAGGCGTTGACTTCACCTTAATGACCTGGAGTAAAAGAAATACTTCCTTACTCGCTCTTACGGATTTGAACCCAAACTAAACACTATATATTCCGCGTATTGAACTGATAGATATATTAAAAAGACACGACGTTTTTGCTTCGTGGTATTTTAATACAATCCGAAATGTAAGTTTCCCTATTCAATAAAATAAATTCAGATTATCTGTCACTACTAATCCCCCAATTCGATGTATCTGTTTCGGCCAAACGTAGCTGCAGTGCTTTATAATCTAGATTTGAATTATCTATTTTAACTGCTGTCAAAAATTGCTTTTCCTTGGATGATTTGTAACTCAAATAGTATCTGCTCATCTTACCGCTGGTAAAGCATTGGAAAATCCGCTGTTAAACCATCAGGTTTCGGGACTTTCCTCTCAATATTAACCTGAAGGTCTATATTTATCTTATCCTATCGCCCCGCGCTATTGATTGCATGTTTTAAGCACCCTTAAGTGGCTTCCCTAATATGTTCATTGATTGTTCTCTCGTATTCTGTACTTTTGAGTCACGATTGTGTTCATTATTGTCGATAAAAATTAACTGAATATATAATTACCGATTCATCCGCCACAAACAAAGCTTAGCAATGCGTTTATTCACTCTTAGTCCGAGGTTGTCGCATGATAAACCTAGCCTTCAATCACGAACGACCCGTATGAGTTACTCGCCGGTCGAACCTAGCATTCTCCCAGCGGACATATTTACATAACTGCCTTACCTCTTCCATGACAGTTGTAATGCGGGCCTAAGGTTAGCAAATCAACACTGCCTTTTTTCAATGATCTCGCTTTGAAATTACCCGACGGAGTCATTTAAAAATGAAAAATTATAAAAAATGGGCATATATAAATGACGTCTAGAGTTTAAATATGTTATTAACTAATTAATTAACTCATTAGTCCCACTTTGCTTGGGATTAATTAAGCTATTTTTATCCCATAATTGATCTGATATAAAGCACTCTGCTAATGTGTGATTTCAACGCTGAAAATCACTTTATAGCTAGCAAACCATTTATTAAAGAAGAAAATATATGAAACCATGCGGTACTATAGCATCGGGGATTATTGATGCCATTGAAATGCGTCTTTGAGAGTATTGAAATGATCTTTTGGGCAGTTACTACGCCATAAACGTGGATATGTAAGTTGGAGTTGCGGAGTTGTCACTGCGGATCGTAACTATAGTTCTGGTAAAATGCTAAATTGCTATACTTTCGTAGTTAGAACAGCATTATTCATAAAATCTATGGACCAGTTGTGCGCGATAGCCATGTTTGGTTTCATTTTACGCAAAAAAGCTGGTTTCACTTTCGTATGTCGAGAGGCCACCTGCTCCTCCCTTTAATCGATGTAGCATCCAAAGCTGCTGGCTCGTTACGTTCTTCTCGGGAGTATTGATTATATCCAAGTACTATTATGTGTTTTCGCGAAGAGGTAAGTAATGCGTAGATTCGTATTTCCTACTAGTGTTAACTTCAAAATTATAATTATTGAATATCCTCCCTCTACAACATTTTGCAATATTCATACGCATTTGATGTGTATTATAATATCAGCAAAATTTCACCTGCAATTACAGCGTATTTAGACCTGATATTAACTGTAAAACTTCCATGAACTGTGAGTAAAATGACGATGGCCTCAGGAGACTATAACATCACATTTTCATGCAACATGATGAAATAGACGGAAGATATTTTGTGTTGTCCATAATTAAGAATCACTATGCAGATTTTTTTGAATGATTGTTGTCTTAACTTTCTATGTTTCGATGAATCAAGTGGATCAAATACGAAATGGTCTCTTCGTAAATGGTCGCGCCAAATGGTACGATTGATGCCGAGTTTTAATTGTTCATCTAAACATAATCAAAGGGCTCAAAATTAAAATTTACATTTCTCGGTATGGAACATTTTTTGGGCATCATTCACTCAAAGATCCACAAAATGCCCTTGTTTAATGGCCTTTAGACTTACTATCAGCTTTTCGGATGATTTCAATGTTTGATTTTTTTATTTTTTCCCGTGTCTACAGCTGCGTTTTCTAGGATTCTTTTCTAAGAAGAATTTCCGGTGGTCGTCGGCCTCACTCTGAATTTTGATTTATTTCGAAAAACATATTTTCGCTGCTCGAGGATTAACCCTTCTTTTTTTTAGCTTCCGTGAGATATCACATTTCAACTGAACGCAATTTCACGTTCGCATGGCAATTTGTGAGAACTTAAATACGCTGTGGGTCTTTGAGAAAATTTGAAAAAAAACCTATGCGAGCTTGATGGAAATTCAGCTCACGAGAATGCATGTATAGATGAATTACCTGAAATGAAGCCGTGACAAAGGAGAAATGCCGAAAGAAAAATTTATATTTCCTCGTATATAAGTCACAGACTAGTCTAAGAGAAATCTACGACATTTTACTACTTAATGACAAAGATTGAAGTAATAATCACCAAATTTCGATAAAATTGCCTACCGCCAAAAGAATGAGTGGAAAAAATGGGAATAATTCATCTTCATTTTGATGAGCCCAGCGCATAGCAATTTATTGCTTGGATAAGTTTCCGGGCTCGTCGAAAATTGAGGTGGAGAGTTCCAGATGGAGCTTCAATTTAAGAATATTGAAATGCTTCATTTAAGTAGGGCGGATCGGAGAAAGGCGTGCTTGAATAGAATGAAGAATGTGTACTCATGAGGGGAATACCAGCTCATCTCCATGCCTAACCATTTCATTCGCTTCTCATCATAAATCTTTATACGCTTCGCTTATGCTTTGTATTACTCTTTCTTCTCCAGACTCTATTTCTTTTTTTCCCACGCCTTGCGTTACTTTGGGAAAGTCGTCTCCTTTTCTCCACCTTTCCTTTTTTTTCCTCCCATTTCTTTCTTTCTCCGATATCCTAACGAACGAATTATGATTTGCACGAATTGTTTCGTTATGAGTCAAAGGATGCGTTAATTGTATGATGTTTTTCGGTTTTGCATTGCTAATAGCAGCAAACTTTACGTTTCTTATTTAGCAAACGAAAACGCTACCCTGTCTCATTGTTGTCACATTTTTTTGCACTAGAATTTTCAGCCAGGAATTGTGCTTTCTGTCGAGCATTTTAGCTGTCTTGACATGCAAATGAGCATGCTGCAGCATAGTATGAATAAATCTCTATTTTTTTGAGATTTGTAGTTCACAGATTATTGAGGTCGTCTGAAGGAAAAAGTATGTAGAAATGAAGCTGTCTGCTTACGGAAGAGTGGAGTGGAGAGTTGTAGCTCACCACTCTTCGGATCGATAACTGCTAATGATGTATTGGCGAGGGAGGCAACTTTTGCTTAAAAGACCGCATTATTTTATGACTAATGGCCGGTCGCAAGAAAATTTAGTTATGAGATCCATAAATTCATCGATCTAAAAAAAGTATTCGGGTTGCAGGAACACATCTACTAGTACCATAACTTATTTACCAATAGTCAATAGCTTCGAATATTCTAGCTAATCTTCTATCGCCGGATAAAATTTACGAAAGATTAGCCTATGAAATTACTAATGCACCTAATACTTAGTCATTTAGAGTAAATTAACTGGTCATTTCTCTCAAAGAACTCTTTTACCTAGTAATTAATCCTCCCAGCGGTTCATTACCTACGCATCCTCCATCTTGGCTGCTTATGGAACTCATGACAACATGCCATAAGATATGAAACCAATAAAGTTATCGAATGTTTCTTCAGCACTTATTGAATTTTGCCATGGCTTATGGGTCCCATAACTTTATAGAATACATATGTGTCGTTCCTGCAACTGACCGTGGAAACTCTGTTGAGGGATTTTTTATGATAATTTAAAGAATAATAGTTAGTTTTTTATCGTAGGTGTATTCAAATCATTCGTTTCCAGGCAATCAGAGTGTTGTAATATATTTCTTGGCTCTTAAATATCGTTGTATCTTTTGCTACTGACTTTAATTTTTTAACATTCGTTTTATAATTTTACCTTAAACACTTTGCTTTGCTCTTGCCTGGGAGTAAAAACAGGGAGCCTCAGACACCCTAAAAGGAGAAAAACACCATATGTATACTCTCTTCCGTTTATTGTATCAGCTACCCGGTGTCTCCAATGATGTGAGTTCGGCGCCCACGTTTCTGCTCTTCAAAAATCCTCCTATTTTCCTCGGCCTCTTTCTCCCTCACGTCCCGATGCGTACGACTCGCGAGAAAAAATGACGTTCTCAGTACTTAACCGAGAATGGAGATAATTCACGATGCCGCTTAGGGACAGGTGCTTTTAATGCAAGGCAATGCATTTCGCGGAGCAAATTTAATCCCAAGGAGTCGAGGAAAGCCTCCTTTTGCAGGTCTGCTCTTCCGTTTCTCCGTCTCCGCTCTCTTTATGCAGAGGGTTTGGCGTTATGGCGTTGCGGAATATTCCTCTCCCTCTATCTCTCTTCCTCCCTCTCTCTTTGCAGCATCATGCCCCATGCTTCGCACACTCGGATGCGGTGATTGTATGTGTGTACAATAATGTACGTCCTCTCCCCAGGCCGCACTTATGCACTCTCAGTGTTAGACAAGAGTGTGCTCGGCAGTGGAATGCGGTTTTTTCAGAGTTACTCGCCGAGTGCGGCACGGAGAGGAGGAAGGCACACTCGAGTTTTAAATGTATCGCGCGCGGCGCTCTGCCCTCATGGGCAGGAAATGATTCGTATCCCATATCCTTTTGCTGTCGTTTCACCTCAACCTTTACGCGTCCTTTCCCCATTTCCGATCTCATTCATTGGCATTTCTTTCCCCATTTCCATCCAGCATCCTACTTGACTCGCAACTCATCTCTAATCAATATTTTATAATTACTGTATTAATGAAGACTACCATGTCATCATAAATTTGTAAGTCTTTTGCTCCGATTCCCATTAGGCATTCATAGACATTTATTTTACCTTCGACCCGTATTCTATGTTCCATTTATTTCCATATACCGCTTCTATTCCAATATAGCAGATTTATTCTATTCTCTCGAATTATAGTCAACTAATGATGATGATGATGATTCTGGACTCCATTTGAACTAGAATTATCGTGACAGAAGTTCCATTTTCGGAAACCATTTTGTGCCAGTCCAGGATTTTAAGTGGGGCTGGGGAACATTGAACAATTGTATGAGACTAAAAGAGTGCTTTTAATATCGTCTTACCATCCGTCAATGCAGCACTTAACGTCAATAGTTTCGTAATTGGGTAATCCGTAAACTGTGTTATCAACAGATCTGTGTATCTCGGAAGGTATTTGTGGTGTCAGTATTTAAAACGCACGATTTAAATTCTTACTTTCTAACTTAAACAATAAATCCATCGCCATACGACATTGCATATTTTAAGTAGGAAGTTTTTAAGTAAGTAATTTTTTAATGATCGCTTAGCGCTGTCGCGTGATTTTGCTGTATCCAGTGAATTTTTTCTTTTGTAGGTTGTTAGTATTTGTGTAAGGTACGTTATATAGGTTGTTATGACCTTCCATTTTAATTAACTCTATCTCTTTTCTCTCTCACCCGCGCAATATTCTCTTCCCTGATTTTCTAATAATCGCTACCGCTTCTCTTAGCTTATACTGACATGTGATTATTAGATGGTAAGAATTATTTATACGTAGTTTTGAGAGAATGGAAATTTTTCTTTATCTTTAATAATTTATCTTTAATAATTTATTAATTTGGCGACGAGGTGGCCTTTTGGATGGATGTACCTCATGATTCCTTGTGAGAATCTTATCTAAATCCTATCATGTATTCTCAAATTCGCTTTGCTATTTCATGATTGTATTTGAATCTCTAAATATTATCTCATCTGGTAAAAATATCATCAATTTTTGTTCAGGTAAAATCCGCATGTCATGTACTTTATCTTACTTACAGTTTCTGTAATTTACCATTCTTGTAATTCTAATTTATATCGACGCTGTACAAAGTCTTAAGTGCGATTGGAATACGTCTGAATTTCTCCCTCCGTTTATTTTTAATGTTCGTGTTCAAGTCAAAAGTTATTGTAGGCAAAAATATCGAATTATAGTCATATTAGGTCTGAAATTTAGGAACGAGACATTCTCGTGATGTATCTTAATAGTATAATATCAGAATTTCACTGCTACTGTGTGATAAAATGATGGTTGCATTAGTAGCATAAAGAAAAGAAAATAGGAAGTGTGGAGGAAAATTAGCTTGGGGAGTTTCTCATTTGCCAGAACAGCCTGATCTCTTCTCTCTTTGTGTTCTTCTCTCTATTACACATTTCCTTCCGGATTTGCTTTTTGTGCCGTTGGAAATCCAGAAAAATTACCTGGAAGCCTTTGAAACTGCTACTGAAAGATACATTCTTGAAAGCCTTTGTGTGGTTGGTGGTTACGCTATCGAGGGAAAGAGTGAGTGTTGGTACGTGGCCGAAATGTTGGTGAATTATCCTTTGTTGTCAACTTGTGTGGGGAAATACCTACATGCTCGGCCCGAATACGATTTGATGGTTGGGAGGCTTTCGTTGAGTTTACTTTATATAATGGGTCACGCGCTCGGAGATCAAATGAGGAATTTTAATGGGATATCATTTCTTGAGTCTGATGAATTACTTACCAAGTGAACGTATTACAGTTTTTCTCAGAAGGCGTGCCCAAAAAAAGGTAATATCATAATCTATATTGCTGCACAAGCTGCACAATCCTACGCTCATTCGCTCTGTTGTGATCTGATTTCCTTTTTTTGCGTTTCGGGAGTAAAATCCTTAGGGCCAATTTACTTTTCTCTTTCCCTCATTCTTACATGGCTGAGTATGATAAGTTCTTAATCAATTTTTCGTTTTAAAATGAGGCAATTTGTTTTTTTTTCAAAATATTCGACTTACCTGCAATTTTACTTTTCGTTCGTAAAAAAATGTTGAATTGATAGTTTTTCTCGTGGTCGTCTTCAATAATTGGCATCTTCTATTATTTTTTTGAAAACATTATTGCTGTTAGTTTCCCAAATACAATTCTTCTCATCATATTCTCTGAGTACCGGCGCGTTTTTAAGGTAATAACATACACAGGTCATGAAACAAGAATGGAACTTGGCATGGTAAGGGGGAAGTATACCTTTTCATGCTAAACAGTCTTTCTTTTTTGTCTTACGATCGCGAAAGTTCGTATGAGAATCTGAAACTTTAAATTTCATATCCTTTCTTGTGGGATTAATTTTTTGCTGTTCTTTGCTATCATTTAACCAGCTAATTTAAAACGTCTTGGATCAGTCATCGTGATTTTGATGTGATGTTCTTCTCATGTGGAATGGTAACTCTCGGATGATTAGTGGGTTTAGGCCATACCAAAGAGAAATTGCGTTCTTTTTTCTTCTCTAAGGAAGTGAGCCGTAAGAAAATGACAACAATGTGGGATAGTAAAATAATCCCGTAGGGAGAGTTGATACTTTATTTTTGTTAAATTAAATGATATTGGACTATTGTGTGAAGCTTTTTTTAATTTTTAAAAACCATGGAAATATCATAAGCCGTCTATTAATGATGTACATATTATGGTTGCTGAGCGTTAAATGTTTTTTATCAAGGAGAGGACAAGTGGGGGAGGATAATTCGTTGTTTTGGTTTATAAATTGGTCGTTAACTATTAATTAGTGAGCTTATTCATCAATAAAATTTAATCAGCTAGAAAATATTACGCCGTTGACAAAGCTTATCAAAATTTTGGCATTTACCTCATCTCCAACAAATTGCCTCTTGCTTCTCCGTGTGTTTTTATTGTTAATTCTTTGTTCGAGTGTGAAAGATAAGGTACATGTCATCCTAAAATGAGGTTAGCTATAAACTATTAGGTACCTACTTCACAACTTGGAGTCGAGTTAGTTGTATAAAACCTTAGAAGATTTTCCTTATTTTAAAATATCGTGTGTGAATATCAATATGTGCTTCACGTGAACTTATCGTAGAGTTTCCTACTGCTGGTTTAGAAATATTTTTATTCGAGGAATGTTAGAGCTCATTTTTACTGATATAATTTTTCGGAATTGGGCTTTAGGTGATATTGAAAAGAGTTAAATAGGCTTTTTTCCACCTTTTGAAATCGGATTCACGCTAGTTAGCCAGCCCCTGGGACCTACCGTAGTGCGTGCGTACTAAACTTGTGCTAGTGAGACGTCGAGGGTGAGCTTGAGCTGAGGGACTTCCTCGTGTTAATCTAAAAGAGTTTTAAAAAAAATCTCTTATTGTGTTTCAGTTGTATTATTCATTTGCATTCTAGGCTTTTGGGATTGCGCAAGTATATTATTATAGCTTACTGTAAACTCGACATGTAACTAAACATTGATTACGTTCGTTTTTTGTTCGCTGTCTGTTGAACGAAGTGATGGAATGTTGAAGTTTTATTCGAGGCAATGGCATATTCTCTAACTAGTGTGTAGTAGGGAATGTAATTTATTTTCCTTAGGTTTTAGGTTTTATTTACGACTTATATGTTTTTTTGCACATATCTATAGCCAAGGATTTTTTCCTCATATTTAAATTAACAAATAGTCGTATTTTAATGCATGGGCTAGTGAATATTACGGTTAATACAAAAAGTAGTTTCGTAAGTTTGTTAAGTAAGCGCGCGTTCACATCCTACAGGACTGTGACGATCATATTAATTTAACCTTCTTTGGATTAAATTATTTCAATATTTTTCCTTTGTGACCTACCTCTCCCCACCCTACTATTTCCCGTGTTACATTTCCATTTTCAGAAATTCTCTTCCTCCTGTGTTTCATAATGTCCCCTTTCTAAGAAAATGAAGTCAAATCCAATATTCCTGCTCTATGTGTCCCTGGAAACACTGCATTAGACTGCGGAGCCATCGCAGTGAGAGATGGGGATGATTACTGACGTCAAGGATACGCTTCCCATCTAGTATTTATTTGCTTCGATTTTAGTCATTCGTTTGAATTACATGATGGAGTACTGTATTTCATATCCATAAGAACGAACCCCCGCTGGAAAATAATAATGGTATAGTTATGGCAATCCCAGAAACCAGTTGAAGTAAATGCTGGAATTAGGTTCTGATTTATGATGTTTATGTCTCAAGTAACTTGATTTTAGGCTGTTTGACGGGGGAGTTAGCATGATGGATGATTACGGAAAATATCTTAGTGACAGGCGTATTATGAGTCAATATTCATGTTCACAGTTGTAGAAAGTCGACCTCTTCTCTCTTCTCTGAAATACCTAGCTTTGGTTGTCATCTATTATCGGTATTCCTCTTGTTTTTCTAATGCTGCATTGGCTAGACGCTAGGCTTAGCTTGCTTGAGAAATTCAGAACTAGTGTGTTTCAGAGCGACACAGAGAATATTATCCTGACGCCTCACTACATCCCTAGTTATAACAGAAGCGATAAAATAAGAGCAGAACATTGCCGAACAGATAGGTACAAGAACTCGCTCTTTCCTGGCACAATAAGTGATTACAATAAAAACCGAACTCTACTAAATACACTCCCATAATACACGTCACCACTTCTCTCAAAACCTTATCCCTTAAACTTTACACGGCTGGTGACCTAACACTCCCTGGCACTCACCCATGCGGTGGCTCGCAGGGTAGTATGTAGATGAAGATTCATGATCACGGTATCCGCCCTTGTTTAGTCTGCGTTAACTATTTATCAGGCATATTTTCAGTAGTAGTTGTCGGTATTTGGTGTCTAAGAATGTTTTTTTGACAGTTTGATAGACATTTAGACAAAAATATGGAGCAAAGAGTTCATAGCAGAGAAATTCGAAGGTGCTGCATTCTTGTCAACCTGGTGAGAGCACATGTCGAGCCTACTAGCAAAAATCTTTATTATAATTTTTTCTTTTTTATAATTTTAATAATTCTTCAATTTTGTAAAATAACAATCGTGTTAAAACCTCTAATTCGCGTCATCGAAATTTTCTCCTATTTTGCTGTCAAGTTTTTAACCAATCGTCATTCCAAATGCAATCCCTCTTTTGGTGTAGTAGTTCTCCTCTAGTCTTTCGTTTTTGCGTTCCGTTTTTATCAGCTCGGCCAACCTCTATATTTAGAAAAAATATTTTTACGGATTATTTTCTCGTAAAATAATCTGGTCTTTCTTATTCCATTCAAGGGTAACCTTTGAAAATCAAGAATTTAAATACGAATTCCAAGTTTGTCGGTTTAATCCGTGTTTGCACCTTATAAATTTTTTTGAGCTTAAACATTTTCCCTCTTTCTATATATTCTTTTCCTTATGGGAACCTTAGGTTTAAATTTACTCATCGACCTATGACATTAACGTATTCAACCTTTTTACATATTATTCTCGGGAGATTGTTTACACCTTTCCCGCAGTTTTAATTCTGAATAGCTTTTGAAACGCTGAAATTGAACAATAGTCTTGTTTACCGCTTTCCAATTGGAAATTTCTATTTTTTGTTAGCTTTCTTTTACTTATTCTTCTCATGAGCTAGAGGGGTAGCTGGAATTCTCAATGCCCTGGAACTAAGTCAATTTTTGTGCCCCCTCGTGGGGCTCTCGTTGCAAGGGGTAGGCTATGGTAATAATAACAAATATTTCTATTGTGTCATCATTATCAACTGATATTCTGCGTACTAGCAGGTCCCAAACACCAAAGCGATCTCCAATTCGTCCTGTACCGGGTCTCTTCCTTGGTTAACTTGTAACTTCTTTTTATCTTCACTTGTCATTTTCAGCCTTCTTCTTCCTCTTCTCTTTTCTCCCTCAACTGTTCCCTCGACTACTGTATTTAAAATCCCCCTCCCTCTTAAAATATATCCGATCCAGTTTCCCTTTCTCTTCTGTATTGTTTTCAATAGTGTTCTTTCCTCCTTAACTCTTCCCAGGACATCCTCATTTCTTACTCTATCCACCTATTCCACTCTCTCTAACTTCCCCCACACCCAAATCTCGAAATCATTGATCCTATCCTTCTCTCTTCTTCTCAAGGTCCACATTTCGCATCCATGCAACATAATATTCCACACATAACTTTTCTCCTGTCTCTTCCTCAGTTATAGGTCCATACCGCTGCATAACACAATAATCATCTCATTAAAAGCTTTCTTACCCATAGCTATTCTTAACTTAATCTTTACCTCACTCATCCAATCTCCCGTCAGCATGCTCCTCAGATTCTATACCTTCTAACCTGCTCTATTTTCCCACATTTGTCATAATTCACTTCCTCACGTTTCCTTCACGTTTCCTCCATCATTAACTCTCGTTACTTTTGTTTTCCCAATATTTATTTTCATTCCATAGTCTTTCATTCCTTCCTGTAAACTTTTTAGCATTCCTTGAAGTGCATGGTTGTCATGGGCTAAGATGTAGATGAATCTATTGCGTGTGATGTATATTGATTTATAAATAATGTTGTTTTAACAACACTGTAAGCGCACTTTAGAGGGAAAACATTTTATTCTGAAAGACATTCGTGACTATGTAACATCAATTAGGTGCCCTCAAATCCTGCGCCCGGGGACAGATCCCCTTGTCCTCCCTAGCTACGCTACAGTCAGGAGGAGGAGGAGAAATATTTGATGTCAGCTTAAGAAGATACTGCGCTTGACGAAGAAATTGCTGTACCTTACGTTGTTTTAGTCTAACTTCAATTTGTTATTCCTTTTGCCCTAAATAGGGGACTAAGAGCTCTCTAAAAAAATTAGTGAGATTTCACCATATCCAGTTTGTCAGCTATAGATCGATTGGGATAATTTAAACAATTTTGCTTCCGAGAGAGAGAGAAGCAGAGCTGGTGAATGAAGGAGTGAGAGAATATATCAGAATAGTACCACCATCGTTCAAGTGTTCTCATTTTCAGAATTAAGTTAATCCTTTAGAAAAAAAGATAGTGGCAGGACACTGATGACCTAAAAGTTGAATGCAGTCTTAAAAATGTCGATATTGTCTGTACTTCAAATTTTCTATGCTGTAAATCATGAACTGGCACTAACACAGAAAAGGTTGTTCAAAAATTTGCTTTAGAGTTAAGTGATATCGATGATCGACGAAAAAAAATGGGATGGAGAGGTGCAGTTCTTTAAAAAGAAGTCTTTAGATGAGTACATGATTGGGGAATGTCTTAGAATGGACCAACTAGAAAAAATGGAAAATAAATCATATGCACTGCATGAATTGTACTTTCCTAATCAAGACTTTAATCGGGACACTCATCGGATGAGAGAAAATGGCACGTTACGGGATAGCTTGTACAGCTGTAATAATCGAATCATCATGGTGGTGGTGTAACGGTGACTTTTTTCAGTGTTTTATTTTTTACTCTCTTTATACCACACCTATTTATTATCGTTCACAAAATTCGGCTTTTCAAACAAATTGAAAGCACTGAACTTCTACGGGTGTAACTCTCTATGGAGTGTATAGAATGGAGAGGCCTGTGTAAAAATTACTGTGTAAAGTATCGTAAACAATCATGCTCCTACGAGGCACCTGGTGTCTTAAAGTTCCTACATTTATGCACATCTATAACCGACGAAATTGAAGCCCATTCAAAATACCACGTTTTTAAAATATAAAATGAATTTAAAGAACAAAAATTCGAAGCTTTAAAGAAATTATTTTTTCAACCCCGACGGAATCCTCAATGGAAGCGGACGCTTTGGTAATTTTAATGGTTAAAGCACCTTGCACAATATTGGGGCTGCGGTTCGCATGCCAGTCCAGGCGAATGATGATTACTTTATATGCATTTCGCCCATAAATCTGACAATATTTTAATTCGTTTTTACCTAGCCGTGCAATTGATTGTTTCTCTTTTCAGTTTTTTTTTTTTTTAAAGATTCTTGTTTTCATTCTTAAAATTTTATTTCATTTCACAGATTTCCTACATTTGCCTCGTAATATGGCACGTAGAAATTCAAATTAGTGATATTTTGCCTGTCATTTAACCATTTGCCGTAATTTTAAGTTTATCATGGATTTATGAATTGAAGATTGAAATAATCTTCCTGGCGGGGCACTAATATTAAAGGTACATTTACCGCCGTATAGGCCTAAATATTTTTTATGTTAAGTGTGGAATTACTTGCTGCAGGCTCATTTGCAGGTAATAATTTTTATCATTGACTACATTAAAGACTTCTATTTCTTTTCAATCTTCGCTGTCATAACTTTATTTCTGGCTTCGAGCGTATGGCGAACTTTTGGCTAATTCGATTCTTTGTTTCATCTCTAATTCCTAGAAGCGAATTTTAATCGACAACTATTCATTCCCTTAATTACTTCTTCGTCAATTTGCCTGGCGTAATAGATTTCCTTCCTCCCACTCATTTTTTCTTGGAGACTCTTCATCTTCCCCCCTCCCAAGTCCTCGCCCACCGACCAATCACTTCCCTCCCTGCCGCAGTGTTTTTCCTAAAATATATTTTACTCCCGCTTTACTCCTTTTCTCCAACGCTATCTCTCTCCTCCACTTTTCTT
This sequence comes from Ceriagrion tenellum, assembly GCA_963169105.1. Taxonomy (NCBI): domain Eukaryota; kingdom Metazoa; phylum Arthropoda; class Insecta; order Odonata; family Coenagrionidae; genus Ceriagrion; species Ceriagrion tenellum. The sequence goes on from OY720632.1 coordinate 109,297,133, forward strand.
TCCTTTCCAATTACTCGTCCGTCTTCATTAAAAACTCACCTTCGATATTCAGCCCTGAATTTTCATTAAGGCTTTTCCTCCGACCCAATCCTCGTAAACTCGCTTCACCTGCCTCGAGGGATCTAATATCCGTTGACTTTCGATGCCTACCTCCGCCTTCCTCCCCGCTTCCTTATTGCTGCCACTTCGCATTGTCTCTTCTTATCGTTGCTATCATTTCCTTCCTCGAGTTTTATGACCTGTCAATGAGTTTTTTGTATGGAATCCATCTCTTTTTTAGAATCATCTTTCATTACGCATTCTTTCCAATCTCTGCTTGTCAATTTACGATTTTCAACCCGTTCTCTCTCTTTCCTTCGTGCCTGTTCTTTGTGCCTATATATCTTCTTTTTCTCTCTCTCCTCATGTGTATTTAGGGTTCCAGGAGGGGATCAGCTCACGGGATCCCGTCACTCCCATTAGCTCTTCCCTCTTCGCCCTTTTCCTTCATTCGCTTCCCGATTTCTTCATCTTCGCGTATTCTTCCTAATATCTCTTTGGTTCCTCCTTGCCTCTCGACGTTTTGCCTATCACTTTTCCTATGCCCTTATATCCTTAAGTCTTCCCATTCCTAATTCGCCTGCATATCTTCCCCGTCCCTTATCTTCGCAGATCCCGAAAAACTTTGACCTCCCCTATACCTTGTCCCCCTCTGCTTCTCGCCGAGATTCAGGCTGCCTTTCCTTATTTAAGCCTTTTTGTCTTCCTTCCCTCTATCTCTCTGGGGAATTTCCCTTCCTCACGTCCGATTCCGGCTCCTTCCAGCCCCATCGCGGGAAATAAAATATTACGGAGGCCCCATGATATTCTCTTAGTGATTTTTCCCTCGTTCTCTCATTCTCCTCCAGCTCGCATTCCAAGCTGTTATTTCTGCTCATTAAAACGTCTCGTTGAGTGTGAGAAAACAGTGAAATCCAGGGGTATCCTGTATTTATTTCCCTCTACTCTGTGGCATTTTGCATATTATTTCGCCTGGGGGATGCCGCTTGATAGTTTTCAAGTTCCTTTTCTCGTAAGAATCCGTCCCTTGACATGGTTCTGCTTTCTTCTGAGTGGCGGTTTTTTGTTTATTAAACTGTTTAGCTCTTGTTCTTTCTACTCTGGCAAACGATGTTGGCACAACACAGTGTTTGAGCTTCTTATTTATATAGATATCTGTCACTGCGGGAACGAGAATGAAGGCTCAGCAGACATTTTAATCTGAAAGTTATTATAGAAATAGGAATGAGCATCCGTTGATGGAATCACATTACTTTGTTGTGGCTATGCAGAGTAAATTCTAATGTAGAAAGCGCTGGATACCATCGGATAGGACCATTCTACCCTTCTATGTGTCAAAATATTTAATGATATCATTTACAACACTACAGATTTAAAAAAACACACGACCCGGGTTTCAACGCTTGAGTCATCTTCAGGTCCAAGATGGCTCCTGAAGATGACGCTTAGGCATTGAAACCCGGGTCGTGTGTTTTTTAAATCTGTGGTGTTGTAAATTATATCAGTAAATATTTTGAATTATGGAATACCACGAAGTAAAAAAGGAAATTGTATTTCCATTTCCCTCTGATGATGTCATAACGTGCTGAAACCATGGTCTATGGCGAAAATAAAAGTATGGAAATTGTACAAGTATTTATTTTCGAATATGGAAATCCCTAGGTTTTCACAAAGTTTGTACCTATACGCTCTCTTATAACTTGTATTATTTATTCCCTCTATATTTTCCCTGAAGACTTGTACAAGTTCTTGTTCCCAAAGACGTGTAAATGTCGGTTAGGGAGTCTCGATTTGAAATTTACATTCCATCTACATTTATTTTTCGATTCCTGTTCATCCTACCCCAGGAAAACTGCCTATTATAACGAAATGTACTATAGGAGCTTTTAAGAGCTAATAGTCTCACCCTACCTTAAATTAGTTTCTGCCTTGTTTCATCTCTGTTCACCGGAGCAGCAGTTCTTTGCCTTACTGAAAGATTAAGGTTAAAACAACATTGATTGCTGATTTTTTTATACGAAGAACCATGCTAGGTTCAGTTTTTAGTGGTCGCTATACTTAAATCTTTCGAATGCTCCTAAGACCGAGTTCGTATCTCACCATAAACTCATCCTTTGAAAATTATTGATGGAAAGTTATCCGTAGGTACTGAATGAGAGCACACCATCTATACCTTAGAGAGAATCTGGACCTATAGGTTTTGGGTCAGATTGCGTTACCCGCTCAGCAAAAGTAGTTAGTTTGTCTTTTGGGAATTGATTTTAATTCCAGATTGCAGCAGCTTGCAAAATTTATGTCCCTGGAACATTCCCGCAGCTAGTACTAACTTGGAGTATGGTGATGCTAAGATTGCTCAACTTATGGCGAGGAATGATAGCGATTTTCAATTTCTTCCAGCCAATTTGAAGCTCCCTGGACGAATTACGTTCCTCGCAATTTTATTGTCGGTGCCGATGAAAATATATCTTACCTAACTCTGGGATGAGAATATTTTTTCTGTCATAAGGAAAGTTGTACAAAATACAATATAGCGCTTTAGAAATTTTTGATGGATGTAAAATATTTGTTCTTTCAGCTCATACCTCCTTCTTGTCCTCGGGACCGGTGAAAACATTTTTTAACCAACTCGGGGATGGAAATATTTTTTCTTTAACGTGGGAAAGTTGTAGTAAATACAACGTGGTACTTTAGAAGTTAATGTTAGATGTAACACATTTGTCAATCTCCTTTCAGCTGGTAACTAGCCACCATCAAGGCAGTCGAAAAAGTTTTACTTTATTGGTGAATTTCTTAGCCTTACTAAATTTTGCTGTATCTCTTGGCATTCTGTGCCACTATACCTCGCTCTGAGCAGTTGATATCATTTTTTAATCCCTGTGAAAACTGCTCATGTGATATTCCTGCTGATTTTTATCTCGAGCTTCGCTTAAAACAAGGGTAGAGATGGCTCCAAAGTAAAAACTTTGCCTGCACGAAATTCGCAGAGTTGCGCTTTTCTTGCGCTACCGTCACGAAGAATGCGTGCACACGCATAAATGCATTTGAATTTTTTGTTTTTGTATTCAGTCTGCTGCTCATCGCTGATTTTCCTCGAATATTTCCGCATGAGACCGGGTAAGGCGGGGGGGGGGGGAAGGGAGGAGGCGGAGTAACATTCCTTAGAAATCATTAGTATACAGTGGGAAGGAAGTCTCCAAGTTGTATGAAAGAAAAATAGGGACTGTGATCGGGAAGATTTTTGCACTGCATTTTTATGAACGCTGTCCTAGCAACTTACACAGATTTCTCGTGTCTCTCTGACCTATTTTTAGGGACGTCCTCTCATTGCTGTTTTTTTCGTAATACTCTCCTCCCGCTCACTCATTCTTTTTCCCGTCCTCCTCGGGTCCTCGAGCCAATTCGAGGCCCAATGGACGACGACGTCTGAGGGGTTGGAATGCGACGCAGTGGGGAGAACGCTGGAGAGACAAAAAGGGGACAAGACTCTGAAACAGCTTTTCCCGCGTGGAGGGTGACGTGCGACTCTTGCGCGGAGAAATGGAGAGAAAGTGGGAGAAGTGGTGAAAGAAAGAGAGTGAGATGAAGGGACAGAGGGAGAGAGAAAGAGGTGGGGGAGGGGAATCGCCGACGGCGGTGACAAAAGATTTCGAGGTCTTGAGAGAAAAGAGTGAGATAGGAGACGGAAAATTTCGCGGGCGTGCGCACGTACGGATTCTTTTTTTCCTCTTTCTCTCTATCTCTCCCTTACTCTCTCTCTCTCTCTCTCTCTCGCTCGTACTAACACGCGCGCAGAAACTCACACGATCTAGTTCTGCCTATTTGTTTTTTTTTCTTCTTCACTCTCTTGCCGCGCGCTCCTTTCGACCATATCCAATTTTAAGACTTCCGTCGCAAGCGCCGGTGGGCGCCAAATGGCTCCATATTCCTCCGCTTGCCTCCCTATATTCCCCCCCTTTCTCCTTTTGCCATTCTCCGTCCCATCTCGACCACCCCTTTCTCTCACATCTCCTTCCCACAACCCACCCTCATCCCCACGGGCATTCCTTCTCTTTCTCACTCTCTCTCTCTCTCTCTCTCTCTCTCTCTCTCAGTGCCTACATCTATCTCACCCTCCCAACTCCATGATCGTAGTCTCGAGTGAACCAGGTGGGTGGGAGGGAGGGCGTGGGGGCGGGGGGCAAGAGGGAAGAAGACGTGCTTTCAGCTGAGCGGGGTGTGGGGACGGGAGTTTTGTGTGTGCGGATCCGGAGAGATATGAATCTGGGATGGATAGAAAGGAGCGAGGAGAGAGAGAGATGAGGAGACCGTGAGATAGAGAGTATAGACTATTACTGGCTCGGGGCCCACTCTGGCGGGGCCCTCGTAAGTTCATCGCACCCTCGCCCGAGCTTTCCCGCTCCTACTCCACCATCGCACTACCCGTCCGTGTCCTCGGCGCCACCGTCGCCGCAAACTTCCTAACCGCACCTCTCCTTAACCATTCGATTTTTCTTCATCCATCTCCATCGGTGTTTTTTCTCTCTTCATACTTTTTTTCTATCATTTCGCGCTCGCTTTTTCGACTCTTCTTCCTCCCTCTATCCCGCAGTTCTCAATGGATACGTATCTTTAGCCAGCAATTTTTTTTGCCGGTTGAATGCATAGTGTCTCTTTCTCCAGTCTCATCCTCTCCCGTCTACGCATTTTATCCTTGATGGTTTTTCTTCTCTTGCTCCTCATTTCTCACGCACCTAGCGCGCAATGCCTCCTGATAGTCGCATTTGCCAAACAACGAGAAAGAGCTCAACGAGATTGAATAGGTAATGCTGTCATGCGCGTCTAACTCTCCGAGGTAAATTGGTTGGATTTATTTTTCGTAGTAAAAGGATGAGTTAAATGGATATGCATTGGGGGCTTTGAAATGTTGAGTTCTATAGAACGCCCAAGAGTTGGAGGGATTGTGCAGAAACTAGGACGGGAGTTATTACGTTATGTTTAATCTACATTATTGTCATTCACGCGACATAACCTATTCATCCCCATACTCCATAACTCCATCCTCGGCACCGCAGTATATTGGCTACATATGCTTTGTGAATGTATCCACTGTGTAATTTTTGAAAACGGAATGAAAGCGCTTCCGAGAATTCAGTGTTGCTTTTCAGTAACAACATGAATATGAGCTCATGTATACAACTCTTAAAAATAGTCACGAATTATTCAGCATTTGTCATTCGTAATGAGGTACTCCAGAAGTTAGAAGGCGGGGCTGAATATGAGGGCGCGAGGGAATAAAATAAAGTAGGTTGATCAGTATCATATCTAGGAAGTATTTTGGAGGGGAATGGCTATTGTGGTGGGGAAAAAGGGTGTAAAATTACCCCAGTGAGAGAAGCATTTACGGAGAGGAGGCAATTGTTGAGAGGCTATGAGAAGAGAATGTAAAGTAAAGATTGGCGAAAACTAATGAGGAGCGTGGCGTTGAATAGGGTGGAAATTTGATCATCGCTGAAGACATGGAACTGTGTTATGACATACCTATCATTTGCAGCGTGGGTTTGGAGAGAGATAGAGTAATGTGGGTAGCGAATAAGACGAATGATACTGGATATGATGGGAAATAGAAAGTAAATTGGTGACGGAGATTCGGACCAGGTATAAAAGATGGGTGGAAGACGCGTTGATAGGTGAGGGCATGTTGAATAGGGTGACTGTGAGGAGAACGGGGGAAGGGAGAAGGAATATCTGATTGCACGAGGAGGGTCAGAGAGTACAAGGAGCTGAAGGAGTTTGAAGCGCGAATCGTGGGTCAATGAGTGCGTATTTTGATAAATTCTTAGGTAAGTCGAAATAATTTTATTGAACCACACTTCACGTAAGCCATACGCGTTGTAATATAAATGGTACAAGAATTATATTTTTAAAATTTCGTCCCAATGAAAGCGTCGTTTTCGGCGCGGCATTCGAAATTTAAGCGTATTTCGTGTGTATGTATTATTTTATTCTGCATGATACCTTGTTATTTATTTGAAACCATTACAATAATACAAAAATTTATGGTTTAGTGTTTTGGGGAAATTCTGTGCATATGTCATCGGATCATTTAGAAATATATGTCACGTACTATAAGGCTACGTGTTAAAATATCATTAAATTTCCAAGAAACCAAATCGTTAACACGCAATTTTTTCTGCTTTTATCTATAGATATTTCTTATAGGTACACGATTGTAAAGTTTCACTGGAATTTGTATATAATCAATAATAGCTCCAACCACGTCAAGGTAGTTTGAGCGAAATATCATTTTACTTAGAAATCAATGAATCAGGTCTCTATAATATCAATGAATATGCTTGATTTTTCCACAATTTTTATTTTTCCTCCACTACCTAGGTTTCGAAACTCAGGTCATTATCAGGGACTAGTCACCTGATGATGACCTGAGTGTCTAAACCTAGGTAGTGGAGGTTAAAATAAAAATTGTGGAAAAATCAAGTGTATTCATTAATATTATAATGAATCGTTTCCACCAAGTAACGCCCGACAACACAACTGAATTAGGTCTCATTTTAAAGAGAAACAGCTCAACCTTCCAATGGCACCAAAAGTCAACCCCTTATCACATTACTTTCCGAGATATTTAACAAAAAATACCAGCCCTTTTGCATGGGAATGGTACGTGTATGCCTACCATAGAGAACTTATGTAAAAAATGTGGAATTTCTAATACCTCGTAAAACAATTAACAGTGTGTAGTAAGTATGTTTTATCAACTATTTTTGAAAATTAATCATATTGTCACCGCTGGAAATTCTTCGGAATCACAAAAAACCTTCCGTTTGAAGGAGTTTCAAACGTATCGCGCGAAAGAAATGAGTTGAGTAAGGACTTATTTAGATCTTTTCATTTCATTACTTACGATTTCGGTCATATAAAACTATATTATTTCAAAACTAATAATGCAATATTTAATACATGTGTACTACAGCTGGTGAAATTATAACGTATAATTCGAATATGGTCTCTGTTATCACTAGGAAACTATATCGCTCAAACTTCCTTAAGAGAGAGCTGATAGGGAGCGAGTGATGTTCGGGAAAGTGAGATTATGTCCCAGGAATGGGTATGTTATGGGAAGGGCTGCCCGAAATCCTCCCCAATCGGCTGGTATATTACCCAATGATGATGATGTTTGACCTTTGATGTACTAGTTAAAAGTTGAACTAATGAATATTTAAAGTTGTTTTAAAAGGCCAGCTCTATAGGAATCATTCAGGCGAATAACGAAAATGATGGTTAGTCGCGACCGAATATTTTCGCTGTTTATGGTTTCTATTGAAATATACTTCCCTCTAACCAACGTTTGCTCTTTCCTAATGAGCCGAAATTTTTTGTATCAGTAAACTTTTCCTTGAAATGTTTTCCCTTTGGCTTCTCCCGTTTCCTCTGTTACTCATATTTAACCAATATCGCGGGCCTTTCATGTTCGTTTTGACCTCTATCCAGCTCTTTTTCCCTCCAAAATCTCTGACCTAAACTTGTGACTCCGTTCCCTGATTCCCCGCATTCCCTGCATTTATTGGTGCCATCGTTAAATGTCTTGCCTACACTGCGTCTCATACAGTCAGTTTCCTCCATAACTACATTTCAGTGACGCTTTATCATAGACATTTTTTTATGAGTGTCCTACTGAATACAATGTTATTTTTCCGGTCTTTTATTTCGATATCTTCATTCGTTTTAATGCTCCTTCTTGAAGGTTAATTGTCGGTGAGATGGTTATTCTTGATCATTTTTACGCTAATTAGTCGTGTTATAATTCGCCTTTGCATCACACTCTTGTCTACAGCGCACCCACGGCTTCCTTCATGGCTTGCGAACTTCTTCGGCTGCTCACTCTCGCAGCTTAGCCTTCGGGGTGTCGCTCACTCTTACCCAAGCATACGTTCTTCTATGCGGAGTGACAACCAGTCATAGAGTGAGAGGAGAGAGAGAGGGAGAGAGAGATGCATCGTATGGGTTGATTATTGAATTGCGAGAGCAGCTGTAGGGAAGGCTGGGAAATTGTCTTTAATGAGGCGTCACTTTGGCAAACGCTGTTTTCACCTTTCACAGCGTAGATGTTTGAAGCATTTCAGGCAAAGACTGGACATTTCCTGATGATGAATCTCTGCATAAGATTTCTCTCAATATCTTGCAATCTAATCGCACAATATCAAGTCATTTAGGGCCATCGCGAATAAAATTATGAGTTATGAATATTGTATCATAGTTACCAATGATCTTATTTACGCAGTTTTTTCATAAACTTATCACAGAATTGGAGATGGGATAACTATCTTAGATAACTAGATTACTCTAGTTTTTTAATCGCATATTAGCTAATAAGACAATAAACGGCTGTGAATTAGTATATCTAGTGTAAATATTTGTCATTCAGGTTTAATTGCTTACGGCACCTTTAGGCTTTATTTTGGAAGGAATTTTAGATTATATCAATGGCGCACTACGTTCTCATCGTCGGCTGACCCCTTTGTTCAGCTTGCAAGGAACTAACTGGCATCGGCTCGCGTTGATTCTTGCGCTCCAACATGAAAGAAGAATCCTCGAAGGCCACTCGGGGAGAACTATTATGCTTGTATAAATTAATCTCGCTGCTTGATTTCCGGAGATTGACGAAAGAAATGATATAGTTAATAATTACAGGTATAAATTAACAGTTAAAATGCAATCATTCCTCTCGGACGACTTGTGAGAGAGTTTCTCCTTATCTACAAAAATTATTATTTGAGAATGAGATTAAGTAAACCTGTACCAAGATTTTCACAGAGAAACCTGGAGATCTTACAGTTTGAATTGGATGGACGTGACTCGGTATGTAAAATCGCTAAATTAGGTAGTTGTGTCACAATGATGTAATGAATTAAAGATAATTAATGAATGAATGATAATCACATTACAGTTATTTAGTCCGTAAATCCCTCTCACGGACCCTAAACTTTTGGACTTTGAGTCGGAGACAAGCTTTTTATGCCGGATTAAAACTACTGTAAAATTGGGAAACTGTATATTTGGTCGAAGTTTTCCCTAGAGATGTGAAAGAGGCCTGAAATTCAGTACCCAAAACGTGATAGCCCTGGTCATTTGACATGAGCCGATGGCCTCCAAATTTAAAGAGACTCCAAGAAAAATTACCTCTACAGCAGTAAGCCAGGCGAAATATTTAGCATCTGGAAAAGTGATAACTTTAGGTATAAAGTGATAAATGTAAATATAGGGCAAGTGAATAAACGATCCTAAGCATGCAGCAAACTTGTGGTTCAGGGAATCTGTTGTTAGAGCCGGAAAGGAGATTTCACCCAGCCAAAATCCTGCTCTATCCGCTTTCAGATTTCTCGTCTCTAAATACACACTCTGTTAATTACTCTTGCGTCCTACTCTCCCTTTGTCAATTGCATGCCATTATACGCACTTGCGGTTAGGCTTCTGTGGTGTTTTCAATGTGAAGTTTGTCATCATTGTCATCATGAGTGTCGTTGCTCCCATTATTCTCATTATGCTACATTTAACCATCTGATGAAATCTTCTCCTTCCATCGTGAAATTACTCACAAAAATGGGAGCGACCAGTTGAAGATTAAGTGATTTGCGTAACAAAAAGATATTGAGCCGCTAGTAATCACTGAACGTCACAAAACTTGTCGTGTTACATTATAGGATTGACACCCAACATTCAGCGAAAGCTCCATATTATCCACTGCGTGGAAAATATTCACGCGTAATGCAAGGCACTCCAACAAATATGTTGAACCAAAGATGTCTTCTGCTTAAAGTTTCGTCCCGTGTTTTTATATAGCATTGACTTAACTCAGTGAAAATTAACTAAAATATGGTTTAGTTGCGGTTATATGTGAAATTGATGCGTTTTCAAAATGTTGAATTCATCTCTTTCGTTTCATCGCTCAATGGGCTATAGCATTTTAATTTCATCATATAAACTTGCGCTGCTCTCATGTTGGTGAATTACTTTCTCGGTGGACGCGACTCTGTTTTATTTTCTGTATAATTGTTCATTCTTATATAGTTTTGAATTAAAATCGTATGTATTTTATCGTCTCCAAAGAAAGCCTGCATGACTTTTGTTCTATCTTTTCTCTCATCTCTATTGAATAATTTGATTCTCATCAGCATTATCGAACACAGTGTAAGAATACTTAGTAAACCTTACTTATCATAGGTAACGGTCCTATTTTTTTTAAGCTTTATCTGAAATAAGTAATGTATAATACATATTGATGAACATGATAGGTTGTACATAGTAAATGTTGGGCGTGGGGCCAAATGGAAAGTTCAGAATTGGTCATAATTGGAACAGTATTATGCCCTGGCGGTTGTGGCCGACGAAATATAATTTCAATTCAGGTAACTGTTAATATTTCATTAAATACTTTAACACTTAGTTTTCAAACACAGTTTCAATGAATGGCGTATTTCGTATGATGTGAGGAATCCGTATTCAGTATATGGAGTGCCTCAAGTCCAATTTTACATCATACGTCTTCTCGTAATTGTGGTATTTTGCTGGAAGGATTCATGCCTTAGACTTTGCGCTATTGACCCAATTTCCGTTGACTTCCTGTCGCCGTCTCTGTTTCCTATCCCTGTTCCTATGAGTTCCATTCTCGTGGCCAGTTTGAGTCTCGATTGATATTCGAGCTCGCTAAAGTTTCATATATGCTTGCGCATGCATTGAAAGTTTTCGGGGAGAATGGTACAGGATAGGCGTGAAGGCAGATTGGACTGAGGCGAAAACGTAAAACGAAACTTGTGCATCGCAAAATTCACTCCCTTGAATTGCTGATTTTTCTCTTTCTCGAGTGCTCCCTCCGCTCTTCCTCCCTCATCCCCTTGTAATCTCACTGGGGTACTGGTGCATGCTTCCTTTTCGAAATTCAGGTGGCGGTATCAGAAACTTTTCCTCGTTGCCTTTTTAGATGGTAGGGCGTTGTATCATCTCGTGTTTCTTATCGTAGCTCGCGAACTTCGTCTATATGTGATTTAATATCCGAGAAATTTGCATCTTTCATTGAAAATAATTGCTTCCAAAATCGAGCTCGTGATGGATGTAGTTTTTTCGTAAATTTCGTGGAATTATCCATATCTCCTCTCAGCATTCTGGTCATATCTGAGAGAGAGAGAAAAGTACGGAGAGCATTATTCCGAGGCCAAAGATTTCCCATGTCGGAGACCGCTATTTTTGTTTCTCATAATTCAAATTCAAAGGAGCAGCCAGCTGCCATTCTTACGATCTCTCGATTTGCCCTCGCTTCTTTTTCTCACCCTCCGGATTCCAACCCCTCTCCCCCCCTTGCCTTCCCCTCTTTCATCTTTGCCTCCCAACCTCTCCCCCCTAACCCCCTACCTTTCCCTCCGGCCATCTCCCCATGCTCGATCCAGGAAAATATGAAAAATAAAAATCCGGGTCGACCAAGCAATAAACCGCCCTTTATGGATCCAATCTTCGACTGTCTTTCCGGAGGGGTTGTATGCCAGGCGGGTGTAGGAGGCGTGGGGAAGGGGAAGGAGAGATTGGGAGTAGGAGGGGGGGAAGAAAGAAGCAGGGGGAAGCGGTCACGAGGCCGCAAAAGTCGAATTCTTTCTCTTTTTTTCTTTTGCTATTTCTATCGTTATACCCTGCCCGTCCTTGTCAGTGAAATTTCCTCAAAGGGAGATTAAAAAGTAGTCTTAAACGTTACTTATAAAATATTCGGTATAATTCACGAGTTATATTCTTTTGGTTTTTCTCTAAGGGATCAATGTTTATTTTAAATGGTTATATTAATCACACTCTTCTGAGGAAAGGAACGTCGTATTAAAATCAGTATCACTATATTCGTGATGACCTTTCTTAAGACTTCATAATATTAAGTTAGAGCCTTGTAGCATGGCGCATCATGCCCAATTTTCTCATTTACATAGACTGCAAGTTCCAACTTTGAAACGCTGAATGCTTTTTTTTTTACTATCATTTGGCGTTAAAAGCGTACTTTTTACGCCAGGGACAGATCGAGGTTGTTTCATAATTTCATTTCCACGTGGGCACGTCCGGTACCTAGCTATAAAATGAAAAACATATATAACGTCGTTCGTTCATTCACTCAGACCGCTCAGCGGCAAATACTCACATATAAATGTTTATACAGAAAGGTAGGAAGAAAGTGGATAGGAACACACAAAATTGACAGACACAATGGTGGTGTGAAGATGTAAAGATGGCCAATTCCAAGCAGAAAAAAAATTGACTGGACCGGGAATCAAACCACGGACCTTTGGATTTCGCGTCCAATGCTCAGACCACCAAGCTACCCAGTCTACTGAGAATCCACTGGAATCGGCGAGGGGTTTATAGGAACAAACACTCCCCAAGGCAAGACCCATGAGAGCGGCCAATAGATGGCGCCAGGGCTGCTTTTCACCCACCAGCAGAGAGAGAATGACTCACACAGAAGGCGAAATGAAAGAATAACTCAAGCACATAGACAGTGGTGAAAGATATAGAACAGGCGTTTCGGGGTACGCTAACCCAAGTAGGAAATGAGCCGTTCAGGCCATTAAATCGTTCGTTCATTCACTCAGACCGCTCAGCGGCAAATACATATAAATGTTTCTACAGAAAGGTAGAAAGAAAGTGGATAGGAACACATAAAATTGACAGACTATATATATATATATATATATATATATATATATATATATATATATATATATATATATATATATATATATATATATATATATATATATATATATATATTATTCAACATGTTCTATAGTCCCTCGTTCAAATAAAAGACATACGATATCAACCACCGATATATTATGGGCAAGTTAAAGGAATAAAGAAAACCTTTATGTCACATCATACTACCTTATATTGGGTCCTCTTTCTTAAATACGCCATCAAGGGTTTTTGAATTTTTTCTTCTCCGGATGAGACGGCATTTGTTTTTGAAAATCCAGTTTAGTGGACTTTTTTTGCTTAAAAATTGCGCCGCTGGAAGATTATTAGAAATGCACAACAAGATAAGGAGTCAGCATTCTAATGGTTGTGGCCAGCAAATTGAATTCACGATGGGGTATTATTAGGAGCTGACGCGTCGACTGCGCGAGAGCTGTAAATTATCTTCAAGTCCATGCAGTGCGCTCCCTTGATCTTGGAAGTGTACTCTAGTTTTGTGTCCCTTATCTGGTGGGGCCATATCGCCACCATTGAGACCGAGCGCGGAGAAGGAATGGAAATGGGAGTAAAAGTCCAGACGTCGCAGAGAAATGCCATTTTATAGCGGAAGTCTCCACAACCGTTGTGATCTTCTTTTCGGATTTTTTTCTCTTTTTCATCCCTCATTTTTTTACATTTCGCGTATTTTTTTGTTTTGACCTCAGGGAGGCGAGAAAAAGACATTCTTGTTCCATGCCCAAAGAGTTTCCCGTCCATTTTTCCTTTCTTTTTCCTCCATTCATCCGCTTCTGCTGCTGTGTCACCTATCCCGTATCCTTTCTGATTCTTTTCTTCGACTTAGAGAATCACTTATAGTTACTGTTGTAATGGCATACACGGAATACTACAAGAGGCTAAAGTAGGTACTCACAGAGCTTGCTGAAGCTGATATTCCGGATGGCCATTTTGCTTTTATCAGTGGAGAGGGGGTGGCAATGAGACTGGGTTCGGTTAAGCTACGATTATGGGCTGATTTTTTTCAGTGGCAGCTGGAATTTGACAATTTGCAAATTTATGGATGCCATTTTTTTAATCTATGTAGCACCCTGCAAGCCACCTCAAGAGTATTTGGTTCGGGGTGAGTTATCACCAACATACACTTTAATATACAAGTGACTTTCACCAGTACGCACTACAATATAGGTATACTACCAATGCTACAGAAATCATCGAATTAATGAATAATGCGAATATTATCATGACGCCTCATACATCTCTATGTCTGACAGAAGCAATATAGTAAGAGAGAACCGAACAGATAGGTTTAAAAAATCTTTCTTTCCTCGCACGATGAGCAACAACAACAAAAACTGAGCTCCATGAAATACACTTCCATAATCCACGCCATCATTTCACCTCCCAAAACCATATATCTTTACACGGCCGGTGTCCTAACACCCCCTGCCACAGGCCAGTGCGGTGGCTCGCAGGGTACTATGTAGATGTAAATGTACGTAAACGAGATGCAAGAGTCATGCAGGGATTATGCAAATCGTGATGTTTGTACCGCGCGGCAGATTAAGAAACAAGCATTAGGGAGAAAAGCAACTAATCTGCTGCGCTATTTGTCGACTTACCTACTTCATAGTTTCATCGGCAGCTATGATGATTCCTTATCGACTGTGGGATAAACGACATTTTGAACCTGTCCTGCAGCCTATTTTTTGAATGTTATTCTCATGATCAGATCTACCGTAGTATGTTGGAGTTCGTAAGATATTGAGAACTTCGTCGATATATCTGATTTGAATTTACGTAAAAGAGTAAGTCTAATTTTTAATCGATGGTCCGAAAGCGATCCCAATCCTAGTTGTTGCAAGAGGTCATTAAAACTAACGAGACTATCATTACGGGCTCTCAGTCATATTGCTGATCTTCTCTGCACGAGTTCTAACTCTGTTTCTAAGCCTACCATATGAGGATTCAGAACACTGGTACCGTATTCCAAGTGGGGTCTAACAGGGGGGGAAGTAGCTGATTTATCTGACTTTATCATCGCACTTTCCAAATACTCTTTTAACAAATCCAAATTTACGATCAATCGTCGTATTTGGAAATTATTGAAACATTAATCATGAAACTTTCTGTTTTGATAAATTCTTAACATGCTTTTTATCGTTGCATTAAAAATGCAGTTCTTTTTAGATGTATCGCCATTTAACATTAGTCGGCCTCCTGGTTCACGCAGCCCAAAATAGATTACGAAAGAGGCGTTTAGAGGTGAGAGGCGAGTCTCTTGTGACCGAGCAATAATTCCTCATAATGAAAAAGTAATATCGACATGTGGAATTAGGCTTTCATAGTTGTTAATTATGGCCGGTTTTCATGAAATGTTAGTTTTAAACGGAATTCCTAATTTGATAGAGCAATTCAGATAGTTAGGTCTGCCAATAAATACCTTTCCGCCCTATTAAGGTTTAAATTATATGTTTTTGAAATTAGGGAGCTATATAAGCTTTATCGTTGTAAGGTTGTTTGTTTAATATCTTGGTAAACTTAGACGCAGGTAGAATTAAATTTGATTTGTAGCAATATTACTACCCGTAAAAGTAACTGCCTTTCAATTTGTTTTCGAAACCGTTTCTATTACTGTGGGATGAGTGGATATAAGATTAATGAACTAAATTAATGTAATGATGTAAGTGAATATTTTAGAAGTTTTCCATGTTTGACTTTCATATTGCTTGAATTCAAGATATAATTCATGTGTGATAACCTTAAGGAAGGACTTCTCTGTGGTAAATAGTTTTTACTATACCAATTTTTTCATTGTAAACTAGTTGAAGTTGATATAACTGTAGGCCCTTCAAACACCGTCTTGCTGTATTTTCATGAAAATATAATTAAAGTCTGTCCAATGGATAAAAAGTATGCAATCGTCAGGCAAACTAGGACATTTGGCGGTTAGTCACAGGCATTTCTCAATCCCGATGTTATTTGAACTTATCGTTCCTCGAATCGCGTTTTATACTATGAAAAAGAAATATTTAATTCCAGAAAATGTTGACGAAATCAAATTGTGACCTGAGGAAAAGGCGGAAGTGAGCGAAATTCGGGGGAACGTATCCTCTTTTTTCAAAGCTTTTCTTCAGCATTATTTATAAATCTTTCCTTTGACATCAGTCATCTCGTAAATTCAAAGGTTCCGTAGGAACTCGTTCAAATGATAAATTACTAAATTTCCGAATTAATCTCATGCCCAAATAAAATGAGAAAAGGAGAAATAAATAGCTCAGGTTGCGATTGCAAATGTTCGAAATCAGGATTGATTGGAGGTTGGGATGGGGTGGGGGAGAGAAAGAAAAAAATGTTCTCCCTGCTCTAGCTGAATAAAACGTAAGCCACAGAGGTTGGGGAGTGTTGCCTATTGATTGCCATAGGTGAAAGAGGGGCTATTGCGGCGAAAGAGGGTTTGCGAGGAGGAGGAGGACAGAGGAGGGAGAGTGGGGGTGGAGGAGGATTGTGTGGGGTTACAGACAGGGGAGAGATGTATGAGGGAAGACGGGAATGGTGCATTGATATGCACACGCTGCTACGTAATAGAGCTTGCTGCCACACCGCGCTGTAACCTTCCTCCCACCTTCATCTTCCTTCTCCCCCAGTCTCGGTCCCTTTCTTCCAACACCGACCTACTTTCTCTCCACGAAGCGAGCGCGGAGGGCGCACTCATATATACCCTGTGTTCCCCACTCGCTCTTGTGCAATCACAGATTTCCACCAGATTCCCTGTCTCTCTCTCTGTCCTCCAACACTTTTTTATTGTTTACGTCCCTCCCTCTCTTCCCCGCTGCATCATCACCTTGTCATCGCACCCTTGTCGTCGTCTTTCGCCCCTTGCCTCCTCAATTCTTTCATTCCCGTATCTCCCACCTCCACACCTTCGACCATTTCTTTCATCTCCTTCCTACCTTTTTCTCCACCGTCCGTGCAAACATGTCCTTCCTTGTCTCCCCCCCACTTTCACCCCGCTCGCCGAAATATCGAGCCATTCTTCGGACTGCTTCGAAAGGAGGAGAGCGCCACCTCTGCTCCACTATCTATTATTTTTTCGTGGTGCTCGTAGCGGAAGATGTAGGGAGGTAGGACGTGAAAGAGAGAGTGAGAGATTAGAATGAAAGGGTTTTTAGTACGCTAGGAGGATGAGGAAAAGGGACTTGATTTTGAAAAGAGCTGTTTCCATGGGACAGAGAGAGATAGAGAGTGTAGTAGTGAGAGAAAGGGTTTTTGGGAAAGTAAGGATTAAAAAAAATGTGTATAACGTGTGGGACGAAAGGAAAGCCGAGATGGGGAGTTTGAGCCGCTTGGAAAGTAGAAATTTTGGCGAGGGATAAAAAACATTGTAGCTAAATTGGCGTGAATTTCTGTGTGGAATAAATTTGAGCTATATTCTCAGAAATGGGGGAGACGATTACAGTTATCCATTCTGAGGTTGATATTATAATAGAGAAGAACTTACTGTAGGGTAATCATAGAATATTAATCTGTTTCTGTGATAGGTAGATTTCTCGCTAGGCTTACACGCTAAAAAAAGATATTTCAGTGAGCCTTAGTGCTTGAACCCAGGGAATTGTGAATAATATAAACCTGATAGCTACTACCGTACGCTTCTCATCTACGAAAATTGTACTGAGGAAAGGAAGCCAAACATTATCGGAGATTTTTCTATTTTATGATTTCTATATTTAGTTTTTGTTCGAGCTCTTTCAATGATTTTTTTAAAATTCCACATTCCGGGCGCTCCTCCTCAGAAAGAAGTATTTTATTTGTAATGTTGTACATACACATTTTGACGCATTGATGTAATTTTATATGTAGGTGTCGTAAATTCTGTTTGGGGATTGCAAGTGCATACTCTTCATAGTTTTGAATTGAATTGAGATGAGAATCATGTCATAGTATGATGGATCACCGCAGTGCAGAAATAGATGTTTCTGCTGGGTTTGGAAGCTCAGTTAACGGCGCAGATATATTGACATGTGTTTGCAAAAATGAAATATTAAGGAGTGGCAGAACATGCTGCTTCATCATTCACATTGCCTTTTTTCTAAAAGATGCTGACTGTAATAAATGTTAAACAAAAAATTACAAGCACGTTTGGCATGAGTTACTGCTCGTGACTTAATTTTGGATTGTAACTCCACGTTTGGATAAGCTAGAACTCTCGAGCACTTTTTTATTGAGGCCTTAAATTGCTTTTTCCTAAATGATCCGCAAAAATGTTAAAATTACAAAAATGTCTTAGCGCATGTGAGATTAATTCTAGTCCCGCTACAGGGAAATGTATCTATGTTCATTTCAACTTTGTTTTCTTTTTTCTTCTTGGAGAGATTTAATTTATCCAATTTTAACTGTGTGATTCAAGATATATTTAGTTACCCCGGACTTAATTGCTTTAGTTACGCCGCTACCTTACTGGTTAATTTTGGTCGAAAAAGCCAAATTCACGGTGATAGGCCTGTAAATCTGACTCTTCTTTATTAATTTCCTCTATTAAGACCATGTATGCCTCTTTTGCTTCAGTTGTCATACAGTGTTTCTTACACGCCATCCTGTTCTTAGGTCTCCCGAAGTTCCTTCTCTCCTTAGCACATTCTACCACATTTACCCTGGATTTTCTTGGTCTAAGACTTTTTCTTACACTGTTTACTATCATATATGTGGACCCCAGAAGTCAAGGGGTCTAAGTGAAATTTTTGAAAAAAAAAGGTTTGGTACAGGAATGGGATGTGAAAATATAAATCTTTTAGTTGGTAAAGGGATCCAAGTGATTTTCTTGAGAGGTTGTGCTATCTAGGGTAATGCCTCTTAACTATTTAGTGGGTTGTACCAAACATTTTCAACTTTGACTTAAGTTTTCTCAAATCAACGATTTTGTTACTTAGACCCCTTGACTTCTGGGGTCCTCATATATGTTTTTCCTTACTCGATTATCCATTCTCTCTACATGGTCAGAGCAGCGAAATACACTCCGTTCGTAAGTACCCTTTACCGGAGCGTCTAATCCTCATTCTCTCATAGCCCACTAAGTCCCAACTCCACCTTGATCCACTCTAATCCTAGCCCAGGTGCTAGTTTTAGTACAGTAATTGTATTTGTGAATAAAATATCAAATCAGATGAATTTTATATTTTTGAGTGGTTGAATGCAAAAACAAATTGCTTATTGTCAATAATATATAATTATTACTGTAAGAATTATGTGCGAATAATGAAACTGGATTAATGGGTGTAACTGAATATGCTTGCACTTGAATGAATTAATTCGATTCGCCCAAAAGTAATGAGTACTTTTATTCACTAGTATTGGAAATTACAAACAATTTTCAACAGCAGTTATGATGGATTGTGGCGCAGGAAATTGTTCACTCACGATAAGAAAAATTTTCCTGGAATATTTTATATTTCCTTGTACCTCAGATATTCTATAAATGATTATGTTAAAATTATTTGATTTCAGTTTTCCCAATATTTGGGGCTTGATCGGCGTGGATTTCACATGTGTGGTTCGGAAATTAGTGAGTAATCATGAAAATTATACTGGAAATCGACTTCATGGTGAAGTCCCCTCATGGCTGTAAGTATTTCATGTACTCCCTATTGAACTTACGAATGTACTTTTAAAACTGAATTTTGCTACAATATTTGCGATAATTGTTAAACATTATCATGTACGTGTTACAAATCTATGGATATTTTATTCTCTACCTTTATTGAATTATTTAATTTTCTCGATTATTCTGCGATAAAGGTAATAATATATTCATCTTTTATTGTGTAGAATAATGGTTACATTTTCCTTTCTCTATTTGAGGTGCAACATGCTAAACATTCACGGAAAAAAGGCTGTGTGAAGTCGAATCCCTTTCTCTGTCAGGCGGAAGAGACTGCGAGAAATGCTGTCTACACCTCGTGACGACAGAAATAATGATTTTCCCTCCAAGACGGCTTGACGATTTCTCGTTTATTGTTATGGTCGCATCTATGGTGCCAGGTAAAGTCACTCTCCGTTTTAATTTGCTCTCCCTCACCGTAGCTGTCCCATCTGCATGCTGTCCCCTCACGAAATTGATGCCAAGGAAATTGGCCTCAGCTTTTGTGCTTTATTAATGTGTGTAATCGTTCATGCAAGGAATAAAGCACCGGAATGAGGTGTCTTGATGGAGGATACGGACGGAACCCCGAAAGGTGAACCGTACGTTGCAGAGGACCGAGTTAGAAAATCATGTATACTTATCTATGTGAATATTATTAACTTATTTTTGAAGATAGTGTAATCAGTAGGTTTTTCCTTAAGTTTTTCACTATGATTATATTCGTCATATTACTTTGAATTCGTCTTATTTCTGTAAAGACTGCTCTTGATCGCGGATGATACGTCAGTGTGAAAGTTACCGAAAACCCTGATGAAGATTTGAAAAATATAACCCGAACGTTTTGCAACTTGGGTATGAGTTAAAATTTTGGACCAAATCCTCGATCGGACGAATTATAAAGTCCTAAAAAGAGAAGTAATAAACACAGTGTATTAATTGGCATAGAGAAAATAGTCAATAAAACTTTTTTTCAAAACTAACAATAAATTGCTACAGATTGTGCGAGGGGTGCCCAAAAAGTAATGCCCCACATTAAAAAAAATCCCCAATTACAGAAATCATTGTGTTGAAACGGTTATCAAGAGACGCATCTTCATTGGTTGCAAAGTCTTATTAGATAATCGCAACACTACCGTATCTTAGATCTGAGTTCTCTGACCAATTTTGTGGACTCTACAGAGGATGGACTGCAAGATTAGGCTCGCAAATATCAGTCTAGCACAAACTGAAGACGTGAAAGAATGTAAATTGCTTCGTAATTTCTCTTCAAATCCATTTTTAACAATGACAAAAAGTACTTTTAAACTCTACTATTTGAACGGCGAATAGATGATTAGCTCAGTAAAAACCTGGCTAGTTAACCAGAGCGAGGACTAGTACCGACCGAGCATACACGAGCTAGTGAATCGCTGGGGGAAGGCAATTGAACTTGAAGATCATGCGGAAAAATAGTGTGTGTAGATACAACATCATTCTTTAATATGTGTAAATTTTATTTTTATAGAATAAATAGTTTTTGAGAAAAAATGTGGGGCGTTACATTTTGGGCGATCCTCGTAACAATGTGGTCAACAACATAAGCGAACGTGAGTGAGAAGTAGAATAAGGGCAAAGGAGTGTGCGTGAGAAGGGAGAGGAAGTGGGAAGCGAAATAATCTCTCTCTTTCTCTCTCACTGTGCGGAGAGACGCGTGGAAGAGTGAAGATTGGAGCTGGCGGGGAACAGTTCGGAAAGAGGGAAAAAAGGAAGGAGGAACTGAGAACAGAGCAGAGATGGGAGAAAGAACGAGAATAGGTTGGAATTGTGTGCGAGGGAGGCGGAGTGGAGAAGGAAAAAGGGGGGCTGGCCGGAGTTTTTGGGTGAGTTTAAGAGAGAAGGGGAAAGCGGGAGTTGTGGGGTGCGCCCGGGCAGTTATGGGCCTTCTGCGGCAGACTGACTGAGCCATTTCGAGTGCGAAACGGTCCGAAACGTACAACGAGAGTTAATGACCTCTGAAACATGGACGGATAAATTTTTTTTTATTCCACACACCGGTGGTGGGCACGTATTATGTTTATCTTTCGCGATTTTGTTCCATCCCTAAATATGTCTTTTTTGCTTCTCGTAAACCTTTGATTATGGTCTCTCTACTTACAATTGTTTAATTGCAAAAAGTACCGTGAGCGAGTCATGGACAGATAATTTGTTTTTATTCCACACATGTATTATGTTTATCTTTCGCGATTTTGGTCCGTCCCTAATTATGCCTTTTTGCTTCTAATAAACCATTGATTATGGTACCCCTCCTTGCAATTGTTTAATATCAAAAAGTACCGTGAGTAATAGTTAAAATTTTTAACGTATAAATATACAAGTACATTGTGTACTATTCGCTACACTTCCTTTAAAGCTACACGCCTCAGATGATGAATGAGCGCAGAAGTATGAGAATTAATGTGTCGTACTTCAATGTGTTTTTTGCCAAAAAAATGGCCCGAATATTGGGATATCAGGTGTTTAATATTTCACTGGAAGGGACATCGGACGAGTACCTCTTAAACATTCTGAGGCTGTTTGTAAACCTTAATTGAAGGACGTGTTTAACCACTGAATAATCGTTCAAGGCATCCATTTTTTTATTTTTGATACCGGTATCCTTTTAATGAGATGGGTCGAGATCTTATCTTTTGCACCCTTCTCTCTTTCTGTCTCTCTCTCTCACTCTCAAGGTGTCTCTGGCCTCGGGTTGACTTATTCCAGATTGCCTGAAAACTTTAAAATTGCATCTTTTTGGGTACATTTTATAAACTGAGATGAAAATAAAATAGGAACACCTGGCTAGTTTTCCTGAAGTTCAGCCTTGAAAGTAGAGACTTTAACATGGAGGTGGTGGATTTTAACACTCATATGGAGAATGCTCACATTACACCAGAAAAACTTGAATTTTAACGGTAAAGCATATTCAAGGTTTACCGTTTAAATGTATACTGCTTATTCATCCACTGCGGCTTGTCAACTTTAATTCGGGGAATAGGGTGGTTGAACACACTTCATCGCTCATTTTCTAAAAAAAATCATAAATATGTCGTCTAGTATTTCCTCGTTCAACCGTTGATCTAAGCTATTCTGTGTCTGTGTGATAAACCAGTATCCAGTTATCAAATGAAAGTCAGATAATTTGTATTGATCAGACGAGAAGTTAATTAGAAGCGCAAATTTATGGGAAATTGAATAAAAATCAAATATCGGCAACCTACCACCTATTTAGTCAAGTTATGAGCGAATTAATGGCGTAATTAGAGTCAAAATGTAGTTCCATCCAAGTAGTGCTGATGTCGGCTCATATGGCTTGACAGCTGTGGTTTATTAAAACATATTCGGGGAATAACCTGCATATTGTGTTCCTTAGAAACCCATTATATTGGAGAAAAAACGATTTTTTATTGAATAAATAAAACTGAACTAAATGCATGAGAAACGAGTAACTTAGCATTTATGTTGACTTATTCAGTGTAGCCAGAGTCGCCTTAACTCACGATGTTGCTGCTGGAAATTCCTGATGCCGTGGCTGAGTATGGCATTAATTCAGCTGAAAGGTAACAATTAACGTTATAGTCTCATCGTTTCAGTTGGGTAAATTTTAATAGACATTAAATATTATTAGGATTACCATAATATCTCGTCGAGTTTGGCAGCTAATTCGTCATTTTGGCCCGCAGTAATGTTGGAAATAGCATGTAAATTGATCGTGCAGTTCCGAGGTTTTTTTTTACTGAGAGTATAGTTTGGTTGAACAAATTTTATCGCTCGTTTTCTAAAAAACATAATATTTTCGTATCTTGTTTCCTAATTCGACTTTTGCTCTCGCATACTATTCTGTGTCTGTGTAGTAAACTAATATCTAGTTATCAAATGAAAGTCAGATAATTCATATTGATCAAATGAGGAGCAATTAGGATTTAATGTAATGACTGATCAATCAAGGTTAAAAAATACCTAATTGCGGGTTTAAGGTTGCTGATGATAAGGATGGTAGCCTGCCATGTGATTGGGATTTGAATAAAACAGCCTCTAAGTATTCCAGAAATGGAACTGAGGAAGTAGGAGTAGTCTAAGTGCTTTGTAATGACTGGAGAAATTTACTGTATTTGCCAGCCTCAAGGACGCCCCTCAGTTTAGAAAAGAAAATTTTTGGATAAAAAGTCACGTTATGATCTACTTGATTTATATTTTATTTTGTTATTTTTTTAATACTTCGCTATTTTCTAACATGTAGGACTTCAGGTTGGTCTCCAGGCTACTTTTTCTTTATTTCAGCCTTGAAAGTGGCCACCACCGGAAAACACGGAAGTTCATTTTCACATGTAAGAATTGCAGAAATTTAATGTATCCAGTAAAACTGACCTTGTTGCAAGTGCGAAACTATGACTCTTAAATTTTAAAACGCCATTCAAAATACTTTTATCTTCATTGCTCATTGTGGGTGGATATTTCTGTAAAAATTTGTTACTCTTGGTAGAGCTCCTAAGGCGACAAAAATACATGCTCCATCTACTATTTCAATCAGCCGTCTTATGACAACCTTAGATTTCGTCGTGGAGTCCGTTTAATAAGTTCTCGATTTTGAAAGTTGAGGTGCGTGGGACACTTTTTCAGTTGTAACTGTAAGCGTTTCAGAAACACTTATTAATGCTTTCTGATATGAAGTAACTCTAACTGTTTGGGATCATAAATGTTTAAATTCTGGGGAAAAATAATCATAAATGAAGGAACTGATCTTCCTTCTTATTAATAAATCTTGCTGGTTCTGCTCTAAGCCGTTTCCCGCATAAGAGGGTTGCTGCTGAAGTTCATGTATGGGGTAAAAGATATTTGGGCTCAAATAGAGTGTGCAAGGGGCTGTCATGCGAATGCAGATAATTCGAGGAAGTATTGAGGAACGATTTCAGAATATTCTGACGGCCTTTCGAGGAATTCGAAGTTCCATTCATCATTGGTCATTCAGTCCTAAGATTGGTTGACTACAGCCATCCACCCTTCCCTATCTTATGCTAGTTCCCTTACCTCCTGTTGTCTCTTCCCATTTACTCTCCTCTTAATTTGGTCCATGACCTATTTCCTGGGTCTTCCTCTGGGTACTTTTATATTTTACTTTCAGTTATGTTCTTCACAAGCTCATTGTGACTCAGGGTGTGTCCAATCCATCTGGTTCGTCTTTTCTGTATGGTGTTCCATATGGTCCTTTCCTCTTCTACTCTTCTAATAGAGAATTCGAAGTATGTGAGGGGATTTTAAGATGCGGAATTTTCCTCAAATAAAAGCAACTTTAATTTTGACCAAGATCTGGAAATATTATATGCATCAACTGTACTGGGAGTTCGAATTTCATCCATTAACGTTATTACATCGACACTAAGAACGAGGGGTGTATTTTCGGTCAAAGGATGTCGAACTCATGGATGCTGACTGCAGAAAGGTTGTTGGATAATACATGAGTGAGTCCTCGACCCGCATACTGAGATGATGTGGAAAACCGGTAGGATTATTATCTGGTTAAAATTCGGTACGTGACGGCCGTCCTTGGCTATGGAGGCTACAGAAGCCCGATGAGCGTTGCGATGGACTAAGGCGAAAAGGAGGCGTTGAGGGGGATTCCGAGGATCTCATGGGGAAAAAATTGGTTCACAGTAGTTGAAGGGAGGGTGGGAGTGGAATACTTTAGATTTAAAAGTTGTAAGGAAAGGGAGGTTTTGGTGGCGGAGTAGAAATGTACGGATAATAAATTTATCGTGTGGGCTTCAGCTTTTCCCCTTTTTTATATCCCTGGCCGAGTGCTGAGTGATTATGATGAGGGAGACGGAAAGTGAGGAATAGGATTCTGGAGTAGCAGGTTCACCAAATGCGCGCGAAGGGCCAAACGGGCATTATGGGAAATACCTGAGGAAATGAAAATTCGGCGATGGTTGTCAGACAAAAGAGGCATGTGATTATGAATGGAGAGGAAAGCTATCGAGATTGTCTTTTTTATTACATATATGAGCAGGTTGAGAGCTCTTATTCTTTCGCTTATATCGGTCAAGTATCATTGAGTGGGAGACATTTTTACCGCAGTGAAATATGCTCAGCGGACCCAAAAAAGGATGGAAATCCCCTTGGGGAGAACGACGAAGGGATTTGGGATTTCTCTGGAACGATCGAATTTTTTTATTGGAGAATAAACTTTTTAAATCTATAGTGACTCAAACTGGTTGATTCTTTAATGCGATTTAAGTAGTTATTAAAGAAATAGCATTTATTGACAAATTTGTCCCTGTTTTAGGTCACTTTAATTTGTGTGAAAACCTCGTCGCCAGCTTATAACAATCCTTTGACTGAGAATTGAAACTTCCTCATAGTTCCAGTTTAGTTTTAACTCTTGACAATTTTTATATTCGTGTCCTTTTTATAATTTACATGTTCGCAAATTGAAACTATTGTTTTTAAATGCATCAGTCATAGTTTAGGGAGACGTATTGGGTAAATGAACTACCTACATGAATTGGACAGGATCAGTAGTGTTTCGCGTGAAGTGCCTATCATATATTTTACCCATTCTCTCAGTAATGTCCGTCCTTGTGGGTACTAACTCTTGAATTTTGCCCGCGTGCCTGCCTTTGCGGGTGTATATGTAAGGATTTTGCTTGCGTGAGACCTTAAAAACTAAAAATTGGAGAAATAATATTTAAAAAATACGAAGAAAAGAAAGAAGGAACTAGTAGCTATGTGAGTAAAGAGTTGATTATGGTGGAATGTCTGTTGGTTAATCTACATCTGCGGAATGCTGTGCCAGCCACTTCTTGGGTATGACCCGGCTTGATTGAACACCAGGCATGCAACGCTCTTTCCAGTTCGAGATAGAAACTCGTGTGCGCCCCCTTTCGGCCCCAAGCCTATGACCAAATGCAGTCAGGAGAACTATGCATGGGCGGATCAGACACCAAGGGAGTAGTACGTTGGCCAGCACGAAAACATGGAGTACTGTGGTTAGCATGCTACTTCCGATTAGAATTAACAATACCAATATTTCATCGATGCTACTAGGTATTAATTCGCTCAGAATTATAATAATTGGGGACATTTCGAAAGAAATGAGGTGATAGTACCTAATAATGACGAGCCATTAAACCCCAGCAAAAATCTAGTCTACTGAGTGACATTAAGTGTCCACTTCTTACCTCGACGACCATGCTGACCTGCAAATATGATTACAAAATACAGACACGCAAATACTTTGCATTTGCGCTGGTATTAATAACAGACAAAATATTTAAAAGAGCTTATTAATTTATACAGTAAAGCTACGTATTCGTACATCGTTTCATTGGTGCGGAATTTGGTCGTAACCGTATTGATCCCGAATCGTGCGTGGAAAAAACGACGCTTTATATATTTCATTCTTGAAATATATCGCCCTAATTTTATGCATGTGGTCGTGAGTAACACTATAGCACGACATTTATAATAAATTTTGTACACCTTCGGAGAGGTAAGTGGCTTCAAATTTACTCTGTAAGTTTAGGCCATTTCTTTATCTACTCTGTGAGGGTGGTTCCCATCCCAATTACTTTAGTATCCCCGACTCATAGATACACATTTCGTAACATTTTTGTGTAAACCTAGCTGTTCATCACTATACTCTATCTAATTCCGATATGATATTTGCTTTGCAGCGACCAAAAATACAATATAATACATTTAAGGTGTTGACTAGTAGTAATTAAAACAGCGCTCTTTAACTTTATCATCGAATTTTAAGAGTATTCTTTTTAAAACTTTTTGTAAACTCTGTTTGCAAGACAGCTAACAGAGTTAGTTGGAGTTAGTTAATCAGAGTTATTAATAGAATTTCACAAATATGTTTAATAGCGACTGATTTGTTTATATTTTGGGAGAAATAAATAGTTATTTTCCTAAGTTGGTTTTCCTTTGTCGAGGGAATGTATCATAATGGATATTCAAATATGAAGGGATTAATATTGGAAGAGAGTTTGAGGAGAAGGGGAGGAATGTAGAAATATTAGATATATGCCATTGAGGAGTTACTGAGACGAAGAATAGCATAGGTGTCATTTGAAACTGAGTAAGTCTATAACGCAATTTGCGGATATAGCAAAGGAGGAAGCGTGCAAGAATGGGTAAAGTGGAGGAATTTGGTTTGCACTGCTCTATTATAGTGATCAATTTGTTATAATAAAGTCATACCCATCGGTTTAAAAAGCAAGGCAAATGTTTCTATAGTCTTAAGTGTGCTATGCATCAGATAAATGGAATAAGAATTTCGCTTCTCTTCCTCTCTCTAGGCTACCTACCATTTAGGAGGTGGTTGGCTTTGACTTGAATTGACGAAATCACCACCCATGTCACACTCATTGAGGTCCCTTATTTAACGTAATTAGCTTCTATAATTTTGTAATAGCTAGAATATTTCCTTCTGGATTCCATTAACTTAAATCAAAATTGGGACTTAATTGTGGTTTGATTTCATTCAAGAGCGGACAGATATTTAATAAAAGGCTTACGACCGTAGTAATAGAATATGATGAATTTTCACGAATGATTAAACCTTTTAGCTTCCCTGCAGTGTATAAATCTAGCATTTACCATAATGGATGCAATTGGTAGTGCGTCATGTGAATGCCCCTGTGAAGGCATTTTCGGAAATTATATGTTATTTTTAAAGAAATATACGTTAGAAATACATGACATGAGTCGAGTGAAAAGCGAGCAAAAACCTCACATTTTTAATTCGGTTGACATTTTAAAAAATTCTTCCATTTGCGTTATTCACCGATGAAAAGATATAGGCTTGTTGAATGGAAAGTTATTGGTAAATTGTATAGACGCTGACAGTGTACTTGGGAAATAATGCTATGCTGCGTAGCTTGCTAGTTCATCTGTTAATGGATAGGAAGTATCGAATTGACTACTCTGATTCTGAAAGACAGAAATATTTAAGTAATGAAATACTTAACGGAAATATTTTAAATTATTTTGGCGCCGCTCAAGTTATGTTAATAATTGGGTATTCGAATTCATAAAATAATTGACTATTACTCAACGAGGAAGTACGAAATGTGGGATCTTGAGCGTTATTCAGCCCGGGAATAATTTCCAGTATGGTATCAATGATCCAAGTGTCACTATACACACATTTTCAAAAATACCATCCATGGCATATTTTCTCTCTCTCTCTCCTCACTAAAGAAAACAGAATGGGAGAGGTCAGTGAGATTTCTACGGAAGAAGATGGATGTTGAGGGGGTTAGAGTGAGGCAGGAAGGTAGAAAGGAAGGGAATTCGGACAAAGGAAGGCATGTTGGAATTGAGGAAGGGTGAGGGACGGAAAAATACATGGGAGGAATCCACCCATTCTATGTTGTTATTTTCTTCGTCTTGCCGCTCTCCTTCTTCCACCGAATCGTGTGAGAGGGGTCAAGGGGCACTTAACTTCCTCCGCCGTCCTGGGCTGACCGATTCCCATGAGAGAGGGAGAGAGAGAGAGAGGGGGGGGGCGAACTATGAGATTCCCTTCACGGGTCTTCAGGAAATAAAAAAATAAAGGAGAGGGGGTGGAAAAGTAGAAGACATGCCCGATAGACCAGGCTTGGTCCCCTTGGAGGGGTGGTAAGAGGGGCGGAAGAGATGTAGGGAGGGGGGGAGGGTCGCTTCCGTTGCTATTTATTTTTGCTTGTACTTCCATTCCCGCTTGTTGCCCATCCCTCTCTCCCTTTCTGCCTCCTCTCTCGACCTCTTAGAAACAGCTAACTTAATCCCCGTCCATGGATACATAACGGACAGGATGACGAATCGTTCTGCTGATGCCGGGAGCATCAGGGAGAGATGGCTTAAGAGTTGGATATGTTACGGAGATATAATTTGATCGCTCTTCTCAAGTTTTTTTTTCGTCATACGATGCAGTAATGTATAGTGTATGAATTTCTGTTTTTAAGTTTTTTGGCACGTCACTGTACGTTCCACGTCAGTTATTAAAAAAAAGCCACTCGAAAAAGTTTTGAGGAAAATGGGGATTTGGTGTTAGGACTTCAGGCTGCCGTTCCTGCTTTTGTTCATCGCAGTTTATGCCCACCTCTTTGCGAAATAATAAAAATCAAACTGTAGGAGGGCTTGGTGGTATATGAGCAATCACTATCCTTTTTCTCCATAAAGCGAAACGAACGTATTATTACCGCGATCTTACTTGCTCCTTTATGTCTCAATTTTGGTGGAGGGCCGTAAAGAAGTGGATGGGAGACATGAAGAGGTGATCTCTCTGAAAACCTCTACTGTGAGAGCAGACGGGAGGAAGTTCATTTGAATGTCTTCACGAAGAGCTCGACTTTTTTCACTCTCTAAGCCACGTCATAAGTGATTTTTTTAGAGGAGAAATTTTGCTACCCTTTTTTGTTATCCATCAGATTCTTAACGGCCATAAAAAAATCCTTACGAGCTGCCTTACTTGTTAAAAGCATTTTCCCAACCACTCTCCGCTCTGATCTCCGCTGTTTGTCGCTTAGAATAAAGGATTCATTCTCAGTAGTCGGCAGCAATAGATGGCCACTGAGTTGTTGTCTTAATGGTATTATAAGGAAAAAAACTGACAGCGGTGTTTTTTTAGCCGCTGAAGTATACTACACCAATTGTTTTTTTATCACTGTAAATGCTTTGGTAAAGGGTTAGAAATATGTCCAAAATTATTCTTATAACAGGAAAAACTTCAATTATCATTAGAATCGTACAAGGATACAGGATGCTATACTTAACTTGCTATATAACCGATATTTTCAGATGAAAATATTGGTTATTCCACTGCACAACCATTATATAAAATTGAAGGCATTCTCAAAGAGTGTACGTCATCGAGTTAAATGGTTCTAAAACATGGTTAGGCATGTTTTTAATTAACACTTTGAACTATGAAGAGTTATGCTTACGATACTGTGAACATTACACAGAAGTGGATTTATATTGACGTCTGATTGCACGAGTCGGTTGGTGCCAATACAGTCCAGGTAGTTTTGTTGATATCTCTTTGTTGTCCCATTATTACTACGAAGAAAAGTGCTCACTGAGCTTGACTGAATGAAGTCGCACTAATATATAATGCCAAGTTAGCCGTTGCTAGCATAGTTGCCGTGGCATCTTGTGGCCTTCCTACATCATGAGTGTAACCATATTCCTTTTTCTCGTTTTGTAAAAAACTAGAGAGAGTAATTTTGTCTGATAGTATGGTTTTGACTTCACAATGTGAACATTGTGCGTATGGTTTTAACTATTTGTATCGGATAATTTGCTTCCTTGTGGTTATTATTTGTTTCGTTTTTACAGACCTTTAGATTAATCTGCATTAATTCTTGAGCTTTTGAAGTTATTTCTAGCCATTAAAAAGACAATATTTGATATAGCCTCGAAGAATTTTTTGGTTCATCAAATCTTACAAGGGTACATCTCGTTGCCTTCTGTTTTAATTCTGCCATTACTATTCAATTAGGCACTTGAAAAAAGTAGCTCGTGAGTTATTTATATTAGAAAGGCATTTATTCTTGGCCTGCTTGTGGACCTCTTCTTATATATGCTCTCGTCGGACTGATTGTGTCAAACAACTCTGATATTGGACGTTTTAAAGCTTATTTAATTTAATGAATCGAGACTTAACGTGCTTTCAAATCTGTAAGAGTTTTCTTCTTTAATATGAAATGGTTTATAGGTACATAATAGTACGATTGTATCCATTTAAAACTCGAGCATTTCAAATTTACTGCTGAACTATCAATTTTTGCGGAGATTATGGAAGATTTACGAATGATTGTATTTTTTATTTTACATTTTGAGTTTTTGTCAAATGATTTTGTTGCATTGTTGTTGATTTGAATAGTGTTGACGGCGAAGTTGACGGAAAGTAATGTGTCTTCGCTTTAGTTTAACATGCTTAGATTTCTTAGATCATCGCTGTCTGCCACTTGGATTGGTACAGTAGCACTTGGACGAAAATGATGATCAATCCCTGAATTATAGTGAACCTAACGATGCCCAACTATGCTATCTAAGCGGAAACCGGTGTTTCCATCGCAACAGGCCATTTCATTCCGTAGTATTTCTTCGAAAAACCTTAAAAATACCTCGAGCAGTGATTGACATGATCTTAGCGGATTCTTTGGTATGCATCGTATCTATTTTCCTCCCTGAAAAATGTTCGAAAAGCCAAAACTCTTGTCGTCCTTTCGAGGTGGTATTTGTTGACCGCTCCAGTTTGTTTTACTGCTCATTTTCGATCCCATCGTAAAACTTATAGAGTTATTCACATCGTTAGCATTTCGTGATCCGTTCCGCAATTATCATTCGCATTTCGCTTCATTATCAACTTCCACAGCCCGGGAGTTTGTGTGATATGACGGGGATAGAAAACGGGGAGGAGAGAGGGAGGGGTTGAAGCGAGGGAAACGAAATGCGGGTGGGGAGGGGGGAGAGGTGGAATCGCGCCACCGGGCTAGCCCGTATGGATGGGAGGTTGGGCAGCGGCAGATGAAGCCGACGATATTCTGCCGAATTCCTCATAAATCTCGTCGTCATGGCGACGAGCAGTAGGACCCCATTTACAAATCTGGGATGCTTAAGGTCGCGACATTTCTGCCGATTGCGCCCCTTTCCAACTCACCCCCTCCCCTCCCTTCGGCCCTTCATCCCTGTGTGCCTCTCTCCTCTCCCTCCGCATGTGCCCCCGGCACATTCCCCCCCATTCGTTGAATGACCCCCTTGTACCTCTTCCACCCCTACACATTTTGTGCTCCCTTACGTGTGTCAGCCCTTTTCACCGTTAACCCTCGAAACGCGTTGTTGCCCTTCCATCGTAAAATGTGCATGCGTGGCTGTAATTTGACCTCGGGTGTGCGTACGTGATGACTGCAGTAGCAGTAGTAGTAATTGTAGCTATTTACGCTCCTAGTGAAAGTGCTCGATGGGCGTGTGTAAGGGGGGAGGGGTAATGCCACGATGATGTCACGGAAGTCATTAACCAGTCTGAATTTACATTCAGTACCTTCACCTCCTGATTATTATTTTCAATTGTTTCTATTCACCAGTTGCTTGTTCATGGTATGTGATAGGAACACAGCAGTTTTTGACGCAATAGTAAAATGGACAGGAAACCCATATTTGACTGTATCACGGTGGGTAAAATTGGTGTTAGGATACTGAATCTCAGTAAAGCTTGGCGGCTCAAAAAACATTAATCACGGGTTTGTGGTTTTCCTAGTCAACTTTCCTAGTTATACAGCCTTAAGCCGACATTTTAAAGGATGTAGTCTTTTAAGATGCAACTTTTTGCCCAATGACGCAGGTACTTAACATGAAACTGCGCTTATAAGGCACGCATGGACGGTATAATTTTGAGTACCTTTTTGTGCCTGAGTTTTTCTGCTTGTTATTTTTACATCATATAGTTCCTGCGTATATAATATATTTGGAAGTTGATATTTACTTTTACTCTGTGGGAGTCGGCTTTCATTCGCTTTCCCGTCCCGATTGCGATATTTCATCCATTTTCTCATTTTCCATTCGCCGTATGGAATATTTTTGCTTGTGAACTAACGAACTTATATGAATAATCTGGTTCTCAACGGTAACTATTTAGCATTTTTTCGCTTTCACTAATATTTATGTGGAGAAATTGATTAGCATGCATGTTTAAGTCGGCTATTGGGGCTCAATGTTTGCTCTAAAGTAAGTATTTCGACACTTGATGATTATGATTTGAACCTAATGACTTGTAGGTCCTCTTCGTTATTGAATGCAACTTTGAATTCTAATTCACCCCTATTTCTTCTTCTTGAAGCAACAGTTTTGTTCAAAATATGCCCAAAAATCTAAATAGTTAAAAACAAAATCTAAATCGAGACTTACGATTTCACGGCACACAATCCTCAGCGTTGTTCTTTTCCCCTTTGACAGTGTGGCTGGAGAATGTTAAATTATGTGCGACAGATGTGAGCTTTAATTTATCTCTGGTTGCCCGAAAGCAGGAAAGGATAGTAAATTTAACAGTCGCAGAGAAAATGAAGTACCACGTCGAATGTTTATCTTTTAACCTACTGTTCATTAGTGTGAAACCGTAGTATACTCATATTCTATTGTCTGAAGCGGTTTTATTGTTCGTGGTTCGAAGGGTTCATTTTATCCGAATGAAACTGGTGTACACGCTGCTGTCCGGTGTTATCCGTGTTTTATGTACCCATATTTTCGTTTGCATTGGATGAAGCGCTCGCCCCTCATTTTTTTCCCTTCTGATGGTGCTTAACGGCTTATTCGTACCTCAGAAGTATCTGGCATGAGCATATTCTCTTATTGTGAGTGAAAAAGTAGTAATGCTTTGTTTTTTTACATAAATTTTATATAGTACCACCATGGTTTTGCCTGATCCTAAAGATGACGTAATGCAAAACCATGGTGGTATTATATTGAAGTTATGTGAAAATAAACAAAGCATTATTTTTTAATTCACAATAATCATTAAATTCCACAAAGTCACGCCGGAAACTTCTTCCTATATTCTTCAAAATAAATAATCTTGCTCCATGTCTTCCTCCTTTTCTCCTCGCTCGATTCTCAGCGGCCTAGCCTTCTTCCCATTCTCTCCCCCTCTAGTTACGATACTTCTAGTTCAGTTTATCTTTTAACCTACTGTTCATGAGCGTGAAACCGTAGTATTCTCATATTCTATTGTCTGAATAGGTTTCATTGCACGTGATTCAAAGGGTTAATTTTATCCGAAGAAAACTGGTGTGCACGTTGCTGTCCGGTTTTATCCGTGTCTTATGTACCCATATTATTGTTCATATTGGATGAAACGCTCGTTTCACATGCATTCTTTCCTCCCGATGAGTGTGTTATACGTCAGGATACATTTTCGGAGCGTCGAGTACATTGAAGATAAAAAACAGGCATTAGCGGAAATTAGTACATTTAACAGAATATAGCGAAAGCGCCTGATCACACGTTCCCCGAGTCAATGTGAGCCAACGTCTCCTGTGGCGATATCGCAAGTAGATGTATATATGCATGAACAGGCATCAAATAGTTCTTCACAATTAGACGTCCAAGGCGGACGAACACTTCAGTAAAAGATCGGATAGATATCCTTCCGCTCATTATTACGCATGGAACTCAAGTAAACTTAAAGAGCTCATTCCAACAAGTGCCCAAGGGCTTATATATGCCTCAGAATTATCTGGCATAAGTATGTTCTTTTATATAAATAATCTTGATCCGTATCTTCCTCCTCTTCTCCCCGCCTAAGCCCCCTTCCCATTCTCTTCCCCTCTCGTTATGATACTTCTAGTGTAGTTTATCTTTAAGCTACTGTTCATAAGCGTGAAACCATATGGAACTTATATTATATTGCCTGAAGCGGTTTCATTGCACGTGGTTCGAAGGGTTAATTTTATCCGAATAAAATTGGCGCACACTCTGCTGTCCGATGTTGTCCGTGTTTTATGTATATGGTATAGGTATATAAAGTTTACCTAGATCATCGTTCGTATTGGATGAAGCACTCATTCCACGTGCATTTCTTCCTCCCGATGGGTTCTCAAGGGCTTATTAGTGCCTCTGGCATAAGTATATTCTTTTATATAAATAATCTCGATCCGTATCTTCCTCCTCTTCTCCCCGCTCGATTCTCAGCAGCGTAGACCTCTTCCCATTCTGCTCCCTTTCTCGTTATGATGCCTCTAGTCTGCCGACTTCTCTGACGTCAGTCGGAGTCCTCTCGCTTGAAAACGTTCTCAACAATATAGAAACACTAAAACTGGCGCGCGAAGCTACGCGAGCACACCAGAATGCGAAGTGGACGTTGAAATTCTGCGTATGCCATCCGGCGGCCCCCGCTGATTACCTACCTGCAAGCTTTTGCCCCTCGCAATGTCTCTCTCTACCTCTATCTCCCTCTCTTTCCCTGTCTGACTCGCTCTCTCCCGTCTCTCTACCGCTTGTTTCTCTTTAGTTTCCCCGCTAAACTACGCCCCCTTCCCCTCCTCCCAAACTACGCCCGCCCAGGGAGCGGATCTCCTGGTGATTCTGCTCACGCGGCAGAAGTGACCTTAAAACAATCACCGTTCTCGTTTCTCAGTTTAACTACCTCCCCCCTCGTTCCCTCTTTTGCCTTGTCGTTCTACACCACTCCGACTCTTCCCTCTCTCTCTCTCCGTCCATATATTTTTCCTACTCGACCTTTCCCTTTGTAGCCTGTCTCCCGAAACCTCCATGCTCATATTTTTTATGCCGGCTTTTTCCCCTCTTGTTCTCTTCCGTGTCCAGATGTATTTCTCGCCCTCCCTCCCCCCTTTTTGTGTCCATTTTTACCCGTTCGTGTGCAGTTTTAATGCCCAATCGCAGTCATCATCAAGTCTGCTTCATGCCTGGTGTGGAATTCCGATGTTCACACGTGTTTGTTCGCGTTTGTTCTTTAGTTTTATCCGTTTATTCATTTTATAATCTCGTAACTCAGCATAATTTTCGTTGCCTTCTTTGCTTTCTTATTCATTCCTTATCCTCGTTTCTGTGGGTGAGGAATGTTCTTTTTTCT
This sequence comes from Ceriagrion tenellum, assembly GCA_963169105.1. NCBI lineage: Eukaryota > Metazoa > Arthropoda > Insecta > Odonata > Coenagrionidae > Ceriagrion > Ceriagrion tenellum. Next base: position 109,333,114 of record OY720632.1, read on the forward strand.
GTTTTGTATTCATTTTTTCTCTGAAGTATTTTCTTGAGATTTTTAAAATTTTTTAGGACAAAGCTGCTTTTAAGAATTATTTATTGATATTTCCTCAGTCTTGGGATATTTTCAGTTTCTCGCCCAAATATTTGTTGGTATTTGAATCCATATTGAAAACTATCCCTATACCTCTGCAAAATTTTAAAAAATTTTAAATCAAAATTGTGGAAAAGTTCAAGGATTGTTTTCAATATGGATTTGAATATGAAATACTTCCACGAAGTGACCACGAAGTGAAGGTGTAAAGTTTATTAGTTGGTAACTTAATTTTGCCTTTGAACATTATGCGATGATTAAAATCGCTAGTACAATTTTTTCGGATGATTTCATTTCCAATCGTAACCCTTAACATACAAAATCCTGGTTCCTGTTGTTTTCCCTTTCCATGTCGTATTTTGCTGGATTAACTGTTGTGGAGGACCTTTTATCCTTTGCATAGGGAAGGAATTTGCTTGTTTTACATACGAAAGAGAGTCATTCACGAAAGAAGGTTCACACTCTGTGAACTTCTATTTGAATTTTCTAATTTTCATTAGATTTAAGCTCACACATTGCCTATGTTGCCTATTCCTTTGTTTCCAGAGGATTCAATTTATCGGTGAGGTACTTGTATCGAAAATGTTTTGTGGCAATACGTATGAGTAGTATTTTATTTTTATTTAACTTTGTAAAGATTCTAATAATCTCAGCTACTCGTTCTAGGTTCTCTTGGAAAGTTCCCTTCAAAGGTTCAATCTCCTGAGATTATTTAAGGACATGTGATTCTGATATTTAGCTCATTATTTTATCCTTTGGAAACATCAAACCGTCATTTTAGATTTTGTCTCGCTCAGTCATTACTTCAATGATTTATTTTCGCTTCATTCTCTCTGATTTAAAGAAAACGTATTGTTTCAGATATGTGTTTAGTTATAACCCTAAATTTTCTAGTTTTTCCTTTTGTTTTAACGAATTTTATGACAATAGCGCCCTTAACTAAAATTATGTCACAGTATTACAGGACATGTATTAAATGATATGTATGAACACAGGCATTGGGTTATTAGTAATGAGCGAGATATTTTACCATGAAAATTTTAAATTTATGACATGATTCCTTTTCCAAGTAAGAGCAATGCATCAACTGAAAAAGAGTTATGCCGAATAATTTTACCATCCACAATTATTTGAGAGAATACTTCTTTTTCTGATGCGTTAACCGTTCTGTATTCTATAGGGTCCATACAGTTCAATGAGTGATTGCTACTCGGTAGATAAAAACAAATACTAAATCCTTTTGGCGAAGTATTCGAGCCTTTTTCTTAAATTGTGTGTTTTTTTGTTTTTGGTATGCCTCTCTACCTTTAACTGTGGACCTCTTCCATTATTAATTACGGGGATCGGGTTCATGTGGTGGCTAGAGTACTGGCTAACCATATAAACGGTCAGGGTTCAAATCCCTGCATAGGAAGATTTTTTTCACAGGAAACCCGATCTCTACACGAGTGTCTTGTGGAGGGCACTTTAAGTTCAGTACTCCTTCTGTCGGATGAGATATTGAGCCGTGGTTCCCTTGGCGCCTTTCGTTAAGAGCAGGCTAATGCCTACGCCGGGTTTCTATCCATCCTTCCTCCCTTACCTATCCCTTATGGCGCAAATGACTTTAGCTGTCGGTCACCCCCCAAATATCCTATCATTATTAGTTACCCTAGCTCTCCTCTTATATTGATATTAAAGAAGTTGGTAGATTGTCACCATCATTGTCAGTAATTGTCAGTCCGAAGATTGGCTTGCAGAAGCTATACAGTCCATTCCCCTCTCTGTTATCCACTTCATTTCTATATTATAATTTACGTTGAACTCATTCATAATTTTCTTGATATATTTTATTCTTGGTCTCTACCTATAGTTATATTCATTAATTTCTCCTTCCAATACTGTTTTTGTTGGGCTGTTGCGTCACCATATGTCTTCCTATTAAACAGTGATTCCCTCTTGATTTCTTCCGCAAAGCACTGCCTTGGTTTTCTCGGCATTAATTTTCAAGTGATATTTCTTCAGAGTTTTGCCCATACAGTTCAGAATTATCGTGAGATCTTCATTCATCTCAGAATATAGTTACATATAAAAATTACTATAGTATAATTTTCAATATAAAATAATTCAATATAAAGGGTTCAAATCCCTGCAGAGGAAGTTATTTTTCAGAGGAAACTCGATCCCTACTTGAGTGTCTTGTGGAGGGCACTTCAAGTATAGTACTCCGTCTGTCGGATGAGACGTTTAGCCGTGGTTCCCTTCGCGCCTTTCGTTAAGAGCAGGCTAATGCCGACGCCGGGTGTCTATCCACCCTTCCTCCCTTACCTGTCCCCTATGGCGCAAATCACCTAAGCTGTCGGTCACCTCCACTAATATCCAATCCTTTGTCTAAGTCTTTGGTTTCTTAGCGTAAGAAATTATGGGGAAACGATCGCTGTCTCTAGTTATATGTTCTCTCTTCTGACTGCTAAGTAACTTCCGCTGGACCTAGCCGATATTTTCTACCCAAACGTCATCCTTTGCCACTCCATAAAAGCAAGAGCTAATTATTTCTCTCCACGCTTTATCATTTCTTGACTATTACTTTACGTACCCGTGAGGAATAATTGACCGCAATTTCTTTGTGAGTGGAGTGAGTAGATGCGTGTTTGAAATATGGTTGTTATTATTCATGAGGTACAATAGGGAATAGTGTACTTAATTATTTTAATCATTAAGCTTTTGTTATGCTAATTATCGAGGGTGGAGACCCATAGGATTCAGATTGTTGTGGGAAATTTTGTGCCCTAAGTGAAAAATCTGCCAATGGTGAACCCAAGACCTTTTGGTTATTAGGGGTAGACTTTACCCTGCCGCTACCGAGGCCGAAAAAAAATCGTATATCACGGTGCTTTAACCCGCGACCCTGAAATCAAGTCTCTCGCTCCACCGAGCTAGCCGGGCAGATCTTGGGTTCGCAATTCTATTGGGGCATGGATATGATCTTGTTGTCTTGGCATTAACATCAAAATCTAGATAGTGCGATATAATGTTTACCTATAACAGACACTACCATCAACGATGTGTGGCTGGTAGTCAAAGGATTTTAATGCATTGCTCCTTTCAGAAAGTGCCTGTTATAGGATCTCTCACCATGTTTTTATGGCGCAAGACCACGGCATGACGGCGACCGATGAGTGTGACGTGGGGCCGAGGATATAGGAATCTCGTCTCTACTTAAGACGATGGCGGTATGGCTCATGTTGTTTGTCGGCCGATGGCCGGTAAAAGCATCCAGCCCACCCTCTCCCTCTCTCTCTCTCCGACTCCCACCCTCGCCTTCCCTCCTTTCCTGTCTCATGAAATACTAATGACAACGCTTGACCGTTGCCATAGGGACGGCTTGGGTATCGATGCGGTGGAGAGGGGCGGGGAGAGTAGTGAAGTTGGCGCGACTGAAAGAGGGTGAGAGGTGTATGTAGAGGATTGGAACTGTAGGGGAAATGGGAAAGAGTAAGTAAGGGCAGCGGGTGAAAGAGAAGTGTGGAGAGTAAAAGGAGGATTTTAAAAGGTTTTGAGCCTCCTCAACGGGAAGCAGAGGATGACGGGAAAGCGAGGGTGGGAGGGAGGTAGGGAGGAGGGATGGTGAAGGTTCTGAGAGGAGGGGTCGAGAGGAAGCGGAAGGGTTTGATGAAGAGGTAGAGAGAAAGGGCTTGCGGAGTTATTCGGCGAGGATTTGAAATTGGAAAGAGTTCGTGGAGAAAGGAAAAACGGAAGCGGACGAGTAAAGGCGAGGAGGAACAGGCGGGTACATGGCGGGCGGGAAAGCAATTTTGTGTACGCGATGGGATGGGAGAGGGAACGAGAGGGAGAGAGAGAGAGAGAGGGTGAAAGAGGGAAAGATATAGAACGGGAGTAAAAAAAGTGAACGAAATTGAATTAATTACGTTTCTGGTCTGATTGCATCCAGGTCCGCACGCGCTCGCGAGGGAGCCATTAAAATAATGCCAATAATGGCTTAAAAAATTGGATATCGCCCTTAAAAATACCTCCTGGATAGATGCAAAGATATTGGGTAAAAAAAGGGTAATTGAGCTGGTATATCATAAAGTTTCAGGAAACGCTTTAGCCCATTTTTCTTGCCGATTCCGCGTTCCCCTTAGTAAAAGTAATTGGATTACTTGCATCATGAAAGTTGGCTGATGAAGAAAAATTTCAAAGCTACTTTTTTTTTAATGAGGAATAAAAATATTGTGTATCTGTCTAGCTTCTTTGTTATTTGAGAGCCATTTAACCCAGAGTAACTTAAATGCGTTTAATATTTTCACCTCATTTGATTGCGCACTAGAAATAATTACTATCGAAAAACTTTATGATAACTTTCTGTTGTATCTCACTTTACATTACTGGGCAGGTTAATTTTAATACTATTATAGAGCTATTATTTTGAGTGGTTTCATCCTGAATTCCTCTCAAACTCTTTACATTGCTCAATTGCTTTATCAACGCAATTAAAACTTGTATATTGATAGTGCTTGTTAATTTTCAAGTGAAGGGAAAATAGGCTCTAGCTCGTATCTGCTAGGCACCCATATAGTTTTCGCCTCATTCTCGGAATTTGAGATTCTAGCAGTTGAGCTTCAGGCTTTTCTACTAGCAAGGTAATATTACGCTCTCATCATCTAGATCCAGAAGGAACTGAACCTCGAAAACAAGCATGTGTTAATTTAATTAATTTGTTATTTAATTAGTATGTTTACTATCCATTAATTGAAAGCTTAAGTGGAGGAAGGTTCTTAACCTCTTGATGATAATGTGATATGAGATTATTTCATGACAGTGATGTGAAGCTTAAGAGATTATTTTGAGCATTAAATAAACGCCTGCTGGAGTTTCGCCATTCATCTCCGTTGCTGGAGGCGGGGGGCAGATAATTGTGGAGAAAGTCGAAGGTCGACGGATATGTAATTGGTGAATGCGTGGGTAGGTTTATAGGAGGTGAAGGTATGGTGAGGTGAACGAGGGCAAAGGGTCGAGAAAGAGGACGAGAGAGTGAAAGAGAGGTCAGGGGTACACTAGCGACATCGATGTCTGTGGCATCTTAGTCAAGCAAAGGGCCATCATGAACGGTCGTTTAAAACATGAGCCGTTGTGGTGGATGGGGCTCGGATGAGAGCGTGTTGGGAGAAGTTGGTTGTGCGGGGATTGCATGGGATGAAGAGGAAAGCATCGGGTTTTGTGGCGTGTGAAGTTAGTGGCATGGAAGAGGGAGTGAAGGGTGAGGGACAAATATGGGCCAATCTCTTTCTTTGGTGCAAAATGGTTGAGTTAACTTAATGCGCGTAGATTAAATAGGGGCGAAATAATGGGGCCTAAAAGCTGAGCTTAATCTCTTGGTGGATTATCGGATGACTGTGGGCTTATGATCTGGAGGGCTTTTTGGGTGATATAGGTCGTCGATTGCTTTGGAAGGATTTGCCTCCGCGAGGTATTTAGAAATGTCGGATTTATCCGGTTCCCTGAATCCCGAGCTAGAGTATTCTTTCGATTACCAATGCCGTTTGGCACGGTTGGAGAATTTCGTGTAATAAATTATTGACTTTTTTGTGTGGTAGTATCACGCCTTTTACGTGCAACAGGAGGTCTTTCATTTGAGATTTGGGAATGACAGCGATCTGCGTCTGTGAAACGTTACACCCGCCTCTGATGAGGTAGAAATGAAATGGAGCTTCAAGCTTTTATGATGCGAGATCGTGGGTGACTAATGTGGTGTAGACCCATAATAATCTAATGCTTTATCACTTCATGTTTTAGCTGACAGAAAAGACTTTAACCTTTTTTGTTGCGTGGAATCTCACTAAGGAAGCAGTTTTAGATCAATATCCAATTTTTATAATCAGTTAAAAGGTGACCATACGTACCTGTTTGGCCGGGACAGTACCGTTTTTGAGGTGCTAGTCAAAGTATCCCGAAAAACTTAAAAGAATTACTAATTTACTACTAGCCTCTATATTTTCTATTTCTATTGCAAGAAAGCACCCTTTAAAAAGGAAATAAAATATTTTCGTTTGTATTATAATGAAATAATCTAATTACTTATCACTTTATTTAATTTCATTCTCCTATAGACTTATAATGGTTGATGTATGTTACTTCCTAAGTTATATTATCCCAAGCTCTAATAGAAGCTGCTCCGATTAGGGATAAGTTAAAGTGAGTTGTATGGAAATCAAGAATGACAAGTGTTCCAACGCTTCTATTGATGAGCTAAACGCATAAAATGACCTATGCTCCAGGGGAACATATTAGTTTTTCCCGGTTGGGCCCCATTAGACATCAGATCCCTTTTAAATCGGAATCATACTTCATTTTCCTGTCAATTTTGGGAGATCATTTGAGGAACGCCTTTAGTGACAGGGAAAGTAATAGCTGAAGCCATTGTCCGTATCACACGATCAATAGCGTCGTAAGTGGGAGAATCATTTCCGCACCCGAGATTTTCTATTCTCAATCTGATGAATTTTCCCATTATTATGACATTTTTAAACTAAGCAGAATTTTCTTCCAGTGTCATAGAGTATTAAATAGTTCGTATATTATATTAATAACTACCATGGTATTATTAACTAACCGACCGCCATATTCTATGTTATTTTGTTTTGCCCAAGAGGTGTCTCAATTATTTCTTGAATATCTATGCTAACTCATCAATTAAACTGTCAGTGTAGCATAGTGATGGTTCATAAGCGTAGAACAGACTCAGGAAATTCAGGTTGTACTACTGTAAATTGCTGCAAATGTATTCTGTATTTATGTCCAAGCTAAGTTTGTTCGATTATCAAGCATTATTATTACGGCAGCAAATTTTGTCTTGTATGCATTTTGAAATTTAATTTAAGCTTTAGAGAAGGCCTATTGTGATGAACCCAATACTTACCATTGAGTGGGCTAACATCAATTTTGTAAGATCTACGGCATCGGGCTGTTAGTTTCCCGGAGAATGGAAGGGAAAGTGCAGGAAAACTCCGCGTTGACACATACGTTTATTGAACTTACTCCCGGTACATCATGACGCCAACTGCGAAGAGTGCGCGTACACTCGTGACCACGTACCCACAGCCGATTGACTGCGGATACGTGGTCTTGGGTGTCGTGTCGTGGTCGTGAGAACTTGTAGTACATTCGTCATAGTTAAGGGTGCAAAGTGTACTTTACCTTACATGGGCAGGCAGGAGAGCGAGAGGCGGCCAGAAGCGGGTGGAATGTGGGAGAGGAAACTGCAACGCTTTGATAAGGGAGAGAGGAGGCAGGACGTGGGAAAGGGTAACGCTTAACGGTGTCTAACCACTTCTTACAATTTCAAGAACTTATGGTATACTTTTCTATAATGAATATGATCCTGTTATTGGAATGGATTTATAAAATTATTTCATTCCTGTTAGTCGAATATCTGTTCTTCATTCAAAATGTTATTCGGTGATCTTATCCACCAAAGATATAAAGAAGGGTTACGTAAGATATTCCTTTTCACCTTCACATCTTGCGTCGTTGTTCTAGGGTTGTAGGACTTAATGCTCGTCACTTTTCATTTCTTGCTGGCTCTATATCCTTTAAAAATTATGAAAGTGAGGTGCGGATTCATTATTCTGAAAGTGGTCGTATTTTTCCTTTTCTATGAGAACTGTAGTCGCTTCCACTATTCATGAGCATGATTAATGGGGAGGCATTTTATAAACGTTCCGTGGTTCTCTAATGTTTATAATGCTAGTTTGAATGCTGCGAAAAAATCGTTCTTTGCGGCCGTGCAGTGAGTAAGGAGTGGCTAATGACGCTGTCACCTTCGTCTTCTGGGACGGAAAAAAGAACATGTTCCAATGATAGTATAAAGGATAGGGATCCCTATCATTGCCATTATCACGGAAATTGATCGTGTAAATCTTCATTTTTATGCTACCATTTGCACTATAAATACAGCTATTCTTGAAAAGGAAATGAATAATGATAATGTGATCCAGGCTTTAGTTTCGTTGAAACCTAGAAAAATTTGGAAGTTTGGGAAGTCAACATTATTTTTTAAAATATACGGCCAGATGCCTTTAAACAATGGAGGTTTGCTATGGGCATTTTAGATTTTTACGCTGAAATATATTGGGTAGAAATTTATTGATCTTTTAATACCTTTTTGCTGCTTGGCTTTCTTAAGTATTGCTCCTTTTACAGTTAGGATATCTACATCTACATAAAACCCCGCGAGCCGCCGCATGGGCGTGTGGCAAGGGGTGGTAGGTCACCAGGCGTGTAAAGATGTAAAAGTTTTGGAGGTGAAATGGTGACATGTCCTATGAGGGTGTATTTAGAGGAGCTCAGTTTTTATTGTGGTCGCTTATTGTGCGCGGAAAGAATGAGTTTTTGTACCTATCTGTTCAGTAGAGTATCTCTCTTATTTTATCGCATCTGTCAGATCTAGAAATGTAGTGAGGCATCATGATAATATTCTCTGTGTCGCTCTGAAACACACCAGTTCTGAAAATCTCAAGCAGCCTAACCCTAGCGTGCAGCCTCCGAGTCTCTAGGGCCTCCCACCTTAAACCCTCCTACAGTTGTGTAACACTGTATGTTCGTTCGTAGCAGTTTTTAACGAAGCGTGCTGCTTTTCTTTGTATTTTGTTGATTTTTTTGGTTAAATCTTTATGACCAGGGTCCCAAATGCTCGCGGCACATTCGAGGTGCGGCCTAACCAGAGTGAAGTAGCGTGTCTCTTTTACTTTTTTAACCGAGGACCTTCCTATTATACGCTTAAAAAACCTAGTTTCTTTAATGATGTGCCGCATATGTTTTGTATGTGTGTTCCCCACGATATATCTGAAGTTAAGGTAATCCCAAGATATTTTACTATATTTGAAGATTTTGTTTAATCCATCCACGGTGTAGGTATGGCTTTTTTGTGATGACTTTCGCAGGAAGTGAACTGTGGTGCATTTACTAATATTTAGCTCTAAACCACACTCCTGGCACCGCGAATGAACGTTCTTAAGGTCAATTGACAGAACTTGTTGTTAAGGTCAATTGACAGAACTTCAAAGTCCGCGTCTTCGCTTATTTCACGGTAGATTACTGTATCGTCTGCAAATAATCTTAATTCACTGCTAATACGAGAACTTAGGTCATTAATATAAATAATGAATAAAAGAGGGCCAATCAAACTTTCTTGAGGAACACCGGATGTGACTTCAACCATATCAGAGCTAAAACCGTTAATATCTACTTTTTGTTTTCGATCACTGCGAAAGTCCCTTATCAAGTTCACTTTTTTTTATTTACTCCACATGAATGCAATTTATAAATGAGTTTTGTGTGAGGAATCTTGTGGAATGCCTTCTTAAAATCAAGTAATATCGCGTCGATTTGCTTGTTCGATTCACCTGATTTTAGGATATCATGAAGGAAGAGCGCAAGCTGTATTTCGCAAGACCTGCCTTTTCGGAAGCCATGCTGACTGCTGTGTAAGAGGTTACGATTATCCAGAAATGCCATAAAATTACTAACGACAATGAGTTCGAGGTTTCTGCATATCAATGAATGATAGATTTTTTTACTGTAGCTTTGTAAAATTTTTGTTAGTTTTTATTAATTTTTTTTAATTAACAAAATTTTTAAAAACTTTGTTAATTTAAAAATTGTAAAAAAAATGTTGGCGTTCCGTTCACATGTCCTCATTGCAACATTTGTAAAATTAGGAAGACGAATGGTACCATTTACGGATGGTCAGCAAGAAAATAGACTTAAAAAGAAGAGAACTACTGAGAGGAAAAATAATGTGAATGGTGTTTAAAAGTTATGTGCAGGATGTATAGTGAGGAGGAAAGGTATTTACTCTTTTATACGATAAAATACTTACAGTACGTGAATATTGATAACATTTATTGGGATACGATGTATTTTAAACTTTTATTTATGCCAATCGCAATGCGAAAATGAGTAGTAGTCCTATCATGACGGTGAACTACCTGATGGAATGATTAATTACATAGTTTTTCTCAAAAGATTTATTACGTTCTTACGACCCAGGCTTCATCGCTGAACGACATCATCAGGTAGAGACAGTAAAACACATTGCTTAAATAGTAAAAATTGAGAGGGGGAAGGTAGTTTTCAGGAGGCCGGTGGATCGTAAGAACGAAATAAAGATTTCGTAGAAACCTAAGTAATTCATCATTTAATTATGAAGGAATTCTACTTAGTTACTGCCAGTACCATTCATTGGGTGAACTACGTCTTGATTCTGCAGTTTTTTGGTGGAAAAGAATTTAAAACAGCTTTTCCATATTATGTGTATTTCAAGTCTATTATATTTTTACGGATTTTTGAGTCCTAATGAGAGAAATTTGCCTATGGGGTGAGAGCTCAAAATGTTTGCTATAATCTAAATAATTATGCAATTTCACTTTTTATCAGAATTATTTTTCATTTTAATACCTAATTGCAAAATTCGACGAACTTTTTACATAGCTGTGATACGTTTTGCACTCTTAAATGTTTTTCAATGCGGATTCATTATTGCACCCATGCTTTAACCAGTTTATTATTAGATCGGAATTTGGACTTTGCTCACTTCGTATTTGTCTTTCATGTATCATTGGTATTACTGTTTACATTTTTTGGTACTTAGAATGTTAGAATATCAGAACTTGTTTGGATGAAATAGATTATCAAACTTTACCTTTTGGTCCTGACTCCAACCCATTGATGGCTTTATTTTATATTGCATAGAACTTTTGTTACAATAGTACCAACAGTATCCTGATCCAAGACTGGTTAAAAGTTTTTCCAAAGGAAAAATTTCACGTTAGAATTCTGTATCTCAGAAATAACGATCATAAACTGTTAATCTAAGAAGTATTCTATTTCGTACTCACCTTACCATGACAGTAGAATATATTCCTTGTTTCGTTCTTTAATTCTGGAAAAATCGGTTCAGAATGTTGGCGTGAGTATATTTGTGAGTCTAGAGTGAATAAAATATGTACTATGCAAGAATTAATATTCATAATTAAGGTAAAATACCCTGTACTGTTTCACAATTTCTATATTATTTCAATGAATAGTTATTGCCAAAACGTCTACGAAGTGAAGCCAATAACTATCACGTGTTCCTAGAAAAAGTTTGATATATCCGAAGGTTAGGACTCGACTAATATCTTCAATAAAATTATAAAATTTCCTAGACTGTACTCAAATCGCTATCCATTGACGCAAGTGTGGTATTAAAATCAAATTCAATAGTTGTCCACTTTCAGATAGCGGGAGTTGTAATAATAATTCAAAGTTCCCAAGGACGCTCGCTTTAATTGTAAGAGAATTTCCATCGGTGGGGAATAATAGGCTTAGAAAAATAGAGTGAGACTATGGAAAAAGAAGGGGGAGGAACGAAAAAGTTTTGGTAGGGAAGAAGACTTTTCCATGGAGATTGCTCAGAGGTTTTAGTAGACGCAATAAGGAGAGGAAGGAGATTTAAACATGGTTAGGCATGTTTTTGGAGAGTGGGGTCGGAGGGGATAGGAGGGCCCCCTTTCTGGTCGGTCACGGTTCTGCGTGCAGAGGGTGCGTGTGGAGGGATCGGGTTGGCCGAGGGGAGGAGTGGAGGGAGTGTGAGGGGCAAGAACGCGACGGATTTTTAGTTGGGGGCAGTGACGCAGAATCGGAGCCGGCCGCTGAGGTGCGTGAGGGGATTACGAGGGTGAGGGAAAAGGAAGAGAGGGTCCAGAGAGAGAGAGAGAGAGAGGGATTTGGGTTTCATGGAAGCGTGAAGTGGCGTTGGTGGTTTTTAGGCGAGACCGTGTTACAGCCCAGGTGTGCCGACCCTGTGTGTGTGTGTGCCATTTATCACAAGATGGTACGAATTGTAATTTTAGAAAATTGTCATAGTATAAATAATTCCTTCGAGTGTGTATAAAATTGAGGCATTGTTCGCGGTGAAAGTTATTTTCCAGAGCAACCCCCTGGGCTTGTGACGCCAGCCGCTATAAGGCTGTAGATAATAACACCATGGTAGCCCATCTTTAGGAAGCATCTGTATCATTGCTGTAAATTGTTGTCTCTGACGTTATAGAAGGGAATCCAGAAATTTAAATCTATGCGTTGAGAGTATCGGTAAGGTTTACCGTCGGAGGTGCCAATAGTTTTTAATTATGCTTGTTTTTGACAGGAAAGTACTTGGACGCACCTAATAGACAAAGATAAACGTGAGATAATTTTTCCCGGTTAGCAATGTATCAGAAATCTGTAATAATTTGTCCTTTAGTTTTATGAAACAAGATTGGGATGATGATAACGTAAAAAATGCGGTCTCAGGGCCCCAGCGCGTAAACATAATCTGTTACCTCGTCTAATGCCTCATGTACTACCTTCCTCTGGCCCCTCTAACGGTACCAAGAAGAAAACGAAAATTTATCAATTATTCGTGCACAGTGTATTAAAAGAATATCGCGCGCTCCCCCTATTGGTTGCATACTCTAAGAAGAAGGCTTCACACAAATTTCAAACTTCAGAATTCAAAACTAGCCCATCGCTTTTGCGACTGACTGAAGCGATAACATGGAAAGACGCATAGCAATCCGTCAAAGAGTAATATATCGGGCATTTTGCAGTTTTCAGACTAGAACATGCATATAAAGATGTTTTGGCTAGGGCATTCAAAATCATTGACACGACAACACCCTTGGCCATCAGGTATGTCATAATAACTCAGAAGCCAGATACGAGGCAAGGATACGCTTGAATAACGAAGTCTTAAGTTAAAGTTAATTGATTTTAATTATTTTTCCATGATTAAACCTGCGCAAGCCCTTACACAATTGTACAAACATATTGCATAGACTGAGATCTTGACGTAACTCCCTGAATCCGAGGGCAGAAAATAAGTACGTCTAGTGTGCCTGAACGCAGATTGGAACGTGGGTGAATGGCCTCGTGCCGGACTATGGGATAGATGGGGCTCTACATCTACATACTACCCTACTATACTATACTATAGGTTTTAGGAGGTGAAATGGTGGATTGTATTATGGGAGTGTTTAGAGTATAGCTCAGTTTTTACTACGGTCACTTATTATGCGTGGGAAGAAAGAATTTTCGTATCCATCTGTTCGGCAATGTATTTCTCTTATTTTATCACTTCTGTCGGACCTAGAGCTGAAGTGTGGGGTCAAAATTATATTGTGTGTCACTCTGAAACACACCTGTTCCGAATTTCTCAAGCAGTCTCTGGCGGAGGCTACACGTTAGGCTCTCTCTCTCTCTCTCTCTGCAAAAAAGAACTGCTCCTCTAACGGTGAGGATCGAGGGAATTTGAATTTGAATATGTCAAATGATTTCAACTGATTCAGACGAGATACCATGGAAGTTCGTTACATTATAACAGAAACAACTCCTTTTTAACTACCACTTCCCCCTACCATACGTCTGTCCCCCACCCCCTCCTTCAAACATTCTGAATGTGTGAATGTGATGTGTCGTCTGCTTAATGTGTCTTTTACCTGATGATGTCGCTGTGAGCTGAAACCCGTCGTGTTCATAAAAATATCCTGTGGAAAAGCGAAATTGTTGTTTCTGTTATAATATGACTATTTTAAGTTAGTTTAAGTTAGTTCAGTTAACCTGATGAAGCTGGCAGGAGGACCAGCAAAATATTGTTGTTTTCTTAAAACATACATCGCGGAATGAATCCCGAAAAAAGGAACAGTCAACACTGCATCCGCGGAAGCCTACGAGCTGACTATTTCAAGTTTAACGGATAGTGTAAAAGTTTGATGCAGAGAATACGTTTTAAATATTGGAGTTTTCATGTTAATTAGGAGTTTTAAACATTAATGCGATGTTTAAGAGACGTAATTAGCTTTAAAAATGCTCACATAATCGTCTAATCAGTGATAGGTCGTCATTTTAATGATTTAAGGGATAGAGGAAAGGAAAGATGCGTGAGGAAGTAGGGAATCTGGGGGGGAAGAATGCAAGGATTGGGTGCCGTGCGGGCGGACGAGGTGGGATTGGAGGGGGGTAGTGGGGGGGGAGGGAGCCGGGAGGAGAGTTGATGGCGTAGGTGGTGGTAGTGATGTGGTGCGGGAGGGGAGGAGTTGAGTGAGTGATATGGGACGGAGAGGACGCAGGGGCTTTTAGGTGAGCGGTCGGATAAGGTCCGTGTAGAGAATGGGTCGTTGGGTTTTAAGGGATCGTGGTGCAAGGAAGGGGATGGGGATTTGGGGTGGTGGGGGCGAAGGCGCGGTGGCAAAAGAGGTGGAGGAATGAACGTTGTCCGTGTGTGGGTGACGTTGGTTTCATTGTGGCCGCCGTCGTGTGCAGGAGGGAAAACAGGAGTGGCGGCGGTTGGATACCACGCCTGGTCTGTCGTGAATATCCATGGAATACGATAGCTCCCAAAGGGAGAAGAAAAAAAAATGCCAAGGCACACAACGGCATTGAGTGCGACGGTATTTTTTTTCTAGATAAGTGAATAGACGGAGGCAGGAAGCTGTGGGAGGAAGATGGCGAGACTGCTTGTGCAGCAACCGCGGCGTGATCGGGTTGTTTACTTAACGAATGAAATGTGCTAATCCACGTTACCGGCTGAACCTGATCCAAATCTTTTGTTGTGCGTAAGACTATTAGACTTTTCATTCATTAGTCTTTACTGTCACAGTTTTATGTGAGTTGACGTTTCAGGCTTTACTTTGTCGCACTGAATCACACGACATTATTTCTCAACTTGTATGTATATTCCACCTTTTTTATTCTCATATGCGGTGGTTTTGACGTATAGAATGTTATTATAGATATCGAAATACCTTGTCGAAAAACCATGGTCATGGCATTTGCTATCGAAGTCTTAAAAATATGTGGAAGGTTCCAAGTGAGAATTGCTACCTAATTTTTATTTGATTTATATATGGACGGTTGCATGAAAATGTAGTTATGGAATCCATAGCTATGAGATCCATAAAGTTATAGATCTCATAATAATATTAGGGTTGCAGAAACACATCTACTAGTTAAATAACTTACATTATTAATAGTCAATAGCTTCGAACATTCGATCTAATCTTCTACCGCTGGGTAAAATTTATGAAAGTTTAGCCTTTGAATAATTGCTAGTAGACATACTAATTAGTCAGTAAGAGTAAGTTAACTGGTCATTTGTTTCAAAACAACTCTTTTATCTAGTAATTAAGTCTCGGTGCGGTTCATTGCGCACCCATCATTTTAGCTACTTATATAACTCATAACTCCATGACATATGTTATGAAACCAATACATTTATTGACTGTTTGTACAGCACTTATTGAATGGTTGCCGTGGAAAATTGCTCCCATAACTTTATAGAATACATATTTGTCGTTTCTGCAACTGGCCATTATTCATGTATAATTCTTAGCCTTATAGGGGCACCTATAGTACTCGGTATGTAGGCTACGACATTTTAGTTCTGTAAATATAAACTCAACCCTGAAGAGGAGCAATCCTAAAACGGGGCCCCTTAATGTATAATGTATGTAATTATGTTTTATGTTTTGGGAATAAACATTTTACTTACTTACTTAGTTCTACGCTTTTTTCCTAAGGTCTCGCAAATTCATTTAAGCACTGCCCTCTAGAAAACTCGTTTGCTATTTCAGACTCAAGAAAGCTATTTTAAAATAAATATCTATTCGTTTGAAGCTACCCTTGCGAATTATAGCATCTATTCCAATACTCTCCAAGTGAGTTGCATAAGTGATTGAAAAATATATCTTGGTGAAATAAACCCCTACTTCCTATTCATATTGCTACAATTTGTTTTGTGCCGGAAAAATACTCAAAGGACTATTTAAAAAGAGTATCATTGAATAGCTTCATTGCTCTGCTATTTCTAGCTCATAATAGAGATTGATATGGATATTCTTATCTCAGAGTGCAGGAAGTTAACTAGGGACAGACAGTTTACTCGGAACTACTAATCATGCTTAGCGTCTCCAAGAAAGGGCGAATGAAAAAATGAACTCCGGCTTTAGAAACATTCTTGCCATAGTTGTAGGCCGCGCAAGATAACGCCGGAAACGTGTTACTACGGAACGTTGTGCAAATTAGGTCTAATCTTACATTGGCGTCGGGTAGCCGGGACAAGGCGATAAATCAGTTCTCTTCTCTCTTTTATTTTTTTTCGTTCCCTTCTCGCTTCCTTCCCTCCGTGTCCGCGATATCTCTCCTCTATCTGCTAAGAAAAACTCCATTAGAGGAAGATCCTTAATTTGATGGTGGTGTGTGCGAGGGGAGAGAGGCTGGGGAAGGCTTGAGAAGGCCTGATGAATCGCCTTTTTCCTCTCGCAAAAATTTCAGCTGCTGATTGATGCCTTTGCACGAAGACGGGGAAAATTCCGGAAGAGTAGGGCTCGGGAATTGTGAGAGCCGGAGATATAAAAGGCGCGATTCTGTCTTCATATGTAGGGCACTCCGGCAAACCACAAATTGAAAGTGTAAAAAGTTTTCTGTGGGTGCTTGGATGTTGAATTTCCATGATAGAACTTCTTCAGCTTGTAAGTTCATGGCGTGTTTTCACTTGTAGGACTTAAAGTTTTGGGAAGAAATGTGTAATTCGTGGTATACATAAAAGGCATGAAAGTAAATGGCAGATAGGAGTGCAGCATTATAATAAAGAACAAGTGTGTATCTCGAGTGTTCTTGTCCTTCTCCTAATCTTCCAGTAAGTGTTGAGTAATCGGAGACCGAGCCAGAAAATGAATGCATTTGTTTGAATTTACCATAAAACGATAGTAATTGTGGACTTCTTAATGCATGCTTAAAAATATTCAGCAATAACATTCGAAGGCTATTCATTCTGTGTACAATAGGCTATGGCTCTGCAATGTTCAAGATTTTATGCCACAAGAATTGGGCTGAGAATACTTATTGTTGGTTAAATCCTCCTAGTAATACCGAGTAGTTATAATTTCATATTTCACCGAGTGGAAGGATGTATTTGAGAAATAGTATATTTTATCATCGAGTTTTTTCGCATATTTTTACATTGATTCGTGGATTCTTTAGGCGGCTCATTCGTCTTTTGACTGTGAACTCACGACACTATCATCTGAGCGCCATGAATTAAGTTCGGGAATTTAAAAAAAAACTGTTGCTCAGTAGAGTAGCTGCTTAAACATTAATGTTAATGCATCATAGCTTTCTCCTCATACGAATTTTCTTCGAAGAATTTGCACACCACCTTTTTCTTCTAATTTTAATTACTAGAATTATACAAATAATGAAGAGATTTCCTCTATAATTGTGGAATATGCGTCAATAATTGTCTATAAGTTGTTTTCCAGCACTCTCTGTGGACTTAATTTCTGAACGAGGTTTAACTGGAACTAGATATTTGTCACCAGAGAGTGCTGGAAAATTAAATCTTCTATAACAGTACTTGGAATGCTTGTTTTGTGTCTCAAGGCATTCGCACTCCATTATTTTTTTAAACATTTATAGACTCATTTTCCAGAATTATCGAGGAAAGTTCCTTATTATTTGTATGATTCTAGTAGTTTATATTTGATCTAGTGGGTTTTCCTACCTAATTAGACTTGCATCAACAGCAAACCCAACGAGATAAATGGCTTCGCCTCGCGAATTTTGTTTTCTTGTATAAAAACCTTTGCTTGGGTTATAATGATAAAAAATAACTCTTCCTCACTAACACAACCGGGTAGGTAAACTTGTTGTGTTAGCGATACCGTCTGTGTGAAGTTATTTTGCTCTTTTACTTACGAGTGCCAGAGATCCCTTCCATTCACCCTCAAGAATTGAACAATTAATTCCTCCTGGCTCCTTTCTCCGATTTATGGTGTATAAATTTTAATTAATACTCCTATCTTCCTTTTTCCCATTTTTTGACGTTCTGACTCCAATGCCTCCCGCGAAACTCAGCCGCATTTCGTATCTCTTCTTCTTTTTTTTATTTAAGCATCCACTCCTCGCCGTTCTTCTCAAAATGAAGTTTCTCCTCCCTTCCCTGCTGCCACCTCACCTTCTTTCCTCATGTCATTCTCGTGGTTCTTTCAGCTCCCCTTCCTCCCTTTTTTCCACCCTTCGAAGACCGTACGTGTGGGTGGAGAAAGGAGAGCAAAATGGCGAGGCATGAAGGTATGGAGGGAAGGCCCGCATCTGACGCGGCCCGGCGCCATAATCATCCCGCGGCTCACAAGCGCCAACATCATCATCAACGCGTCCGTCAGCGCCGCCCTCTCCTCCCGTCATCCCTCTCTCTTCCTGCCAACCAAAGCTTTCCTTCCGTGCCGCCGAGGATGAGATTGCCCAAGGGGGGTTGAGTTGATTTCCCCGTTTCGCAGTTTCATCGGCAATTGTTTTAATTCATTCAGCTGTAGAAATTCCGACTGGAAAGAGCATCCCATTGAATTGACGGAACGCTCCAGTGTTAATTTTATGCAGGAGTTGCGTGCGGACGATTTGAAAGCTGGCAATATGGGAGATCCGGACTGGGCGGTCGTGGGGGATTGCTTTGTGCGGCACATTAGAAATGAAGATGCAATGCCGCAAAATTTTATCCTCTAGGTCGGTATTATTCCTATGTACCACGTGAAATCACATGGAGCGGCGCTTTGACCCAGTGGGCAGAGCGTTCGGCTGTTGACCATGTGTACGGAGTTTTAGTCCGGGAGAAGTTCTTGGACAATTCCCGCTAAACTCAGGCTGGGTGACATTCTGGGGAACCACTGATGAGACCGTTTAAAAGCCCCAAATAAACAGATTTGTGAATCACACAAACTCTTGAGCTTAGTACTAAGATCGATGAGCTTAACCCTCTCTGGTCAAAATAATCATCAGATGTCAAGCAGAGATGGTTTTTTTTGGGATAACCCGCGTCAATATTTAAAAAAGCCAACGTTTCTTCTCCTTTGCCGGAGACCTCATCAGGGCTGAATGACCTAATTGCCTTTATTTTGCAACAATTTATTTCGTCACGGTGGTGCAAGAGGGGGAGAGGGTGGAAGTAGGTGTTGGCGGAGAGTCTTCTGGACGTCGCTCTCCTTTCTAGAAATTACTGGAAGCCATGATTCTCTTATTTTTTTGTCCCTGGTCTCTATTGAAATGCTTGTTATGATTTTTAATATCCAATGCCTCCTGGAAGATTCTCGTCTTGAAATGTTTTTCTCTGGCGAGAATTTTTGGGTTCGTGACGTCAATGGTGTGCCCTAGGGCGGTATGTTCTGCAACTGCTGATTTATCGGCGTAGCCCAGTCGAATTTCCGCGCTGTGCTCTTTGACTCTTGTCTTTATTGTCCGACCAGTTTAACCGACGTACACTTGGTCACATGTGCTGCAGTTCAATTGGTATACTCCCTCTGTTTCCATTTCATCTTTTTCTTTCACATTTCTGATAATATCCCTTATTTGTGTGCATGGCTTGGAGATGGGCTTATTTGATGCCTTCGTAATATTCTGGATATTTTGTCCGTGACTCCTCTGATTGGTGGTCTGGAGGAGGAAGTCCCGGAACGTATCAAGAGAGTTTAAGATAAGATTGTACAAGACATTAATTCTCCCTGTGGTTCTCTATGGGTACCAAAGCTGGAGCACACGAAAACAAG
Source organism: Ceriagrion tenellum (assembly GCA_963169105.1). Lineage (NCBI taxonomy): Eukaryota > Metazoa > Arthropoda > Insecta > Odonata > Coenagrionidae > Ceriagrion > Ceriagrion tenellum. The sequence goes on from OY720632.1 coordinate 109,352,784, forward strand.
ATCTAAACAAACTCTTAACATTTGAGAGGCGGGTGCTTAGGAAAATATATGGGCCAGTCCAAGACGAATTAACAGGGGAATGGAGAAGACGACATAATCAGGAACTGTATGATCTTTACCGAGACAACACCATAGTAGGACTACTAAGATGCAGGAGATTGGAATGGATAGGACATGTGGAACGGATGAGCGATGAGCGATATCCTGAACTTGCAATTTGCATGAGCCCCGAGGGTAAAAGACCAAGGGGAAGACCAAAGAAAAGATGGATGGATAATATAAGAGAGGATCTACGGCAAATAGAAGCCTGGGAAGATTGGAGGGTAATAGCCAAAAGAAGAGAAGAGTGGAGAGCCTTGGTCCTGACATCGCGCTGTCCACTGGAACTGATCGCGTAAAGTAAAGTAAAGTAAGTGATTGTATAATAACCTAGCTTTATGTCTCTTTACTTTGTGTTACAAAGCCCTGAGGAATTTAGCGAAACGTTGGCTGAGTTAAATACAACAATGACCAAATATTCCAGAATCTTATTATTAGTAATATTTTCATTTCAAGGCGTGGTACGAATTGTGCTGCAGTGAGGAGGTCATGCCAAACTCCGCATGCCTTTTGCATCCATTACCCTGAAATAACACGCAATATTTATATATATAATTCTTCTGTACGTGTGTATGTCACTGAACTCCTTCTAAACGACTGGACCGATTTTGATGAACTTTTTTGTGTGTATTTGAGTGGGTCCCTGGATGGTTTAGATTTAAAAAGGATCCAGTAGGTGGCGCTGCAATTGGGTTATAGGAAATTTTTTTGACGACATTTTTGTGGCGACCGTAAATGGTGCCATCATCTATATTGTTGCTAAGGAGGCCTTGCTGATTTGTTGATGTTTATGTAACTAAGTCAGAGAACTGAGATTGTAGTGGACATTGATAAAGGCTCTAATAAATTGATTTGATAAACGTGGAGATCTCCTCACCCATCTCCACATTGGTGACCCCGACAAGTAGAATAAATAGTCAAAATTTGGTGAAAATGGTTTTGCCGCGCAACGACTAGCTTCAACGCTTACGTAAAGAAAACGCCCAGCTCCATCAGCAACTAAATGATTCTGATTCAAGACGCAGCCACACAGACCCCGAGCGAAACCCGCCTGCGGTTCGTCTCGTCGCCGTGAAACTACCACCATTTTGGCCCGAGAAACCGAGTCTTTGGTTTTCACAGGCGGAATCTCAGCTCGTGCCGTCGGAGATCATAAGCGAGGTAACGAAGTTCCATTACGTTGCCTCAAATTTAGATTCTCGCGGAGCCTGTGAGGTTGAGGACATAATCACGAATCCTCCGTATCAGAATCCTTATTCGACTTTACGATCGAAGCTTATAGAACGTCTGTCAGCCTCTGAGGAGCAGCGCGTTCGCCAGTTACTGTCGGACGAGGACCTCGGCGATCGCAAGCCTTCCCAATTCTTGCGGCATTTTCGCTCCCTCGCCGGAACGACCGCTCTTCCGGATAACCTCTTCCGGCAACTGTGGCTGAGGCGATTGCCCCCGCAGGTCCAAGGAATCTTGACTACCCAGATGTAGTTACCCCTGGACAAGCTGTCGGGGCTCGCTGACAAGATCATCGAGGTGTCAACTCCTCATATGGCCGTCCATGCCGTTTCTCCCAATAGCATATCGACGGATGATAAGCTGTACCTAGCCATCGAGGGTTTGAGACAAGTCGCGGCGCTGTCGGTTTCACAAGGTCATCGTTCCCGGTCGCGCGATCGTCGGTGGTCAAAATCGAGAAGCCCGTCGCCTTCTCGAGGTGGTAGATGGTGTTGGTACCATAACCCAAAAATTTTCCCCCCCAGCCTCTCCCCCAATATTTTTAAAAGGAAAAAAATCACAAGTTATGAATAATTGATCGTTAAAACCTTCTGAGAAGTTCATGAATAATGGACCATCTGAGAATAATTTATAGTTGTTTGTGTACCATAGGTGGCGCTGATGTCGAATTCTGTGTTGTTTGACGTACACATCAATACATGCGTAAGTCGTCGCACTTGCGTCGTAGCTTGGCGTTGTTTTGACGAAATGAAAAGGTTGAAATGTCCAATTCAGCGTCAAATGTCACTTAGTATGTAGTTTATCGAAAGTTCGAATATAAACGTTTGCTGAACCCGCTAATAGCTGGCAAACCAACGTTTGGGCAGGACAACGTCTGTCGGGTCCGCTGGTTATTAATAATTATCGTGTGGTGAAAAAATAAATACCGTAAATAAATTAATCAATATGAAACCTTGGCATTTTATAAATATGGTAATTCAGGTTTATTTATTAAAATATATCACTCGGCTATCTGTTTTAATCAGGCCGTTTATACCAGTGAAATGTAGCTCTTCAAAAACCTTTTCTTCCCAGTCAAAAATGAATGTCCTCATGGCTGTGTCGCCCGGCACTACGCGACCAAAAGAGAGTGAGGATCCTGAACTTTCTCTCAAATAACATGGTGTGTCAGTCCTCACGCCCAGGGGCCTTTTTCGGATGCGGCCGTATTTAATTACTCCTCTTTGTGCCTCCTTCTCCCTCATCTCTCGTCGTGTCACAGCCACATAAGTTTCCATCTACGCGATGAAGGTCGCTCACCCGGGTGCTTTTCCGCTCGTCTCCCTCTGTGAGAAATTGTAAGTTTGCGCTTTGTGACGCCGCCAATCAACGAATTCGGTTCATTTGGGTCGGTGGGAGGGAGGGGGGAAGGGATCGTTGACTGCCTAGGGAGGGCGGGCGGGAGGGTGCAAGCGATCCCGCGGGGTGATGTGGTGGTCGGTCCTAAAGGTGGGTTGGCGAGTTGCGGGTGAGCGTGGCAGGGGATGAGTTCGATATGTTTTTCTGCCGCTGCGAAATTGCGCGAGAGCTTCCTCAGCTCTCAGCGTAATCGAATATCGCAATCAGCTCGCTGGACACACAATCAGGGCTTGCTGCTTGGGATGCGCTGCTGAATTTTGATAATTGTTTCAGTCGACAGATCAGCTTTCGGCGTCATTTGTGTGTGTATGTGTTTGCATGTGCAGAAGGAGCAAATCCTTAAAATTTCCACGCCATGTGCCGCTGTTCCTTTTTTCCCTTATACATGATTGACGCTTCACACAGCCTCTTGTTATTTTATTTGACGTGAGGAATCTCCTTCTGCCAGCATTATTCTCAGAAAACGGGTGGAGAATTAATCACTACTCAGGGCTCCGAACGAACAAAGTTTTGTGAATTTGTTCTCGCATTTCTCCATTTGCTTACCATTTGACGTATATACATTTCTCCGTCTGTCGTGAATTAATGGTAATGCTATTATTATATTCCGATCGTGTTCGGCCTTCTTGCTCTAATGGTCAGTTTCAGGAACGACTCATATGTATTCTATAAAGTCTACATGTTTTCTACTATAATGGGACCCTTAAGACATATAACCATTCAATGAGTGTTGCACAAACATTCGATAAATTTATCGGTATCTTTACCTATGGCATGGAGTTATGAGTTACGTTAGTAGCCAAGATGGTGGGTGACCAATGAACCGCTTGGAGACGTAATTACTTGATGTATGAGTTGTTTTGAGACAAACCTTGATTCCATAACTTACTAATTATTATCTGCATAGGTAATTATTCATATGCTAAACTTTAATGGATTTTATCTGACGGTGGAAGATTGGATCAAATATTCGAAGCTATTTTCTATTGGTAAATAAGTTAAGTAACCAGTAGATGTGTTCCTGCAACCATGATATATTTATGAGATCTATGACTTTATGGAGCTCATAACTGTTGATTCCATAACTTAATGTTCTTGCATCCGGCCATAAGTCATTTAGTTCAACCGCTTGCATCTTAGTTCCGCTGATAATATAATTACTGTGCCAAAATGAGGTTTTGAGTTCAATCATTCAGTTTTTATACAAAATAAGCTGATAATTTTTAACGGCGAATTGTTCAGTGGCCGTTGCTGGAGCAGTTTTTGATCTCCGGTCGGAATAACTGGATCGGGTGGGAAGTATTCCCTTGGTATCTTATACTTATTGCTGCTATGCCTACCCAAAAATTAACCGTGCTTTTACAGCATAATTTCCTTTTAACCTTTCAAGTTTTTTGTGTTGAACGTTAATCGGTTTAATTCTAGCTTGACTTTTTAATTGTCCCATTTGGTCACTGGATCCGATGAAAACTTATCTGCAATTAATTTCTCGTAAATGAATCAAAATTTGGAGTTAGATTAATATTCTTCTAAATACGAATTGTTTTGCCAACTATGAACTTGCAATTGCTTAATTTTTTAAACTCAACGTTCCTTATTACGTTTTTTTTATTTCGCGGCCTAATTTTGAGTGGTAATTAAAATCAAGTAAACAGTCATAGGTAGCTTTAAATCCTATTTTTATCTTTCGGAAGTTTAATCAGATTATCCAAGACTACGAGGTTCATAAATACTAGATATTTTATGAGGTAGTGCAATGGGTGTATATATTTTTCTCGAACATCTTTGTGTAGATATAAAACTATTTTTTGGGGTGTTGATATAATACTATTTTTTGGTAGTCCAACTGTGAGAAGAGATTGGCTCTGGGATCCCTGACATGTTGAATTTTACTCTGCCATTAGTTCCTTCCCAAGTATTGATTTAAAAAAATCTAGCAACTGGAAGCCTGAGAAACATGATCTACCAGTCGCGAAACACGTTTTTCTTGACTTTACAATATTGAAAAAAATGTTGCACATTCAATTCCTTTTCGAAAATACCATTACTCCTAGAATATCGATTTATTTATTTATTGATTCTATTTGTTATGTTAAATATCGAATTATGGGTGGATTTTAGAGGAAGTGTGCCTTAAATTGTTGACATTGTGTAACATTCTATTTTCTCCTCTCTTCACATTGAACAATATACAATCTATTTCTCGCTATTTTGAAGCAACTTGGCATTTATATTAAGTTTTATCTAATCCTTAAAAGACATAATTCACTTCGGATGAAGTAGTAGCATAAATAGAAATGCTCAGCATTGAATGTTAAAGTGGAAAAATTGAAAGAATTCTCGCTTTTTATTTATACCTGAGTAAATTCATTTGCTGATTCTATATGTAGTGCGAGTGAGGTGACCTTGAGTGATATGAGCGCCGTCTGTCACCTAAAATGAGTCGGGTGAACGATGTATGGAAGTTGAATAGACGTGAGGCCAAAAAACTTGGATACGTTTAGTCAACCTTTTGTACAATGCGCATCAAGATGATTAAAAAGCCCAGTCCCTCGCTAAAAATGCGACGAATAAAAAGGACGACGCACGGTTCTGTGCAGCTGTCATGTGTAGTTTTTTACCGGGGATTAATTGAATCGATGATAGACAAGTGTAATCGGTTGAGTTATATTTTTCAAAGGAAATTTTTGTTACTTTCTTTTTGGGTGATTAAAGAACACAGCTCTCTACTTTGATTACATCAGTTGAAACTGTTTCCTGTCGTTGGAAATTACGAAAACATGAATGCTTGAATTCACTGGTGGCCTCTGGTGTTTCCAAACTGGGCTTGAAAAGGTAGGCTAACATCACCCAATAGGCCTTATCTATATCGGAAAATCGGGTTTGTAAAGAAATTGGTGTAGGTATGTGGAATTGGCTCGTCCTGGCTGAGGTTGGGAGATGATAGAGAGATGGCCTCCTCGAACGCGGTCGATTTTGATCTACTCCGATCCTGAGTATTACGGAGTTCGCTGTGCAGGAAAAAAATAAGAGTTATTTTTTAGGGAGATTCGGAATTAGAGGCTCGGTTGGTTTTTTGAGTAGTCGGAAAAATGAGGAAAGAACGCCGAGAGATCAAATATATATATTTAAGATATCTGATAGGAGATAAATAGATGGTCTCGTCTCATATCGCTCGCGTTTACAGGCCGAACATACTTATTTTATTTTTCAAGGATGTTTGTAAGGAAAACAAAATATATATTCTTGTCTTTTTTTTGATCGGAAAATAAAGGGCAGACTTTAGCCTCTAAGAAACCAACCCTAATATTCTATAAAGGTTTTGCGGAGCCTACAGTAGGCTGAAGAAAGGAGTACTTTCACCAAGTTTCGTCATGATGTCATGAAAGTAAAAATAAGGAATGCCAAACTGTTTACTTTCAATATTATTATTTTGGTATCAGCTTAATAGATTTATTTTGGGAATATTTAAGGACCAGCGAAGCCTTAATTTTTACTGAAGATGGATGGAATATTATTGTCGCATGAACTTAGTAGTGATTTATCAATCTCACCGTTATTTAAATTCCTAATTAAGTTCGTGCATGAATAACTAAATCTTGTGGATTGAAAAAATAGTGATCATATCAGATGTTACGTTAGCAAAATAAAAAATGTAACATTGAAATTGATTTCTATCTTCGTGGAAGATTGGACTGCAGTGATGGGTGAGTAACCACTCTTCACTGTAAGAATCGGTCACAAACTTAGTTTTCTCACATTAGTTGAGGTTCTGGAATATATGATATGACTTTCTTTTTAATTAAAAAGAGTATTAGGAATTAGGTAATTTCATTTTATAACAGGCATGTAATGTCTAAAAAGGTTTTTGCTGAAGAATGCCTAAAAATCGACTCTTTTTATTTTAAGTGCATTTTTTAAAGTATCATGTAAATTGAAAAATTGGCAATGGCTCTTTATCCGAAAGCAATGGTGCATTTAGCTACCATTTAACTGTAAGATGAATCTGTAACGCAATGTCGCAGAAGCGTACTTATCCAAGGTGAGCGATGGTTCTCATTGAAATCAAAGTTCATTTTTTCATTACTACATTTATTACTGAAGAGGTAACTTCACGTCCTGGCTCCGAAATAATGTGGTTTCTATGATGGTTTATTGTATGATAAAAATAACTCCATCCTCAGGAGCACTCGGGTTGGTATACCTATAGACGAAATATTTTTCATGGATACTGCTGAATATCACCGGGTAATAATCAAGCATCTATGCTGGAAAGCATTTTTCTTAACATCCGTTGTATATTTATTTATATTGGCCCGCGCTCGCAAACCAAGTGGCGCTATTATTACTGATCTAAAAGTATCAGTAAAACAGTGAGTTTTGCCGTGATTTATTAGGGATTTCAATGTTTAAAAAACTTTTTACTATTCGAACCCTAGCCTCTTTGTTTACCTAAGCCACTGAATATGATGATCTAGATTATATAGTTCTAGGATAGTAAATTTGATTTTATTCCACGAAATTAACACAAGGTACTCCCATGAAATGGTGTTTCGACTTAAATTTAGCATCGCTTATTTTGATGTGCTTTACTAAGGAGGACGTGAAAGGTGGTGTTAAGGAGGTGAAAGCTTACACGAATATGTTCTAGCTTGGTATATGGTAGACAGACCCTTTTGCGTTGACTTAATGCTCTCAAACTCGACGAGAAAAGCGATTTAAGTGATAGAAATACGGGTTACATGTGGGAGTATCGATTTCGAGGTAAGTTTATTGTCCAAAAGGAGAGGCGTAGGGTCTCAGCGTGGCAGTATCCTTTCCATGACCTGCGTTGCTGTTACTTTTTATTAAATTATAAGGCAATGTTGATTTTTCTTTAGAGTGGGTCAATCATTAACTCTTCTGCTGGAACACTCATTTTGCTGTAGAATCATTTAATACTTGGATCAATGAGAGGAACTCTAATAAAGTATTGCCCTGAGAATTCAGTAGCTTGGGCTGCGTAATGGTCAGCGCATATGCCCGGAATGCATAAGTCCCGGTCGAGGTAGAATTTTTACCGAGTAAATTGGTAAGTATTTCTTCGCAGTATGATTAAAGTAAAATCTTGAACTGGGTCATTATAAGTGATTGATTGTGATATAAATTCATAATTTTTCTCCTTGATTTGTAAAGTGCGCCAGTATAAATCTAGCTATCAATACTTGACTTTATGTCGGCTTGATTGTGCAAATGATGTGAACTTGTGCCAAATGTTATATCGATCAAGAATTGGATACTCAAGCGTATTTTCACTCATATAAGACCTTAAACTTACCAATAGAATTTAATGTAGTAAATATCGTTTTGTGGCGAGAAATGTGATTTTTATCAGTTACCCCAGGCTGTAAGTACTCGTAAATGAATAGCGAAACGTAAATTCATCTTAATTCCCCGACGACGTTTTCTTTTTCATCGTCACGTGATTCGTCATTTTTATGCAAATGGCTGTATGCATGAGTTACAAACTTAATAATGAGTATGGGGCGGCGACATGAGTGTGAAATTAAATATTTTTCATACAAAGGTGACGTATTTCTTCGAGGTAATTAACATGCCACGACCAGATCAATGTCGCCAGCGCAATTTCCAGCCCCGAGGGTGTATTCAAACAAAATAAAAGGTAAAGAGCCTCCAAAATCAGGGCACGGTCTAATTATACTAATGTTTCGCTTGCCTGCGTAGGACAAACACAATGGCCCGGAATGTATGGGTGAGGCTCTCACGTCGTTTGCGGCCCTCAGTATTTCCCCAGCTCTGCGTTCGTTGCCTTCGTCACCCGTATGGTTCAGTAATTTATTGCTGTTTATACTTCTCATCGCTGAAAACGTATTATTGGAAAAGTTCCAATTTTCTGGTTCTTCTTCCATGTGGTGCTTAATTACGTCGCATCTAACTTGATGGAGATTGTTGGTTCCATTAGTAATTAACTATCGTGCTGGTTGCTGCTGTTGTATCGTTGCTGGAAGCTGTTGTTGAGACATTTTCAGCATTTTTTATTAAGTTTTTCCTTTAACTGCCGGTAGAGGAAGGAAACTAAGTTTATATTTATTTTAATCTTGGAAAAAATATTCGGTTCTCTATGATAGACATTGATATCAGTAACTGCGTCGTTTTGGGATTGCTTTTGATGCTCGTTCAATGACACTACTCCAGTCATTCGGCATAGCATGTTGATTTTTCTTCGTGATGAAGTTTGTCATTCTCAATTATTTCTTTATAGCATAGTGATATATTTTTCAAACGTTAGATAAATGTATATTATGCCTTCCCATACCTTCAATTTTCTTTGTGGTTTTTGAGCATAGCTTAGAACAAAAAGTGCGATCGTATTTTTTGATAAGTTTTTGCCATATAAGTGGAAGCACTCATTGTTAGCCTATTACTGCGTCACTGATTTTTTGTAATTTTTTTCAACGTCATTGATCATCTACAGTATTATGCTTTGATTGTGCTCAATATTTTTCTTTTTTTAAAATTTCCTTTCATTCTGTCTTTCAGTTGATCGATCTCATTAGCATCTTTTACGCTGATTTTCTTCGTAAAACCTTCCTCTTGGGAACGTTTATATACAACTTAATCGTAAATCGTACAAAATTTACTCTCTATTCATCCTTAAAACCATAGATATCATTGATAGCAATAACGTTACGATGAAATCAGTTCATAATTTATCAATACCTAGTTTTACTATCATAAAATATCAATCACTAACGCTTGCCAGGGGTTTTGGAACTAATGTCATTTATGTTTATTGTCAAGGTAATACGTTATAGCCTTATATGTTGAATTGGATTATACTTCTGACTTTTGCAGCGTTTGAGACAGCTTAAGTGATTAGTTTTTCGGGAAAATGATCGTTAAGTATGCTCGTTCTATTTAAGCTGTGAACTCGAAAAGTAGAGAAAATGAAATGGCGTGAGAGCTTTGAGAATCAAGATGTTGAGCATGCTGGTAAAAAGAGTTCTCAATAGCTGCATGTGATACACGTTAGTGAGACCATGTATTCTTAATGTTCAGTTTTGCGAAGGCTTTAGCGCATTCTCAGAAATTAGTTCATCGCCCTTGAAGATTTTCTTTCAGAATGGAAGATGTCTAGTGCATAAACGTATGATGAGGATTAATCAGGTATTCTCGACAATAAGCCCAACTTTTGATTCAATCTTAATTGCGTCAAAGGGGCTGAGGCAGATTTCTAAGGGCAATAGAGCTCTTGCCAAAGACGAAGCCGTCACTTTTCGTGGAAACATCACAACCAGAAAGTATTTACTTCCATGAAACCAGAAACTAATTAAGTTACGAGTAAGAGAGTGTATGATTATCAGTTTGTTTCGGATTAATTAACTTCTTTGAAATAATAAGGAAAGATTGTTGAGGAATTTGAAGTTTCTCCCGAAAAAGAAATTCATTAAAACTGCAACAAGCTGGTTGTAGTTTGTAAAATTGTGTTGGCCTATTGCGCTTTTGTTTCTAACGTTTAATTATCTATTATGATTATGGAATTGGATGAAATAGTTAATTACATGCACGATGAACTTCCTAAGATTTTGGTATAGAGGTATGATAAGTTAATGGGTTATTTCGTATATTCTTCTCCGCAAAAGAACGAAACTAGCATAATTGCCAGCCAGTCTGCTAGTGATAGAACAGTGAAGTTCCTAATCTCACAATCCTTAAAGATTTCAATGTTTCCGTAGTTTTAGGGTCTCCTCCGACCATCATGTTTAGTTCTTACTTAATGCGGATGTTGCTGGTAATTACTCTGTGGATCAATGGTCGCGCACACATTTCCTCCCCAAGGCCGTGAGTAAACACCACTTAACCCCTCGCGCGCGCGGACTTTAGTGAGATGAGGTAGTGTGCAGGAAGGGGTCGGCGGAGTCTATAATTTAGTCATGAGTGCGCTCTAGGTTTACCTGTTGGTGCCTTAAAACTCTTGCGGGAATCTCGGTTGCGAAGGGTCGAGTGGAACGCGAAATGCTATGAGGCCATATTGCGGAGTGGCTAGGACCTCTTTACTCAGGGGGGTTGAAATGAGAGATGCGGATGGGAAAACACATTAGGGAGGTTTCTAGACGTAACGCACTCGTACGAGCGAGATTTGTGGATCTGGAGGGAAAAGAAAAAGAAAATTGAAGAAATGTGAAAACGTGTGGAGCGTAGCGCTCTATGGATCAGAAACATGGACCATTGGAAAAGCTGACCAGAACAGACTAGAAGCCTTCGGAACCTGGTGCTGGAGAAGGATAATGAAGATACAATGGACGGGCAAGATAAGAAATGATGAAGTGCACGGAAGAGTAGAATACCATAGGTAACACCATAGAAAAAAGAAGAACCAGATAGATTGGACACACCCTGAGACACAATGAGTTTGTGAAGAACATAATTGAAGGCCAAATAGAGGGAGAAGTCCCCAGAGGAAGACCCAGGAATAAGCTCATGGACCAAATAAAGAGAAAAGTACATAGGAAGATATACCAGGAGGTAAGCAAACTAGCATTAGATAGGGAAGGGTGGAGAGCTGCTGCTAACCAATCTTAAGATTGAACGACCAATGATGATGGTTCCCATTGCGTGTTGCCATAGCCTATAATTTATCCCTTAACTGTTGGATCCAGGATAATGCACACGCCTTTTTTTACGATGCAGTTGTTTTTGACGGGAGATTCACCAGGTAGATTTCACCTTTCCCTCCTCTCCCCCGCGAGTTCCGCCCCGAACCTGTGCGACCCTCGTTCCAGCTCTTTTCCCGGAAGAGAGAGAGAGGAGGTTGACCGCTGCAAAGGGAGAAGTTCTGGGACGTTGCCGAGGATTTGATGATGGCCAGGGAGTTTGAAGAAGGGAACGTGCGAAGCAGGTTGGGGAAGCTCAGGGTGTGGGGAAGATTACGAGTTTGGGGATGGGAGAGGTCGGAGGGATTTACCGGACGGAGGGAGGAGGGAGAAGGTGAGATGGGAAGAGATTAGATTGCGGGTGGGGTGCAGGGGACGGGAGGAGGAGAAACGCGCACAAGTGGGCATCAACTAGATAGATGGCGCAATGAAGAGGTCGGATCGCGCGCGGGGAGGGAGACTCCTCGGTCGGGGACGCATAAGCGAGTTAGTGAAGTGAAGAGGAGGTAGGGAAGAAGTTTGGGAAGAGGATAAGAGTGGGCACGGAAGAAAGAGAAAGGAATTTAAGGGACTGAGGTGAGGGTGGACGGGAGAGGGTAACAAAAGATGGATCAGGAAGCGCTAGGATGAGAAGAAGCAAACTTGAGGGGATGTGGCCGAGAGGGCTTTCGTTAATGTCAAATCCACTTGCGAAATTTCTGATCCCTATTATTTTATGGTTGCAAAAGTGATAAAAAATTCCATCGCTGAGTAAGCTTAGAGGCACAGACAATATTTTACGTGTCGTTGTAGCTATTTCTCAGTCAAGGTACTCCATTTGTTGAAAAATTTTAACGCTTAAGGTGGATTGGTGGCTTGGTGAGTAATTCTTGACAGAAAATGATTGCCTAGCGACAGAAAAATCTCAGGATTTAGTTCCTCTTTTTGGTTTTTGACTTAGAGTTGGGTGAATTCGGATATATCTGGGCTAAAATTTACGTGTAGGTTATTTCAAGTTCAACTAGCATTTTAAAATATAAAATATTGCTGGAAAGAAAGGAGAACTTTTTTCGAAAATTGATGTATTCCCTTGAGTTGAATTGTTAATGAATAAAGAAGATCTAATGCTTTAGGATGATACCAGATAATTCTGTTCGAGTGAGAAAGATTAAGAAAAAGAATGTTAAATAAATATGCTCTTGTGTCCACTAGGATACCGGTTTATTATTTTTTGAAAATGACAGCCATCTAATGTGTTTGATACTATTTCAAATGTTATGACAAAAAACAAAAATAGTATCCTGAAGGTGAGAGTTAATGTCTAATCCTTTGCGAAATTTCCGATCCCTAGTATTTTATGGTTTAAAACATGCTCATTAATGCAAGTGAAATACAATACAAAATGAAAATGTCTGGTCTGAGAATGTGATTGCAGATCATTTCTTAGAGTTGCACCAACGATGGTCTTTTACTATTACGTGCAATTTAATTCCTTGTACATACTTTTCTTTCTACGTTTGTGAGTTATTTATGAAGTAATGTGTTATATGATGTTATAGTTTTCCTCGGCGGAGTTGACTTTTGGATTTGTGTTCATTTAACTTGCCTTTTAGTCTCTCTGTGTTCTACACTGGAAAAATCGAAATACGTTTTTAGGCAATATTAAGGTTGCTCCAAAGGCACCGCACATTTCGCCGACAAACACAGCAAAGCAAAACTATCGAGAAAGAAAGAATATCTCCCTTTTGCCTCCTCTTGACTCTAGCGTGCGAGTAGTTGCGGGCGAAAATTAATCAGGTTTCAGCTCTAAGGTGATCGCGGATCCACGTCAGGAAATAATTGAGGTGGCGGAAACGGAGAATGAGAGGCCAGAGTGCTTTAGCTTGCGGCGGAAAGTGGAAGGGGCGTAAGGGAGAGAGGGAGATGAAGGGAAGTGGTTTGAGGGTGGAGGATTTTTGGTGGGAGGTGAGTCGTGGGGAGGGGAGAGCAGAGCTCCGTGGAGTAGGAAGCCCTCTCACACTTGTGAGGAGGAAGGCTGGGAGGATCCAAGGAACCAAGGGGATGAGGGGAGGAGAGAGGGACGGTGGAAGGAGTTCTGCAGATGCTGGGAGATGGGAGACGGGGGGTGGGAGTGAGTGGGTCAGGTGGAGGGAGGAGGAATTGGCTGGTCGAGTGCGTGTTTATACACCCGGGAGGAGCAAGAGTGCTAGCGGCCGCGGAAAGTGAGTTGGGTTTGGGGATTAACGCCAGAGATGCGTAAGGGGAAGAGATGTAGAAAGGATGCCGAGGCCAAAGGCAGAGATAGTTGTGCGGGGGGAAACGGGGGGAAATGAGAGTAGATTCGGTGAGCGGCTCGGTTGGCTATTCCCGGTGAGTGGTTTGATGAATGGAATTCTGAAGGGTGGATATGTTAAGGACGGCGTGGTTTTGGCGGTGGGTGTGGACGCAGGAGAAAGGAATATCAGAATAGATTAACTCTCCCGGGATATCCTCAGCTTTCCCTTGACCCCCGAGAGCTCTTTTCTTTTCTCTCATGGCTCATGCAGGATAGTGCTATCCCCGTATGAAATCAATAATGTTTGTTTAACATTTTCTAGCATGTGTGATTACTTAAGGGTAAGCAATACTCAGTAAATGGTGACAATAATGCATTGTAATGAGTTGCAGTAATAAAGGTATTGCGGAAATAATTTTGGGTAAAATGTTTGATCATTGCCCCTCTATGAATGCAAAGGTAAATTTCCAAACCTACAATTACTCTAATTTGGCCGAAATCATTTGCTAAAGAGGCCGAAATTCAAGTAAAAATTTAAGAATGGAATTGTTTTAAATCACTTCTTCCAAACAACAATAATTACCTACACGCTCCATAGTTTTGGCGGCGGACTTTTACCCTAAGAATGGTGTTATTTACTTTGAAAACAGCTCTCCACCCGACTACTGGATGGAATATCTATCAAACTGTGTATATTTAGTCATAATGTATGGAGAAAGGTTTGCATGAGCTACAAACAACAGATATTGACAATGCAATATAATGAGAATTTTATCATTTTCTCAGCTGCATGTGTCCTTTGTTATCTAGTATCAGATTTTGGGAAAAACACGTGGTTCATTATTTACATCAAATTTTCAGTGGTAACTATTATACAGCATCATATTTACAATTTAAAAGTTGAAAAAAGGCAAATGCACATTCGAACATTTTTTGTACTATTGCGTCGCGTTTTTCATATGCTACGACTTTCCAATATATGCTGCTAACATGGATTGTGTTACTTTTATTACGTTTCAGGGCAGAAAAAGGCCCAAAGAACGAACATGTGTTCCTTTAAAATGATCCTCGGGCGAAACAGCGTCGAGATATTAGCGTGGATTATGTCTTCTATCGGTGAAAAGGAAATGCTTAGAATGGTGAACGAATTGCGTGCTTGGTGATGCTGGAGGATTACCGTGGCAAAGGTAGGGTTCGTCCCAATTGTGATAAGGTAATGACTGCTTTGAGATTAACCGTGAAATTCAATTGTTATCATTTCTTAAACATGTTTGCAAATAACCAATGCAGCATTAGCGGTATAGTGATAAATGAGCAAAAAGTGTCAAAGCTTCAAAATCATTAGTGTTTAATCCACGGGTGATAATTTTAGTAAGCCATTAGTTGCCATTTTTTATGAATAGTATCGCCGGAAACCTCCAACTGCATTAGTTGTTGCAAAATAAATATCAATCTCTAAAAGTTTTTAATTTTTGTTAAAACTAAGTTTGTTTAGCTAAAGATATTTTACTAGATGTAAACAGTTTATCCGATTTAATTTGAACTCTAATGATTTACATCCTCAATTTGAGATTTGAGAATTTTGTGGGTTGGTATACTGTTGGATTCACCCTCTCCCAGTGCTTTCGTTTCCAGCATTTCCGACCTTGTTCTTCTTAGGAGCGCGCAGCTAATTTTTTAAAAATAAGTAGGACGATATAAGACTCCAATAAATGCCTGCCCCATTTTTATGCATGGTTCATATGCCATTTTATTATACCACTGACCGTTTAAGAGAATAAGATTATAAACAAAATTATTCTATTTTTTCCGGATATAGTGCCAGTGGCTGTTTATCCCGCTTCTTGTGGGGGTACGCACGTACTATACGTGAGTCATTTTAGGAGGTAGAAAGCGAAAAAAGAAAAGTGAATGACATGATAACGGCGAACATTTCATAAATCGAGCTAAAATACCTCGGGTAAAAAGGCCTTTCACAATGCTAGTAATTGTAAAATTTTGATTTAACTTTCTTCGACAGGTAAGGTCAATTTGAAACGGAAATAAAATTAAACCATTTTACGAATATATATTTATGCTAATATGCAATATATGATTTAAACCAATAAGCTCTACCTTTCCAGTTTTCATCTTTCATCTGGAGACCACGTAAGACAATTATGCGTGTTTTGGATATTTTAAGTAGTTTTTGGGTTCTTCATCCAAAAGATCACTAGAAAAATAACTTATACGAATCACGACGCTGCAAGCTCATTGCAGTCCACCTCAAGGTCTTCTGTACTGGATTTCAAGGAATTCGATGGCGAAATTTGAGAAAGTGGGTGTGTAATTTCTGAAAATAACGGGAACCTGTATTTTTCTATTTTTTTAATTTTTACTATTCCATTTCTGATTTTACTCATTATAGTGTCATATAGTGTCACCTGTTTATGACCATTTCATTTTATACTAATTTTGTAAACTTCTTTTTTTCCAAGATTTGATGCTAACATTTTATGCCTTTTTCCCTGGGAAAACTAATGCTTTATTGCAGTGCTTCCAACTTTAGTTCTCAATTGTGAGTATTGTGCATTACGCTTTGGACCAGTTGGCTGATATTGGAAGGCCACATTGATATCATTATTATTTAGAATTGACTGTGGAATTAAAATTTAAGCGTGATTTTTGGACCAAGCGAAATGCTCAAAATTGTGTAGAAGAGAAATATATCGTTGGTTACTGCAATTTTGTAATTTTAATTTCAAGTTCTATCAAAGGCATCCAAAAAGTAAAAAGTACGTTCCTCATTAATTGAGACGGATTAGAGGTGAACCAAGCAGTTATAATAGTGCAGCGATACCTAAGTCTAGCACTGACAAAAGTTCGCTGGTGAAAGTAGATGCATATAAAAAATAATAATTCTAACTATTTACAATGAATACTAACGGTAGAGAAACTAAATAGAGGCTACTAAATGGCCTCTACAGCTACAGGCCATTCTCTTTAAGCATCCTGGCTTTGGCTTTTTACGTTTCCTACGGAATGGCTTCTCAGCAGTATTAATACAGCAGCTTACCCCCTGGCATGTCCTACCGGAGATTTACATTGGTAATGCGGAAGGCCTTGCTGTTAAAGCACCTGCTTACGCAATTTTGCTGGAGACTGCTAATTTCGGTGATCGTTCTCAGTTGTTTTGTGATGCATAATGACAGCTGAAAAATACTCGGTCGAAGTGTAGCAACCCATCCCTAGGCATTAACGTTGACGCAATCGAATCACAAATGTAACCGATTTTGAAACGTGCCCTGAATGAGTATCTCGCATTTATCTCTTCTGCTGCTGCTCATGAAATACGCATGTCTATTTGGTGTCCATGATGTTCGTTGGCTCACCCATTTTGCAATTCACTCCGTATGAGGGTGTGGTGTCGTATTGTATATTTTGTTTGATAATCGCTGACGAAAGCGAGTCTCCTTTAAATTCACGCTGAATATCAGCAGAGAAATTCACGACTGCCATGCGATCCACCAACTTTAAAAAGATATCTCCTATTCGGAAGGTAACTCAAGTCATCCTCTCACAAATGGGAATAAAATATCTTGCTTTCGCTGCTCGATTTAGCTGCGGGAAAATTCGTCGTCGAACTATGTGACAGATTGATTTTTAGAGGGCAGTCGTCATTACATCAACGGTTCAATTTTTCGTGCCGCTCGAGATAGGCATTTATTCTCCTTCGCGAGTAATATGATAATTCTTACATATCGTTGCGGAAGGAATGAATGGGCTAGGCTATGGTTTTTCCAACTTTTTCTCTGATGGAGCAGTGTGAGGGTCTTTGAATTTTAAAGGAGAACCCTGTGTAATTTGAAGAGTAGGTAATGGCACCTAATCAATAAATCCTAGAGAAATAAAAAACCTTCGTGGAGCACCTGCCACATTCTCGCGGAGGACAGTTTGGGAAATCCTGGGCAAAACGAACAGCAAATTCGTTTGCGTGAAAAAACTTTGTTCGCTTCAGAAGCGCACATAGATTGTTTTATTAAGTTTAATAAGTATGAGACTCCTATTTTATAAGGCGCGTTTTTGTGGTATTTAATGCAATGAAAATATCTTTATTTACATACTTTTGAGAATCAGCTGATTTCCTTTTCTGATCAATTAAATAGGCTACAAAATTATTCATACAGACGTGGGTAGAAATTTATTTTAAGTAATCCGATTAACGATTACACTTTACTTGCTTTTACGTGTAATACTTACTGTTTCAAATTATAATTTTACTTGCAATATACTCCAAATTAATTGTTGCACTGTTACTATCACGGTGGTTTAAAATTGGTTAGTGATAATGCCGATGACTCCAGTTTTTGACTGCCAAAGCGACAATTTACAATCTTTTATTTTGACTCTGTTTTGACCTTCCGCTTCAGCGTATTTTCAAGCCGGATCTCCACCAAAAACATTTTTAACGCAGCATGTTTCACCATTTTCAATAGCTCTATACACGTACTCGAAATATTCCGTTGCGTGCTAAAAAATATATGGGATATTGTGTATGCATTTGGATGGAGTTATTCGGCACATTTCCGCGCAGCATCCTCACTTTTGGTCGCAGACCGTGAGTTGATCCGGGGGGTTATTTTGTAATACCAATGAAGTGAGAAGGGCGTCATAAAAGTGAAAAAAGTGAGTTCATAGTTCAACTACACCATCCAGGACGGCGTGGCCTTCTTCGGATCTCCCTTCTATAATCCTACGGAACCTTTCCAAGAGTCAACGGCTCTTTATCTTGACTCACCACCAGTATTAGCATAGATAAATATCCGCATAAAGTACGCGTTATTTTCGTGAGTAAAATGTCTCGTCACCGAGGCTGCTGTACTTGACCTTACTGTCCAGTTTATATTGAATGTCAGCTGTTCGTTTCTATTCGTTCTCATTGCCTTAATCCATTCGAAGGCTGTTGTACCTAATTGATATGTACTATAAATGGAGTCGAGCCATGTGAAATCCATTTGCTAGGAATATTTGATTTTTCTGATAATTTGCTATTAAGCTTGACAATATTATTCTAAGTGAAGTTTGAATTCATTGTCTAATCCTTAGATTTTATTGGCGAGCCTTTTTTACTATGCTGCATGATCGTTTTTACACCGAGATAACTTTTTAGGGAAAATTTTATATTTTTTTAATTCACGAAGATAACAAATTAATTTAAAAATTCATTTTTTTTACTAAAAGTGATCTATACGTTTTGTAATTTCTATGATTCAGCCAAAGATTGGATAAAATGATAAAAATAAATTGCCTAAGACTTATTCAATTCATTAGAAACTATATTTCAACAGAAAAATTGCTATGGAAGGAAAATGATGATTAAAGAAATGAACCATCGGTGAAGCAGTATCCCTATAGTTTATATTTTTATTACCATTGCTCTTCACATTAATGAGTGCCTCTAAAACTTTCCATTTGACTGACTGCAGCTTCAGCCTTTTAGCGAGCTCTCTTATTCAAAATGTAATTATTATGTTCTTCAGCGTGTTAAGTAACACAGTCGTTCCTCACACTCGCTCTTTTATTTAAGTCTTCATCACAGAATTGGAGGTTGAACGGAGAAAAACTCTGACAAACACTTCAAATCCTTTAAACTGTGGCTACATTCCGCTTCACACTATTCTAGACGTCTTGAACAATGGGCATTGACCAACACGTTTTGAGCGCATCGGACGAAAGTTTATTCAAGACAATTCGAAACGGCGTTTCAAAGATGATTTTTCAAGAATACTTGACAGAACATGAACGGTCTTCCACACTCATATTAAACTGGAATGACGTCTATTGCGATTACAAGGAAATAAAAGGCTAGCGGAAAGTACTTCGAAACTCAGAGTCGCACAGATACGCGAGATTTTATCGATTAAATATCAATTTGCTTCAATCCACAATGAGATGCTACCACAGGTTTTGTTTTGAGAAATGACTATTCAGTTCTTTTGCGAAGCGGTCGTCAACATTCAGTTTTTGAGACGGAAAACACATTGAAGAAGTGAATTTTGTCTAAGTTGCATTTTCATTGATATGTTGCTGTTCATAGCTACCACAATAAATCGTCACAGGAATAAGAACAGAGAATAGCGATGACAAAGGATTGCATCAGGTAAATTAATTTCGGTGATATCGCGACCTACAGACGACGGATCCCAAATCCTTCTCTCAAAGTCACCGAGACAAGGTTACCCTACATGAATGCCCGAAACCAGATGCCTGTGTAAATGTATTTTTTTTGTTTCACTCGCCGGCACTAAAAATAAAAATTATTTTACATCAAGAGATGGAGAAATAATTTAAACAAATAAGCAAAAAATATGCCTATGAATTCGAAGACATTAAAGCCAAAGGTGTGTCATTTGCAGCCACTAGGCTGCAAAAGCCTAGCGGAAAATTGAGAAGAAAATTTTACGTTGCGTCCGCTGGCTTTCTTGTTTGTCACCGGCTCCAAAAATTCTAAAAAAAATTCTTATTGCATCTTATGAGGGTAATATCGATACACTAACACAATTATAATTGACATATGTCCTGTCAGGCCTCATATTTAGGTAGGAAACTCGCTAAGAAATCATAAATTTTCATAATTACTGGAAAGTTTTCCCTTTCTTGCCTGGGAAGTCTGCGAGCGACGTTTGTCCATTGAGTAATCATTGTGCCAATGATAGACGCTTTATTAATGTTAAGCACGGTAGCAAACATTTATACCAATGCGGATATCATTATTGTGCTCTACACTAATGAAGGTTATCTTTAAGAAGGTTCATGGAGGTGAAAGTTTATCATTGTGTTCCTTTCATGACTAGAAATGTTTATTTTTAATGTATATTGTATTACACCTAGTAGTAGTGCTTACATACTTTTGATAATATAGTGTACAACGCCACTTGGATGTTTAAAGGTGTATATGTTACACTAAACTGTTTCTTTATTATTAAATTATAATATAAATGACGAGTTGTTCAGGTATACGATGTGGTGGAATGATTCACGTTTATGTAGTGAGCGAAACGGATCTCCCGCCTTTCGCAAAGAGTCACTGAAGCGATGGAATAACAAAATAATCCCCTCCGGTTTACAATCATCCGAAACAAATTTATTTTAAGTAGGCTGGATTGGGGCAACTATCAAAGTAACGATCTCGTTCCGGAGGATCCAGTTCGAATTTATGACATTCTAGTATAATTTTGCGCCATCCAAGGTTGAGAAAATAAAAACTATCCTTTTAAATATGCCTTCGCTATAAATCTGTGTTACATGCCTTAGAATCACATTGGTACAGACTGAATGCGCGAGGTTTGGACTGTTTGACTTGTGTAAGACGCAATTATGTCGACAAGAAACTCGACGCGAGCCTTCATTGTCTGTGAATTGATTAAAAAGTAATTCATTGCATTCTAGGAGGAAAGTTATAAACTAACAGCTAAGAGAGGGATTCGAAGGAAGAAAAAGAAGAGCTAGCTGTATTCTGAGCTGATGATTATGACATGACTTGCATCAGAGTTGGATAAAGGGTGACATAACATATCACTCACTCCGCTCCGTGAAATCAATCTGGTTCTTTTACTGTCTTTCTTTGTGGGTATGATGCAACATTGACATCGATCGATCTATTGGAATCATCGATATTTTTGCCACTACAAGGGAAGCATCTAGTGCTGGAAAATAAATGTTACTGTTCGCCTCGATGTTTTTAAATCCCTCGATAGCGGCCCATTATGTATTTTTGGCAAAACTATTGTGTCTTTGTAAATTTTTCTGGAGGAAATTCTCAGAATGAATTCTATTGCACGTGATGAATTCATCTCAATTCTTTTCTTCTTTCGTGTTTGTTACGCTATATGGTAGAAGAGGGACTCGAAAATTTTTAGGAATTACAAAATATTACATATTGTGGGATAGATGTTTTTACAATTTTAATAGTTTATTGGGTAGTATATTTTTTGAGAGGAGTTGTTTGTAGAGTGGGATTCCTATTTCAAGAGACAATTTTTGAATAGGCTTATTGTTCCGGCATGGTAAATACCCGTAGTTTGATTCTCGGTATGGTAGGCTATAGTCATAAGGAAGTTTTAAACGCGCCTAATCGCTGATTATATTGGCTGCAAAAATACAGCGCATGGTGAATATGGTCTACTCTCATTGTTGCATGGTAAAGAATTAATACGTGAGGAAATTAATTTAAGTAAACTGAATTTACGTATGCGAAGACTTATCGGCTAAATTTTTTTTGTGAGTTAGGTTGCAAGTTTTGTAAAATTTGAATTCTTTAAAGTCGTACTATTTTTGTGGTGATATTCATCATTGTGTTTCCAACTCTTCTTTGAATTTTAACTACGAAATTTATAAATTATGGATATAACATGAATTCTCAAAAACGTTCAAGGAAGTGCTCAAGGAAACAGACACATCACTAGCCATCGGGGGGGCATGATCACAGGCAAAAGCATTCTGCCACGGTCAAAAACAGGGCACCTATATCATCCAAAACCATTCTATTAAATTTGAAATGTGTTTGCAAGTAAGGGATGCGTCGAACGATTTTGTTTCTCGAATACAGTGCATCGGACACATTTCTCGACGCTTCGTGTAACTGTGCTGCGCAACAATATTTCGCTTTAAACAAAAAATTTTCCTGGTGGAGAGGCGGCCAACGATTTTGTCTTGTATACATTGTATCGGACACATAAACGAGCGCTCACTTCAAATAGGACTGAATTTTAAAGGGTCGTTTAAAGATATATATTCAGCTGTCATCACCATTGATAGGGGCCTGAGAGCTGAATCCATTTTTAATTTACCAATTGCAACTCAATATGGCATCGCCTCGATTCAGTTTTCAACCTAATTATTGGTTAATGTATTATGTATTATTATACATTAATTTAATATTATAAGTGTGAAATCAAAACTATGTTGAAATAATTAGGCGATTTATTGGGGAAAATGAATAAGGATACTCTTGATTTATGCCCATATTCATCACGACTATTCTTTTGCTAGAGGACTAGCAAAATTGTGAATAGATTTTCAAAGAGGTGTAACTCCTATAATTGACCATTTGGGTTATCGATCGCATGTAAAGTAATCGTAGTATACTTGTAATTGGAATCGATTACTTTTTGAAAGTAATTTTTACGTGTAATTGATTTTATAATTAATTTTAATCTCTCCCAATAACATTTTCTTGGTAATTTGCCCAGCCCTGAATTTAGAGATTTTGAGATGCTACTAAGGTAGCCTTTTTAATTGACCGCCACTTTTTCCGTTCTCGGTTCATAAACGTGGTAGATGATGAGTGCATTTCCTTGGAAAAGTTGCTTCAATAACTTGACTTAAACGTTCTAAAACGTTTTCCATTGAATGCAGCATCTTATAAGTATCACTATACAGAGGATTTTTATTTATAACGGATCCCAACCGGAAGAAGACGAAATATTCCGTGGAAAATAATATCCTCTTTAGTTTCAAGTAGGGCAATAGAAACAAGTCGAAGCTACGCAATTAGTTGGAATTTGATATCACTCTGATATGGCATTAAATCTTATTTGCACTAGTTTTGTTTATTCCTCATATGGGAATCGTGCTCAAGAATTTGTTTAAAAATACGTTGTTTAATAGGTTTTGATTAATATTTAATACACTCTAGGCTCCGTAGAAATCCCCACATCAGGCATCTTAGGAAACTGATAGTATTTTCTTCTTTCTACATGATTTACCTATCATCATCGTACAATTCTGCGAATCATGACTGCGTGCGATTGGCAGTAAAGGCTCTTAAAAGTTTATTTTCAAACGCCTTTCCGTTGCCGCTACCCGTGGAGGATGCTCCTGCTTATGTACTTGATGCATTTAATTCATAACTTGTTAATATGATACTGGAGGTTAATGCAGCTGAATTAAGATGAAGGTTGGCTTGTATTGCTCATATTTTGTTATTTTTAAGTTAGCTATACAGAGAGCGGAAAACATTAATAGAGGCATAACTCTTAAGATAATATTTTTCCGTTATTTGACTGTTAATGGTCTATTAATGAAATTCGTACTAATGAGCATAATACGCAAAATATGAGCAGGGGCATGAGGTATTATCATTTACGCTCTACTGATGATATTTCTTTATAGAAACCTCAATTCTAGATAGGACGTTACGTTTATTTGCATAACCCATCCTTTAGTAAGTCAGAAAGCGACTTTCTCCGTGGAATGCGCAATTTTGTTAGAATTTGCTATTTGTGTTGATGCTGAAGAGGGAAACCGCACAGGAAGCACTTCGGGAAATTTTTTATGCAAATAAGCGAGAAACTCTTTCCCCTGCCACGATTTTTAATCTTTCAAAAATCCATATTCCTGAGGGTACCTATAGAGTGAGATTTATCATTCCTGAAAAAGGCCAGTGCGTTTACAAATGATTTTATTTTGACTTTTCTAATACTCTAATAGATGCGTAATTTTTTAAAGTTCTCCTCCTTATAGCTGAGTGATTTCTCCAACTGAAGGCATATGGATAATTTTATATTCATGAAAAGGCATTTATTGAAAGCACATCGGCTTGAGGTAATTTGGAAAAAAGGCTGTTCTGCGATCGGTCGGTGTAGCTTAAGCGAACAGTTACTTATCTGTATCTTTGATCCGAAATTTAAACTATAAGGTGTAGGGTTTTTTCCTGCAGTTATTTATGGATATAAGGTATCTTGTGGTTACCTTTTGCGTCGCCGGTATGAAATATTTACGTGTTTTTTCCAGTCGATAAATTTTATGTACCACAACGTTATGGCGTATTTTTTCTTATAATTTTGTTCAGGTAGCTAAAGAGTTTTAAGGATTTTGATTGAACATTATACAAAAATATTAGCAGATGTTCGGTAATTTCTTTGGAAAATTCTTAGAAATGAGAAAACAAGTTATGAGAAAAAATTTAGCAAATTTGAACGAACTGGAGGCTGTGTAAAAGTATCCTTGTGTGGTTATTTGAATAAAATTATCATCCATTTGTGAACATTGCCATTTACTTTAAATTCAAATATCCATAACCAGTTGGAGAATTACATTTAAGCTCATAGCGCATGCGCATAAGAGAAAGTTGTGTGAAATAATCTGGTCATCTGACAGGCCTAAAACGTTTGATGGTCTGATAATACGTTTGATGATCTGTGGAAAAGAGTGAACTCGATTACTTATCATGAGTAATTCAAAGAAAAGACGAATAATGCTCAACCCTGAATGCATAATTACAAGTTTTGAAAAATACCAGCATGAATACATTATGCTAATTTATATCTGCACCGTGATTTGACACTTATTATGTTTCAACTAGACAAGGCGTGCTAGAGGCGCTGGTTAGCTTATCTATTTAACTTGAAAATGTTTTTAGCTTGAATATCGATTAAATAAACTGCCTATCCAACAACGTTGATTTGTCGTTCCAGGAAACCTATTCGCAAAAAAATGGTATATTTACTTTCCGTTCGTAAGACCCATAATGTAAATGTTATGTGATAAATTTAGTGTTGTATAATATAGTCTATCTGAATATTTTGTGGCGTCATTAGGAAAGAGAGCAGTTTGGAACTTCTGCTTCGCATTTTGTCTAAATTTTTACAGACGGATCGTGATTCTCACCCAAGTTTTTGTAATAGACTTACGACAGAAAAATAATTAAAATATTTTCAGACGGCCATTAACATATCTGAGCGATCTTTGTTGATAATATTTTACTTCGACATATTAGCCAAATTACTCTATGCTTAGTCATACCTCAAAACGGGTTCCGATGCCTGAAATGAAGAGGCTTTCTGTAGCGAAGCACATTTTTGAAATACGCAGGGGCATTAAAGTAGGCCATCCCGATCATGTGAAAATATTTCTCCTTTGCATTTCTGACATATGTAACTACGTTAAAAAATAATTAAGACTTTCTAGCTTTCGACGAGGATTTTAGCTCTAGAAGTAATGGACTTACAAGCATTGGTACGTTGGTAATTTAATCCTGGTACAAAAATGGCAGTTGAGACTTGACCTTAAATAAATACACGGCGTAAATTTTTATAATTTGAAAAATACAAAAGAACAATCAAAGTATTGACTAGTAAATGGAATTAGTCATCGTCGAGTCTTGAAATATTTTGCCGTCACAATTATTCAGGTCCTATATTGGAGTATATTTATTCTGGAAATATTCGGTTTGGAAAACAGGAAGTTGGGGTTTGTTTAAAATGATGCTAGGGAAATGCGATGAAAGAGTTAAAGAGCGCTGTTATTTTTAACCACTTATACCATGATATTTTTAACCCTTATAACCCACCTGGAAACGTATTCTTATCCAGAGCAGCTGGAAAGTATTTTAACATGACTCTTCTTTCCCTTCTGAGTATGATTACTGTAAATAAAGACCCATAAGTTGCGCCACCATTTGGAGATCTTTTTCACCCTCCCAAAAATGAATCACTGGATGTCTCTCATCTTTCTTCCTTACTTGACCGCTGACGCAATTTTAAGCATTTAGAATAGAATCATCCATGTCTGTCGAGACGTGGTGAAACAACCTGTAATACATAATTCATTTAGTGATAGATGGTTCTGTTTTCTTATAAATTTAATTCTAAAATCGTATTGTTTTGGTGCCGGTGCGCCATAATCAAACATTTTAATTTGTAAAAACTGCGTTTGTTTAAACATAAAAGCCGTCAGTACACGGCACCACATTAAAAAAAATTGGTATTACATGTACAAGTCTCTAACTACGTCCGACGTAAAACGCCTGACTTCTTTAACGGTTATTCCGCTAAAAATACAACGTTGTGTATGGTATAGCTAAAAATTAGTCATGATTAATTTTATAAATGCGTTGTTGAACATCTTCATGGTAAACATAAACAGAAAAGAAGAATTATCCAGTCTAAATAATTCATCAACATTGCTCTCAAGCTTCAAACTTACTGCTAATAAAAGGATATTGAAGTGATGCCTACGTCCCACGAATGTAGGCTGGGACCCAGATATTTCAGCGGAGGGATGTCAGGGCTCGTCATGGAAGGGTTTGACACTTAAAAAGTTCTCCTAAAGTTGCTTGCCTGTGGGCCAATTTCTCGGTTGTAGATAAGATAATGCGCCTCCGTCAACTCCTCTCTTCTCTTTTATAGCTACGAAGCAGGCGTGGAGAACCTCCTCCATCGCCTCGGTTCTTAATTTATGGACGCCCATCGAGATATGGAAGCTAGACTAGGGAGTGTCGAAAAATCTATTATCTTGCTTACCATCCGTTTATTCTGCTGTGGTGAGCTGCTGCACTATGCTTTACCCTATTATTTTCCTACCAACGCGACATAAATCAAAGGAATTCTTTAAGACCTCTGAACGAAATTTATTTTATGCTTAGTAAATTTGTCTGTAAGTAATCACCCTAACTAATTGGGTTTACGCTTCTAAATTAACAGGAAGTCCACTGATTTTCTCATATTTTTATATATTCGATAGACATGCGATACCGTACGGTTTCTCACCTTCTGTAAGCTAGGGCGGCATTAACCCTTGACTACTGCCTTTTTCAATCTTCATATCTTGATGTTCACTGCATGTATAATGCGCCGACGATCGTAGGGATCTTTGATTAACTCTTTCGCCCTCCCCTGTAGATGAACGGTTGCTCGCGATGGGAGCAAAGAATGAGCATGAAACGATTTGAAATGGTTCAACTTACCTTAAGAAAGCATTATGACGTTGATTAAACTATATGAAATACACGATTCAAAAAGATAAAATATCGCCAATGTTTATAGCCTAGAGAGCTATCTATGCATCTCCTGGATAATTCCATAACAAATGATCCAATACAAAAATAATAGGATGCACGAACATTTTTTTAAAATCAATTTTTTATACAAATATCAACTTGTGTTGGTATTTAAAAGCGATGATTTCAAAAACTTTCTCTCTCTTAGTTTTCTCACGGCTGCCATTTTTCCAAGATGGCGCATATGAATGTTTGATTCTGTTGATCAAGAACTAATCTCGACATCGGAGATATACATGAAAACATGCTATTTTGAAAACAATGGAAAACATTTCCTTTAAGTTTTTCTTTTTTCCTTATACATTTCCTCCTTGTTGAAATAGAACTTGGCATCAGCATTTTTACATGCTTTTCTTTAACTCGCTTTTCCACGGATTCATGGATCCATGGGTCCATGGTTACCACTTCATTTTAGCCTACATTCTTACCACTTCATTCGATCAAATTTATGAATCGAGTTAGAATAGTGGTGAAGCATCCGACTCGTACCGTGGGTCTGTCCGAGTCGTAACATCGAATCCGAAACCTGGCAACCTTTTTTTAGTAAACAGTCCTAGTTTTTTATTTCTAGTTAATGAAATGTTTATATAATAACTTCTTGTTTTTAAGCATTTATTAAGGAAGACAAAAAAGTAAAAAATAACAGAAATAAAAAAGAATTTTTAAGCATGGTGTTCTAAAAAAATTATTTTAAAATGTAAAAAAAGTAATATAACATTGTAATAAAATAGAAAAATATAATATTTTCAAAAGTAAATGAAAATTTATCATAGTACAGGAAATAATTAAATTCAATTCAAGGAAATTAGCCACACAATGATAAGATCACAACGAAAAGCGTGGAGAGCGACATCATTCATCTTTTGCGCCTTATCTTAAGTTCATTTAAAGATTTTCTAGAAATTGCATATTGAAGCTCTCTATTCCATTGAATATCAAAATCTTCATTCTTAATGAATTTATGTTGATATCAAATATGAAAGAGCGCCCCACACTTTTCGCTGTGGTCTTATGAGTGGCTCATTTCCTTGAATAGAATTTCATTTTTTTCCAGTACTAAACTAAATTTTCATTCACTTGAGAAAATATATTTTTTCTTTTTTAGTACGATGTTAAGATATTTCTTTTTTAAATTTTTTAAATGATTTTTTAGAAAAGCATAGTTAATTCATCAATATCAATGACAATTAAAACACTTTTTAAAAAAAACTTGTTCCCAACACGAGAAAACTATGCGTAAAATTGTCAGATGCGAGTGTGTTTTGTACTTTAAGTAATGAAGCAGGAGGATAATATTAGCTATTGCTATACGTCTAGAACAAGCTCTTTCTTTTCTAGAAGCTGACAAAAGTACCTTTCAGCTCAATGTCAATCATATCTAGACTCCTATTTCACCATCAGGAGAGCTATTAAAAATAAGTGGCGAAGAGATTATGAAGATATTTAAGCTGGTTTGAGCGAGATAGTTCCATACTCACAATAGAGATTATATTGGAATAATGCCTTTTTATTTCAGCAGCTGTGGGAAGCATGAATTCGATATTCGATTAATTACGCAAAGATATATATGCATGTGACTGAAATTCTCAGTAATCACATAATAGTATCTACATGTGTCACAAATTTGATCCATTTTTTCACGCTGTACGTTTGAAACTTCTTCACAACATAATTTTTTGCGATTCTGAATTAATTACTGCCGTGAAAATATGATTTTTAAATAAAATAGTCGAGAAAACATAAAAGCTATGAACTATTAATTTTTTGACTTGATCTATTAATCTTTTAATAAATTATTATTATCTATTAATAAACTATTAATATTTTGACTTGATTTCTCTTTTTATAATAAGATTTCTCTAGAGTGCATACGTGTACCATTTTCCACGTTAAAGGGCTGGTATTTTTAATCAAAAATCTGGGAAAGTAGTTCGGTAAGGGGCTAATACTTTGGTATCTTTGGAATGGTGACACATTTCTCTTTAAAATGAGACAAAATTCATTTATTTTTAGGTGAAATGGTATTAACTATCTTATGCTACTTTAAAAGCACTATGAAGGGTAGAAAATGAGATTTGGAGATTCTACTCGTTTGAGAAATATGGCAGTTGTAAACTAGTATTTTATATGGTAATATCAGATTAATTTGGACATGTATATTAGGGTGGGCCGAAAAAAAGGTTTTTTTTTCTGGATAAATTTGCCCTGTGCGGGAAAGTTGTATACTGATATCAGGAGCTCGCATGCAAATTTTTTTTCGAAATCGGATAATATTAACCACTGCCGCCCGAGCTCTAATGTTTAAAATTTTGCGAAAATTCAGGCGGAAATGGGTAACAAACGGTTATGGAGAATAATCTGGTGCGTACACTGGATCACTGGTAAAGATTAACAATAGATACATGTTTTTAGATTACTACACTGAAATTTTAAGTTTATTTTCGAAATCTATGGCTTATACGATACCTAATATTAAACAGTATATTTACAGTATAGGCAATCCGCACAACACGAAAAAATTTTACCGACGCCGAGCATATCTTGAAATAGATCGCTTTTGGGAGCCGTATTTGGGATAAATTAATATTTCTTTCGAATGCAGTTCCTTGAGTAATGTCTCATTCTTCATTTGAATATAGATAATACTTTAAAACAGACGGAAAAGTTTAACTTTTTAAAACTATCCTCTATTATGATGAAGAATTTTATGCATTTTGAGCTATTAGGTACCACAAAAAAATCAGTCAATCAAGGTAGAATAAAGTCACAGCCTGATCACCAAGTATTTATTTAAGTAGCTCTTTGATAGTTTCGTGGAGAAACTATTCAGAACTCACCACGAGGAGGTGGCTACTATCGAGTTCCACCCGTGCCCCCCCAACCGCCCCTCCGTGGGGCACGTTTGTAGGTGTATGGCTATCACTCGTTCCTATTATGCCTTATACTGTGCTTTATTTTTCAATTTTGGTTGAAGTTTTCGGTCTTTGATGCATGATAATTGCCCATCCTTGCCTGCTTTCTGGACTGCACACGGATTTTGACGCCACCATAATCGATTATACCATCCTTTCAATTACGTGTGTGTGACATGGAAATGGGGGTACTTTAAACGAAGCCTTCCTTCAGAATGTCTTCCAAATATTTGCATAACATCAGATATCAAAGGTGGTTGAGTTACCTCAATTATTTCCCAGTCAACTAAGTTGACGTAATAGTAACTTAAATAAAACTTTGTATACTCCACTATAGGTTTAATAACACAACCCGGGTTTCGACACTTCGTGTCATCTTCAGATAATCTTGTGCATCAAATTCAAAGTTGGAAGTTCGAATTTACTCAATTCCTTCTTCTGATTTTCTCTTGATTTTAATGTTTTTTCGTCGGCCATTGCACGGATCGGTCTTCGCTCATCGGCTTGCATTGCAAGCAGAATATTCTCTGGGTGAGCAAAAAAAGCGTTTCCCTGAATGATTGAGTAAAGGCTTAATTTGATGTCTCGATCCATTATTTCATGAAATGTATCAAGTTCATGATATGCTTCGGACCTTCCGTGCATTGTGGTCTCAATTTTATCGCGAACCACATAGGAGCGAATTCTTTCATCACAAAAGTTGCCAATGTCATCAGTTCTTTTGAAGGAGTTTCGGTTGAAACATATAATCGAAGAATGCGATTTGCTGTTGGGGTCCACCTGGAATGAACCATTTTTTCCGGACTTCTCGCCGAAAGACTCTCAAGGCATTCTCCACTTGAAACAGCACGTGCCATATCAGACAGGTATTTTTGGTAGCTACTTAAGTCTACTGTATTGATGATAGGAATCAGGGAACTAATATTTGTGAATTTTACAACTCCTGCCGTCACATTTGCTCAACAATTGGCCAATTGGGCCAGAGTAAGCTTTAGGACCAACAGTTGGGCCGTTAAACATACTTAGCAAGTGCCTTAATGGAAGTTCATTGCAATGTAGTTGGCAAACAAGCCAATGCAAAGGCCTTCCTAGTGCCATTTCAATTCTCCTGATTACCCCAGCATGCCTGCCGGTGTTTACCGCGGTCCCATCACATCCCATTGCTCGTAGTCCATTGAGATCGATCCTTTTTTCTGTGAGAAAATTCATGATCGCATCCTTCAGCCCAACAACTTTGCTTATGCTTGGAGTAACATGACCTAAATAATGTGAGCCAAGCTTTTCAACGAGAGTTACATGCTCCTCTACAACAGTTTTTCGCTTTGATTGATTGTTTACGAATGTAGAGTCTTTTCTCCCGCCAAAGTAAAGTGCTTGGAGCGTAACATCTCCCACATTCCTCCGAAGAGAGGAACGCAATTTTTCTCGTTCTCTCCTAAACTTGTTCTTGTCTACAACTAGGAGATGGTCTCCTTGAGAAACCACCCCGATATCAACTAGAAGCACGGATACGAGTGGTTCAGCATCTCGGTTCGATATAGACGCAAATCTAGACAAATTTAAATTATTTACACCCACCTTTTTTCCAAAAAAATCATCAGCATCACTTGCGTCGCGTAATTCTTCATCTGTAGATGTTTCTTCAATTGATTCTTCCCAAATCTCAGAAACTTCTTGCTCAGGTAGCGTGGAACATTCTGATGATCTTTTTCTTTTAACCTATGTCACTTCCTCTTCCTCTTGTTAGTTTCCTGAACATCGATGGCACCAATACTCATTTTTCTATCACTTTTCTGATCCTGAAGGAATTCACGTTCTAAAAATGGCACTTTGGTGGTATTATCACAAACGCAATCAGTTCCACTAGAGCATTTGCCAATGCCAAAACATCAAAAAGCTGACATGCGTGACGAAAAAAGTCTTGCTTCAGATCATCGAAAGTCTTCTTGTTGACAGATCGAAGAATATTGCGGTATTTTCCATGGTATTGAATAATTCGTCTCACAATTTGCCTATGTTCAACAACTGGTATAAAGGATCTATTCCAGATGTCTTCAATGGGGTAAGCCACCGTTTCCGCGATTTCCGGCCCAGATGTATCGGTATTTCCACTTTCTTCTTGAATGTACCGAGAGTACAAAAACATTTTCATGATCTCCTCATAAGTCGGCAAAACATTACCCGCGAACTTTTCGGGTGCGCCAAATATCAGGCACTCCACTCCACACCTTGTAAGCTGTTTCTGTATTTTTGCCATTGAGTCAATCTTCTTGCAACCAAAACCACAGTACGCTGCACAATGGAGTTTTTCACTTAAAGGAATGAATACCAACTGGCGGACTACCTCAAGCTTATGAAGTGAAACACGCATCTTGTCCGACAATGGATGGGATTCCCCAAGGAAAATAAAACATTGTAGCGTATATGGTGAGTTAATGAGTTGCGATAGTAACAGCATGAGGCGAGGGAGTTTAAACATCAGTTACGAGGGTTTACAATGGAATATGACCTGTCTGAGAATTCTATGCCATTTTATCACCGAAGTATTCACGATCAACTCATCGCTGGGTCCAGATAAGGATAACCTCCGTCCCCCGTCTCATTAATACTTTCCTTAGCTCTATCACTGGCCATCTTTATTATACCTGACTCATGTCGAACTAGCTGTACCTACTTTCGCTTAGGGAATTGTTAACTTCCGGTTTTCAAAGCAAGTACCAGTTGGAGGAGCTCGTATATACGGTATACAGAGACAATCCGTTGATTATGGGACTTTTCGGCTTATTTTTTCCTACAGTGAACCACTACAATGTATCAAAGTTCTTAGAAAATGCTACTCTCTTCTGATGAGTAGATCGTAGCTATGTCAGCCTTTTGTAATAAAAGAATTGGTTTGGACTCCACTAGTACATTAAAATGTCTGATACGTAGTATCTTTCCCAGCGCGCAGCCCGCTTGTCTCCGAGTGAACATCCACTCCTTTTGCAAGCTAATTCAAGAGCATTTACGACACACAAATTCCTTGGATTTGCAAAAAACATTCGCAGCTCAGGTGGGGCAAGAACCAGTGATTGGATATTGCAGTATATTTCGAGGAGAATAAATGTTTGAATCA
The DNA here is from genome assembly GCA_963169105.1 of Ceriagrion tenellum. Taxonomy (NCBI): domain Eukaryota; kingdom Metazoa; phylum Arthropoda; class Insecta; order Odonata; family Coenagrionidae; genus Ceriagrion; species Ceriagrion tenellum. The sequence goes on from OY720632.1 coordinate 109,386,265, forward strand.
TCTTTGTGATGAATATCAGGGCCGTGATTCTGCGCAATAATTTAAGTTAGTTTAAAAACGTACCGCTTTTTCGTCTGTTATAAAGTATTATCTATATTCAAATGAAGGATGAGACATTACTTAAGGAACTGCATTCGAAAGAAATATTAATTTATCCCAAATACGGCTCCCAAAAGCGATCTATTTTAAGTGATGCTCGGCGTCGGTAAAATTTTTTGTGTAGTGCGGATTGCCTATACTGTAAATTTACTGTTTAATATTAGGTATCGTATAAGCCATAGATTTCGAAAATAAACTTCAAATTTCAGTGTAGTAATCTTAAAACATGTATCTATTGTTAATATTTGCCAGTTCTCCAGCGTATGCACCAGATTATTTTCCATAACCGTTTGTTACCCATTTCCGCCTGATTTTTCGCAAAATTTTAAACATAAAGGCTCGGGCGGCAGTGGTTAATATTATCCGATTTCGAAAAAATTTTGCATGCGAGATCCTGATATCAGTACACAACTTTCCTGCACAGGGCAAATTTGATCCGGAAAAAACCCTTTTTTCGGCCCACCCTAATATATTTGTCATTGAAATAAGCTACTTATTTTTAAAAACTTTCTCGCAAAATAGCTCTGTGAGTCGAAGAGTAATTCCTGGCACCTTCTAATTACTTAGGTCGTAGCCTCTTCCAGATTCAAGAGCGTGGGTAATGTGTCAACGAAGCAGCCAGTCTCAGTGTGTTTTCTTTTGGACTGTTGTAAGGTTTGATTTCGAATGTATCCTTACTAGAAGATAAGTCGGATATTTGATTGAAATTAACAATTTAGTTATCTGTCTGTATTACTGTCAAAAATTTGTAATTCATTGTAAACAACGAACTCAGCAAAATTGCCTGCATGAGATGGATTGAAGTAAGAATTGATAACACATTAAACACCTTTTATAAAGAAACACAATAAAGAAAAGATGTTGAGGAAAGAAGAGTTATTTGAAATTTAGAAAATAAGCTCATCTAAATTGATTTAAGATTTTCCCGGTGTATTATATTTAAATATCTTTCTCGGGCTTCGCACCGGGTAATGTTTTCATAAATCGCCGACGTTTAGGAAACCGACTTGTTTTCCATTTTTTTAGGAACAAATTTGCCCTGTGCGTGAAAGTTGTGTACTGATATCAGGATCTTGCATACAAATTTTTTTCGAAATCGGATAATATTAACCACTGCCGCCCGAGCTCTAGTGTTTCAACTTTTGCGAAAATTCAGGCGGAAATGGGTAACAAACGGTCTAAATTGATTTTTTTTTGGGAAGAAGTATTTTTTGAAGGACGATTTTTAACGGAAGTATGCTTTAAGTGATACAAACGGTCATCATAGTGAGCCATTTAGGAGTTTGGCTTTCCGTGTATGGCAAATACAGAATGATGCATTATGTATGGCGATTTTGTTTTTAGAAAAAGCATCTCTAGGCGGAAAAGTGGGACAAGTTGTTCTGAAATACCACTGAAAAGGATTTTGAATTGATTACATTGGGAGAAGATTCATGTAAATCTCTTCAAAATCCAAGTCTGAGGTTTAAGTAAGGGTTAGGGGAAACTAAACGTATTGTGAGGGAAGAGGAGCTGAAGGCAGATATTGTGCTACTAAGACAAATATTGAAACAGGAGGAACCTTTCTCCTAGCTCGGAAGCTGGGTAACAAAGAACGTAGATTTTTTTAGCGAATTAAGTGTGCTTATAGCTCATCCCAATATGGCTTTAGTGACGAAAAGGCGACTGCTTTGTCTAAGGAAGAGATGGCTACACACAGGGAAGTTCATGAGTACATTTAAAATTCGAATAAAAGAGTAATCGTAGGAAAAGTTGACTGGAGAGGATCACTAGCCTCTTACACGGGCTACTGATGGTAAATGATGCAGACAAAATGAGCGGATACCATGAAAAACGGCTGATTGAAAAAGAGTATTTAAGGGATGGGACAAGTGAATTTTGCTGTACAAAAAGAGCTGGGTTCTTTCAGCGCATCGTAGATGACGATACTAGAGAGGAACATGAAGGAAAGGAATTTAGGTGTAGATGCGCCGTAGGTACACTAAAAGACATGAGCAAGGATCGAGTATTCAAGTATTGCTACACACGAAGAGCCGAACTCCTAAATGGCTCTTTAATATGACCGTTTGTATCTCTTAGGCATGCTTCTGTTTAACAATCTTCCTTCAAATAATATCTCTTTGCAAAAAATTCAAATCAGACGTGCTAATAATCCAAATTTCAAACAACTCTCCTTTTTTCAACTTCTTTTCTTGAATACGTTCCTTTACAAAACGTATATAATTTGTTGCCATTTCTCACTTCAATCCATCTCATGCAGGCAATATTGTTGAATTCAGTGGTAACATTACAGCACAGCTTTTTGACAGTATTGCAGATGTGCATGGATGAAGCTGGAAGGAAAATAATCCTCTAAAGGCATGAAAAAGTTAACATTAAATGCTTAAGCACAGAGCTGTCCCAATCCATTCCATCGCCTTTTGGAATATGGCTGAATTAAGGACGAAATGGTTCATTGCGATAGTCCTATTAGAGAGATGATTAACTCACGTAGTCTGAATGAAATTGTGGAATGCCCATCACGAACCTCTGACACTGTCATTTAGCAATATTCATTTTTAAAATCTTCGATACTCATAAATCGAAGGGCAAATCAAGCGCACCGATTGAAATTCTTCTTTTTCCTCCTCGTTTTTAAGAATCGATATTTTTTCTGCAGTCTTAAATGTGTCGGAAACTAATGCGCATTTCGAAGACACTCTTCGTCGGTGTAAGTCTTAGCGTTGCGGCGGTGGCTTTTTGTATGGAATATTCGAATGACTTATCGCTTTGGTCGCCCGAATCTGTTTCAGTGGCTGTAATGAGAAAGTAGTCGAGTGTTGAGTTTGAACAATGGAGGAGGTAGGATAACAGGAAGGACCGGGAGAGAGAGAGAGAGAGAGATATGAGATTAATTTTACGGGGAGTTGGAGGTTAGAATCTCGCGAGTGGATGGAGTGCTGCGAGGGCAGTGAAGTTAAGAGCGGGTTTGATGGATCGTCGGTTAGATGCTAGGCACTGATTTGAATGTGGTAGATGAAGCGGAAAACTGGAAGGGGGAAGGGGGTGGGTGATGGGGGGGAAGAGGAGGAGGAGAGGGAGGCAGGGGCAGAGGGAGGGCGAGAGGAGAGGAAGCCGTCCCGGATAATGAAGGGGATAAACAAAGGATGCGGTGGGAAATAAAGCTGAGTGAAGGGAGGAGGAAGAAATGGGAGTCGGCTGCTGTAGAGGGGCCTAGCGGCAGTGGGAGGCGGCTCTGTAGTGGGCGGGGGGGGGGCGGTGGAGTGGAAGGGAGGGAGGGGACTCCCAAGCCAGCCTGGGGACGACTCTCGAGGAGGCTTTTGCCCTTTGTCCTCGGTTTCATTTGCGGTGGGACAACAACGAGGCAGAGGACCATGAAATATTTATGGAAAACAGTAACGTTACGCTCTTATAATACGCGCCCTGAATGATCATTTAATAGCATTTTGAGCGGGACTGGGGAAGTTGAAACGGATGAAAATATTCCCAGTTCTTACATTGCATCGGGAGCTTCATTATTAATCTAAAAAGGAATCGTTTTGGAGATTAGTTTATTATGTTTATATCTATAATCTTAGATGTTTATTAGCTTTTTATAGTTATCTATACATTTTTATTCTTACCGTTGAGGAGATCGAAAATTTTCACCAATTTTCGCCTGAAACGATTTCATGCGCGTCGATATTATTTTGTAAAATATATTTCATACCATGCTCTAAGCTAGTGAATGTTTGTGAAGTAACGCTTTTTATTTATGATATTTGAATTGAAATAAAACCCTTTAGGAGGCAATGTGAAATCTGCTTTTCGCGTTTATGCTCTTTCGTTGGTGTGGGGTGTCTCGGGTTGCGCTTTTACTCGAGTGCGTGGGTCCCTATCAGGTGATAGTGAAAATGGTTTCAGTTTTGCTATGGAAACATATTTGTTATTTTGTTTATTTAAAGGGATATGATTTTATTGGTGGTGGCAAAAAATGCTTCTTGTTATTTTGTTGATAGAAGTTATGAGTTCTCTGCAATCGTAGAAGGTTCGAAAATAAGGAATTTGTGCATATTTAAATAGTCCGGGAGCCTGTCATTGAATTTCCGTCTGGCAAGCTTTATTTTGCACCACATAATTGAATCCAATAAAGTATAGTGCATCAAAAACATTCGAATCTTTTTTTCGTCGGTTTTTTCAAGATATGCATTTTGAAAATTAAACCAGGCATAAAAATTCTTATCTTCATAAAAGTGGTCATGGAGACGGCTGTTAATATGTTTATATCTCTTGAAAAACATGTAGTTTTTGAGTGCATGTGGTGGGGTAGATATATTTCTTTCTGTAATTTTGTAGGATGAACAAAGAATTCCGTAGCGAAAGAATTTGGCAAGAGGTTGAATGAGGAAAATCTGAGGAAAAATGGTCAGTCTGAAAATAAACTCAGGTAATGAAAAAAGTGTTTTAAACTAAAAAAGAAATGCATGAAACATATGTATTTCTTTTGTGATGCGATTAAAAGTACATGCGTTAGTGCGGATTGATGCTGTGAAAACGAGCGGGGAAAATTAATCTGGGAAATCTTTCTTTAATGCACCCTATTTATTTATTCAGAACAAATAAAGGGATTTCAGAAGGCAGAATTGGTTTGGCGGAGTGTCACATGCAATATAAAGGTAGGAGTTCAGCGGAATGGCAATCGATATTGTAATACTGTTTATCATGGCTGAGAACTTTTTGAATTTCTGACTGGGTCCGATGCAGTGAAGTTTAGCCAACTTGAAGTAGTCAACCATTTTTGAATTGCCTTGACTATGGATTGAATTTTGATATGCTATTGAAAGATTGCCTTAGTTAATCGTAACACTAACAGACTGAACTTCAATACTGGTGGAAGTTTGGCTCCACCATTGATTTACTTTATCGACTCCATTTCATTATATTTAATGGCCATCACTCACATTCTGTATACATATTTCATTCGACCCTGTCAATGACCCATTATTTTTAGCATGAATTGTATCGTAATTTTAGCGTAAGTTGTATCGTAATTTTTGTTTAAATTACTTCGTCAGTAAGTGTATTGACGAAATGACGGCGGTTGGTATGAGAAACAGTAGCATTCATAAATATTAAGATTGCGGCAAAATGCCTCGCGACAACTTGGATGAGTTGTTGTTATTTGAATTTGAAGACGATCATACGGCTCCTTCGTAAAATTTGCGTTTCGTGACCGCTACACTTAGCCGTAGCTCTAGGCAGTAGGCAAACTTTGAATCTTCGTGTTATGCGGTGAGCGGGCTCAGAGCCATCGGGCCCGAAAATTGGAGCATAAATACGAAAGAAGAGGACGAGAATGGAACCTGCGAGAGAAAGGGGTTTAAGGAATCGCCGGTCGAAAGAGATGGAGAGGAGAGAGGGAAAAAAGAACGTGGGAGGGCTGAGGACCAGAGAGGGCGGAGAGAGAGATAGAGAGGGGTAGAGAGAGAGAGAGGGAGAGAGAGAGAGGTTGGATGAGTTTATAAGGTGTTCGAGGAAGGGGAAGGACGATGGGTGTGGGGAGGAGGGAAGGAGAAGAGAGGGGGGTGGGGGTTGTAGGGTTAGACTTGGGAGGGAAGCGCTGGAGTGGGAGTCGGGTGAACGAAAAGGGGTTTACGAAGGGTTCGGCTCGATGTTAAAGGCGTACGGATGACGTCAGTGCAGCACCCACCATCTGGGTCCTAGAGGAGGAGGAGGAGGAGCGGGAGGAAGTTCTCGTCTTTCCTGCCGCCGATTTCTTCTCCCGCCCTTTCCTGCTCCTCCCGTCTCCCTCGGTCCGTCTTGTAGTTTTACTTTCCCCTTTTCGCGAGGCTTATCCCCTCTCATGTCCCCTTTTCCCTTTCCGGAAGCGTCTCCTCGGAATCCGCACATCTCCGATCTCTCTCTCTCTCTCGTTCGTTCTCCCTTCCCCCTTAACTGCGTGTATTCCAACTCTGCTTGCATCGATTACCGTTCCCCCGAGGCAAATGGGTGCTTCTCTAGCGGAGAGAGGGCAACACTTTTCGCCCTCCGCCCCCTGTGCGTGCCGCAGTCGGGATTACTGTCTTGCGCGAGTGACTTCACGCCCCTTTTGAAACGTGTCGCCTCGTTTCATAGGTTTCCCTACCATCCTCGCGACATTGTACTTTCTTCATTCGTGTTTTCCTAGATTCATCCCACTGGTTACATAAACCCACCATTAAAAAAAAAACATTTGGATGATGGGTAAAAATGTTATGACCTCATTCCGGGAGAGTAAGCCAGTGACGGTTTTGCTCAAGATATACTAATAGATTGAATTGGCATTCCCTTTACGTCTCTCTTAATATCAGGCATCGAAGAATTAATGCAATTACACCTGGTATTAGATTTATTGACACGACCGGTTTCGGCGCAGAGCAGCATCATCAGGTGAGTTGCAGTGTTAATTCTGCTGTCCCTGATATCAAGGAATTACACCTAGTAATGTTTGAAACTATCATCTTTCTTAATTGTAAATATTTTTCTACCGTCAAATGTTCATGAACGCTGAGCATGACTACCCTCATGCTGTTGCTGCATCATAACTTGATAATTATAATTAATCCTCTTTAGGTGATTTAGGTACTTTTTTATGGCAAGGTTGAAGGGAAACGGGTAGCTACGATGGACATGCAGGTTCCTGGTCGATCGCCGAAGTTGAGCATCATTGGCGGCTCTCGAAATTGGATGGGCTATAATCCATTTCGTTCCGAGTGCTGTTGCACCACACTGCGAGTGGCAGACAGTGAGTGCGAAATTACCTTAGCTGTCGAAGCGCGACTGGAGTACCTCGGAATGAGGTTGGAGTATATCTACATATTACCCCGTGTGCCGCCGCGTGGACGTGTGGCAGAAGATGTTAGGACGCGACGCATGAAATGGGAAGGGATCCGGGAGAAGTAATAAGAACATGAAAAGGACGGATGTGAATTGTATATTCACTGAATGCCTTGCTCTGTTTTAGTTTTAACTGCATGGTAAGAAGGACTTAGTGTATCTCTCTTCCTTGTTGATTCTATCATTGATATTATGCGGTGTTAAAATTATTTATCCTGCATTATTCTCTAACTCGCGTTTTTTTTCTAGCAATCTAAGTCAAGCGTTTGGACTCCGTGTTTCTACTGCCTTGTTTTTTGATCTGACGTATCATATTATTTTCGCGCCTGTAAGTTTTAGAGGAATCGTGCACCTGTATTTTGTATGTTGTTTTTGTGGCAAATAAAATCTTTCTTGGCAGAGTTCCGTATTCTCGCGGCATTGTCGAGATGTGGCCCAACTAGAGCGAGGTTTCTTCTCTCGTATGCTTTTTTATTCGAGGACCTTCCTGCTATTCGCTTGAGAAATCCTTGTCTCTTTAAAGCAGCGTTTCGCATGTGTTTCCTTCTCGGTTGATTTTAATTCACTGTGAAGCCGAGGTATCTTACTTCATCTGACACTTTTGTATTTACTTCCCCTATATGATTGATGAGGTTGGTGCGATTTATTTCGTAAGAAGTGTACTACAGTATATTTTGTCAGATTAAATTTTTGCCCCCGCTTGCAAACCATAGGTTATCGTTCTTAAGATCCGATAAGAGAACCTCGAAGTCTACTTTAATTAATTTAATTTAATTTAATAATTAAAATAAATTTAATTTGATTAAAAGTTAACCGTAAGAACCTTATAATAACCACGAATTTGGCCTCTCATGATTGATAAATACCTTACGTGGTTTTTTTTAGGTCATTGCCTGTACCTAAGGTTTGTATGTATTATAGGCTTAGTTGCTCCCATTGGCAATACACTTTGGAGCGCCTAAAACTCTTCTAATATCACCGGACCATTTCAATTTTTCATGATTTTCCCCGATCAATCTTTCCTTCATTTGAGAATAGCCCTTTTTAGAATGAGGTTTTTGGTCTGGAAAGGTGGTAGTTTCCCTTATAAACCTTTGGTTTGGTAAGATAGAGAGATATCTCTGACATATTTATCGCAGATGATCTCATATTCCGATTCTCCGAGGTTCAGGTAGTTTCGGTGGGTTTTCTGCCGCAGATCCTTCGAAATGAGAGATAAACCGAAATGGGAGAGTCATCGATTCTTCACTACTCTACGGTGCGCGAAACGATCGCCTCTTCGTTTTGCCATCCCACACTCATTCTCTCTTCTGTCTCCCACAGATTTAACTTTCCCCAGAACCTGTTTGAAATCCTTTTTCTTCCCAACCTCTGTCTCGTTTTCCTGCCTCCTGCACGTGTCTTCGAATAATTCCTCATCCGCCGAATTTCTTTCCTTCCCTCGGGAGCTATCCTACGTGAATTAAGATGGAAATTAGTCGGTTCTTCACGTTTATGCCTGCAAGATTTCTCTCCAGCCGTCTCTATATTATTCGCTCCTATCTTTTTCCTTTTTCATTTACGCGCAATGGAATGTTATGTTTCTCAGTTGCCATTAACAACCTCTGATTTGTAGTTTGCTGGCTGACGAGATTTCCATTATCAAACACCATTATGAATATTCTTTTTCCGCCATTCATTCCCTATTTTCAGTATCTTATTTCCCATTTACCTCGAAAATTTTTCGTCAGAATCGTGATGACTGCTGACGATATTTTACCGAGGCCATCATTTAAGGGGTTAGACCGCTAAACATATGGTATAGTCATCTCATACCACTTTACTTTTGAGTCGCTGATGCGACTTTTATGAGTTTTGGTTAGGTACTGTGTATTTTGTAAATTCTTTGGTTCCAGCCTGTTACGTCTCCTTTTTGTTAACATCGTAGTTATCCATTCTTAGCTTTTCTTGTATTTTTCTGGTATTAACTATAAATAGCAGACATATATATGAGTGAGCTGAAGTTATTTAGTTTCTTTTTCATTGTTCATTTTTTTCTACTTTTAAAAATTCAAAATAGCGTCTGATTTTCTCAGTTGTAATTACAATGGATCTCTCTTTTCCGCTCTTAACTGTATAACAATCTTTGAGACTGCTTGTGTCAAACTTCTAGCCTCTAATATGATGAAATTAGAACAGCTATTAATTTTCCTGGTGAAGCAATGCATTGAAGCCACATGAAAATATAAACGATGAACCTTTCCGCGTAATCTTGGTTTTCGAAATGTGTGTGTGTGTGGCTTAATTGAGTTAGCAAAGCGGAAAGTTAAAGAATTGAGGGAGTGTTAGACATGGGGAAAGAGAGGAAGATAGGTAACAGCAACATTTAGGAGGAAGGAAGACTGACCTGAAGAGGTAACAACATGATAAGGTGATTAAAGGAAATATGTCCGAGAGAGATGCAGAAAAGAGGAGAGGATTGTTCGCTGATATTGAGGTAGATGACAAAATATACTAAGCGTTTAAAAGAGATCTGATTTTCGTATATCAATAGATTTTCAAAGGGAGCGTTGGATAAGGCTCTTCTTCGTCGGAGAAATCATAGGTGCTACTTTCCATAGACCTCCTAATTATTTGGTCGAATACCAAAAATACGATACTAAGTCGTAGTTACTTTAGTGGAGCATTCTATCTTCCATTTCTGGAACTTAAGGTCTGTTGTTGCGAGCGTTTTTCTCTTCTTATACGATTCCATGCATTAGTCTTACCTGCGGGGAGTATGATAAAGTAATATTAGGAGGTTATATTCATCAATATTGTTCCAAATATTTTTTTATCGGGATCATCTCTCAAGAACGCATTGCCTCGTTGGCTTTTCATGTTTTTCTTGTCATGTGTTCATTGCTCTTCAGACGTGGAAATACCTGTCCGAAATATTTCCCCCATGCATGTTCTTCTTGACGAGGAGAGGGGGGAAGGGAAGCGAAGGACCTATTGGAGGAAAATGCTCTTGACTTGGTCGGGATGACAGCACAAATTTATCTTCCGATAGCGGGTTGTGACACGGAGGGCTCAAATTCCTTTTGTGTCGAATCTATCAAAACGTCCTTGAGTACATATTTTCCAACATCACCCGGTTTGAATAATGGCGCCAGACATCCTCCCGTGTGGGAAAAAGGAACGATGTCATGTATCTGGGAAGACATCGGGGTGCATTAGTTACATTAAATGAGATGATTTATTGCGCCGGTATGCGAATTCAGGAAACCCACCGCGTTATTCGCGGATAATTAACCTGTTATGGCCGCCTTGACTCCCCCGCGCGGATGATGCAGCAGAACTTCCCGAAATAATACCGTGGAAGAAGGGAGAGGACGCGAGGATTTGGGGGAGGGGAGGAAAGAGGGAGGTTGGGGGAGTAGCAGATGTAATGGATTATTGTGACCCACGTGGCGCGTGGGTATTCGAAGCCATAAAGTGAATGTGATGTTCCCATGATCAATATTATTTTTGGGAGTCCAGGCAAGTGGAGCATATTCGTTTAACTGCATCCAATATTTAAATTTAGTTTCCTAGGATAATGTAGGATGGACTTTTTTGAAAAATTAGTTATATCAAGATCGGGATAGTAAATGTTGTGATCCGGCTTTATTTTATTTTGAGGATTACATAATTTAAATTTCATTTTCTTCGGCTAAGAGTTCGATGCATATTTTTTTAGGAGTCCTTTATACAGTATATATTATCATGTATTAAAATAATATCTTTTTACCTGGATGTGATCAACATGAGAAATCGTACTAACTCTATATTTTGGACTGATAAAAGTAGAGGCTTATTGTCTAAAAAGAAAATATCACGTGAAGAATGCTTTTCTGCTTAGGGGTCATGACCGGAGGGGCAATTATATGGCCTTTGTTCAATTATGTCTTGATGTATTTCATAAAATTGTCTTCGCAAAGGGCGATATTTGGCATTTCGTCTTGCTAAATAATCTGTTATTTAAAGGGCGGCTTCTTTTCCTATGTATCGGGCGCATACTAATTTTTTGTTCATAAAGGGTGTTGTCATTTCAATAAAATAGTCGGAAATCTACCAAGTCTGTTAACTTGGAATTTTTCTCTCCGAGCCTGATTAGTCTGAACGAGTTTTGTGGTGAAAAATACGAGCGTGTATTTAAGGTATCCTATTTTATTATCCGTGATTTACAATGGCTAGATTATTAAGTGTTGTTCACTTTTCGAGGAATAAATTTCCGAAAGGGAATTCTTCTACGAATCTCATCTCAATTTCGTTGGAAAATTAATCATTGCCCTGCTAATATCTTTTGTCAATCACGGATGTTTTTTGGGAAAACATTCATCAACAGGATTAGCCGTTGGAAAAACTCTCTCGTCTTTTCGAACGATTTTGTGGATCACTTGGCTTCCGAGATGCCTTGATTAATTACGTGAGCAGTATTTCGTAGCTCCTGCACAATTTCATAGCTTACGCGATGTCTTTTTTCTCACCTTTGGAATTTCACTTATCATGTTGTTACCCATCCTTTCTATTTTTCATTTTGTGAAGGGTTCATAGCAATAGTATTTGAAGTAGCAAAAGTGTGTCATACTATCGTGATGTACGGGTAAGATGAATCAGTTATTATTAATTTTTTTATATTCCATTTCGAAGTAATTTCTTTCCTAGGTCAATGCAGACTCTCATTGCCGTTGTCGTGAATGAAACTAAGAATTTTTGTACCTATCTCTCGGGATAGAAAGGAAGAATTACTTATAAATATTTCTAAAGAAGAAAGAAAAATCTCGAATTTTTTAACGGGAATTGTGACTTAAGGTTAGAAAATCTTTATTTTTATCTCGAATTTTTAACGGGAATTGGGACTTAAAGTTTGAAAATATTTAGGCATGATCATGGAATATCTTAAGATTTATACTGACTTTTATGGTGAGTCTCATGGCGTGATTATGGGAATGTATGGGATATTAAGCTGAAGTATCTTTTTTTTAGAAATTTCAAAATTAATATTCCTATTGAAGATTAGTCAGCTGGCTAAACTTGAACCTTTCACTGAGAATGGGAACTTTTATTAAGAGCCAGTTCCAATACATTGTCTTGTATTGCTATATTTGAAATATCATTATTAGCCTTCAACATTCATATAATGAAGGATGAACAGAATGTTTGCTCGCTCATTCATCTCAGTGTGATTCAGTTTTGATTTAACCGTGCTCTTGTGTAATAAAGTTTGTCACCTCTTTCAATTTCAATAAAGTTTGTCATCTCTTTCTTTACGCATTACGCATATACAGTAAAGTTTACCGCACCAAGTGCGGTATCATTATTATGGGCAAAAATGGGCAAAAACGATCGTTGATAACCAATTCAAAGAGTGATACTCTTGAGTTTAAAGAAACTTGAAACTTTCTACGAGAAATGTAGTACCACGAGCAAGATACATTCCTGGTTATAAGGTACTTGCTGAGAATTACACTGTACTTGTCCAATCCTCTATCTAGAAGCTAATTGCTTATCCGTTCTCTTAGAAAGAAAATGGTTAAAAGGTGCAAAACAGGCAGTACACCTATGGATAACAACGATAACAACAACACAACGATAATTTTTATCGTTGTTCTAAGTAAGCGGAAGTATAATGTATTTAACTATGAGTTTATAGGCCATACTATTCCCGTAATTGTAAGATTTTCTTTTAACTGGAATATTATATATATAACTGGTGTAGTTTCCAGTTTAAACGCCAAGAGCCATTTGGCAAAAGAAAATGGGAGAGGCTGGTCCTATTTGTCGAGTGATGTTGACTTTTCGGATGATAAATGTTCGTACAACTTGGTATCGGAATAGTGTTGACTCTTTGCTTTTGAGTATGTAGAAAATAAATGATCTCTTGATCTCAAAGGGTTATCTTGTTTGTTACTTTCTTCTGGTAAAATTTCGCTACCTAATTCCTTGGAATACCGTAAGTTTTGAAACATAGGTAATCCAAGTTTGGTGTGCATATTAGATAACTGGCATAAAATTGAAAATATTCTTGCATCATAGGACATACATCATCACGAAGGGAGCATCCTGAGTTGTTCAAGTTTTTGTGCCGATTTCATAAGAACAGTTACGGTTCATTTGCACAGTTGGTGGAAAAAATTTCGAGTCTAGTTGGAAGCGAAAACTTTCGTCTCCGCCGGAGCGGAAAGGTCATGATTGCGGAATCCATCACGGCACCCTTTTCGTTTGAATATCAAACAGGGCCTCCCGGCGAGAAATGGAGAAATAGATGAAGCCGGCACGAGGTGGGTTCTTTTACGGCATAACGGGCACTGTGGACCCTCAAGGGATACGATGTCATCTCATCGTTGGGCGCATTACTTACGGGTAAACGAGGAGGAGGAGAAAGAAAGTCAAGAGATTGCGCGTGGCGGGCGCGGTGAATTTGTCTGCTGGGAAACATATTCGGGAGTTTTGCTCCTGACCAGAAGAAGAGGAAGGGATAATGGACGACCTCGTGGCTGGCGGTTTTCGGTGGTTTTGAATTTGTAGGAATAAAGAGAAGTGGAAGAGAGAAAGGGACGTGGCTGGTTGGCCCGCGGAAAAAAAGGACGAGGGGATAGATTGAGAATGGGCGTTGCTGAGAGAGGGCCGGTGAGAAAGATGGAAACCTTAAAAAAAGTTCGCAGAAGGGAGGAAAAAGGACGGGATTCCTCTCAACTGCGGAGGCTGAAATACGAGTTGAAGGCATTTGACCAAAGAGCAGGGAACTCTGCCAAAACTTTTGGAAAAAAAAATTTCGGGTGGCTTGGTTGGGCGGGCGTTGTCAGGTGGGGTGAAAGTGTGGGAGGGAGTAAGTGAACGGAGAGAGCGAGGAGACATTGGAGGATCTCCGGGACAGCTAGAGGTTCCTGGGATTGCTTCTGGAGGTAAAAGGAGGAGAGGTGTTGTGCACGTATGATGAAAGGCGAAAAAGGGATCATTCTAAGATTTAGATGCTAATCAAGGAGCTATTGATTGAGCCGGCCTGTTTGTATTGACATGTGTTGAAGCGGTGCAAACTTTTTATGGCGTTAAAATTGAAACTGTTTCACTCTCTTGATGTGGACCTCTAATGGTATTGGTAGTTTCTGTATTAACTCAGAGGAAGGACATAGTAGGTGATGAAATTTTCAACTGCAAGATATAGAATGCTCGTGAAAATGGAAACTCGTATTTTAATACTAATGCTGACTTCAAATCTTGTATTATTGGTTTTGTATATCTTGTAGCAGCTTCTAATGTCTTCCCTTAGGAAGTTATTTGCCACTTCTCTCTTTGGATTCTCTTTCCAGCGCTTTGAAGACGTAAATACTTATAATATTAGCTGCTCTTGATACCGTTTTACACGAGGCACGTAATTGCACAATTTGTAACGGTATTTTCTCTCAATCTGCCGTGCATCAAATACTGAATTGGAACGGGCTATTTTGCTAAATACACGTCCATGCATTTGTGCATGCGTTCTATCAATTTACCGCTTTACACGACACAATTTGAAATGAACGTTCGTACATACACGAATTTTGGTGTGTGCCCCGTGTAAAACGGGCTTTAGGTTGGATTTTTTCTTTTAAAGAACTTCCGTGGCACTTTCTGCTTTTAAATTTTAAAATGCATTGTCGAAAACGTGATTTTTCATTCCTCTCAACAATATGGTGTTTGATAAAAATCAAAACCTGTAACCACGTCTTTGCGACTCAAATGCGCCTTACGTCTTGAGATTGACTTCGCTCGTCATTGCGTCTTATTATCTGGAATATTTCTCTCTTCTGTCAACTACTGCTTCCAACTACTAATCACAATTCAAACAATCCATTTTGGATATCACATTTTATTTTTCGTTCTGTGAACTACTTTGTAGTACCGCTTTACATATCTGCTTTGTATCTTCATTTATTATCGGATGTTCATTTTTTGCTGTCGTTCCACGTTTCAAATGCCTCCTAAACGCTTTCAAGTGTTGGTGTCGACTTTATCTCGTATTCGTAGAGTGGTCAACTCCATACATGGTTTGAACTTATTTTAGAGTATTATTTTATTGTTAGCACCGATTTTTTTCTGACTGGAAGGCTCATTGGCATGGGTTTTTCTGCTAGTTCTACTCGTCCGGTATTTTGATATCCTAATCTTATGATCCTTTTCGCACGTCAGACGTATGGTTCTTATTACATTTCATATACCATTTTTCGTTTCTTTTCGTTCTTTCATCATCTAGTGCAATTGATACTCGATTTATCTTAATTATGTACCAGTATAAGAGCTATTTAGAGTTTTGAGAGGAAATTTATTCTGGATAGTTGTCTTTGGCAATTCGAATACATTTTTAAGACATCTCTTCGCACAGACTGTAAGACACACTTATGCTGAGACTAACCATACCTCGTGTGAAAATAGGAGCATGTCACTCAAAATCCTCCCTGTTTGGAGGAGCCGACCCTTGTAGTCGTAAAGTGCACTCCTCGTTGAAAACTCCTAGGCTTGCGTTAACACGAGGATGGGTATTTTTCCAGGGAAAGACATATGGCTGAAAACATAGCTCGTGACCGAAATAACGGGAGAGCTCGGACTCGGGCTATCCTATGTCGACGGAACTGGTTCTGCATACTGGAAACTGTTCCATTATTTTTTTCTAGCGCTGCCTCGTATCTCTCTTCCCCGTTGGGTAGTGTGCAACTGTGAATGTCTCCGTACTGGACATTCGCTACCTACATTGCATGCCACAAAAAATTAGGTGCTAGCTATGAAATATGATGCAATGCATTGTTACGCTATCATTAAACACAAAAATTCTTCTGGATGTTGGACTTCAAATAAACAGTTTAATTACTTCTTGACGACGTTTCGCAATTTTATTATTTCATCTTCAGAGCTATAATATTCTACTAGTTGAAGCTAAATAAAACTTTTTAAACTAATAAGATATTGGAAACACTGATTGTACATTGATTTTAACACAATGATATGCAGGTATTGATAGTATAGGCATTTGTCTGAATGGGCTGAGTACAATGTACTTAAAAATTTAACTATTTGTTCATGTTAGAAACTCTCTCGGATTTTAACTATCATTACCATAATGATGACGGAAGAGTATTCTGTCGAAACGTTGGCAGCAGTCAAATATTTAACCCGGCGTGAAAATCGAGAGAATTTCACTCTTGAACAAATAATATTATTTCTAAGTACATTGTAATCGGCCAACTCTGTCTAATGCCTCCACAATTGATACATTCATGTTAACGTTTCAATCTTAAGATACAAGCAGTGTTTCCAATATATTATGAGTTAAAAAATATTATTTATCCTACTTTTGTTGAATATTATAGACCTGAAAATGCAAAAATAAAATGCGGAACGTCGTCAAGAGGTAATTAAATTGCATATTTGAATACCAACCCTACAGATGAATTTTTATGTACAAGTATATAAAAAGGGAGAAACCCGCTCGCACTAAACTATTATTAATGGTGTGATAGAAGCTGGAGATCAGAAAAAATGTTTTCCCAGGAGTAAATTCCTGTACATGGTCGTCGTGCACTGCTTCTCTCGCATAAAAAATATTCTCTGCGGTTAGACGAGAATGTGCTGCGCGTATCCTAAAGAAATGAATGAGTATATTATGTAACTAGGGTTGCAAAGTCCATGTTCCCTACCATGCTAAGCTATGATTTTGTAACATTTGAACAGAAAGACCTCCAAAATATTCTTCATTTACAGCTGACATGTATCATTATTCTCTCTGTTAATACTTCCCTCACGATACTGGAAATACTTGTCAATACTTCACACACTGGAAACAAACTGCGGTAATGTATAGGACACATTCGGGATCTATTTTTTAGCTAAAGTTTTTTGGTTGTTTCCATAATTTCGACCATTCA
Source organism: Ceriagrion tenellum (assembly GCA_963169105.1). Lineage (NCBI taxonomy): Eukaryota > Metazoa > Arthropoda > Insecta > Odonata > Coenagrionidae > Ceriagrion > Ceriagrion tenellum. Next base: position 109,403,121 of record OY720632.1, read on the forward strand.
TGAATTTTTGAAACTATTGTTATGCGAATTATATTGACCAGTTGATTTTTTAGGTCACAAATACTCGGGCTTTCTAACATAACCTTGGAAGTCTCCATCGCCATCTTGTGAATCTTCCGTTGAACCCATGTTTACATCTTGTTCAATTTATTGATAGTTCTTATTCATCGTTTCAATATATCTTTTTTAGTACGGTAACCGACTTTTAGTTGTGTAAATTATTCATTACAAGGTTAACCAAACACGATGTAGCGTGAATTCAATAAGGAGAAAAAGTGCCACCTTTCTCCCACAAAGCAGGGAAGAAAAACAAACTTTCCGTTCTGGTGTGGCAAAAAATAATTTTATTTCTACAACCCTAGTGATTTTTCTGGTGCGTATAGGAGGTATATTCAAAAAGTAAGTTCCGTCTGATAGGTCAAAGAAAATAAGTATATATTCAGAACAAAAATTTATCGTGAAAAAATCTTAAGACCTTAAACTATTTATCCACACAACTCTCACAATTTTGTAGGCACACGTCATAGCGGGGCACAATCTTTTGTATTCCCTATTATTTGTCATGTTTGTCATTATTTGTCATACCAAACACGATGTAACGTGAATTCAATAAGGAGAAAAAGTGTCACCTTTCTCCCACAAAGCAGGGAAGAAAAACAAACTTTCCGTTCTGGTGTGGCAAAAAATAATTTTATTTCTGTCAACCCTAGTGATTTTTCTGGTGCGTATAGGAGGTATATTCAAAAAGTAAGTTCCGTCTGATAGGTCAAAGAAAATAAGTATATATTCAGAACAAAAATTTATCGTGAAAAAATCTTAAGACCTTAAACTATTTATCCACACAACTCTCACAATTTTGTAGGCACACGTCATAGCGGGGCACAATCTTTTGTATTCCCTATTATTTGTCATGTTTGTCATTATTTGTCATACCAAACACTATGTAACGTGAATTCAATAAGGAGAAAAAGTGTCACCTTTCTCCCACAAAGCAGGGAAGAAAAACAAACTTTCCGTTCTGGTGTGGCAAAAAATAATTTTATTTCTGTCAACCCTAGTGATTTTTCTGGTGCGTATAGGAGGTATATTCAAAAAGTAAGTTCCGTCTGATAGGTCAAAGAAAATAAGTATATATTCAGAACAAAAATTTATCGTGAAAAAATCTTAAGACCTTAAACTATTTATCCACACAACTCTCACAATTTTGTAGGCACACGTCATAGCGGGGCACAATCTTTTGTATTCCCTATTATTTGTCATGTTTGTCATTATTTGTCATACCAAACACGATGTAACGTGAATTCAATAAGGAGAAAAAGTGTCACCTTTCTCCCACAAAGAAGGGAAGAAAAACAAACTTTCCGTTCTGGTGTGGCAAAAACAATTTTATTTCTGTCAACCCTAGTGATTTTTCTGGTGCGTATAGGAGGTATATCCAAAAAGTAAGTTCCGTCTGAAAGGTCAAAGAAAATAAGTATATATTCAGAACAAAAATTTATCGTGGAAAAATCTTAAGACCTTAAACTATTTATCCACACAACTCTCACAATTTTGTAGGCACACGTCATAGCGGAGCACAAGCTTTTGTATTCCCTATTATTTGTTATAAAAAGGTGCCGCTTGCAATATCAACCAAGTAACATCATGTTCATTGATCTCGTAGTCATTGTTGAACCTCTTGCCACCAATACACGATATTAGGTGCAAAAAAATGGAAGTCTGAAGGAGCGTGGTCCAGGCTGTATGGATGGTGGTTGAATTGTTCCCAACCAAAGTTCTGAAAAAGTTGTGTTGTCACATGCGCAGTATTAGGGCTGGTATTGTCATGAATGAAAACAGAACCGCTAGTGAGCATCCCTCGGCGGCGGATTTTCAATTTTATTAGTCATTTCAAACGAGCACCACGTAAAATTCCTCGCCGGACATGCACGGTACCACGTAGAGTACACAACATTCAGCCAACTCATGATGGCATCAACTCCTCAATAGGTTCGGGTAAGTACCGTGCATGTCCGAAACTGTGATCGCTCCGTTGCGGTGACAAGAAATACAGAGAGAATTTACTTTCTGAATGTACCTCATACTATGGTTACATTATTGTTATGACAAAGTTTGTGGAGCGCAAAGAATATTGATACATTTCGAGGCAATGATGCTATGAGAAGCGGTTTTGAGCTATCATATCTGTATTCACTGGGCTTGGTCGGCAAATCAGGTCAGAAACATCCGGTTTGTTCTTTTGTCTTTAATTTTTGTGGCCTATTGAAGGAATATCGGAACCGTATTACTCTTTGCGGCTGAATGGTAAAAATGGACGTGGGGCACCTTCGTGTCAAGTTGAATCCGTTTTTTAGCCTAAGGATAAAATTAAAGTAGTGTTTGAAATCATTTTCATTCACGCGGGACCTTCATGAATGCTTAACAAATGATTCGGCTCATATACAGACATGAGTGAAGCCAATCGTAGTACGGCAGTGTATTAGGTAGCGGTAATGTCGCACAGTTTAGGTTTATGGCCATATTAATACCACATTGAAGTTATTCTCTCGGGAAAAAAACTTAATATTCCAATTTTTTTACATTAATTGTTTTTTCCACTTCTGGGCAAAAATGTGCAACTGCTATATTTAACAGCCTTCAGTGTTCCTTCTCCGGAACTAGGAAATCAGCCAACAAGGTAGTTATATATTTCCAACCGTCTTGTTCGATAATTGTGAGTGCCAACATTTCTTACTTAGCCACTAGTTTTTAGTAGGTATTGGATTTGCCCCGGATATTCCCGGATATTTTGAGGTATAGGGCTCGCATTTGGCCTTCATAAATGTGGCCTAGAATTCCCATGGGTATAAAATACGCTATATGAGTATATATCTTTCACAGCAGGTTATTCATATCATACTTCACTATTTTATCATTTTGAAAACTTTTTTACCCGTATATCAAATTGGCTATATCGCGTTTCCGGAGCAGTAAATCAAACCAATTATAAGTTTGTAAGCGTGCTAGCGAGCTACCTAGAACTTATTCGTGGGGTCTTAGGCAACGGGATAATGTTTTAAGTAACTTATCTGAAGCACATCTTTGAAGTTACTGGTCATGATTAATCCAGTCCTGACATTATATAAGCGAAAATTGCTTTAATGACATCGGTTGAAGTTTTTTTAATTGGCTAATAGGCTTTAATATGTCTAAAATACTATTTGTATTCAAGACGTATCAAATGTTTTTCGATATCCATCAAATGTTCTGGTGAATCACCTAATATTTCCTTTTCTCATAAATAAAAAAATAAATAAATAAATAAATATATAAATAAATAAATAAATAAATAAATAAATAAATATATATATATATATATATATATTTATATTTATATAGATAGTTTCTATCACTGACGAAGGTGCGGGCGACCCACCGAAAATTTTAAACTCGTGAGTTTCCTTTTTATGTTTTATGTTTAGTGTCACGCTGTGACGAAGTTTTATATTGTTTGCCACGTTCGTGGAATCTTCGCAAGAACTATACATACACATATACATATACATATATACAAAGCGAGTTCTCTTTTCATATTGTATTAAATTTTGTAAAGCTCATCTTATGTTGGCTACGGGTATGTTTCAAATACCTAAACATACAGTATTTAATAAATTTTGCAGTATTTAAAAGATAAGGTGGTGCTAAAAATTACAAATAATACATAGTGTTTGGAATGGGAAAATTTATTTTTTTGCCAAATATCTCTGGCGTGCAATGAATATTTTGCATATACATTAGCCGGTTTCTTTCTATAGCTCGCAAAATGAGTTATGAATAGTAGTCGCAAGTGCGTGGTGAAGTCTACTGTTTAACTATTTTTATGTTAGCGTAAGACCATAGATCAAAGCTATGGTGAAATAGAAACCTAAATTCCAAAATATGATATTTCACTGTGTATGAAGTTAGTCGCAAAAGATAGTTCCGAGAGAAACTGTGTTGAATGGCTTAAATATTTCACTTAAAACTCAAATGTTGCATTGCATCACCACATAGAGTGTGTTTCTGGACTTTCATATTCTCTCTTTGAGTGCTATCAAATGCGTAAACATTCACAGAGAAATACTAGCTAGCCTTGATAACACTGTTTACCACTCTCTCTGCTCTCTGCTCACATGCTCTCCGGAAGATTCTGTCTGTTTACAAGAATCTTATTACTGTCGAGGAATTTCTCACATCTTGCCCTGTTCTAATGCGCTAACTTCTGTTTTCGCTTCGGACCCACGGGAATTTGTTTAGTGCCTTGCGTGACTTTTTTTACGACCTTCTGAGGGTTTGACGAAAAATGTGAAGGTATGGATGGTAACGGGCGTAACAGAGGTAGAAGGTTGAGATGGAAAAAGACGGAACTCCATTGGCAAGTCATGGGGCCATTTAAAGTAGTTTTGCTTTTGGTAGGGCGATGTCGGAACGGACAGGAGCAGGATACAGAGCTATCGGCTACAGATTTCTCCGCTCCGAGAATAGGAGCGGAAAGAGAGATCGGTTGCGTTTGTGAAAGGAACGAGAGATAGAATGGTGGACTGTGTGAGGGGAGATGGATGGTGAGGAGGGCAGTGAGTGAAGTTAAGGAGACGTAATATACGGATTCTGGGAGAGGGGGAAAATGGAAATGGATGATCGTGGTGAATGGGAAAGGACGCGTTCGCCTAGCTTGCCTCTTCCACCGCCTCGTACGCCGCGATGAGGGCCGATATCAAGAGAGAGAGACCGGGGAAAAGGAGTGTCTGTCGGGTGGGAGGTAGAAAGAGAATGAAAGCGAGGGAATGAAGGAGTGCGATGGCTGGAAAAGAGATGGAAATGAAGAGTGGAGGGGAAAAATAAATAAGCTCAGAAGATTCGGAATCGGGAAATTGAAGCGCACCATAGAGCTGAATGGATGATATAAGCAATAGGAGAGGATAAATGAGATAGGGGGATTAAGAGTCCATAGAGGAAACATTTTCCATAATGAAATGAAGATGACGGTTTAGTGGAGTGGATTGAAAAGGCGGAATGAAAAATGTCTGTTGACAAAGGCACTAATGTTATGAATCGAGTTGAGGAGCTGGACTAGGAAACCTTGGGAAGAAAAGTCGAGGAGATAAATTACAAGTCAAAGACTAGTTATTTGTCGAAGTGTTAAGGAGTGAATGTGTTGGATGTTAGATAGCTCCCGAGGTCTTATTATTTTAGGAGAATAATTGCTGAAGTCATGGCGAAATTTCTATCTTTGAGTGGCTACGTGGTTATGGAAAATTTTCAGCGAACTAAAATCCGAATTTAACGAACAGCGAACTTGTATTTACGAATTGAATCGTAAAAGCATTCCACTCACCTTGTAACCCACAATTTTAATCTTCTCTTAAGGTTTGCGGGCAATGCTAACCTCATCCCGGCGTTTACCGTGTCTACCACATCTTGCATAGTTACTTAAGGGTTGAAGCGTTATATTTATTCAAGGTTGAGGTTTTTCTCATTCCCTTAGATAATGAAGAGTAGAATTGTCTTTCGTCTAGTAGGGAAGACACCAGGCTCTTTGTATAATATTATTTTATATTTGAAAAGATGTATACTACAGTTTAAGTTAGAAGAACCTTGGCAGTTATTTAATTTCATTCTTCCATTTTGTTTCCAGTGTCGTAGGTTTTAGTTTGCCTGATTCTTATTAAAGTAAAGTGTTTACATTATTATGTTGATATATGCGTTTTGCGTATCTTATGTTAACAAACAGGGTTTTTTTACATCCCAATTGTCAATCAAAATATCAGTCATTAATTACTCTTATTGCTAGTTCGGTTTGGCCTCATTAGTTCTCTTTTGACCTGTCTACCGATTGGTTGAAATTCATTAATTTTTCTTCATCGCGCTACGCAAAGGCATTCCTGAATAAGAAGATGAATCAATAAAAATCGGTTTAATGAAAATTTGCGAAATTTTGGTGGAGGACGTGAATTTATGACGTATGCGTTACTTAATTGCTTATTGATTTCAATCACATTTTATGCACCTATTAGGAATCCAGTGGCTGAATTTGTAAGGTTAAATTTAAATTTTGAACTGAGAAGTCATTAAAAATTACCCATGCCTTTAATTACACTACGTTAAGAGCTTACCACGAACCTGAAAACGCTGAAGGTACTTAGCAGCATGCTTTTATGATGTTTATAAATGCTATGCTAGTAAATATTTTAATTTTCTTGTGCAATTGCTTGCATTTTGCTTTCCTTTCGAAGGAGGGCAGACATACTACTGTGGCCAGTACGATTATACTTAAAATGTAAGTTGTTTTTATCATTGAGAGGATGTAGGGAGATAACCAATGGTGCTTCATGTTTTTTATAGGGATTTTATGTTATTTCCTTGTACGTACTTGTAACTATTTCCTGATCTTGTAATAATTAATTTTCATCATGAAAGTTGATTCCTATTAAAAAATATGGTATCCGGAAAATCACTTCTTCATTTTGGTGCTTTTTCCATTTCCCTCTCACAAACTTACAATCAGAGGGGGTTGTTATTATCAAATGGGTAATTTATTCATCCTGGAAGATATCTTGTTTCCTAAATATGTTCATTATGTTTCCTTGCTTTCTGAGCTTCCCAGCAATGAATTTCTTCTGCATCATATTGCAGCAATCGCGAAGTCTAATAAATCCCAGAGTATCATTATATTTTACTACGACCTTATGGATTCAATGTAAATGTGTGAAAATTTACCATGGAGTTAATTAAAACATATATCCAGCACCAAAGAATTGGATGCTTTTCAAATGACCGCCTTATCGACACATTGGCCCTATCCGCTTATGTCGTCTCTTTCCCTATTTGGATTAAAGCTGTAGTTTAGCACATTCAAGTCTTTGCGGTACTCACTCATATCTAAGTATAATTCAAGTGTGATGGGGATTCTGACAAAGGATATCTTTATAATTTACCACGATTAAAGTATGAAATGAGAGTTGAATAGTTTAGGAATATTCAAGACACTTCTCCCTGCCTATGATAGATGCTATTCATTATTATGCTGGTACCCGTACAGTTTGCTTGCTATTTTCCAGAATTTGACGTGCTAGATTAAGGGGTGGTAAAAGAAGCTACATTCTTCTGCGTGCGGCAAATGATCAATTCAAAAGGATAGGACATGAAAACATCATCGTCGTTTGTTACAAATTTACTCCTTAGCACCGGGAAAAGCCACAGGGACATGCCATAGAAGTCACTACACAAGGTGTCATTTATATTTCTGATTTGATTTATTTAAATACATTTTCGGTCTTTGAATTCTATAGCTGCGTTTTTTGAAGCGGTTATACATATTTTATCGACGTCAATTATCCCATTCGCAAACACAGGAAATGATATTACTTGGTTCATATAACACGAAAACTGAGCGTAATGATCACAGAATGGTAACTGTATTACCAGACCGTGAAATAGTGCCGTTAAATATTGATCTTTCCTTAATATTTAGCTTATCTTTTTTTCGGTGTATTTTCTGCTTGAAACTACTATTCGGCTGCTGTATTTCGGAGCAGAAGGACTGACTTGGCCTAGACTGCGTACGAGTATTACCAAATTTTTACTACTGAAACATAGCGATCCTTACTTTACTCTTCCGATACGTTATAAGCCGTTTATACTGTAGAGCAGTTGAGTGACTTTTCGTCATATTCATAATTCTTTAATAATAGTTTCCAATAATGTCGGTATAGGAATCGCTATGATGCGGCAGTTGACGTCAAGTGCCTAAATCACTTGCTTGATGTCGCAGGTGGTTGTCACTTGCACGTTTTGGGAAAGTCAAAACCATAATCTTTGAACGTGAACAGGAATAAAATCAATCACCGTGGAGAGGTTGGACCAAATACCTTTTATATTAGTTTTTGAGCTTCTTATGACCTGCTAGTTTTATAAGTTAGTTGACATCTCCATCCTATATCACTCTAAAACATGATTTTTTTAACGCGAAACAGAGGTAGCCTAAAGAAACAGATATGCAGTCTTTGTGGCATGAAAAATTTTTGCTTGATACATTTACCATTCGCGTTGATGCTAAATAAATAATGAAGTTGATGCTAAAATGTTACAGCAGGTTTACTCTTTTAGGGAGGATACAGGATTGAACATGGACCAAATAGAGGAAAGTACATAGGAAGAGATACCAGGAGGTAAGGGAACTGGTATTATATATGAGGACCCCAGAAGTCAAGGGGTCTAAGTAACAAAACCATTGTTTAGAGAAAACTTAAGTCAAAGTTGAAAATGTTTGGTACAACCCACTAAGTAGTTAAGAGGCATTACCCTAGATAGCAGCACCTGTCAAGAAAATCACTTTGATCCCTTTGCCACCTAAAAGATTAATAATTTCACATCCCATTCCTGTACCAAACTTATTTTTTTCAACAATGTCACTTAGACCCCTTGACTTCTGGGGTCCACATATAGAAGAGTGGAGGGCTGCAGTCAACCAATCTTAGAATTGAACAAGCAGTGATGATGAAAGGATTGAGGAAGCAATCCGTTAGCATAGGGAATGGTATGTGGAAGATGAATGAGGATGGTAAAGGAGTCTTTGGATCAGAATGAGAAGGGAAAAGAGAAGAGTGTGAGAGTATGGCTGAGTGGGGTTGGCGTGTGATTAGTGAGGACGACACACGGCGGGGGAAATGCGTTTTGTTTCTACATACGTCCCTGATGGTAGATGAGGTAAATGAGCACTGTCTAACTCGCAGGCGGAAGTGAGTCTTTGGATTTTGGATGAAACTGGGAGACTGTAAGGAAGCGATAGCGAGCGAAACTGGGACGACAGCTGTTACGACTGCTTGGTGAAAATGGGAGGGGAGCTTAAAAGTCTAGAGAAAATGGGTGGCCATTGGGTTGATAGGGTTGAGATGGAAGGAAGGTGGTTATGAGGTAGAGGTTTGAATCAAAAGGAGGGATTTGTGGTGCTGGGATTTGTTTATGTAAAAGAAAGAGAAGAGTGACATAATTCGGGGTACTAAGAGCGATGCGGAGCCGGTATATTAAACTCTGTGTCTGAGAATGGCTGAGTGCAATGAGGTTCCATTAAAACGCCATTCTCTCTAACGAACATGTCCAATGTTGCAAAGGAGCTCGGGCGACTGACTCCTGAATTTTACAAAGCTTAGGTTATAGAGCTTTGAGGTAAATTTGTATGTATTTGCAATGCTTTCTGCATGATTTATACATAATTAATATTTATTTCGCCTGTGAAAATCTTAGAAATTGTGGCTCGGAAGAGGAATTGAGTAAAAGCTAAAACAGCGACCTCGCCCTGGAGAAATAATTTCCTTTAGCCGCCTATGAACATGAATGTAAGTTGGTGATAATTTTTTAAATTCTTCCAGTAGTTACTTTGATCCTTGATTTCCCAATTTTTATCGGGCTCGGCAAAGTGAATTCAGCTTGTAGGTGCATGTTCCATATAGATCTAAACAAGGCTACATAGAACTTGGGATCCTTTTATATCCAGTGATGGACATAGGAGCTCTTCCAGCGAAGTTAATTGTTCGTTTTTAAATTTTATTCCTAGTGTTTTGGCTTCTTGTAAATTATCGTGTACAGATAAATATATTTAGAGAACTGAAAGGGCGATTTTTTTACCTAATTGTGACCACTATCCTGACAGTTCTGTGAATCGCATGAGCAATTTTCAGTCGACCGCCTCTCTTTTCTAAGGGCTTTTGTGCGTGTTCCATATTTTTTATGCTTGAACTTCCTTTCAAAATCGACGCAACACTTGATCACCAATTTTACAATTATCTGAAATTTTAACTGGCATGATTTTTCCATCATTCTTCATAATGCACGAAAAAGCTTGCTTTGCTGGAGTTTAGGTCTTCCGAAGATTCCAACTTTCACAGGTTTCATAAATTTTTTCGTAACTCTTTGCGTAGTGTTGAGATTACTTTCATCCGTTACTTCACCATCATCATTATCCATTCAATGATTTTTTTCTGCTCTCCACTTCATTATCCTCCCAACTAAACATTTTACTCTTTCATAAGCTTCAGCCTTCTCTCTAAGTGGGTTTTAAAATGACTGGCTGTATCGCACCGTAGAATAAAATCATTCGACCTCCGGCGTATGGTATATAGGACACTTATCTCAATGAAACGAAGCTGTTACGTGTCTTATGGCATATAATTAGTATAAAATTGAACATAATACATGTTAAAGCCAAGGTAAACATTGTTGTCCTCCGAGTCAATCCATCGCGAGGTGATGACTTGACAGTCGAAACCGGTCGGTGACTTTCAAATAAATTGTGGAAGTCTCAAACTTTATCTTGATCATTATGACGTCCTTCCACCAAGTGAAAGATTCTCATTTCGATATTAGTCCTCAGAGATGTTAACAGCTGCACCGATTGAACCATCCAGTCAAGTATAAGAAACCGATGAGGTACTTTGATGACTTATAGAAATTGATTTAAGAGGAATAGTGGCTGCTTGCTTTCAGCTTTACTCGCAGTCTAAGGTTAAAACTGGCAAAAGTATTTTACACTGCGAAAGAATGGACTTCATCTAATTTTTTGTTGTAAAGAAAACAATTCCGATAAAAGATACCTTTAATCGATATCATAATAACTGTGAATATCGACCTGATATTCAGCTATTCAGTAAAATTAACTTTCGTTATATGTTAGAACCTTTTAAATAATCAAAACAACCTGGCTAAACCTGATGGATGAAATGAATTGTGTTGTAAGATGATAAGTGGTGGATTTTGGACAGTTAAAAACAGTCTTCTTTAATTTTAAGTTAGTTTTCAAAAGAACTTAAATTTTTATTCGATGATCAGTTATTAATGAATACCGTCAGTACTAACATAAGGCAAACGCAATGATAAGTGTTTAGTGTTAATTTTTATGATAGAGAACCAGCCACATTTCCTTAGTATGCATGAGACCAGTTTCTAATTCACTTCTTTTTGCATTATAATGTATATGAGCTGTGTGGTTTTTCAGAGTCATGTCCTATTTTTCTATCTGGAGGGATATTTGAGGTAAACATGGCAACAAGTTATAGCATACAAATGCTCACTGAAGAGAAAAAAAGCAAATAAAAAGTGATTGAACAATATTATTTCTGGGATTCTTGCCATTAGCTTGAACAAAATTATAAACACTGTTACGAATCCCATTTACATTGTATTCGATAAAAGCTCTCGGATGACTGTCACATTGCACGGGGCCAAATCAAAAGAAATACATTCAAAGGCTTGATAAATATTATATCAAAAATTAATTGGGTGAATGAATCAAATGAAACGATGTAATATGCCTCATACGTTTGAGCACATGTGGCGCGGTCCGAACGAAATCATGACATTCGCATTTTCCATGAAATGAGAGCGAGAGAGTTAAAACGGTTAAGGATTATGTTGTCGAACAACTAATGGTAGCCAACGTTATTCTTCGCTAGTTGTAGTTATAGATATCGATCCAGGTTTCAAGTATGGGGAAGTAAAGCTTTAGTCCTTTCGTTGCTGGGTATGGACAAACGGGCGAGCGGATTTCGAAAAGACAATGGATTATTGGTTGATTTACCAGCTTGAGAGAAGGCCGAATCCAAAGGCAATATCCGCCGCTAAGAAATTGTAGGAATGTTGGTAGATGTTCGACTATTTGGAAAACGGAGGAAAGATGGAGAGAAACTCAGTGCATCCGCCAGCCTTCTCTTTTACGGATGTGTGTGAAACGCGGAGATATCCGTAGATGGTATCCGACGCGCAGTGTACCTACTGCACCTAATGTTGGTAGGTTGATTATTTAGTTGGATGAGAGACAACTGATGACATTTGAGACATATTTAATTGTAACATTTACTACACCTCAGAGATAAAACACAAAAATACGACCCAGATTTCAATACATAAGTATCATCTTCAGATGCAACCAAAGATCGGGCAATCTTTTACATAGTGGAGGGAAAAAGTATTGTCTTATTTTACATTTGAAAATTATTGTCTTATTTGATATTTGAACCATTAAGGATTAGGTGAAATTAGTCAGGAAAGGATAGAGAGATGGAGTGGGGGTTGTAGGTTGATCTTTGTCGGCATTAGCCCTCCCTGAATGAAAGGTGTCAAGGGGTCCTCAGCCGTGCACTTGAGTTGCTCTCCTCATAAATCCTAGCAGAGAGACTGGGATTACTCGGATTCGAACCTAGACCCTCAAAGTGGTTCCATGACCATTTTACTTCTCATACCCCCAGAGATATAAGTGTGCAAACAAGAAGGAAGCGGTGAAATTGCGAAGGCAAAAGAGGAAAATCGTGGTGTCTGAGAGGACAAGCAAGCAATGAAAGTGGAAGGAGAGACGTAGATGTGCCGGGTGAGGAAAGAGATCTGGAGAGAGAATGCTCTGGAAAGGACAAGCGTGAGGGACGAAGAAGGAATGACAAAGAAGGGAAAGGGATAGGGAGAGGAAGATCGGAGCCTCTATTCGTTGCATACATATCCTTCGCGAACGTACATCCTGCCTTCCATATCGTCGGGTCTCCCGCTTTTACAGTTTTCCCCGCTGCCGCTTCTTCTTGCGTCGGGAGGAGGGAGGAATGTGAAGTGGTGGTTTTTGCGTTACTAGAGGGTTAGGAGAGGGGCAGAGTGGGAAAGGAGGGAGAGGAGAGAAGGCCTTAGAAAAAGGAGACTGGGGGAGGACTGGACGAGGGAAGGAGGAAAAATGAGTGGCTGGAAGGTCCTCTTGTGATGGATGAGGATATTTCGCGGAGGGTGGGCGCTGGAGGGGTTTGTGTGAGGGAGGGAAGAGTTCTGGAGGGTTGAGCGAGGAGGAGGGCGGCAAATGGGCGCTGGGGGAGTTTTCCGAAGTGTCTGGTTGGGAGCGCCAAAGATGCGTACACGTTCGGTCTGTGGGGGGAAGGATAGCGGGGGCGGGGGGACGGACTGAGGAGGTTGAAAGATTGTGTGTTGCTGGAGAGGCATCGGAGTGGTGGGGGAATTGTTGGAGGGAGAGTGTTGGATGAAGATGAGTTTGCATGCGGGAGGGGAGGGGCAGACTTGGGGGAGGAGGGGACGTTTAGGAGGACGTGGGAGGACGGGACGTTTAGGAGGACGTGGGAGGACGGGAGGAAGGGTTGGGCGGGAAGGGGCTGTTGGAAGGCGCGAAGGGATTTGCGCGGTTTTTCTCGAGGTTGACGTGTGGGGGTGAGATAGAGAAGGGAGGAGAACCTTGAGGGGAATGTGGAAAGGCTTCGGCGGTGAGACTTAAATGAAAGTTTGAAGAAAATAAAATTTAGCATATGAACTGTTTCTTAAATGGACGCGGGGGAGTTCGCCATGGGCTGTGAGAGTGAGGACGTTATTCTTTGTGTCAGATGGAGGTGGAGACAAAGTAGGCTCTCCAGCCGGTTCGGTGGAATGAGTGCTGGGGTAAGATAACGGGACACAAATGGATGCCCATTCCTCCCTCCCTGCTCTCCGTTCTTCTAATCAACTGCTTTTACTAAATTAACGTTTCTACTTCGCAATTCTTGTGAATATGTTCGTCTTGTTGCTCACAGTCACACCGACTTGACGAGTTTTGCTATTGATCTAATTTTCGTCAAATTAGGATCTTCAAACACGAAAAACATCTCAGAGAAGTTCTTTTAGAAGGCTTATGAAAACTTTTCTATCTCATTTTGGTTGAAGTTTCTACTTTTCGTTTATACTTCTGATACAAATTCTTCAAAATACTTTATTACATTCACATTAGCATTTGTTGTCTTCTCCATGTTTCCAGACTTAATTATGCCCTCTTACTATTATTCCTTTATACTATGACTCCTTGCCTAGATGTACATAGAATTAAAACGTCAGTTTCGCAGAAATTTACGACCATTCACTACAATGGTTTCTGACTCCGAAGCCAAATGCCGGAGAGTATTTTAGAGCTAAATGTTATTGCAAAACTTAGCTCTCAGTGAAGGCCCTCGCTGAGCGTAGTTAAAGATGCCTCTCCATTTGGAAATGCGCCGTTGAAGCTCTTGCAACGAGTGATAAGTGTTTTGATATTAGAGATTATTTATTCCACTATATACAGTAGTAAATTAACCGAGCGGACGATTTACAGATAAAAAATTTAAGACCGATAAAAAATTCTGTGAATCGATTTACGGGCCAGGTAATCTTATCACTTTAAAAATTTACTCTGTATAGTGAAGTTAGCGAACGTTTAATGACACTTCATGCAGGTGAATAACACCCGAAGGAGGAGACTCTCTCGGTACGACAATGGCCGTTTTAAATCGATTTCCGCGACAGGAAGAAAATTGGAAGCGCATTGGACGAAAGTTGTGACGTGTGTGTGTTTGAGAGTTCGGTGAATCTCTTGACATCGCGGAACAAACGGAGGAAGGAGCCCACGAAAGGCTTCGTCAGGGGAGAAGGCCGAGAGAGGGATTGTATGCCCTGAAGTGGGGAGGATCGTGTGTCCGAGCTTGGATAGGGGATGAAGCGGGCGGTGGATTTACTTTGAGAGGGAGAGGGTCAGAGGGCTGAGAGGGAGCGGGAGACGGTAAGGCGGAGAAGGATATTGGGAAGGGCCGAAATTTTGTTTGACGGCTTGGTGAGAATCGGTAAGTTGAGAGCGAGCCAGAAGGAGCGAGTTAAGTGTTTTTCTTTTTTATCGTCTTCCTTGGAGTTTGTAAGTATTGAACTGACCGTGGCTGAGGCGTGCGCATTGAACAAAGCAAGTCCTTGTGAGCGGACACCAGCGAGAAGGGCATTCCCTATGAGCACTGTGCGCTCCACGCCACGACTTGCTGGATCCTTATTTTCGGTACACGATGAATGGGTTTTGGGTGAACACGTTGCATTTATTTTAACCCTTTTTTCATGTTGAAATTTACAGTCTCTCGACAAAAACTTACAAAGCATCTTGATTCTTCAGTGTGCTCGTTTAATAAAACGCAAGTTAAAATATATTAGAACAAAACATTGTACTTGTGAGTCACATTAATATCGCCCACTTAAACATATTTTAGTATTATTATTTTTTAAATTTATCTTCACCACCCCAAATACAGCGCATTTGGCTTATTTATGTCGGGTGAGCAACGATAACAACAGGCGAACACAAACACCCATGCCCTGAATGACGATAATATATCCACCCGGGCGGGATTCGAACCCGTGACCCTCAGTTTAGCAGGCGAGGATTTCACCCCGTCGCCACTGGGGCCGGCACCTAGCACCTTAGTTCAGTTTGCACGGAAATTTTTGTTTTAGATTTCCGTCGTAATTCTCACGACTATTCCCGTTTCTTTCCTTTAGTTGTGATTCGGGCGAGCATATCCTAATATGTTGGTGTATAAAAGCTTGATTGCTCTTACTAGTGGTGAATTCGAGGTCAGTGAGGATAAATCAAGCGTTGATGGACTTAACGAGGTTGAGATGAATTCCTGCGGGGACCAATGGATGACTATGTGGCCACTTTTGTTCCATCCATCTATTACGCATTCCTCTGCTAGGCATCTTGATTGTCAAAAATGGGTGCCAAGAACTTTTGCTACACCCAAGAGAGTAGTAAGGTGGAAGTCCATGTGGAAAGCATAACAAGGTACCTCTTCACGTTTCTCTCCTCTCTTCCTCTATCACCAAAGTAATCATCTCTTCAGCTGTCAATCAGTCGTGGATCACCTATCCTTGAGAACAGCGTGGTAATAAAAAGGAGAGGAAGTGAGACATTTAACCTGGGAAGAAGCAGTTTGGAAATCGAAATAGAACTAGAGCAGGCGGAGATGTTAGGGCAAAATGATGGAATATGGGGTCCCGAATGTACTTGGAGCCAGCAGATCAATGAGAGAGTGGTAGGCTATGTCCATAAAATTGGAAATGAGGACATAATGCTCAGTTTGTTGACTCAAATCGCTGCAGGTAGTAGCGACGGCGTGTAAGTGAAGGAGGGACACGAGTGCGTGTGTTTAGTTTGATGGAATCATCTCCTCGGTAAGCACCGCGCGAGGCCCGGAGGTTAGAGAGAGCGAGAGAGCCATTGGCTAGCTGGTGTGCGGAGAGAATTATTGTTGGTCGGTGCTAGGGGCTGAGAGAAGAGATACTTGCTGGGGGGCGGGTGGATGAGTGAGTTAGAGTGATGGGTGGCTCCGAAGAGGAAGGGGTGAGAGGAGGAGGAGAATTGAATGTGTGCGACTGTGGTTCAAGGGAGCGGGTCGTGGGGGTTTTCCCACATTCATACATATGTGCGCGTATGGATAAATACCTACGGGGGTCTTGCGGGAGAGATGTAGTGCTGGGGATCCCTGCGTAGGTATATTGCCCCGCGGGTCGGAAGGGACCCATATGGTTATAGGGAGGGCGAGTGAGGTGGAGAGGGGAAAAGAGAGATGGGTTTCAGCGATTGGTCTGGAAAGCGAAGGTGAGGGGTGTGTGCGAGTTGGTTTTAATAACATGGATGGAGGACTTTCGTACAACACGTTGGTGAAATTACCAAATTGAAAAGCCGAGGAGTTGAAAATTTTAGATTAGTCTAATTAAGATGACGATCTTAATGCACTTAAGTCGACTAGACAGGGTTGTTGTGTGTTGTCATGAGTAAAAACTTAAACTTTATTAATTAATTCTCTACATAGGAGTTTAGATTGGGATTGAGAAAGAAATTTCGAAGTTGTCGAAATAAGATGAAAGAGTAATTATTTTGGAGAATTTTTCCATTATGTTCGATTAAATCAAGACTTTGTCAGACGTGATTAAAAAGGAAAAGATAAGTGGGAATATTTTGCAAAATAATTTAATGCACCGAGAAAAATGTGTCATATGAATATAGAGTGGAAATAACTATGGCAACTAATTCACATTGAGAGATTATATCACTTGACTATCCCCAGATGCCTGAGGTCATTGTGGGAGAGTGAATTGACAGTTGTATTTAAGCAAAATGATAGAAGCTACTGACGTGCGTGTCCAATATATTGGATCAATGAAGGAAGGAAAGCTGCAGAGTAAATTTGGTTGGGGAAAATATATCGTGTCTTTAGCCTTCTTCAGGAAGAGGTGACCAGATTACCGGAAGATGAGGTTCATTGAAATTTTTTTAGTACTCACGTGGAGTGCCTGCTGCATATGATAGTATTGTGACTTTATATAGTAATTATGTCATTTCCGCGGGATGTTTTCTTTCGTAAATCCCTCAATGACTGAACTAAATGAGAAACTTAGGATTCTTATGTTCCATTCGCTTGACTGTTCATATTTATTTATGTAAGACCTATTTTTAATGGTATGGAGTATGGAGTTTAAGTATCTTATATCTAATTTATTCTAGACTAAACATTCACAGAGTTGTAGAAGCTTCTGTTATAGTCACTGGACCATATATTTTGACTAAATAATTAACAGCTCACATTTACATAATTATGCATGCTTTGAAGTGAAGTGAATGAAGAGAAATTCGGGTTTTTCTTGGCGAATAGATAATTAGCCGAGGGAAAAGGCTGGTAAAGGGAGATTTTCTCGGCGTATCTCTTTTCGGCGGAAATAAAAGAGAAATTGAAGAGATTCGCATTCCTGAGAAAGGGCGGGAGCTGGAAAAACTGTTGCTGGAAAAAAGAATTTTGTGGAAAACGAGAGTCAGTGAATATCAAAAAAGCAGAGTGTGGGGGAGGAGAGGGGATGCTACTAACTGTGGAAAGTGGTGGAACGGGGAATGGTAAATTTCAAGAAGAAATCGATGGGAATAATTATTCTGGAGTGGAGGAGACGGTGGGGGAAGGTTGCTGGAAGCCGAGTCAGAGCGGAGGAAAAGAAGTGCGCGAAATCGCGCGGAAGCTTAAAAAAAATAAAAAACAGAAAAAAAATCCAATGCGATGAGGGAGGCAGGAGGAAAACGACGCAGGAAGAACAGAGAGAGAGAGAGAGTAACGAAATGAGGACAAATCAAGGGGGACTTAAGCTTGAACGAGGAAGGTTGGAAGCAATGGAATATTGTGTTATTGAAGAATGATGAAGACCCAATGGATGGAGAAGACCAGTATAGCAACGAGCCGGAGAGAATTTCATTGAAAATCTTGCATGGAGAAATAAGCCAACTTCTTGGGGTATATTCTGCGACAAGCCTCTCGTAAAGAGCCCTAGAAGGAGATATGAACGAGATGAATTATCAGGAAAGACCTCGAATGGAATGCAAGAAGTAATTTATGCGGGGCGTTAAAATGAAGAATGAGGAAGGATGTAATTAAGCGGTTAGCTGATCGGTGAGAGGAGCGCAGATCTGCAGAAAAACAATCTTCCGAATGATTACTGTTATTGAAACCTCAAGGCCGTTGATTTAAATCGGAAGAGTAGACATAGGGACCTCTAAAACATTACTACCCCCGATTTTGGTTACTTTTTGACTTTCACCCTTTCTAAAGTGTAACCTCCCCTCTCTCCGAATCGTGCCTAACATGTCCCGTTATAGGAAGAATTTGTGAGGAATTTCCTTGATGATAAGCGCATGTTTACTCAATTCAGGGTACACATTGCAGACCTTTGGGAAAATTAAGCACAAACTATTGTTGTGAAAGGTGTCCGTGGGTAGACGAGTCTTTACTCGTTCGCCGAAATGTAACTAAAAGAATTGCCACGCTATCTGCAGTGGAGGTGGGAGCCGTCCAACGCCTCATCAGTGCCTCATGTACACACACGGGTGCGTGTCGTCGGATTTTCGGGTCTCATGTATTTCATTGCTTATCTGTGGGAAAGTCATATTGTCTCTGTGTTTATCTTCAGTTTTGGTGAGCTGTGTACATATTCTCCCCATTTTCCATTTTGTGTGATGAGTATGTATATTTATGGCATAACTCGGGTCACTTTTCACTATGTTGTGAAACATTTTAACCAACGTGGTCGATCAGTTGACTCACATTTTTGTCTCTTATAATTCTTTAACATTTTATCGGGTTCAAAAAATAATGATGAATATTCTCCTTTAAAATTTGAACTGGATGAAGAGCCTTTTCCATCGGTGAATCACATGCAGTCATGTATGACGCTGCCAAAAAAAGAAAGAAAGAAACAAAAAAAGTAATTTTTTGTTTAAAATTCCTTCAATAAGTGGTGTGATATTATCTCAAGAGTTACTAAACTTTTACGTAAGATAAAGTCAGCCCTTCATTCTCATCCCGCTTGTAAGGTAATTCAAGGAGAGCTCGTTTCTAAAACATTATAATCTATCACGATATTTGAATGGCACTAGAAGCGATGAAATATGAAAGATACGCTTTCAAATAGATAGGCACGAAGACACATTCATCTAAGACACTATTGAATACTGCAAATAGTACCGAGCGCAATGCTAATGCGTCAAAGTATATCCAAATTTTTATCATATTCCCGCTAATTCCTTCTCCCCATCTTCATAACTGGGCATGTTGTATTAGTGGGGAATGAAATATAATGAAGAGAACGGTATTAAAGGACATTGAAATTCCTTACAGACAAAATGAAGAGAACAGCATTATAATTCCCTAGCCGAAATACTGGACATACCGAAATACTGTTCTATAAACAAAAAACGAAGCCACTTTATGTTAAACTACAACAAATTCGTGTTTACGCAGTCCAGACTATCTAGTACTTACTTAAACCCTTTAAATACTGACTGAAGTCGTTCACTTCCGTGCCATTCCTCTCCTCTAAATCATTTTTCTTTCTCCACTAAAGCCTTTTCTCCTACATGTTTTAATGTTACATCCCCGGCCACATCCTCATACGGCAGCGTGGAGGGAAGGATGTGTAAATGTAGATTTATAAGCGAAGTATTTGCTCATGTCCAAGGAGGTAGGATAGTGGAGAAAAGGCGATAATATGGAAATGGGTGCGACGGCGTGAGTGTGGTTGTGGGTGAAGGTGCGTATCGGCCTTTCCTCCTTCGTTCCTCCCCCCCTCCCCACACTGTTCCCCTTGGGACCCCGGGAGGAGAGGAGCAATGGGTGGCAGCTCGTGGCCTGGGTGAGTTAAGAGGGGGGCATGGAAGGGAGCATGGGTTATCCCTTCGGGGAGGGAGTGAAAGATTGGAGCAAAAACGACGGGTTTTGCCGGGGTGGTGGGGGAGAGGGGTCCGAAGAGTGGCGGGGTCGGCGGGGAGGGTGCTGTGGGATGACGGAGATACTCGAGTGTGGACCGAGTGGGACTTTCGGAAGGGATGAATAGGTCGGATCCCTTCCGCGGCCGGGAGAACTGGAGGGAGAGAGGTAAGCGGATGGATAAGCTCCTCTGGGGGAAGGGACCCTCAGGAGGTTGATGAAGAGGTTGTGTACCGCGGGGTTGGGGAGGGCGAGAGGAATCTGAGAGTGAGATGGAGAGGAATGGCGCGGACCCGGAGTTGTTTTGGAGGGAGGAGTGGGGAGTTGAATAAACCCACCACGAGTGGGAGAGATTTCTGAAGAGTGTTAAGGTTTTTCCAAGTATTAAGTGGAGTGATATAATGCACAAGGATTGATAGATGAGAGGGGTGAGTGCGTTTGGGGAGAAATCATTTATTTCGAAGGGACAGTCAACTTTAATAAGAAGAGGGAAGAGAGAGGAGATCGAATCGTGATTGGTATATTTTATGTATTGAAAAAATCACCGCTTTCCTGGAAGCAAGGGAACGGATTTGGAGAAGTACGATAGATATACGTCAAAATTTCAAACTGTGCCGCTTTAAATCAATAAGCTTCGTTTGTTGCACTAGTGTGTCACAAAACCGGATGTTTGGTGGAGTTAATGAAATAGATCCTTGTTCGTTTCCTACGTATTCAAAGTTATATCCACTTTATCCCATATGCCGATATGTAACGTCATTTGAATTTATATAGACATTATTTTATAGTTAAAGATTTTATTAAAACTTTTATCCCTAAGGATGTGTGGAGAATGAGTTTTGATTTACTGTCTGAATTAACTGATAACTGAACATAAATAGTGAAATATCGGAGGTTGTCCATTAAATACCACCCGATGGTCTATTAATTGGAAATGAAACACGCTGCTTGATATTTTCAATGAAGCACACTGAATATATTTCTGAATGGTGTAACGGAAGCTTCATTGGGCATCCAAAAATACTGATAAGCTCGTTAACGAGATGACCTAATGCCAAATCTGTTTCGAAATTTACGCATGGAGGAAGACCGTGGCTCCACCTGTAGAACGGAGATAACTATTAATCAAGGTTCATCCATATCTGTATTGCCAAATTTTTTCGTTTAGATTTGCATTCTCCCGGTACAGTGGTTGATTGCTTGCCGGGTGCGAGTTTGCAAGTGAAACAATTGATTGATAACGTGATTACACCTTTATTGTTTACTACGTTTCTATGGCTCATCGTAGTTTTTTTATATTCAAAAGGTTTCTACGAAATTTCTATTTGCATTTATTTTCCATTTTCATTCGTCCATTCATAATATGGGCTTGATGTTTATTCTTCTTTAACTGTGCGTCATATGATCACGGTCAAATATGAGCCCGATATAAGGTCATCATGTTGTCCAAAACCCATTGCCATGGTTCCTCAGCACCTTGGAATGAATATATTTTTGAATTGCTTTCATATTGTTTAATTTTTCACCTCATAGAGTACGTTTAATCGTATGATTTATTTTAATACATAATTAATTGGTGACAAATTTCTTCTTGACATCTTCATGGTTACTCTCTAGGACTTTTTAATGGGCGCTTCACCACCCAGTATGGTTTTCCCAGTCAGGAAATCTTACGTTTAAGGTTAACTCAGTCATCGTAACGGGATGAGACTTTTTCTCTGTTTAGAGATATAAACGGGTCAGTATAGTGTCTGTTCTGCAGCCTGATGACTACTCTTCTTCGCGGTCATTACTTTTGGAAGTTGACCTCTTAAGTGTAATCATTTTCCCTTTGAGAAACTGACGATATGAAACAAGGGCCTCCAGAGGATTTGACGCTCAGGTACAATGTCCCTATTTAGCTGGTAATGATGGAAATGATTTTTATTTTAAAATTTTGGTGATAGTAGTTATATTAAAATATAAAATTTAACGTAATATCTTTGTTACTAAGGGGTCGTGCATAAACTACGTTACCAACTGGCGGAGGAGGTCGCCGAAAAACCTACGGCGGGTAACGAGGGGGAGGGGGGTTATCTCAAAGTAATGTATCTGTTACAATGCGTCTATTTACGTTTCTTACTTGTCAATGTCGCGTCAACAGTACTACAGAGTTTAACATGAGGAAGTCAACAAACAGTCTTATGTCAATCTTTATTTGTCTTATTTCAACTCATCGCTAAAAATTAACTCACTCAGTAATTGAGAAATTGTTTTTGAATTGAAAGTTTCATATGTAGAGACAACGCTACATGTCAGGAGGGGCTTAGGGATTGGGAAAAATACAATGGTTGTCAGCGAAGGGGGAGGGAGGGAGTTAAAACATTTTTGAAAACGGTAACGTAGTTTATGCACGACCCCTAAGTTAATTCGAACCGGGTGTTGTTGCCCATTCTCTTTTGTTATTACACTCGAAATATCTACAGCTATCTACATATGTTTTGGAAAATCTCTGCTTTGCTGATGTATAAAAGATTTTCTATTAAAATTTCAGTAAAAAATTAGGCATTGAATAAAACATTCGGAAATATCACGACAAAACTCTGGATAATGCTATTTACTCATTTATTTCTCTTTGCGTCTCGTTGAATTTAGCTCTTTACTTTTCTCGTTGAAACCTGCCTCAAAATAAACCTCATTACCATTAGAAGCTGAAAATAACATACGCTAATGGCATATGCCTCTAATCATTATATTACTTCAGGTACAAATTGAGAGGGTGACCTGGTTACCAGTTATTATTGTCCTCTCGCCCATCAAATAGTCGTTATATGTGTTCTAACTATGCGGGCTTGACTCTCTTTCTTGTTTTTAATTTAATTCGACGACAAGTGCGCGCGGCAATGTCGACGCTGGTTTATAGTTTCTGTACTTGCAAAATATAACAAAGAGCACTTGGAAAGAGTGCGGGGTGAGAGATGGAACGAGGAAAGTGGAGTTAGCTGTTACCCTGGGACGAAATCGATATTTCCTTTCAGAACGAGTGAACGCGAGTTATTACGTTAATGAATGCCATACTCCTGCTCGGCAAGTCCTTCGTGCCCACCCATTGCAAATGGTGACTGCATGTATTTTTGTTTTTGCGCTCCACCAATAATTTAACACCATAACGGAAACAGCCCGCATGATTTAGGCGGTTGTTTCCTAGTTTCCAACTGGTGGAAGGGAAGCTTAAACGGATCCGAATGACTAAAAGAAGCGGACAAAGAAAAAACAGAAGACTGTCGAGGCCCTCCGGTATTTTCGTGATAGAAGCGTGTATATGCGAACTATATGGGTTTTGTGTTTCATTTTTCACGGGAATATTTTCCCGAATGCCTTGAATTCCAGTGTGGAGTCATTAAACGGCAAGTTAATAAGGAACAAATTGCATACTTGTTTTTGGATCCATCGGATTTTTGCCACGACTTTCGCTTCAAAGTCAAACAATGTGTGTGTGAGTGAGTGAGACGCGTTAGCAAATGAGTATTTGGAAATTCCAATTGGAATTGTTTTTCGAAATAAATGAAGCCAACCGATATTTACTCCGACGCTTAAAACCCTGCGGAATGCAAGTAAAAGCTTTCTACCAATTTCGAGCTCATCGATTAACAGTCGTGTGTTTTTAACGGAATTTCCAATCAAGATAAAGCTCGGAAAAAAAGTATAACGTAGATTAATCAATTTAGGCGCAGTTTGCAGCAATTGAATGTGACGCAGGATGTGTAAAGAGGAGTTTGGCACGACTAACTTACATTATCAGTTCGATTATCCTACTCTTACGCCATGATGACAATTATGTTTTGACTTATTTTTTACATTGTTATATTTGTAACATTAGGATGATATTTGAGATGGACATGAGAATTTTGCGGTTGTTATCAGTTGCGTTGTATTATTTAATATACAGTGATGATTGATCTTCGAAATCCCTTTTTACATGAAGTTCTGCGCTTTAAAATATATTTAACCTCTGGATAACGCCTTTTTAATTAGAATTTGTGAACAATTTCTTGGAATAATCTAAAATATGAAAAAGCCTGGTGATAAATGCAACTCAATTGCTTATCCAACTACCTTTAATACATGAATATCAAGAGGCATGTTTGCTGAAAATAACCTAAAAATATGCACGATTTGAGCCTGGAAATATTAAAAATGAGCTAGTACATTTTTAGACTGTGTGTACTGTTTTTAGACTGTTTACACACATGCGACTGTGTTTTCTAAAAATTTATATGAACGTTAACGATATTATTCATTTTTCTTTGACTTCTAAAATATTGCCACAAAAAAGCGTTTTAAATCTATTATTGGTTCTCTTCAGCCACCAAGGTCTTAGTCAAATACTAGGAGGATAAGAGTAAGGAGGTTAAGGATAAAAGTGATAGGAATAAGGAAGATGGGGATAAGCAGGATGAGGACCTTGGGAGCAATGTGGTGGTTGGGAAGCGGCAGTGTGTGCTGAGTGCGAAATGGCGACCAGTCGTGTCTTCCCTTCGGGGAATGTTATGTTATGTTATGCATAGGAAAGATTTGAATATTAATAAATGTAGTGATTATCCTGAGAGTTCGGCTCTATTCCTTTTGGACCGCCCTACACTGTTTCCTACACCTTAATGATGCAATCGACCTCAGTTGTCGATGGCCTCCCCCAAATAACATACCAACTAACCAACCGCGTTATCATTTGGGATACATTTTTGTAAAGTTACCATGAAGTGGTGATTTAAAAAATGACTTCTAGACTGCATTAGACATTGGTGATGCTTCTTATCTTTTCAGTAGGTAAGAGGTTGGTAAAAGCTTATCTCTTTTTAAATTGGTTAGTTCTTCATGGAACAATTTGAATGCTTATTACTTAAACTCAACTTTCGTTCAGTCTGGTGTAAATATCTAAGAAGTGTGATGCGCGAATGACCTGGATGAAAAGCAGTGAACATTGTATTGACCCATAACGATCGAATATGTGGTTTAATGCCGCAATCGAACTATTAACACAATATTTACCCCGGGTGCTTTCGTAGTGCACTTAAACACGCAGTAAGCCCAATGCTGGGAAGGAGATGGCCAAATGTTTTATGGGGTATGTATCATAGCAAATCACACAATGACCTAAATTACATTTACGTGCCCGAAAATTTTAATACGCGCGGTCTTTGCCGGAGGCGGAGGAGAGCATAAAGAGAAATAATGCATAAGTGCTTCCGGCTGTAATCAAGAAGAGTGTGGTTGGCAGTGAGGCCGTGCGGGCGAAGATCCTTGGAAGAAATTCCTCGGAATGTTTTTTTTTCGGTGGGGGAGGGACCTGGGAAAGGAAGTTTACTTGGTGTGGATGTTCGCGGGAAGGTGGACCTATGGAGAGAGAGGGTCTCGTAAAGGAATGGGGAATTCGTGCGTGCGTTAGAGAGCTTTTGGAAGGAGAGCAAGAATAGAAGTCTGGAAAAAGAGGAAGAAAAGAAAGCGCCAACGGCGGTTCACGCGTCGTTGACTCCAACGACTTGATTTAGTGGCTTTGCAAAATTCATAAGCAGCTGCGTTGGCATTCAAAAATTCCCTCGCAAATGTCGCACACTTTTCCCGGAGCTTAACTTTTTGGAGGTTAAGGGGGCGGGGGTGGCGGGGGAGGAGGAGAGAGTGGTGATGGCGGTGGGTGGAGAGGACTTGTGAAAGAATCGAGAGAGGGCCCGACAAGAACGAGAAAAAATACGAGTTCTTCCATTGGGGTGACTTGACAAGGCGGAAAGAAAAGGTATATGCAATTTAAACCCG
Source organism: Ceriagrion tenellum (assembly GCA_963169105.1). Taxonomy (NCBI): domain Eukaryota; kingdom Metazoa; phylum Arthropoda; class Insecta; order Odonata; family Coenagrionidae; genus Ceriagrion; species Ceriagrion tenellum. The sequence continues at coordinate 109,428,974 of OY720632.1, forward strand.
GTTAATTCACTTTTTGCGTCTTGCAAGGAGATGAGCGCTCTCTTATTCAATAAATTGGGGTAACGTTTAGTTTGGTCTCACATTGGTGTAACGTAATCGCTTAATTAACATCTTACAAAAACAAATAAAATCTTTCAGGCCTCTATCTTGCTTCACGTGTGTATATTCAACGTGCGCAGCTCGAAACTGGACGATGAGGGGGACCATTTATACAGGTTTTATGGCCTTTTATTGTAGGATCATGAAATGCACGATGTATCGGCTCTGTAGGCGATTGGCCTCAATTGGACAGGAAATGGCCAACTAAATACTTGCGGTATGCTATTTACGGCTCAGTTGATACCCAGTAATCGTACACTGTTGTTTGAAAATTACGGTAGATCTAGACTGGAAAGTATTTCCGCAGCAAAAATGCTTTACTAAATATCATAATCTAAATTATTTGTGTGGTATAGGCTTTTATAATATGGCGAGAGAGTTTGATTGATGCATCATTTTTAGTAAAATATTTAAGTTAGAAATTTGCAACCGTTGAAAATTCTCTCTTTGGAATATGCTATGGACATTTTATTTACTCTTCATTCATTTCCTTACTGATTGATCCTGATGATGACGTGGAAACGCGTCGTCGTATTGAAGTATCCAGTGGACATTACAGAGTTTTTTCATTGAAATTTTATCATTATGTTCCACTACATGTCGTCAGATATCATCGAATGTACTTCCTTACTCCTTGACAGGTATGTGAACTAATAAAATATTTTCACAATATTTGATCGGAAGTAACTATTACAAAGACCACACTTAACATATCTAACACGACCCGGGTTTCAACGATATATCGTCATCATCAGGTGTTTTTTCCCGGCACAACGTCTCTCTTTATGTACATTTCCACAGCCAGGGGGGTTTTGGGGAGGAAAGGGAATGTTGGGAGGTGGAGGAAGTCGTAGCAAAATATTTTCAAGGGCACTGGGTATTGCTTATGAGAGGTGTACGGTGGGGAGCTGATGGATGAATAAGGGAAGGAGAATGGAGGAGGGAAGCAACTTCATTAATATAGGATAGGCGATAAGGCAGGGAACAAATATTCGTTAATCAGAGTGACTCCAGGGTCAAGCAACTTTTTTAAAATTTCTAATTGTTCCTTCTTTTTATTCTTTTTGCTTTTATCATAAATAATGAGGAATAAAGCGGGATAAAGCAAGATAAAGCTAATCTTGTTTCATTTCCTGCATTATTTTGCCCAGTCTTTGGGAAAATCCTTTTCTGCAAAATTTATGAGCTTTCTGGTGTGAAAGATTTTTGTTAGTATTTTTATGGGAGTTAATAGGCATTCAAAGTTTTCTCACACTCCCTCCGCGATTAGTTCGCTGGACGCTATTATCATCACCAATAGCCACCAATCCGAAGATTGGTTTGCAGCAGTTCTCCAATACTTTCTCCTCTCATTGCCAACCACGTCACTCCTATATAATCATCCACATTGACATGCTTCTTCATTTGCCCCACGTATTCAATTCATGCTCTTCCTCTGTCATTCTTACCGCTCATTTCTCTTTCCAATATTGTTTTCATTTGGTTGTTGTGTTATAACAACCAAATTACAACCAATGCAATACGTCCAGTTAATTGGACTCTCCTTCATCATAGAGCTTTCATAAAACACCGTCAGCTCCTCGAGGGACTTCTTCTTCAGTGACTCTCTTCGTCTACTTGATCTTCTGGGCGATGTATATAACTGCTAATACAAGGCCATTCGATATCGATTGTATTCTTCCTTTGATATGGGTCTTTGCAACCACTTCCACCACATGTCCGCATTTATGTGCTATTTGAGCCTTTGCTGCCATAACACACCCAAGGGACTCTACAATATGCGGAACAAGTTGTCATTTCGAATACAAATGCACTACAAAATCAGAACAAAGTCGAACAATCTATAATATGCTTAAGTAGATTACAGAAAAATAAGCTCATTAATGACGGATTTATATACGTAGCGAAGACCTATATGGAAGGAAGGACACAATCGATATTGAACTACCTTTCTGCTAATACATGGCTATGCATGTTTATGCTTGTATTTTTTGTTACATTTGGGGGTTAGAGGCGTCCTTGTGCCGCTCCTAAATTTCGCTCCCAGTTATCCCAAGAAACGTAGTCTTTTCGCTTTGCAGCTGATGAACAAATTGAGAAAGTTGACCAGGGTTAATTCGAGATGAAAGACTTCGCAGCTGACATGGTTGGTTGGCAGAAATTGGTTGACGTGAAACGAGGAATTGATTAATGGAGGTCAATTAAAAGGTATATAATTACATTTCATGGTGTACTTTGCTGCCTGAGGATGATCAGCGTGAATATTGATAGTTGAAAATAATATTTTCCGCCTAATTTGTTTGCCGGGAATCTCCCATAAAAGTACTACATAATCTTATTGTTCGTCATATTTTGCGGGGGACATGTTGCTAATTTTCGTTGCTTGAGTCTGGGCGTGTGCTTTATGGCGTCGAAGTTTTTAATTTACTTACCGTGCCGAAAACACCTTCCATCTTTGTAATCGCTTGAATATCGGATCAGTCCTTTTATTATCTTTGATACCGATCAAATATACTCTAATTGACAGGTTATTGCTGCATACTGTAGTTGAGCGTGTTAATTTTCGTATTCGATGCCTAAAGCGATTGGTTTAGTCACGTCCTCTCCCATTTTAACTAACCTAGGACAGAAAATGAGTAAAAATTTTCCGATATGGCGAACATGTGAGCACAAATCTCATTAAAATTAATTCCCCTGAAAAAGCGGCTGTTTCTTTTATGTCTTGTTGCAGGTTTTTAGTTTTAATTTAAGTAACTATGATAGATTTTATTTATAATTTTTCGGCGAATATTATTTGAAGGAGCATATTATTATTATATTGTTATAGCAATTATAGCATGCGCATGTTTCATCGTTTAACGAACTATAATGAAAGAGAAATTTCTATTTGAAAATAGAAAAACTTTTTAAGGAGAGACAGAAAATGCGCCATTTTTTCGAAAGGAAAACGTTGGACGTAAAACAGATGTGTTAAAGTTAGATATATTCATGCGATTAAGTCGTACAGCAGCAATCACATAGTGTAATCTAATTGTCCCATCAAATGCCAGGTAGGAGGTATTGTTCCTCTAACTGCGATTTTTTACCCATGATGATCATCAGAGGCTAAAGTTTTCCTGGACGTGGGTGATATCTCCTTCACTTCCATTCAGCCTTGTTTATCTTAAAAGAAGTCGCATTTTCCCCCAAAATTTCCCTCATTTTTCAAACTTTTTCTTACAAAATATTAAATCTTTTGAAAGGTTAGGCGAAATTCTCTGTTACAGCTGGTCATTTATAGAAATATATACTTCATCAATGGGTGCGCATTTTTCTTTGCCTATTGGCTTTCTTAAATTTTCCAGAGTTAGCTATTTCAAATAAGTTTTCTCTTAACCCTCCTTACGTTCATATTTGTTTCTGCAGAATTTTTTCCTCATTTTTTCCCAATCGTTTTCTTAATAGGTTACATGTGTGCTACTCGCCGCGGCTTCTTTTATCTTTCGGTACGTGTCTTTTTCCACCCTGTTCCTCGTTTCCGCAATATTTCTTGCTATTCCACTTCTTTCGTCTCGTCACGACGTTAGGAAGGAAATGCATTTAAATTGCTATGGTTCAGTTTGTATCTTGCCCTTTGTGAAAACCTCCATTCTGGTTTACATCTCCTTCTTGTCTTTTTATTTCGTCTTGATAGTTGCTGGCAAAGGTTGCTGACTCTTTTGGGTGTCCAAAAATACGATGCGAGGATGAAATTGAAGTCGCTGGTTCGAGTCTTCGAAATAATACGCCCGAGGGATGTCTTTTCGAGCTCATTTCACCTTTGAAATGGTTCTCCTCGTTTTATTGTGTAAATAAATTTTCCGTACCCATGCAGGAATCGAGGCTGTCTAAAGGGGAACTTAAGAACGTGGGTTGTTTGAAATATCTTCCCTGAAAGGAAATACTTATTGATTGTAGTCTTCCCTGTCTCGGTTGAAAGATTATCTGCACGATTAGGAGCGGTGGGAAAAAGATAAGAATGTTATTGCGATTCTTGTCTAAAGAAAAGGAGGGAGGCTCTTTCACAGTAAGCTCGTTTACCTCAAATTTATTTGCATCTCATTTTTATGTATACCTATCTCGCTTGTCTTAATTTCAGTCCTGTATTTTATATCTTGAGATTCAAAGGTAACAACGATATTTTTCGCAAAAATGACTCCCTGCATAATTTTTCTAATGCTGCTGCTCCTTCAAAAAATCTAAACTGGGTCACTGCTCTTATTTTAGAACTAAAACTGTGTTAGAGCTGTGTCTGTTAGCTCTACTAAATTTCTATTCGCGCACATGAACATATTAAGGGGAAAATGGATACGATATTCAGTAAATAATAATTACTGATGATCACAATACATGATTTCATAAAACTTTCTTTTGGTCATTGAAGGTTGTTTCAGACAGGCGTTATTTTGGTAATTAATTCTCCTCGTAAAAATCAGAGGTATATCTGCCTGGTTAGGGAGTTTATTCGAAAATTTTTTATTTTTGTAACGGCACTGTACTAATTTCTTTAAGCATAATCACCTTATTTTGTTGTCTCGTCTTTAGACAGCATATTTTCTCTCTAAGACGAGTCAGCAAGATAAAATCTTTAAAGAAAATTGTATTGAAGATTGAAATCATTCTAGAATTTTCAATAAAAAGGAATTTATGTGTAGAAAACCTTGGAAAATATTTGGTATGAACAAATATTTGTTGTCATCTTTTTGAAGGATAGCTGTGGTTAATTAATGAATTTTGATAAGAAAAATATCCCAATTCTAAATTTATGTATTAAGTAGCATAAAAATTGTATTTATTTCATTGTGCTGAGTAGTGTGATGTACCTTTAATTGGTGTTTTTTAAATCTTGTGAGTGAATGCTGTTTATTGCTCGCATTTGAATTTCTATCTCTATGAATCAAAATTTTTGCGACTGAATTTTTAAAACTGTAAATCCAGTCTTTCCCAGGAAAATCTCTCAATTTTTCGAATAATGGAGAGTATATGGGCTTTTAAACTTTCATGCGCGTGCCTGGCCATAATATTTGATATTACGTCTACTTAGTAGCCTTAACTCAGTCATGGTGAAATTTAGACCAAAAAATTAGGACTCTAGGTAGAAGGTAAAATCCTTTTTTTATCATTCAACGTGTCTGCTGGATGCATTTTGTGGTCGCAGAATGCGTTGAAAATTACCTTGTGCCAGTTATTTCATATTCGATGTCACTGGTTTGTATTTTAAATTATAATCCAATGAATGACTTCTATAAAGGGATTTGTGGTAATATTTTCATCCTTACACTTCATTCGAGTAACATTTCTCTTAGAACTGAAAGTGTTCTTTATTGTGTTTTGTTAAATTTATGATATAGCTCTGGAAACCACGACGCCAGATTTTTTTGGGATTGGCGGTTTACCATGCTAAAATCTTGTAAAGGTAATCGCCTGCCGATTGCGGTTGCCAGTGAGAGTTTTATGAGTTTTTTTGGATTGTAAAAAAATGAAATAAATCCCGATTCCACGCCTTTTAATGTAGCTTAAAGTCGTAGTGCTATTGCTCTTTAGCGTCGTATTTGCAGAGGTGAAGGCCTAAAAAAACAAGCAGTTGAAGGTATTCCAAGATGCCCTACCTTTATAGTTTCCCCAAGCTTTTCTCCACAATTTCTTTCGAAACCATGTTATGCCTCATATTGAGGCATAAGGTCTTAGTAAAAGGGAAAACGAAAGGGGAAAAGGGTCCATCGTTAAAGTTAGAGGGAATTGCATCGACGTCAATTTTCCACGCCAGAGATCCCAATCGACTTGAGATGAGAAGGAGAGGATCGGGGGAGGGGGGAGGGGGGGGGGAATGAATGGGCGCCGAAGAAACAGGCGAAATGAGGGGAAAGTTGAGGAGTGGATGCGGGAGACAAGGGTAGCAGGGGAAGGCCTGCAATTAAAAGGAACGACTAATAGACACCGTCCGCTTGAAATAAAGATTTTGTTAAAGAAGAAATCTCCCTACCTTGTCTCCCGAAGTCCGTAATTTGACTTCTATTTTTTTTAGTGTCTATTTGGTTCCTCTTTACCGGATGTCCTCCAAATGTCCTTTGACCTTCTCATTCTTTTTGAGAGATTCTCATGGATGAGTGTTGCGTTGCGGGAGTTCTCTTTCAACGGATTTGAGCTATGATAGATTCTAACATTTTCAGAAGCAGCCATTTCAGTGGGATTTTCTGCGTGATGTGTCTTCATTCGGGAAGGGGCGTGTGTATTGAATTATTATATTCCTTATAAAAGTTACTGGAAAATCTCATAGGTCATCCTAAAATAAGTACCAGAACTCGAATGATCTAATTTGCATTTTCTTCCTTTACAAGCAACTGCACTGGAATGAAAATGTCTGTGTGACTACTGACATTTTTCTTTGTACTAGCGCTCTGGGTCGTTTATTTGTGTATACGTCTCCTATCTTCGATTATATTTCTTATCCGCATATTGTTCTTTCGTTGTTCAACGCTCTTTCGCAAACTTGGGCTGTGAAGGAATATGATGCAACTGTGGAGTATTACTTGAAAAATTACCTCCGTCTACGAAATATTATTATTAGTAGAATGAAATTTATTTTTTATTTTTAGTATAAGTCAATTGTTGTTAAATATGAGTTTTTAATTTTCTTTTTACCTCCGTCGGTTGAGTTGTATTATTAGTATAATGACATTTTTTTAATTTTTAGTATTTATGTCTACTGTTACGAAATCGGAGGAATTATTTGGGACTATCTAATTTAGTAAATGCTTAGAATTTGTTTCTAATAGGGGGAATGAATTTGGTTCTTCCATGTGTTTTCTACTGATTTGTATCATATTGTCTTGCAAAAGTAACAATCATCAGTATACTTAAATTGTTTGTCACGTTTAAATGCTTTTTATCTCTCAAATCTATGGTATATTAGTGCTATCCAATTGTAAACAGCGTTAAAAATTGTTTTTATGCTGTCAACACTCTTCATCTCGAATTCGGTTCTTCAATTAATTTTTATATTTTACTCGCCACCGTTGGTTGAGTAATGTTATTAGTAGATTAAAATTTTTTGTTGATTTTTAATATTTAAGTCTATTTAGTCTATAAGGTATTTTTTGCTACTATCTAATTTAGTAAAAGCGTTAGAGTAAATTGTTGTAGGGTATATGCAGGAGTAATAGATTTAGCCATTGCGTTAGGAGTAGTTCAATGGATTTGCTGGCGAATGTTTCCACTGGAGATTGCATTTGAGTATGATTTTTATTCGGAAATCATTGCAAGGAATCCACCTCCGTCACATCATTTCACTTAAATTTTTAATGTAATACTTTGGAGCTCAGAGCCAGTGTAATCGGTAATAAGGTGAGATAATTTTTACTTAGAGGGGATGCTTGTAGTAGAGGTTACATTATGTACCGTATGGTGTGATTTTTGAAAGTAAAGCTAGAGGGAGAAGTTGCAGGAATTCGGTGAGCATGTGCTTTTATATTATGTTTAAAAAATACCTTGGGTAAAGTCCAAAATTTTTCTCTTCAAAGATTGGCATGTTTCCGGGTGGGAGGGATCAATAAATCAGGCTATTAAATAAGCAATGAAGTAGCTCTTACCCTCTCTTTTCCGTCCGTCCTTCCCTCTCTACGATCACTCCCGATGCGGTTAATAGTAGCATGCGTCGTCGTCGCTGTATAAGAGGGGGTGAAAGTGGTTGTCAACGGGGGCAACTTCGTTCCTGGAACCAATTTGTATGTGTGTGTCTGTACGTGGAATTTGCGTTCACTGGCATAGCAATGAGCGTCAGGCAGCCGCGGGTTGGAAGGGAATATTTTGGTTGTCAGTCCGGGGCATCCGTCCGTTCAATTTCGGTCTCAAATTTGCTTCGTGGATCGCGCACGGTTCGGGCTCGATGGGGGACAGAAAACGGGGAAACGGGGGTTGCGTGATTTGTTAGCGGTTTTGAATTCAGATTTGACTGTCTACCTGCCTGCCCTGAGATCCTTTCCCTCCCCCGTTTGTTGCCGCGTGATTACGTTTCGTAATCCCGGTCAATCCCTTCCCCCCTTCCCACTCTTTCTCCTACTGGCTCGACGAAGGTTTACGCTTTTGTGGAAATCTGACCGTTACGAATGGCCCAATAAAAAATGTCACAGAATTGGGTTTGCGGGAATATATATAGACGTACTTCGACGCGATGTGAAACGGTTGAACGCCGAATGCGCTCTCTATCTCAAAGACGCATCGTTCCATGTAATATCCTTTAACTTAATTACAATTGGAGTTTCACTGATTCAATTTTCGTCCGGTTGTACAGTGAGTTTCGGCAGATGCTGTTGTCATTCGCCCTGTGTACGGTAATGACAAATTCCCAATGCATAGGAAAACAGCGTGAAATACACCTTGAAAACCTGTTTTTTTTGTGTACGCATTACTTCGCCTTCTTCGTCTTTTGGAAATGCTTTTTGAGCCGATTGAATCGTATTGTGATCATGAGGAGTTTGGACTTTTGCTTTTGTTTGCGTTTGCTAAACTAGCTAAGAATTATGGTAAATGGGTGGGTTTTAAAAATAATCAGGTAAGACTTTTCAGCAGTGGAGGTCTTTGAACGCTGTGACGTCTTTGATATCAAGTCCAATAACTAGCTCATGACAATCTTGAGCCACATTGGCGCAACAATTTATCAAAATTGTTGCCATTAATTGTTTTATATTTATTTGATATGTATTTTTTGTCAGTTTTTTAAATTTTTGGTCTATCTCTCTGCTCCCTCAATAAGTTCTGCTTGCGAACCAATTGTAGAGATTTATGAAATGAGGCCAAACGTCCCAACACTACCACTGAGAAAACACCGCTGCGCGCTTCCTCTGTGCTGTCTTGCTTGTTATCCCACATGTTACTCTATATTTCCCTGTAAATGTATGTTAAAAATTAAAGAAAATCTATAATGTCAGTATATCGTGCGGAAAACTAGACTGGGGGAAGAGAAGGCTGTATCACCTCATCCGGCTCAGGATAAATAAGCCCAAGTCAATTCCGATGTTTCCGATATGACGTCTAAATTACTGTCACGGGAATTTTATACAAGCTTTGCTACTCTTAACCCTTTTAAAAATAATTTTTTGCGTGCCTGAAAGTATATTTATCTGTGTCATTTTGTTCCAACTCTGAGCATCAATTGTTGCCACACAAAAATTCGCGGCAAAAAGAGTGTCACGTTAGTATTGAGAGGATGAATAAGAGTGTGAAATAAACCAACTCTACATAATATCATATCATCAGTGATAGAAATTTCGGTGAGTCTAATTTACGTTTTGCTACGGCTTATGGAATAGTTTGGGTCGACTATCTTGATTCGAAAACAATGATTAACCATAATATCCTAAAGACTGAAAAGTGAAATACGTAAAGGCATTCATTGACACGATACCAATGAAAAAATGCAAAATTACTTTCGAACAACATTTGCACTACACTCGTGCATTTTTCGTTGTAAAAATATTGGTAACTTTCTATTACGACGGAATAATAGGTTGTACCTTTTCAAAGATACAAAATTCCGAGATAAGCAAGGTTAGTTAAATGCTGTAGTTCATAGCCTCAGGCATAGTGGAAATATTTCGTCGTATTTATTGTAGGTGACCTTTTGCTCTCCTCAGTGAATTTCATTCTGTACGGCCATGGATGTGGTCTTGTTAAAATCTTCTTCATAATGATGTTTTTCGGCAATAAAATGCATTCCAGAAATGGATGCGCAACATTTTACCTTTCATTCCTTAAATGACTGAGTTAAGGATTCAGGAGCCTCCCCCGTAGGTTTTCGCAGGTTTTTCACTCTCATATGTGTGGGGGTTTATTTTTGTGAAGGACCTCTTTATTTCCTGACGTTTTTCCCCCAAATATATGCATTTTTCTTTACACTTATTTAATGCATTTTTCTGAAGAGGGGTTAGCTGGAAGAAGGGACTGCCTCAGTCTCAGCTCGCCCCTATAAAGACGCATTATGATTATTACGTTTGGATTATGGGTAATGATTATGATAGCTTTCATTTTGATATGGGTGAGATCAACATTGATACCATTATTTTAATGCAAAAATCTTGTGATTTGTGTTGACTAAATAACTTAATAATAATATACGCCAAGTAAAGGACATCAAACCATCACTTAGTATGAGTAGTAATAAATTTCTCGTTTTTAAAAATTGATTTTTGAGCGGTAAGGTAACGCTTTTCCGTCAATTAACAAACTGAAAAGTGAAAATTACACTTACCTCTTGAGTCCTACGTAATCTAAGGTAGGTAATTAAGAACACTGAAGTATCAACGCATTTTTCTGCGAAGCAAAGCTTTTTTTCCCTGATGGGGTATTTTTGGAGGGTGCAATATATTATGGAATTGAGCATGATAAAATTGCAGGTGAGCGCTTTGCATTATTCCATACCAGTTTTTGTTGGCAGACTGTTATGTCGAAGTTACGTCATGAATTTTTGTCTTTATAATGTGCCTAGAGTTTTTGTGGTCGTTAATGACGATTAAGTTGAAAGCGTTTACTACTGTTTTACGTACAATTAATACTGTTTGTAGTGTGGAAATATGATATTCGTTTCCTGCAATTTATGAAATTCCATTTTGCTAAAATACTTTTCTTTTAACGTTGAATGTACTTTTCGTTGCAGTCTTTCTTTCAATCTTGGGATCAAGTAACTACCCTCTCTCCTTCCGGAAATGAGACAATATTCGGTAAGTATCAGCATTTTTGTCACGCGTATGGGAAAAACTAATAATTATTCTCATAGCCATAATGTAGATCAATCCTTAATTGGATATTGATTTGTGATTAAGAAAATAATAACCGAGTATGTAATTTAATGTTCTGGTATTATGCTCCATTTTTTGTTTCATATTGTGCAGCCTTTACTCTCTGTGAACTTTCTTGTTCCTCATCCGGCGTTGGCTTCCCCGAAATTTCTTTCCCTTCATCCTTAGACTCCACCGACCTCTCCGGGTTCGCTGCGAGTAATTAAAATAATGAATCTTCAGGAGACCATGAGGTGGAGCTCTTACGCTGAAAAAGGAAATGCACGCCTCGTTCAACCGTTATTTTTAGCATGAAGATCATGCGAGAGAGGAGGTGAGTGTTGAAATTAAACTTGGGAGAGAAATGGGATAAGAAATGAAAAGTAGGACACCAAGCAACGGAACTCCGAAAGAAAAGAGTAGGATGAGAAGTGGCGTTTAGCCTCATTCTCATAAAATATTCGCTTCAATAATTTTTGACTTAGTTGATTTACATTCCGCGTGATATTTTGTAATGACTTTAGTGTTAATCGACCCTTTCATCTGCGTCTTTGCTCTCTTGTTTTTATTTCATTTTACACTATGCCTTTAGTACTAGTTTCACTGACTGTTCTGTGACTATGAGGTCGAATGATAAACGTTCACCCATCGAACTAGTTTTTTTTTCGGACAATGGGATAAAGCGAGTGGAGCGGAATGCATGCTGTAGAATCAGGTGGTGATGCTGCGTGGGAGATGAAACAGCGAGAGCTCTGGAGTTCGATTGAAAGATAAGAAAAAAGGAAGAGACCTGGGAGGGAAGAGCGAAGTAGTTTTGCCGTTAGGTTCAACGTTTGGAATGACTGCATGCGAAGCAGTTGTGTATTCAGCAGACTGGTGAAAGAGGTTTTTGCCTCAAAAGAAAAGCAGAAGGTTTGCTTGCTTAAGAGAGATTAACAAACCCGTTTTAGGACGGACGAATGAAGGAATAAGGGGATAATGTGGCTGGAGATTCACTCAATCATTCGAGAATAGCAGCAATGTGAAATGGTGTGCGGAGCGGGCTGATGGATATGAAAAGATGAAAGGAGCGTCGGGGAAAGGCCTTTTGGGTTAGTTGAATGGTTCATGCCAAGTGCTACAGGGTTGCTGGCTGTTGGTTTACGCAGAAAGCTATGAGAAATTTAAACATGGAGGGAAAGAAATGCACATGATAGGCGGTGCTTAATCTTTGGAAACATGTAACTATTGAGATTCAGGTATCTTTAGTATATATTTGGCAATATAATGATTGGAATCATTTGCGTCCACATTTACAAGTATAGTATTCTTTTCCAGGCTCTCTACTTAATATACCTATACTTTGAATCTAATATTTATGAAATGTAATTACCTACTTATATTTAGGTCAGATGTTGAAAAAGATATCCTCTAAGAAAGTAAATTATCAATAGAAGGTTGGTACATATATCAGCTCATTGAGAAGTGGAATGTTACAGTCCTTGATATGTCTTTAAATATATTGATTCATCTGTAGAGTTATTTTATAGCATGCATACCACATTACATAGAAACGTTTCAAGCAGAAGACTGACGAGATGGGGGATGGAAATAGTGTCGGATAAAAATACAAAGAACCAAGAAATTATAAGATTTGATAAACGAATCAAATGATAAAGCTTCTGATTTAGCATCAAGTATGGATGTAACAAGGGGAATGGAAATCAAGAGAGATAATGGAGGGAAAAATGCGGTCGTCCAAAGCAGTATACTAAGAAATGCTTGTTATCTCGAGGAAAATTGAAATGTAGAAAGGCCGCGGAAGAAGAAAGGCTCCATAAAAACACTGCTGTAAAAATAAATTCTTTGGTTGGAGGAGGCCACGGAGAATTAATATTATTTTTCCAGATGTACTTACCGTTTCTCTCTACCTCTCCACTTAACCCTCAAATGACTGCAGAGTTTATTTTTCCCAAATTCATCATGTTGCTTTCTCTGACCTTCATAAAAGATTATGAAAGACAAGTTGTGTTGGATATCTTAAGACCAAGGAAGAGAAAATGTATAACTAGATTCTTATATTTTAAACGCTCTTTTCTTTTCTTGTATGATATTTATCTCTCATTGAAAAATTTATTTTTGATCTTCCTTCTAATTCATAGATTCCATTCGAATAGATAAATAAAAAAACACGTTGAGAATAGACACCTCTTTTGATCTTTGCCTTTTTTCGGGATTTCTTTTGCGTAAGTTCTTTTTGGGACAACAGTTTTCCTGGATGTCCTGCAAGCGTCTTCAGGTCTTAGCGAAGAGTCTGGCAGGACAGCCAGCAAAACTGTTGTCCTAAAAACAACTTATGCGGAAGAAATTCCAAAAAAAATGCAAAGAGCATCATTCTAGCTCCACGGAAACCTAAGAACTAGGTTCACAAATGTTTTAAGCACTTGAATTCCTCCCTGCTTGGAAGGTCACTCTTACCCGATCCTGTCATGACATTTCACTTTCTCATTACGGTTTACCTCAACTCTGTCTCAATACATCTACATCTACGTGATACCCTGCGAGCCACCACGAGGGTGTGTGGCAGGGGGTGAAGATCACCAAACATTAACCATTGACATGCAAGTAGGATATTTAAGGGAGATATGCTAGATAATAGGGTCACATGGAGCTAGATGGTTAGTATCTACATAATAAGGAAGGGATTATTGGTTGTTATTACATGCATCATGCACTACAGACTACTCTAACTATATTTCACCTACCTATCCCTTTGCTACGCTGCCTATTGTTCTCTCTTATAGTACGAGGGAAAAATGACATTTTAAATCTATCGGTACGACAATCTATCTCTCTAATCTTGTAAATATGATCAAACCTAGCATGATACGCAGGGGTTCTCAATATATATCTAACGTCATCTGTGAACAACTCTGTTTCGAATTTACTTAAAAGGTTTAACCTAAATTTTAACCTGCGTTCTGATTGTAATTCCCATCCTAGTTCTTCTATTAAGCTCGTAACACTTATACAATTATCATAACGGCCTTTAACAAACCTAGCAGATCTCCTTGGCACGCGCTCTAATTCTTTAATCATACCTTCCTCGTACGGATCCCATATACTAGCGGCATATTCTAAATGAGGCCTGACAAGTGTAAAATAGCTTCTTTCTCGTACTCTCTTCTCAATATTTGTAAGTAATGCCATAAGTTGTTCCACACTCGAAGCGGAGAAGTGGCTACTACAGTATCTGGTGACTTGAGGTGTTCTTCTCTTTTGAAGACCGTATTTCCTTGATTTATTGGCTGTAATTAAATACACTTTGGCCATAAATACTATGAACAAGCTGATGAAGTGAGGTGTTCCTCTCTATTCGAAGACAGTGTTTTCTTGACTTTTCGGCTCTAATTTATTAACTTTGGCCATAAAAACAATGAACAAGCATGTATGTATTATCTATGAATATTTAGATTTAAATAATTTCTGATTTCTGACAAAAATGGTCTAATTTAAATAAAACTCCTCAGTTGTGAAATCTTTTAAAGCTTCACTTTTTTCTTCTAAATGAGAATTAATATGTAGCTTTTTAAAAGGAATTATTTTCAAAAATTAAATTCGGATTAATAAAAATATATATATCATAATGCGCATGCTCTTTGAAAAGCCTTTTTCCCGGTCTGAATGGATGAAACATTTCCGCTCATGAATTTAAAGCTCCAAAGTTGGCTTATGTATTTATTGACTAAGTCATGTGTTGAAATCAGATATACAGAGTGATTCAAAAATCTTGTTATGATTAAGGAAAATCAGAAATTTTTAATTTTACATTCTTTCTACATAGGTACTTGAAAAAAGATGACAGCGTTACTAAATACATCAAGTTTTATCATTTTGTTATTGCTACAAATGTTCAATGTGACCTCCATTTGAAGCAAGGCACATATCTGCACGATAGGAGAATTCATCCCAGACGTTATGTAGCATGTCTCAAGCAACCGTGTTCAGTGTAGTTGTGATGAATTCTTTTAATTATTGAACATCAGCCAGTAAGGGAGGGACTTAAACTGCGTCATTAACAAACCCCCACAAAAATAAATCGCACGCAGTTAAGTCTGGGGAACGAGGAGGCCAATGGTGAAACGCCAGATCTGTAGCACCACAACGACCGACCCAACGTTGAGGTTGCTGGTCACTGAGGAACCTACGGACTGACCAATGCCAATACGGTGGTGCTCCGTCTTGCTGAAAGATAAAATCTTCACTGTCAGCTTGTAGCTGGGGGAAGAGCCGATTCTGTAGCATTCGTTGGTAGGCATCGCTATTCACCGTGTTTCTAAAGAAGAAAAATGTCCCATTAAAAAAAAGTTCTGATTTTCCGTAATCATAACAAGACGTTTGAATCACCCTGTATATTATGCTTAGTGGATAAATGGAAGAACCCATATTGAAAGATTTTTTTCACGAAAGTTAATGATAGCGCTGAAAAGAATGTGCCCGATGCCCCTTGGCCCTACGAAAATTTTGAAATGATGCTGACGTAGGAGTTGGCGCCATGTTGGAGATTTTTTCATTAAACGCTTACAGGGGATAGAAGATCCAAGGACCTGTCCTTGTTTGGAAATTAATGCAATGTCAATCCGAAGCACTATTTTAGGAATTCAAGAAATGAGGAACTATATTTCACATGATGTAGCACCTTTATTGTCATAAATGAGCCTAGTATACAAAAAATGTTCCATTACAGGTGGATTTTCTTCTGTAAACATTAAATCGAAGACAAGTTTTGCGTGCAAAGCTGGGTGTTTCGGGTAGTGCTTTATTCAACGGCTCCTGTCCTTAGTGAACATTTTTACCTTGGCCTCATGCTAGTTTTATATTGTATCCATAATTGAAGTCAATAACAACGCGTAACTGCCAAAATACGGGTTTCCAATATGATTTTCTTAACTTTTGCTCTGACGTCTCTTTCCCTAAAACTGTGGCATAAAATTTTTTTAATTCGATATCTTTTTATTTTTCGTTACCCTGAAGTTTATTTTTCCACCGCTGTGCTTCTGTTTTCGCAAAATCGGTATAAAATTCCATTATCTTCTTTCATTTTATGCTAATTGTTTCTCCTTCGGTCAGCTCTTTTTTGTTACCAATTACTGGTCGCAGCCGCCTCCCATGTTGCCCCCTGTCGCGGCCTCTCCCTCTCTCTTCTCGTAACGGATAGTGCGAATCAGGAGGAACAATTGATGGAGTCGCTTTTGCACCGTGTGGTCCCAATTTTCCGTGGGAACGGTATGTTAGTTTTTTTTCACCACGATGGAGAGAGCAAAATTGGATGATGATCATATTTCCGACGTAATTGGCCCCCGAGAGCGATGGAGAGGGAGGGACAGAGGAAGGGAGAGAGAGTTGTGCGTGCTCACCCTCAACTGTTTTCTCCCCATTGATGAATGTCGATCCGAGTTGATGAAAGCCAATTATTGACATATGTTCCATTGATATTGGACCATTCTTTTCCCCGTCGCTGGCCGCCGTAGAAAAAATGGCAAGTATACAGGTGCGCACTGTTTATTTATTTATTTTTTAACCAGGAGGAAAATTTTGCTCGACCAACCCGTCACTAGTAGTTTTTACTAACTGGGGAATTATCCGCCGATTCTTTGTTTAGAAATAAATGGCCTAAATCCAGGCTACTTCGATAAAGAAAGAATGTTTTTTTGCTTCATCGGTAGATTCTCAGAGGCAATTCAATTTTTCTGAGTTAAATCGTTCGGAACATTGTTTTACCGTTGTAATTCGTGTTTTGAATTACCGAGAGTGAAAGCTGAGCTAATGAGGAGGGTAAAATAAATGATTGTTTATGTAAATTTTGCTCAGGATGTCTGCATTTTTCGATCATTCAATGCTTTATGTGCTAATTATTTTCGTCATTAAATGACGACGCCGGATACAATGGTCCCGTGAGTTAGCGACACCCATTTATATGGACATTACTTAGAACGTTGAATGACAATAATTGATCAATCTCCTCTCTTTTTTAAGTTGTCTGAATTTCCCGTGAATGATAAGTTGTTATTTTCGGAGGTTGGAATAGTGTTTTTTCATTGAGTCAAAACATTCAGAACTCAGTGTCTTTGGTTTCTGTTTTATTTAACCATATCAAAAAAATATACTTCTAAGTTGTATTGACTTCTAAGTCGGTTAATCTATTTTTGAGATCTATGACTTTTTCATTTATTAGATTACGAGCTAATACACATGTTTATTTGTTCATTCACCACTGATTAGAAAACAATATCTTGGACCTTTAAATCGGTCGTTTAAACAAGTATCATCGGACAGTTTAAAATGACTTAGAGTTAATATAATTATGATAACTTTATGATTCCACATATCTTTATTTGGGACTACCCGGGTTTCGACGTTCAAAGTCACTTTTATGTGACTGAAGACGTTGAACGGCGGAACGTCATCCACCTGAAGATGGCGTTGAACGTCGGAATCCGGGTCGTTACGAAGAAAGATATGGAGAATCATAAAGTTATTATGTTGGCAAATTGCACCACCTGACGTCTTGTGACTTTTTCCGACCGGGTGTAGCTCGGGCCTTGAGTTCAATAATGCGGGGAGGGAGGTTGGGCGCCAGTGCGAGTAATATGGCGAGGAATCTTCGGCTCGCACTCGGAAGGGATTAGGGAAGAGCATAACGGGAGGAGTCCAAAGGAAAAACCTTTGAATAGGTTTTGTCGTTCTCTCAGAAGCAGTGTCGACCGTACACTCAATGTTTCGGACACACGTTCATCACAGAGGACAGCAAGGGGGAGGAATGAAAGAAGAACAACAATGAATGGAACACAAAAGGGAAATAACGCGGTAGCCTGACCTAACTGGACGAGACCCGAAAGCAGCGATATAGCCTAAGCCTAATATTGGGTATTAATAGCGAGCGTATCTCTCCCACACGGGAGCCCAAAGTCAACTGCCCACTCTCTCCGCTCGTCCGGCCGAAGAAAACTTTTAACCCACCCTCCCTCCCGCAACAGCAGCGAACTCTGCAGATGTCTATAGAATAAGAAAAAGACAGAATAACAGCGGGCGCACTCCTTACCAACGATCTTGAGTGTTTAAATGCCGTTCAGTTGTTGCCGCTAGAGCTCGCGACCCAATGGATGCGTGGTATGCGAGGGCTGTACACCACCGCCGCCAAATTCTGCGAGAACAAGACTTCGTGAATTCAGGAAGCGGGCCTAGGGACTGGTGTGGTGCCCCTGTGGCTCCCCTCCCCCCCACCAACGCATCAGCCTTGTCGCTGATTATGTTGATGCCGCAGTAACTATTTAGCCGCTCGTTGACTGGTACATATTTTTAAAGATAAATTGCAGAAAAATGTCTCACTCCTGCAGAAAAAAATATAAAGAAAATTCGTCTAAGATTTGCACTCTATATTCTCTAGTGTATGTATGTAATTTACGTCTATCTGCTCCGCCAAAAAATTTTCTTGTATTTAAGTAATTTAGGGATGTGTTTTATATCACCCATGTATCAGTGAATAACTGAATCACTGAATTTGAAAAATATTCTCTTACTCAACTTTCAGACTAAGAGAGAGTTAAAGTCTCTTTTAGAGTTTTTTTTCGAATTTGAGTTGGTTTTAGCACACCAGAAATACCTTTGCCTTCATCTTTGTACAAATATGCTTAGAAAATATTTGCATTTCTTTTGCTTGGAAAAGTAGGAATGTGGCTTAAACGGTTCCTAGGGACTCTGTATGCCCGAAAGATCGTTCCTTCCTCTATGATTATACCGAATAGAAAATAAATGGTTTATTTGCTTGAGGAGGATTAAGATGAATCACCTTTGCTGTTGCCATCAGCTAATCATGCGCTATGGGTCCTGTTAACTTTTACTGAGCATTTTTACTTCTCCTGAAAAGAATAAGTTAGCATAGCAATAAAAAATTACGAACTTGGCTCTCTTTGTGGCATAAAAGTATAATGTATTCACCCACTGCATTGGCTGGGCGGATATTTTTCCTTTGACATCGTCAAGCCTTAGACTGATAAGTAAAATATAATTTGCGGAGGGATATTGTGTTAGTTTTCGACGTAGTTTGGTGTCCGAAAGAGTGCCAATCAAATATGTTGGTGTGAGCTTTCTTTTATTTTGGCCCTTTGCTCTAGGCTATTGGTGTTGTGTGAGTAAAATGCAAAATTTTCTGAGCTAGTATCTAATTCGAGTTATCTTATCTGAGCGACTCGATTCTCCTGGTCAGAAGTCCCTCCAAACAGTGAGAGGGAAAATCGACTCATCAAATGTTAGCACCATAATTGATGGTAATGTACCATATTTCCTGGTTTTATTTGTAAGTAAGCCGTGATTCCAATCTAAATCATATCGATGGACCTCGAGGATTTAATTATTTTCAGTTCGTCTTAGGCCTGTCCGATCGTCTCTTTACGACCAAGACATTTTTCTTTGCCTATGAAATATTATTAGACTCTAATGCACTTCATTGTCGAGTGGATGTTAAGTTTGTTCAATGAATTTTGTTTTTTATGGATGGTAGTAGCTTTTTGGGAATGGGTGCTGTTCATGAATTGAGATGGTAAAAAACTTACCATGTGACTGTTAAATTTATTACGTTCTCATTGAAAGTTAGTAATACCGGAACATCTTTCGGTACACTTATTCTGTAAAATAGTTCAGCTAGGTTTAATATGTTAATTACCATATAAATATTACCATCTTTCAATAATTTTACCCATTGGTTTTATTTCGTGAGTCACCCTAAATTTATGCTCGAAAATTGGAGTTGAAATTGGTAACCGAGATTTTAGTCATTAAAATACCCATTTTCCAGGTCCTACTCTCCTCTTCGCATTTGAATTACTCCTCCAAAAAATCAATCATAACTTACACTTTATCATACCTCCTCTGGGGTCATCGTTAACGGGGACAATCTTCCCTGAAGTTTCACACAAAATTTGATAATACGCTTATGCAGAAGGAATGCGGCAACCATTGTTATCTCGCGACCTTTTTTGAAGGGCATTAAATTAGCATTAAGTTCGCTACAAATTCAATATGGTAGTAGAAAAATGTTTAGAACAACGAGAGAGATTTTTTTATTTTACCTGACGCAAAATTGAGCTGAAAGAGCATTTTATACACCCAAGCAGCATACTTGTGTCAATTTGGAGTTAAGAATTACTACCTATCATTTTTGTGAAAAGTGAAAATCTCAGCAATGCTGCGTAAGAAGTTCTGGCTGCATAACCTTCTTTGCTTTAGTTGGATCTTTTCTTTCCGACTTCTTTTCCATTTCAATCTTCGCAGTCAATTTATCTTCTAAACACCAAGTCCTACTTGTTCTAATCCTTTGAATTTGGTGTTCTTACCCTTTCGTATTGTCTCTCTTTCCCCTCTTCTTCTGTTCACCACTTAAGCCTCCCTCCAATATTCTCCTTTTGATTTCTTTATCGCGTTTTGATGACTTTTGTTACCACCCTTTCCATCTTCTCCATTTCTTTTCTTTTATCCTTCCAAACCCCAATGGCCATTTTCGAGGTCTTATAGGCGTTTATGTTATGTAGGAGAAAGAATGTTGTCTCTTATCGTTATCATTCATTTTTCTCCCCTTACTTCAATTTTTGTCCTATTGCTTCCACTAATCTCCTTGCCAACAGTAGTAACATTTTCCTATCCTCTCTCTTTTCCTTTGAAGTTACCCTCTTGTTTTACTGGCTCGCAGTATTTTATCTACTTCTTTAGCCTCCCTCCTCTTTCGTGTGGCATGACCATATGAAACGGAGATGAAATGCCCTTTCTTTCCCATTTTATATTTC
This sequence comes from Ceriagrion tenellum, assembly GCA_963169105.1. NCBI lineage: Eukaryota > Metazoa > Arthropoda > Insecta > Odonata > Coenagrionidae > Ceriagrion > Ceriagrion tenellum. The sequence goes on from OY720632.1 coordinate 109,449,681, forward strand.
ACTCCACCCGTAAATTCTCTATATCAACCGCTTTTATAGTCTTCTTGCTGTAAGGTCTTTGTATGGTCCTGATCATGTCCCTCCTTTTATTTACACCCTTATTTTTAGTTAATCAGAATTATCAGCTAGGGTGTGACACACACTCCTTAGTCCATTCGTAGCGGCTCCGTGTAGGCATAAGAATATTTCCAAATGCTTAAGTGGGACGTATGTTTTGAAGTTAATGTTTTAGAATGTAATTATTTCAGTACTTATTTAAGTTGCGTATAATCAGTGAAATCCTAAGTCGTGCAAATTTCCACGAGAAATATTTCTCGTGGAAGGAGAAATATTTCTTCAGGAGTGCTGGAACTGACCTAATAATTTTAGAAGTTATAATAATGCTCCTACTCAAAATTTTGTTAAATATTAATGATTTGTTAAACATTCATTTGTAGTTTCTGCTTTGCTAACTTTTACGTTTACAAAATGCGTGACTTTAGTGCTGAAAAGTCTAGCCTTATTTAGAATCATTTTAGCCGGGGTGCAAGTTACCAGTAGTTCAGGTTTTTTTCTTTAGGGTTTGTTATATTTTGATAAAAATTCGCGTTTGGTGATATCGGGTTGTTTTTTATGTGGGAAGATGTCTACTTTATGGGGTTTTTCAAAGAACCACCGAACTAGCCGCGCTGTAACTTAAACGGAGTCACCCGCTAATGATCACACAGTTGTGTGAAATTCACAGTGGAAAAATCGTTCGCCTGGGTTGGGAAACGAACCCAGATCCCTCATTTTCACTCCGAGTGCTCTAACCAATTTAGCTACCCAGGCGTCCTCTTCCACTGTGAATCTGATGGGGGCTTTAAGGAAGGTGTTTACTTTGGAAATTTTCAAAGGACTATGGAACTAGCTGCGCAGTAACTTTAATGGAGTTGCCCGCTAATGATCCCACAACTGTGTGTAATGAGTTCGATTCTCAGTCCTGGCGAGTGATTTTTCCACTATAAATTTCACACAATTGTACTTTCAGGGGGTTATAGAGGCATGAAGTACCTCATGGCCAGCATATTTCCTTTGGTTTCAGGTATTACTAGGGATGGAGGGTAGGGGGAGGGTCAGCGTCTTAATCTACCTGGTATATAATTCCTGGATGGTAACTAATTTCTTGAGATAATCTGCGACAAATACCCTGTAATTAGGTTATCTGATGGACTTAATCGTACTTAGGAGCGTTTTTGAAGTTTTTAATGTGCTAACTACCTTGTTACATCTATTATAAGGACGTTTACTTTTGGTATGAAATACAAATTTTGGTTGTTAAAAATTTATAGGTTGTCGCCTTTTTTCAATTGGATTCTTAACTTTCTCTCTTAAGCCACTAGGTACATATGTTTTATTTTAGTGATTTATTTTTAGCTTTCTTTTAGAGCACGTAGACGGAGGTTTTTTAAGGATGCAGTGGTACAAAGTTACGCCTTACAGTCTGAAGCACGGATGAAGACTATTCTATGCACAAACGTCCTCTTCAAGCATCAATATGCAAACAGATGATGATTTTAGCTGAATAAATAATGACACTACCAATTATGCTTAGATCCACAGTTTTATATTGGTACAAGTTGTACCAATGAATGTACTGTAAATTTGAACATAGTTGGTATTGTCATTTTTTAATCAATAATGCTTTCACAAGGTTACACCTGAAAGAATTGAATTAATGATTTGAGCTCTTTTCCCAAGTTCTATTTCAATAATAAATTCATGATCAATGTGCGAGGTTATTTTATTCCCAAGTTCGGCCTTGTAGAATTACATAATATTATCTATCTCAGAGTGAGCATTATCCCGTTCCTGTCTTTTTCGCTATACTTCTTCGTCACTCAAACTCTCATTGTGGTTCCTGAAGCAGATTCTGAGAATGTTAGAGGAGGAACGGATAGGCTCGATGAAAGTAAAGAAAAGACAGAGGCGCCTTACTCGCACCCAAAGCCTATTCCAGGTAGCGGATCTGTATGGGACATTGGAGGACGGTGGAATAGGGGAGCGCGAGAAAGAGCAGGGATATTCTCTTCAAAAGCCATCTCTCAACCGCTCCCTAATGATTCAAAGTCCGCGTGAATAATGAACCCTAGAAGGATGAATGGGGAATTGGTGTGGAAAAAGGGTGCCGAGGGTATGGCAAGGGGAATAGCGATGTAGAAAGTGGATGTGGAGAGAGAGTGAGAGAGGGAGAGAGCTGATAGTGGTTGAAAACTGGGTTCTACCCCCTCTCACTTTCTCTCTCATGCCTCGATGATATCAACCGCCCGCCCGCCGGGGCCCTCCTCTCATCTTCAAGGCCCCTGCATATCGTGGCACTCGTATTCTAGGGTCACTTTCACTTTCTCTTTTTCGGGGCATTGAATCAGGGGCCGGGTCTTACGCCAGCGAGCTTCCTTCTCTCTCAGTCCCTTCCTCTTCTTCCTGATTCTCTTACGCCCCCTCTCCTTTCCTTACGCTTACGTTCTGCTGCTCCCTCTTTCATTCCTTTTTTCCTTTCTCTTTTTAATTTAACTCGGTTCGCCTAAGTGCGATTGTGTATGTCTATTCATCCTTTTGTTTCGCTGCGCCCTCTTTGAGTTCATTTTCTTGCCTCTTTATTTGACCTGTGTGATTGGTCATTATTCTTTTTACGTTAATCCCGAAGATTTCCTGAAGTTCATTGTTTTCATTTGCCTTTTAAGTTTTACGTTTCACCAAAATTCCCATTCCCGAACTTTTTTTGTTGTTTATTTTCCCTCTGGTTTAAAATCTCGATTTGTATCCTTTTATAAAACTTGATTTGTTTCACTCCCATGCGTCGATTCGCATTTGAACGAAAATTTCAGATTTCATTCTCGGAAGACTAATCATAGAGTTCTGGGAACAGTTCAGCCATGCGAGTGAGCGGGAAAGGTTTTAAAGGGAGGAAAATCTCTCGACCACACTTCACACATGCCCTTGAGTGGGGTCTTATGCGGAAACCATTTGTTATATATTTAAATGTTTGTGGCTCGGTGTTCCGAGAAATCCATTATTTCTTCCTGGTAGCAATCAGGGAAAATGACAAAATGTGATGGATTTAATTCTATTAAGGATGAAATTCACCGTTTGAGTTCAATGTGTCGGTGTTAAATGAAAATATTTTGAGTCTTCACAGTTGCGAGTTTCCGCTTTCAGTAAATGGATATAATGGTTCTGTCCAATACATGAATAGTCACGGCAAGGCCTCTAGTACCCTCTTAAATTTACTGGGACAAACCTATCGACCCGTTTTATTTTCTATGGTATTCAAAATGAAAGTAATCGGCATCAGTGCCAAATTTCGTTCCGTCACACAATTATTCACGTGAGAATGAGAGTTCTTCGGTTGGATGTACTCGTCACTGTTTTGTACGCTGGATGCAAAGTCTCTTTCCATCCCAGTGGATTTCCAGTTTATTATATATTAAAGCAAATTTACTCTCATCTTTAAATGCTTGTTAACATTTGAAAACGCGTCATCGCCGTATTTTTTTTAACTCGAGTGTTTCCCAGCCACGCCTGCGATGGGGGAAAAAATGCTCGCGAATTTTTGCCATAAATATCCGAGCGGTTAAGTAAAGACCGAAAGTGTTTTGAGCTTTAAATAATTAATCCGTGGAAAACTGTGTTGTTGTTGTTCCGTTGCCCATGAGGGATGGTGGCGGCGGAAGGCCAGTTGGAAAGGGGATAAGGGTGGAAGGGAAATGCGGAGGGAAGAAAATTAGGAGCGGAGCTGAGGGGAAGTGTAAATAGTCCGCCAACTAATTTGTTCGCATTCCCCTCATTCTCATTCTCACTCGTGCTTTTCGTTATGTTTATTAATTACCATAATTAACATTTTACAGGATAATGATGGAGCTCATCTTGTTGACGACGTGGCGTTGACGACGCCGAGGGAGGAACGGGGCAAATAACGTCCGAGAGTGGATAATTTTTTTTGGTCCAGTTCCCCTTCCACGCAAGTATTTTGTGCCCTCACATTGCGTTTGTTACTCGCTAGTTTACAACCTCTCCTTGCTGTCTCATCATAGCCTGTTCCCATCTCAACGCCCCCCTTCCCCGCTGCTCCCCCATCTCCCTTCCTCTCCATCATCCCACCGTGGTGTCAAACTTCTGTCATCCACCTCACCCGAAATCCCCACCAATCCCCTACCTAATCGTTTTCCACGCCACGCGTCCCCCCTTCCTCTCCCTTGCTTCTCACTGTTAACCCCTCCTCCTCTCACATCATCGAAGCTACCGCACCCTTTCTCTATTAATCCCCTTGTCCCTTTCGCTCCCCCCTGCGTAGGCTGTCTCTCAACTCAGGTATACCACCCCAGTGCACACTACATATCGCAAATAGCATGAGATTGAATACACGGAATACGAACGGACAGATGGCGCCTGAACAAAGATATGGCGGAAGGATATGTCAAAGACGTTCGCGACGACGTAGGAGCTCAGGAACGTGCGCAAGAGTGTCAATTTAGTCTGCTATAGGCAGTTTAATCGGTTGCCTGAATGTTTACTCATAATTTTGATTTTATACTTAATGGCAGGTAATTAAAGAACGTATATACCCACGCGGCCATTGCGTCGTCAGTTTCTATGTTGAATCAGTACGCCTGAACGGCTGGTAGTAAGACTTATAACAGCTCTTATACGCGCCCACTTGTAGTAGTAAAGTTTTCGTTAAGGTTTTAAACGCTACGTCGTTGGCAAAATTTGAGTGAGAATTTAATGCGTCTAGTTTACCTTCACCTGAGTCTTTATTGTACCCCTCTAGCCCGGTGTTTTAGGCGGTGGATACCCATTACGCATGCTCTAAGTTACATTGTTGGGATCTTCATTTTTATTGAGGTGATTTTATGAATGGAGAGTTTATGTACACATAGATATTTTTAATTTCGGAAAGTAAAACATTTAGGTGATAGAACTGCCATTAGTCCTGGTTATTGTCGAGAAAATGAATGTATAAACACATACAGCTTACTAGACTTGTTATCTAACAACCTATTGACTTAGCATGAAATGACAGGTGTTACTATCTCTGTTGAACGTTGGTAAGCAGAAAAATGTCCTTTTTTCATCTCTCCGTTCTGATGGCTAATTTTCTACTTTTATGTTTGATATAATCAACTTTCCTAATTTTATGTTTGATATTTCGGGGTCCGCCAATTTTTTTTCATGAAATCAGAAATAAGATTGGATTTGAACGTACTAAAGCGATACAATCTAAATTTAAAAACACAGTCCCTTAGAAATTCCCATTAAAACTGCATGAGACAAGAAAAAAAAATAAAAATCCACATATTTTCTCGTGTAATTTAGAATGTACTTACTTCTTTCGCTGATACTTTTTTCCCTTGAATTGGAAAGTGTAAGTAAAATCAATAAAAATGAGGGCAACTCAAAAATTTTAAATGATTTTTTTCGAGCCAAAGAAATCGACTGCAGCACAAATTATATTGAGGTTAGTTAAATCATTTTCTCCTCGATGACTGTGTTAGTTTGCCAATGACTGAAAAACAAAAACGACAGATGGCTTAGTATCTTTATATTTTAAAGTTTAATTTCATATAAGTATTCGCTTTGATTGTCAGTTTTCCATAATAATATCATTTGTGTTGTAGACGTCTTTTGTTGGTTTGTTGCTTCCTCGGTGTTACATCCTCATCAAATCGAAGAGTCAGAGGTAGATCTTTGGTCGTTTGTTATCAGATCAACTAATCAATCCACTGAAGTAACTTACAGAGCCTGAGGTATCAGTTGATGGTCATTTCAAGATAAGCATCAATTTGATAAGCTGTGCATTTTTACGCAAGGTCAAAATTTGCTATGCTATATCAACACTTCGTAGTTTAAGAAATAATTTTCATGCGCGGCAAATACGCTTCTTCGCATGGAAAATTCTATACGAGAAAATATATTTATATGTAGTCAAAATATTACCTCTTTCTGCCGCGTTAACGTAAAGGCAGAATCATTTAATCGTGAAAACTATTCAGGGTTTACCAAACAAGGCCTACATCTATGTAATATCCAGGCTAAATAAAAAGTAGTGCTGTGGTAGGTTAAGGTTTCATTCACGTTCACAAGTATGAGCGTGCGCTTTTCAATTAATCGTCCAATCGTGAATAACATGATATGGAAAATAAAAGTTTATTTTTACTGTAGTGAATCCTCCTTAGAGCTCACCCAGTAGGATCCTCACTTTCCTTTTTCGCTCTCTGTCCCTCGCTCTCCCGTCACCTCATTTCTCCTCACCTGTTCTTCCCTTCCCCACCACCCCTTCCAAACTTCCACGCTTCCCGTTACCGAGACCACCCTCCCAATTTTCACTCTTCCTCCTGCCTATTATTTATTCATCATAGCGTTGGGCGCGGATGGGGAGGAGGTGGAAAAGGGTGCGGCGAGAGAGGGTAAAAGGGGAGGAGGGGAGTGGCATCGCTAACGCTCCTGCTCACACACGCGCACATACCTACACACAGAACCAGCACATGGCTTGGCTGTCCCATAGCTATTATCGCGACTACGTTGGGGGGCGGGGAGGGGCGTGAGAGCCTTTACCCACGCGCTTCTACCCTTCTCTCACCTTGCGTTATAGCCTTCCACTAACCCCCCCCCATCCTCCCATGGGCGGCGGGAGGAGGACTCGATGGGAGAGGGTAGTGGGTGGCGGCCGGGTTGTTTTAGCTCCGTCGCTGGGTTGGAGGGCTGAGGTGGCGGGGAGGTGCCGCCCCTGGGGAGTTGGGGTGCTATAATTGTGGTGACAAGAGAGCGTGAGAGCTCCGGGGTCGAGGGGAGTTATAAGGAGCAGTGTGGGAGTTGGGTGTATTTATTTATACACCCCATAATGCATGGGTGGATATTTGTATACACATTGGTCTCGGTGGTGGGACTTGCTCGCGCGTGAGGGTGACTTGTGCGAGATGAGGTGAGGGTTTAAAGCGTGCGCCGTAAGTAATGACAGCGGACGAGATCAGGATTGTACGCGTGGCGACGCGGGAAAAGTATGTGGCGGGGAGAACTTTGAGACACCATCGTTACTGTTGTATTATGAAGTGCGTAGGCGTGCGTTCGGGTGTGTGAAAGTGTCGGCTAAGTGCAAATTCAGGAGCGTTGCCTCGATAATTACTTATGAAACAGGTGATCGAGGAAAAGCAGGAAGCTGGACTGCCGATGAGATATTCACGTGAGACTTAATAAATTGGATTGCTCTCTATGGTGGTGGATATCCATGGCGGAATGTTCTATACTGTTACCAGGATTAAGTTTAGTGTTCTTCTCGCTTTGGCGTGTTTTTTTTCTTTCGGTACATTCTCCCCGGAAAAAAATTCGGAAGAAATCCGTGAAACAATTCATTCTTGCTATCACTCCCAATTACCTTTCCCTCGAGGTATAACCGTCACACATAATGAGGGTTCTGAATAATGCATAAAATAGAGAATCTCTGCAAGGGGTTCGTTCGGTGGGAAATAAAAGAGAGGGAAAGAGGACACGAGGCGAAAGAGCCTTAGGGAGAAAATGGCGTGGCGGTGAGAGGATAGTTGGTCTTTACCTCGCGCATCCTGCTAAAAGGAAATTTGGCAAAATCAGGAATTTTTGGAATTATCTGAACAGCGGAAATAGCGGGTTCATTTGCATTAACGGAAGAGTGACTCTTCAAGAGGTATGGATTATTAAGCCCTTGTTTATTCTGTTTCATCCTCAACGTTTTCACCGTTTGTTCTATTAAATTTTATTGGCTATGTAAACCTGCCCCTCAAGCTGGGCAAGTTTACACTTCCGCCATGAGCCAATTTATATATATATATATGTATTATTATTTTCACTAGTAGATATGATATTTAGTTCGAATAAAATGTATCGATTTGCATCCAGAGGGCCACATTATGTCGCTACATAATTTTGATTCATGAAATGTTAAAGAAAAAAAATGGAAAGTTGATGAACATTAATGCTTTCAAACCTTTACCACCCTTATACATATAAACATCTGCTGTTTATGCACTGTAGATTTTTTCGCGTATCTATTATGAAAATGTACTGTAGTTTACTTTAAATCTTTTATATATATTTCACTCTGTGCGGAAAATCAATAAATTGGAAATGTAATAACATGAATGGGGTTTTTTGGATTAATTTAAAAGGTTTATCAATCCCGTTAGTATTTATATCAATGCGTAGTATTTTCCTTCGCCAGCCCTGAACCTTTTTTTCCTTTAAATATTTTATGAATTCATTCGATCAGTTAATTTTCCGATTTTTGTGTAGATATTTTTATTTATATTTAATGGTACAGCCAGAAGATAATATCTTCAATGGCGTTTAAGCGCATGAAAGCCTAGGGGCTCACAATGAGAGCTGATCATCTTTTTCTGTGGGAACTTTCTATAGACCAGAGTATCTCGTATTTGTTCTTTCAACCGTTCTGGGAAGCCACCAAAGTCTTCATACCCCGAAAATGGTAGAAGAAGATCACTTTCATCACGTGCTTTTCATGGCCTTTTAAGAGGGATGTGGCTCATGGGATACAAGCAAGCTCATTTCTGACTTATCCGTCATTTGCGCGCTGCTGGGGAGAACACATTGGAACCTAATGCACCGATATTGTACTTTTCCGTCGATTGTGTGCGAAAAGGTTCCCCTAGGGTAATTGGGATTTATGAACTGCAGTTTCAAAAAAAGAGGATGCCAGGCTTAGACAACATAGGGACCTGGTTGAAGCTCGAATATGTGATTCTCAGCTGTAAAAAAGTCATTTCAGAATTCTCCTCGCTGACAGATAGTAATTATTCCATTTAAAACACTCATATGTATTTTTTATTCTCATTGTAAAATATGCATGTTGAGGGATCAAAAGTGAGGGAAGAAGTTCTGAAAACGCGTACCTCGTCATTCATGATCTGTAGTTTTTATGCTGGAGTGCAAAAAATGAAATGAAGAAAAATAAAAAATGAGCACACGAGAAAAAATATCAGCATGTTGATGACCGAGCAATTCTAGGAGAAAACTATGATGATCTGGCGAGACTGTTGAACGTTGTAAACAGAATTGTAAAGAAACACGACTTACAGGTAACAATAAGAAGTCAGTAAGAGGCTTTTGCAGTGAGAACTATGAGATAGATGAGCATTTTGCAGTCTGAGGAGTGTCACCAGTGACTAAGGAATCATAAAAGAAGTATCGTGTAGATTTGTCCTAGGAAAGAAAGTATTTTACAGAAGTCCTCTTCAATTAGCAATACTAGGTTGTAAATCTGGAATTCTCTGGATAAAAAGGCTTGTCTTTTGCTGACTACTGTAAGGAATTGAAATATGGACAATAGCAGGTGCGGAAAAAATAAGTTAGGTAACATTAGAAATCATCGTTATCATCGAATATCACTTATGAAGGACTCCTATGATGAATTGAAGGGAAACATAATTGTTAAAAGCACTGAGGAGGAACAAACGTGTTGAAGTACATGATGTCTCATTATTGGAACAGTAATTACAAACAAACGGATGGGGAAGAATTGCCGAGGGAGACCAACGAAGGGATGCATCCGGCAAAACACAGGAGGTGTTGAAAAGTTCACTTGATATGGACGATTTTCCTTCTCAGGATGATGATAGTCAGCATTGTCTTTTAAATTGCCAATTCAATTACTTCTTTCAATAGTTCAATGTCATTGGCCATCGTGGATAGATGGTTTCCGTCTCTTTAAAGATAAAGAATATACTTCCCAAGCAAACAGAGGCTCCTCTTGGTTGTTTAAAACATTTTTTATCATGCCATTATTTGTATAATGAGATAGGCGCTAGCGAATTTCAAAAGGAAAGCCTTTTTTGCATGCCTCTAGCTGCTTAAATGGCGTGATACTCGGTCTTCTGAACTGGACGCCGTATTGCCTTCGTTCTGTATGTAGATCCTACTAATGTCAAATGTCGGAATGAATATCTATTCCACATTCCTTGAATCTGACGCTCGGCAGTACATAACCCGCCAGTACAGTACCTTTACTACATAAAAATAAACTTAACCGTCAAGATTTAAGTGCTTCTGATATGATGATTAAGATTTCATGTAATAATTTGCCGTCCAATCTTTTATTATTTGACTGTGGTATAACATTTCTGCCTTCACTTATTTTAGGATTTTGGTATCCTTTCGAGGTTTACAAAATTTCAGCCTAGGTTTCGTCGTGCAAGACTTTATTGCAAAATACACAGAAAATGATTTTTGTACGATGATAGGGGCACATAAAGTATTCCGAAGTGGATAGTTAATTTTTCCCATTCGGTGATTTGAGTTTACCCGGGCGCATTGTCACAAAAATTAATTCTTTAATGGTAGTATTTTCTCTGGTGATAATTTATGATTCTCAATATGTCGCAAATTTCATCCAATTTATTACTAGGTAATTACTTTGTGCAATCACAGAACTTTACTCCGGTGATTTGTTTGAAGATGATACCATTGTTTTCTCGCGTTTAAGTATTTGGAAATATTTTTTATGATGCATTCCCTTAAGAGTCATAATTAAAGACGGGTAATAAACGGCTTTATTTCACTAATACCTTCTCTTCGGTATCATTGATGCCATTGTTGTCTCCTGTCAAGAATAGATTGGTGGAAGTGGTTCTCAGCTAATCCTTAATATGACTTTATATAAATGAATAATTTACTCAGCGTATGAAGATTTCTGGGAATTAGAGACCTGTGGAAACTCTCATTTTCCTAACCGTTGGCAGTCTGAAAGGGAGATGTTAAAGGTATCGAGGAGAGACGAGTATAAAAAGAACAAAACAAAGTGGCGGAAGAATCTAAGACTCTTAGAGAGGGCGAATGATCACTTGATACGAATTTTAGGAGGAAAAACGGAAGGATAATTAGTATAAACATTTTAAATGAGAGAAAGAAGGTGAGAAGGACAAAGAATGGCTTACATAACCTTGTAGAAAGAAGCGATGGTTCGAAAGAAGAAAGGAATGAGCGAATTTAAACTGAATAACAATCAGGCCGGTGAAATGTATTGGAAGAAGAAGAAATAAGAAGATGACCTGATGGAAGGAAAACAATGTCCAAGAAAGGGAGATGGTTAGTCAGCGAAAGATAATTCAGCGAAACGAGGACACGAAAGGAGATTAAAAAGAAGTAGGAGGGGAGGAGACAGTTAACCTTGTGGAAAGGGACAGAGGTTGAAGGAAGAGGGTTGAAAAGTGAATCGTTATCATGCGGTTGTCGTCAGCATCAGAATTCATCCATCCTATTTCAGGTTTACTGTAGCTCCTCACTCCGTTCTCCTCACATCTTAGTGATTTATTCCTTCACGAGTCTTCATTTGTACTACCCCCATGATTTGCCTAATTGATTCAGTGCTTAGTGTTCATTGTTAATTCTTGCTATTAATATCTCCTTCCAGTACGCTTTGTGTCTCAGAATATGCCCTGTAACTTTTTATTCTCTGCCCTGCCGTAGGGCTTGTATGAAATATCTTTCCTCCGCAACTCTTCGTAGGACTTCTTAATCGGTGATTATTCGTCCATTTCATCTTCAGATAAACGGAATGAGAAAAAGTAAAGGAATACGCGATAAGGCAGGGCATGTAGTGGACGGAGAAAGGGATAAAGATGGAGAAGGCGAGCGCACGCGGCGGTAGCAGCAGAATTTTAGAGAGAGAGAGAGAGAGGAAGGAGAGAAGTGGGATAGGAGGCGGAGGCAGGAAATCCCACATCCTGGAGAGGAGGAGGCGGGAGAGATTGGGAGTTACTCGGAAGCGGATTGGTGGGGAAATGGGGAAAAAGGAGAAAATTAAACCAAACACTCCAAAAACCGCACGGGTGATACTTCTTCGGGCCCTTCTGGTCTTCTCGGCTGGAAATGTATGCGTTCCCCGCTTGCTTCTTTGTTTTGGCAGTTATTTTTTTCGCTCTCTTCCTCTCCTGCATATTGCCCTCTCATTTTTCCGCCCTTTCCCCCCTCTTACTCTTTTCCTTTCCTTCTCTCTCTCTCCCTCTCTTCCCGCACCTTCACGCACGAAATCTCCCTTCCTCTCTCTCTCTCACTTTAACACATTTCCATCTCTTTTTCTCTTTCCCCCTCTCTCTCCACAGTCATTCTCTACGCGCTAACTTCCCTTTAGCTCGACGGCAATTAGGAAAAATTAAATGTGGAAGCAAAGAGAATGAGAGTTGGAGAGGGGAGGGCGGGAATGGAAAGGAGTGTGTGTGTGTGTATGTGAGAGAGAATGAACTCAAATGTGTGTGTGTGTGTTAGGGTGCGTAGCCGCCCGTTATGGAAAGAGAGACCGAATGAATATGGGTGGTGCTGCGGGGGGGTATTGAAATTGTTCGTGCGGCGCTCACGTTGGTTAAGGAGACGTTTTTGCGGGTTCTGCTTCCCAAGGACTCACTCCCGCTGCCTCTGAACTGTTCCACCTTTCTCTCCTCCCTCTCCTCTTGCTTTCTTTCTCTCTATCTCTCTCTCCTGTACCCAGCCCTGCATCTGTTTTCTCCCCCCACCTTCTCCCTCTTTTCCTTCTCTCATGATGCCGCGGACGGGGTTCTCAAGTTTGTCGGTGGAACTGTCGGCTTGCCTGTTACTATGCGGCATGGAAAAGGGCGTGCGTATATTTTTTATATCGATATATTTTTGACATCCTCATGAAAGGTGAGAAAATGAAACGTTTGATGGTTGGATGCTTGGGAAGGTGGCCGACAGATATGGTTATCAGCTTCGCTGGGGTACGCGGGTAGAAGATTAGGGGAATGGGGAGTAAGGGTGAAGAAATTTAACTCTAAACCCTCGAAAGGCGGGATTAATTAAAAAAAAGTTTTAATGCTTTAAGCTGGATCAATGAGAATTAAGAGAATAGGTGTATTTTTTCCAGCATACGAGGCTAGGGGTGGAAGCACTTGTAACGATAATGGATTCGTGGAATGAATAGCTTACACTGCAACCTAGAAGTTCGTCTTTCTGCCATTTGAAATCACTAAGCGCTCGAGGATTAGCCAAAGGCGTCGTGGAGTCCTCAGGTTAATGTCTTGAGTGCTGTACTTGGAGTGCTCCCCACATTGCCTCCGAGCTAGGATCGGGATTCCCCTGAGTATTCTCCGCCCCTAGTCCATTTGGACTCGAGCCCTGGCCCTTGGGTAGCCAGTGCTATATCACCTAATCTAATCGGTTTTCGGAAATGTTGGTGCCGATGAATGCAGAATATCTGGTAATTCCATCTACCAATCAAATCCAGCGGATGCTGCACTAACGTCTGGAATGAATTTTTTATATCCGTAGTTGTGTGGCTAGTTGTGTTTCCGTTGATTTAGCAATTGTGCATGTCCTTTGTTCATTTTGAGAAAGTGAAACCCTTATTGCAAGCTCGGTCAGGTGTTGTTGCCCATGTATCCCAATCCATTTGTTTGGCTCATGTTGATTATATTTTAACTGCATTATGAGAAGTGAAAGGTTTCAAAGGGTCCTGGAAAAAAATAACTAGAATGAATTTGAAGTCCCTTTGCTGTTGATGATATATTTCCAGAGATTGTTGCATTTCCCAAAAACCTCATTCGCCCATGATTAGGGGTAGAGGTTTTCCGTCTGTATTTTGTAGTCATGCACTTTGATGCTTGAATAATAATTGATTGAGATAAATGAATGAGATTGATGTCAGCAAATGGCTCAAGTGAGCAAACTAAAAGTTTGTTTTAGCTGATTTGAGTTATTACTGTCATTAAGCCTTTTGGATTTTGTGGTACAAGCTCCTTACAGGATGGAATTCAATGATTTCATAGCACTCGAGGATCTTCCTTCTTAACTTGAGACGTTTGTGACGATCTCTTGTGTCCTCATGAGTATATGATGAAGGTACAGGCACTGATATGCTTTCGAAGTCCTTAAATGTAGTTTCTCTCATTGTTTTCCATTCATAGGTGGATTCGTGAAGGCATTATTATTACTGACAATTTACCCGATAGGACTGCATCTACATCTACCTATTTCTCATACGACCCGCCCCATGCACAAGTGGTTGGTGGTGTTAGGACATTAGCCGTGTAAAGATGTGAGGGGTAAGGTTTTGGCATATGAAATGGTGACGTATATTATGGGAGTTAATTGAGTGGAGCGGTGGAGCTCAGTTTTTATTATGGTCGCTGATTGCGTACTGGAAGAACGAGTTTTTGTACCTATCTGTTCGGCTTTGTAACTCTCTTATATTATCGCTTCTGTCAGACCTAGAGATTTAGTGTAGCGTCATGACAGTGTTCTCTCTGTTGCTTTGAAACACATCAGTACTGAATTTCTCAGGCAAGGCAAACTTAGCCTAGCATGTAGCTTCCGAGTCTCTAGGGGCTCCCACCTTAGTCCATATAAAAGCTGTGAATACTCCATATTTGCTAGTAGCAGTTTAGTGTAGTAGCGAAGATTAGCAGTCCTTTCAGTATTTTTATTGGATTTTTTCTCTTCTCTAACTCTTCGCGGGGTGAATTTATTTACTTTTCATGTTAATATCGTTATCAATCATAACCATTGGCTTTCCATAGCCTCTAAATCCCTGTATTGTGACGCTGTAATAAAATCCTCTATACTAGGTTATTTTGTACCTACTTTTTCTGGGACAGAGTTTTGAGTACGATCCGTAAATATTATCGGCGATCTTCATTTGATATCTTCGAGAAAATAGAGAAAAGTATCATCTTAGTATTCCCATTCTGTATCTGAGTCGTAACATTCAATGCCACATTCCCCCCTAAGCTCAAGTAATCACGGCATTCGCCAAGCCTATATGGTCATGTCCTGCATTCTTGGTCGACCATTTCCGGGGGAAAGCCATTCGCTGCCACCCGTATCCTACGATGCATTTGAACGCCTGCCATGTGGACTGAGGAACGTACTTCGATTTCTGCAAAAAAAATCATTTACTCTTTTTTTTAACGATATTGTTTCAATTGCCCTCATAAGAAAAGGATTTTTGGAGGAGGCGGCATCGCCTCCTCCAAAAATCCAAGGAAGGTTCCAGTGACTCGCGCGTGCGAGTATTAAGCCCGAAGGTTTTAATGTGCATTTTGGTGATGCTGCAGTGGATGAGTGGGTAAAAGGGAGAGAAGAGAGTGGCCAGTGGGAAAGGGCAGTTTTTGGATTCAGCCAGATAATTGTGTGGGGAAATGAAAGAAGAAGAGGTGGGGATAGGGCTATGCGATGTGGTGATGCATCGACTTTGATATGCGGTGTGACGTAGATATTGCATGTCAGTTGCAAATGATAAGACTCAATTGGTTATTCCACATAAATTCATTGAAGAGACGACCAAGGTTTCGAAGTGGTACATCATCATTAGGTACAAGTTCATCATGATCACGTGCCACGTCGAAACATCGTCGTCTCTTAATGTATTTATGTGGAATAACCAAGTCAATATTTTCATTTACTATGTTAAGTAAATTTCTCCAAGTCAAGCCTAAGACAGCGGGGATTGGCTGGCAATTTGATCGTTCGAGACGCGCGATATATCTTATTGCGACGTACTTCGATGTAATGCCCAACATGGATGGTGTTGATATGATGTGGTATGAATGTGCGATGCGAGTTACTGATTTCTGAATATGCAACCAACTACCGAGGTCTAATAAACATTGTTTTCGTCTTCATTTCCTCTTGTAGAAAGCTTCAACATTTATCTGTAAATTTTGTGTAATCGACTGTATTTCTTTGATTTCCCATGGTCAAAATAGCGATTTTGGCATCCCGATGCTGTTTCTCTGTCATGACCTCTATTTTACATTCCCTTCATAGCCTTCGTCATCACAGTGCTTGTGAAGCCTTTATCGATCATGTAGATCTGATAGAGATGATCATAAGATATATGATATAGTGAATCATGCGATAATCGAGTTTTGATTCCGTGGAATACTTGTTTTTTTATTTTGGTATATGTATATTGTCATGCGATATGCTCTATTATACTGCACATTATGCGCACAATACCCTGAAATAAACCACTAGATTGTGTGGGTAAAGGGGTGCTGAAGAATCAAGTCTTAAGGAAGAGTGGGAAAAAGGACTGTTGAGGGAAGGGACGGAAAATGAGATAGGTTTTGAAGGATTAGTGCCTGGCTCTGCTATCATTGTAATGGTGTGCGTGTTGGAGTAATATTTGTATTAACTATCCGTTTGTTCTACCCAGCTTTCCTTTAGCGATTTAAATACAATGTGGTATGCTCTATTAAATCTCGCGTTTGTTTTACCATTGCATACCATATGTGATTCATCGCGTTAACTGTGTAATCCAAAAATTAATATCGCAATGCGAAAGTTGAATTTGAGTATCGCGCCTCGGTAATAGCCGGAGAATGTGCTCGTGGGTGGGTGGATAGGGTCGGGATGAGAATAGCTGTTGTATGCGCTGGCGGTCCGTGGCATCAGGGTCGATCATGCCTCCTGTTTTGTCCACGTAATGACTGGATTATTTTCTTGGTGCCATGCCCGTTTGGGTGGAGGATATGGATATGTACCGACTCTCTCGCCACATGGCTTGCCTCTATCATCTCCCCTCCCTTTGCCGCCGCGTGCCCTTTTTTGCCTCTCTCTTTCCCTCAATTCCTCCTTTCTCCAACCGCTACCACTTTATTTTCCTCAAGTCATTTCGCATCAAATTTGGTTTCGCGTCGCCATGCCTTCGTTCTCTCCCCGCTTGATACATCTCGTCTTTCCCTTAAGTATGCTGCCTGTGTTATGATTATAGATGTCTCGTTTGTGGCTATATCTGCTCCGTATAGATGACTTAAATATTTCCCCAAGCATAGACTACACAGTCTTTAAAGCACAGTGTTTTCCCTTCTCTTTTCCAGCAGTCCAATTTCCAGTGACATCTATTTTATATTCGCGACAACCATCCGAATTATTATTTTTTTCACTTTTCGGGCTTTCTCTCTCTGCTTTCCCTTCATTTAATGATATTTTCATCCCATCTTCGGCATGAGTTCTCGTTTTTTTTTTGCAAGAACTGTGAAGGCAAAAGAGCAAAAGCAATTTCCCCCTATAGGAAACACGCAATTGTGTTTAGTTCTGACAAATCCAATTTTGTTCATAATGTACGCTTTTTATGTATTCAATATAAAATCACGCTGGGTGAAATGCCGTGGTGAAAGTTTTGTTTCTTATTTGACAAAAGTGGCCGTTTTGCTTAAGGGTATTTATTCAATAATATTGTTGAAATTTAAAATTTATTCAATTTTAGAGCTAGAACATTATTTTAGGCAATGAAAAATTTATTTCGCATGCATGGTATTTCCCGCGTGGCTACACTTTGCTGTCATTCTTTACAGCTGAGCAATGTCTGGATACGGTGGATGGCGTAAAACTTAGGCTTTTATGGTATCCACGTCTCATTATGCTTCCATTATAGGCAGTTTTTTTTGCTGAAATTTAAAAATGTCTCCCTAATCTTATTTCAGCAGTTTAAGTTTTTATGCAATAGCACTCTAATATTCCCTCAGGATTGAACGTGATAGAGGGAGTATAGTTTGATGATTATGAATGACCTTCTTGTATCTAATTGTTTATGAAAGGAATGGAAAAAATAGATAAATATGTAATCTGATTTCTGGTACTAAAGCAAAGAAGGTAGAGACTGTTGAAATTCAACTGGTAATGGCATATCGTCTGCTTGTACAAATCGTTTCCCATCTGTGAAATGTTTTTATTATGCTCGAAATTCCACAGAGAAAAAAATCATCCGCCTCGGTCAAAGCGGATGATTTTTTCTCTGTGGAATTCCGCACAATTGTGCATTGCGGGTGACTCCGTGGCTTAAATCTTAAAATCTGTTTTTATTATGTTTTTTATATCATATATTTTCAGTTAAATGTTTTCATTGTACTTTTCTTTTATATCATTTGTTGACCATATCGATTGAAATGTCTTGTATATAATGGTGATTCTTTACCTGGAAACAGAAAAAAAATTATTATGCCCCATGTGTGTTGAGACTTCACAGCCTCTTTTATGTAAAGTTAAAGAGTTATACGGATATGCATTTGTTCACCACCATTTTTTTACGATTCCACTGTTTTGCGGAATATTCCCGAAGGAGGCAGTTTACTTATGACCTTTATTTTTATGTACTTGTTGTATATTGTTTTAACTAACATCAGGAATTGAAGAAAGCGTTTACATACTTATCACTTGTCATTACTGGCTCGTACGTATTCCAATTCCTTAAGAGTTATTTCAATGTTTCTATTCATTCGGTGTGTCATTGTCCCAATATTTTAGGTGGGGAGATTCAAGCAAATTAGCATGAATTATGTCTTTGAGATATAAGTGGAATGGTGTATAAGTTCACCCACGGTTAGTATTGGGTTACTGCTTGGTTTTTCTTATCTTTGCATGTCAGTTATTTGTATTAGATCGGTTCCACCTGTGTTAATGATTGTTTTCCACATTAACTCAGCAGATAAAGATTGAAAAATCCGTATGACACACGAGCAGCACCTCCTAGTATCATTCCATAATAACCTTTTAAGAGGAAAGAAGTCGACATTATTCATCTCTCGTCCTGAAACGGTGAAAAGATTCGCGCAAAGTCATTAAAATGGAAGACTAAACGCTCATATCTCAGTAGCATTGCCTGAGGAACAGTTATTTCAAGGGTTGATAATTAAGCCCGGAGTAACGCTTATGGCATTCGTCCCCTTTTACCCCCCGCATGAAAAAAGGACGAGAGTGAAGTGGTTACTGGCCCGCTACACCCACGGGGCTTACCGATTCCCAAGGCGCGTTGTAATTACCGGAAAAACAGGTCCCGCCCGTTTTCAAGTCTCCCTCTCTCTCTCCTCCTCCCTATCTCTCTCTCTCATCCCCCCAATCACCCTTGGACTGCTCTACTCCCCTTCTCCCCCACACCCCAAATCCATCCATCTATCATGTTAACTCCCCCCCCCACCCTTACACCTTCCTGCCGAATTCCCTGACCCCCCCCCTCGATCCCTCCCGCCCCTTCCGACCTACCCCCTTCGGCTCTCCTCCTCCGATTCCAGTCGAAATGCCAAAGTGACGCCGCCCACTGGCTTGTAATGACATGCCTCGTTATCGATCTCTCTTTTTTTCATTATTCGCCCACATCAGTTTTTTATGCATCTATCTGTCGCTCTCATTCTCTTCCCGCCTCCCCTCCGATTCTCCCTATGTCCCTCTCTCTCTTCTCTCCCCCATTCTCTCATTTCGCACGCCCCCCACCTCAGTGCCCGAGCCAGATATTCCTCCTCCTCACCCTCCCCTCTCTCTCCCGACTCAACCCCAGTTTTTTTGATCGCACAGACGGAATCGTTCAGCGAGAAAAGCATTAGAGAATTGTCGGTGAGCTTATGTGTTATATTTCACTAAGGTAAGCCTCGTGGGTGAGAGGGGGATTGCCATGAGAAAAAGGTGGTATTTCGAATTGACGGGAGGGATCAGAGCTCTAGGCCTAGGTCCGCTTTCATTTGGCAAGAGTTCGATGCGTGGGGTGGGCGACGATGTTTTGAGCGAAGAAGGGAGCGGAGAGAGGGTTGAAATTTGAGGATGGGTTTCTAGGGAAGGAATGAGGAGGGAAGGTCAAAAGAGCGCTTACGCGCTTTGTTGGAGGCATGAGATGCAATCATTTTCGGGGGAGCGATGAATTTTTCATTCGACGTTGGAGCTGCCATGGATTGCTGAGCATTTAAATTTTCATCAGTATTATCTTCTGTTAAGTGGACGGTCTCGAGTTATTTATCAGTGTGAATACCCTCTCATATTTTCAGAGCCATTTTAAAAATATTGCTTTCCTTGCCTGGTCATATATGAATCTTTTTTGCTTTAAAGTTACTATTAAGTACACTGAAATCTATTGCTACATCAGCGTAGGTGAGCTCCATGGAACTTTTAAATCTACCACACCTTAAAGGGCAAATGCAGCGATAAGAGGAAAAGAGAAGTTTGTCGTGTCTGAAAAACTCTCCCATGCGTTGTCAGTTTTTTGAAAATGCATCTTTTTGTTCCTGGTTATGGTGTAGATGAAGAAAAGTGACAGAAGTTGTTAAAGATCCTTGGATAATATCAATGGTTAAAGGTGTAACATTGTGAAACTTATTCACAGACATGGTGAAAAAAATCTTAGTATATTCCGAACTTAAAATGCTTTTTGCCAGGCATCATGCCATACCAGGCTTTCGTCATGCCAAAGATCCTTGGGTGAAACGATGGCTAAACTTCACTGAGGGTATAATGTGAAATAGTTTTTGATCGAATTGACGAGTTAAACATGTGAAGTCCTGTTGAATGGAAAAGTAGTATTATTTATCTTGCGTAACTTTTTGGTCATTTTTAATCCAGTTCTGTAAATTCTATAACAGGAAGGTAGATCTAGACTGGCCATAGTGTAGAATAAACGTGGGCTCTCAAGTCAAGTGGAAGCTCTTAACCAGGGAGGACTTTACTAATTAGGACTCGTCGTAGCCAATGTACATATGAGGGTCTAAAAATTACATGTTAGATTTAGATGGTCGTCGGCTGAATGTAACATTAAATGAAAGTTCAAACGCAGGCTTAAAATAAGTTATCCCTGATTCTTTTGTTACATAAAATGTTCGTAAATTGCGGAAATCGGGGGGATTTCCAGCCAATTTTAAGCCGTATTTATCCGTGAGCACTTGAATATGCGGCGGTGCGTCACAGATGCGCAAGGGCCGCGTGAACGCGTCAGCACTGCAGGCGCGGGCATGCTAGCAAAGTGGCTCTCTCTCTCCAATAACGGTTAATCCGTTCGGAAGTAATTTTCTCCCTTATATCCCTATTTATCCGATTCGTGTTTCGTTTTTCCTTTGTTTTCTTTCCGCTTCCTCGCGCAGATAGCCCGACCGTTTCATTTGTCGCTCCGTGCGAACCGCCGCTGCTACTGCATGCAATCCCGTTTCCTTCTGCGGACGGCAGGGTTCTCTCTCCGTTCTTTATTGTCAAAATGGGCTCGGGAAACACTTGCTGCCTCCCATCCTCACTTTCATTGTGCTTTTCTCTCGAATATAAAATTTATAGGTTTTTCATACCGCCGCTAATTACTTAAAGGCACACGATCGGTTGCACAGGTGAATTATTTTGTAGGTAACTTTAAATTGGTGGTTCACTGTCCGTATTCGATTGGATACTACGAATAATTAAACATTATTCTCGCTTTAATGGATACAAAAACTTATTTGATGATATAATTGTATGTTTGTCTTTCATATTCCATTGTTTGCACGACTAGGTGAGGTAGAGCCTTTAATGAAATGATTGTTTGTTAAATATCTCATAATTAATGGAAAATGTCAGTACTTTTACGAAATAATGTTTTGAATTCCTGGCATGAAATGTTTCAGAATGAATGGTGGTACCTGTGTGGGAAAACACTGTGTCAATGATGCTACTTAGGTATACCAAGCGGAGTTTTCATTGCTAAATACTCTTATGAAAAACGCGAATATTGCAAAAAAATATTTTAGGCGATGTCCATCTTTGTTTAACCACTAGTTTTAAATATTAAGCTTTGAAACCAATTAGGATTGCATTCATATGAATCCACTGGTGATTTTCATGAGAAGAAGATACGTACTGTTGTACAGATGTGCATAATGAGAGAAATACTACAAATTTCTCGACAATATCTTTTGCTTTGGAGACTTTTCTCGATTCCTCACAAGTTCAGGCTGTTCATTGTTTTGATGACCATTAACACTAACTATTAAAGTTTATCATCCGGAGTTATAAATTTAAAAATATAAAATGAATGGGATAATCAAATATTGACCGATTTCCATACTCAAGAAGGAAAAATGTAATTGGACTATTGACAACTTTTTTCAATGAACCCACTTAGTATTATGAGACATTTCTGTAAAGCTATGCGCAAAATTACCTTCATTTCCAAAGTAGGACATTTAAAATTGAAAAAGGAATGATTTTCGGGGATGCACAATGAGAGTTTATGTCACAGCAATTTGAATGGAGATCGGCAAAATGGGGAATTTAAAGATAGGGAGTTGGTCGTCCATTGAAGGAAATAATGACCATATTCTTAAGTAAGGATGTTGGTGGCTAAGAAGCCTAGTTTTGTCTTGTGATGCCTAGTATATAGCGAAGCATATTGCTGAGCGTACTCCTGAGAGTTACGGAAAGAGGGGGGATAATGAGATATAGCTGAAGATGTGGGAGCGGAGGAGGCTGTTAAAGGTACAGATCGGGGAGGAAAGAGCACATGTTAAAGTGTCAGTCATGGTATGTGACTGTGTGAAGCTGCTAAGGGAAACAATTTTTTATAGCATACACGTTTCTGAATAGTTTCATAGTTCTTGGCTGCGGAGGTCGATAATCGATTCATTCGACATATTCTTAATATAAATCCTTGAGGAACACTATATGACGAACAATAATAGTGCTCTTGAAGGCTATTATTATTGTTATTTAGCAACATTTAATTTAGCCTTTTTTCAGATTTTAATTTTTATTATTTATTAGATGTGGAAAAAATGCTTAATTTTAATGGAGTCCAATATTCATAGAGATATTTTTCCAATATTGACTTCATCTGTAAAATTGAATCCTATGAAATTGTTCTACGGTCGACTTCCTACTCCTCTTTATCCCATCCATAAAGTTAATAATTTTTCTTCTTCCTTGGCGATCAAAAATCTTCCCCTCCGTTACGACCTCCATGACCTACCTTCTCGATTTCTCAGTAAATTAGCTCTGGTCTTCGGTAGTCCTCTACATCGGCGTATTGCCTGGGTCATATCAGTTTAGCCGTGGCTTGTTTTCGCTCCCACTACCCCCCTCTATCTGTAACTTTTCCATTTCATCGCATTTCCACTGCCAACCATTTTTCTCCACCCTTTATGATTTCTCGCCTGAATTCATCGTTTAATTCCTTGAACCTCACCCTGCCCAGTTCGATGTTGATATTTGTCTACTCCTATCTCTCCCTTATTTTCCTGGCCTTTCCTTCGGTGATCCATGGCTTCATAATTATTTTCATTTCCGTTGAATGAATTGCTCTCTCTTGTGCTGTTATTATTCTGCTCACAAGACCTTCCTTTACAAGAATGTAGTTTGTTGGAAGAGGTAGTACATTAGTACTGTAAAATGACATTTTTAGGCATTGTGTTCACCTCGTTGCAAATTCATAGAATTATCGAGATTTATTGATGGATTATTGAATCGGTAAGGGAATACAGAGGTACCTAAATATAGAATAAAAAACGTTACGTTTGCGTTATAGAAAAAAAATTGCGCATGCAATGGTAAATGGTTATGGTTATAGTGGTAAAATATTAGCTGCAAAATTTTGACTTCTTTCAACAAATTCCATCAATTTATATATCATTTTTAGTCCCTTTTCAATGATATAGCATGTTCCTTTATATTACTCTTTCAGTTGTTTCCAGGGATCCTACCCAAATCTAAGATGACCTAAGGATAAGATATCGGGAAAACCTATAAGAACCATCTTTACGACGAAAAAGCGTCTTCATGTGGTATATGTGGAGTCAAGAACGTATTATTCGGAACTGCAGTCTCTTGATTCATTCGTACTTTTCTATTTCATGCCAGAAATATATCTGCGTGCGTCATAGTAGTTGCTCAACACTATAATCGTAACTTCGGAGAGGGGCTCAATAGTAAGGAATTCCTACCATACAATCTGCCAGAATCTCATACTCGATGAAGTCGTTGCTCACCTCTTTTTTCTACTTTTTTAGAGCGCTTAACTTTTTTCAATGGCTTTCGAAAATTCCCTTGAGTGTTCCCCCTGTGTTATGATTTTCCTTCCTTAGCCCCAAATTGTATTTCATTCTTCTCAACTTCCTTTAAGACATATATATTTTTTGTGTCATCTCTTGGGACCGTCTGTAAATATTCTTGGAAGCTTTGGGGCAATTTATTCGCACGTAGTGCCTATTGCACGATTTATCTATCATCAATTGCTGATTTATCTCATCTGTTTCATTAAGAAAAAATCTAGAATGCTTTAGTCGGATCGCAAATTTGTTCATCTTCCGACATTTATTTCCTTTTCCCTATTTTTGAGTCTAAACGATAGCTTTATATGAAGTATATTACAAAGTTGGCAAAAATCTCTAAATTTCATTTTTATTTTTGTGGGACCGAAATTGTTGTGTGACGCTTGTTCTAAAGTACAATTAGCTAAATTGAAAATGAGGTTTTTATAGTGGTGATGTTTAGATCCAATCTAAGTTATCTCTAACACATTTTTGTGCACCGTCGTGTTAACCTTCGTTTTTCACTCCCAATTTGTGTCCATCATTATTAACTAATTAACGTATAAATGTGCTGTCTTCTGCAATTTCTTAAAAGATATACTTATGAAGTGGAGTAAAATTATTTTCTTAAATTTTAACCAATTTTGAAAAGAGTGCTCCGGCTACTATTTGAGAACTGGGATAACGATTTTGTTGCATTTAAACAAACCCCAGCATTCATGGCTACTATTTTTTCAACCATATAATTCAATAGGTCTAAGCCAGCTCGGAGAAATTTGTGATTTCTCTGAGGGAGTGAATTCATGAAGCATAAGAAATACGCAATAAAGCCGATTGGTATTGAATCATATACACATTCTAGCTTCTTGAATTATAACCATATTTGACCAAGCTATAATTTTGACTACCTTGGACATTTTTGTTCAATTTAATGTAAAATTGTATATTTTCAAAAGAAAGTTAAATAAACTTATTCTATATCCAGAGAGTGAGATAACGTTTCATTTTTACAAAAATATGCGTGGGTAACTTGCTTATATCCACGAAATTATTTCTCTCAACCGTACCCTTACGTGGCTAATAGTTACCTAAAACAGCAAATTCTATCCGTGAGAAACGTTGAGGTAAGACATCTTAATCCTTTATGTAGATCGAGACTCTAACTTATACTTCTAACGGTCTAAATTTATTTTTATCAATTTGGTTGGAAGAAATGAAGGAAGTTTTGGAGTACTTTATGTGGGAGAAATGAGTGGAATGATTACCAGTGGTATCAACAACCTAGATATTTCTTCAACACGGGCGTGAATTTCCACAGATTCATTTCTGCATGCACATATATACTCCTGGATGGTAATGTAGTTATTATTCCTCATTCAATTACTTTAATTAAAGTTACTGAATATTTTATTTCCCCCGGATTATTTGATTATCATAACTCAACTCTCCTTTTTAGGAGAACCTAATTATTCTTTTTCGAAATATCCTCAATAGTTGAAGAGACAATATGGGTGCATGCTTCATCGACCGCTTCCTCCCCACATTTTATGTGCGTAGACTGAAGAGGGCTCATTATTGTAATTTTTATGCAGCTTTCTGACGCCACGCTGAGGGAAAGCAGTCAGGTATATGGGTCACCCTAAGAGCTCCTCTCACACCGTTATCTAGATTACGAATCCTCGTACATGAAAGGCGTATGGGTCGACCGGATTTGAATTCATAAATTAAATGGCGAGAAAAAATGAAACAACAGGACGTTTTTAATTGAAGGGATTATTCGGCGCAGGGAGAATTTCTCCGCGGTTTCACGCGATATTTTTCCGTGGCTGTCGCAATACGAGAGTGCAAAAGAGTGCCCGTATTTTTCCTCTCTCGCGAAAGCCTTCGCTCCTCCTACCATTCTCTCTCTTTATCCCCCCTTATTCTCCCCGCCCTATCTTTTACCCTTAAATATGTTACTCGTCTTTCCTCTAAACCCAGTCGTGGTTTTTTTCAACCGCGCATTCGCATCCGTATTTCTCGTCTTTCCCCATGTAACATTGGCAAGCCGATGGGCGTGTGGGTGCTACCTGGTAATTGAGAACCTCTAAGAAATTGAAAATTTATCTCATTTGAACAAAGTTTATTTGACTCGAAAAAGTTGAGTGAAACAGTTTATTTTAAAATTGAGTAATTTTAAGCTTTAGTACAATAATTATCATGATTGATGATCTTCACTACTGAATATGTCACGGTTGAGATTGACGCGGCCGGATTGGAGAAGAGACAAAAGTCACGGCAGATCAGGTGTACTTCGTTGAAATCGCCGTAAGAAAATTACATCACTAGGCACCCAAATGAAACCATGGCTTCCCGCGGCAGTGGGTTACTAACGTGACTGTTTTTAGCACATGTTACTATAAACGGCGACATCGTCGTGTTGGACAGTGGTTATAAAGGTTATTAGAGAATTAATCAATTCGTCAAATTTGTGAGTGTAATCTTCTCATTGAACTTTTGTTGCATCGTCTCCCATATCGTGCATCATTACTCCGTTGTAGAGGATAGCGACAGTCTATAACTGTCACTCATTTTGTGATACATCAATTTTGAGTTTAGTATATTGCTCTAGGAAATTAGAAAATATTGCATCTTTGATGAAAAATGTGGAATAGGTTTTTACGCTTAATAAGAGCTCCCATTTTGGCCGTTAAACTCCTTTGAAAAAATGGTTTTCTACGCATACTATGGCTTTAGCACCCCCTTTTCCAACCAGGTGCTTCTTCGGGTGACGACCTGTCGAACGCTTGTCCGAATCGAATAAAAAGAAAAAATCGGCGAACAAGGGAATATAAGGATTGCAGGGAGGAGACGTGGAAAAAACTTTATTTATCTTGAATGGAATGTGTTGAGGAAAAGAGGGAACTGACAAGGGCGGTAGAGGTGCGCGTGATAGTGGCAGCTCAACGTTTCGAAATGAATAAATTTGATCGTTCCGTTTTGGGTGCAGTTTTAAGTGCTTATTTTAAGAGAGATTTTTTCCGTTGCCTGACGTAATAAAAATGGGAGAAAGGTGGGGTAGGGGCAGTGGGGCATGACCTCAGGGAAGCACACACAAGGCAGAAAACTTTTCAGATGCATCTCTCTCTCTCTCTCTCTCTCACTTATTTTCCTCTACGCCATTTTCCACTGCATTTTTTTTAAAGCGTGGTGACTCATTTCATTCCTTGCTTATACGTAATTTAATGCATTTTTTTCTATTTTTCTCACACGATACCTTTCTTTTATAAAGATTTAAAAAAGTATAATCGGGATTTATATTTCCGTCTTCCAAGTTTTTCTAGTTATAAATTTTTATACTCTTCCGGGAAATGTTACTTGGTGATTTTCTTCCAGTTCATAACTACGATGAGGCTACATTTCTCCTACTCCCCCGCTCAATTTCTGGATGCTTTAAATTTTATCCATGAATTTTATAATTACTAAATTGTAATTTTTTGCGGAAAGAGTTCATGTTGATACAGCAATTTCACACGTTTTGATTTAAAATGTTTCAGTTAAAAATACAGAGTACAGTGTAATACAGAGTAGTTACATGAGCGTAATTGATCACTGCATATGACAAAATTTTTTGGTTTTACTATAATAAGAGAGTATTTTGGAAGTAATTTTATCATAGCCTTTTGCTAGGTTCGGGAGTCTAATTAACATGTAAAACGGAATGAAATTCAACCAGATGTTATGTAAGAAAATAGGTAACCTTTTGGTGAGAAGGTTTTGCGGATAATGCATATATTTTTTTACGCTTGCTTTTTAAACTGCAATAAACCACAAGGTTTTTAAAAAGTGTATAAAATATCTGGCCCTACTATAAAATTGCTTGTAAGGTTAAGAGAACATCGAGAGTTCAATGAAGAGTGGTAGGGACTAGAAATCTCTAACTTAATTATGATTTAGTATTAAAATAATTAAAGCGTATAGCGTAATCATACATATTCCCAGTTATATTTGTTTTTTACAATTCTCGTTAAAGCAGGCCCTGCATCTTTGAATGCTTGTATAGAAGAGATTATAATTAAAAATTTTCCCTATGCATCGACGATGTATAATATATTTTTATTGGAACATAATACAATCATGTTCTTAATGTCAGCCTCTCAGAAGAGGTTTGTTCCTACGCACACTTTAATTGGATAAGTTTTCATTTCTTTCTGTCTTATCTAATGAATACGACCGGGAATAACAAGATGATTAAACTTCTATACAAATGGAATTAGGATATATTACTTATTTCATTAATGCGGTGTTAATCTTTCCATTAGAGTTATTGGCATTAATTTACTTTCAGTAGGGCAAGCGTTTGTTTTGCATGAGCAAATAACAGACATGCGCGCACGGACTACTGGTATTAGCGTACCCAATATCTCCCTTATTTTTCACTTTTTCTCATCTTCGCACGCTATCTATTCTTTTTATCCTCAACTTCAAGAGTTATTGTACATTTAGAACGTAGAGATTAATAGAATACGGAAAAGAAACTGTACAGTAGTGGTTTATTAGGAATGGTGAATTACGTAAGCGGGTTGAGAGAATTGAGTTACTAGTAGTTTCAGATGCCCGAGTCGTGCGTAGTCTGTTTTCAACGCAGATATTTGAGCACAGCGATGCAATTCAGAATGCGAATGGAGGGATTGATCGAGTCCGAGGCCGTTGCAGCTCTTAGTTTAGGAATAAGCGTGTTTCCTCTTGGACAAAGTATGCTGATAAAAGAGAATGCGTGAGAAAAATTAATGCCAGAGTGCTGCTGGATAAAAATTAAACCTCAGCGTTATTCAAGTGTGGTGAAAAAAGTCCAAATTTTTTATATGATCATCGTTGCCGTATTTTAAGGGTCTTGGCGACATAAGCAAGTCTATTGGACACCGATTATGGTGCCAGAGTTACTGTATTAGTTGCTGAAGGAACTTACGCAAGTAGAGCAACATCATTGCTGAACTTTTGAAGCTCGGATATGGCTATGAATGGAAAATTTTTATTCCTAGCTTACCTCCGTGCGCTGTCAACTGAAAATATTTTGTTTCCTTTATAGAGATGTTGTTGTTAATTCATGATCATAGGTGTAAGGAAATTTCTTAACGCCGCTTTTGATTTTAGGCATGAATACACTACTAAATATACTTCCACTAATTATGTCAAGCACTTAGTTGCCTGAAGCTCATGTGAATCAAGGAGGAGTTTAGGGATATGGAAAATGGAAATTTTTGAAAAGTTCGGGATTTTTATATTGTGAGGGAACACTTTTTGAGCGTGAAAGACTAAACCTGCGACATATTTACCGAAAGCTTTGCTACAAAACTTGCGGAAATTGAGTGATGATTGTAGAGTAAACGCCGAGGAGTGCTTTTTTATTAACGGATTTACGGAACGTGGATTTAAAGAGAAAAATAAGCGGTAGAATATTGAAAAGCATGGCTTGAAATTGGCCTATTTCCCGTGTATTTCGGTCAAATTTTCGGAATGGCGAGGAAAAATATTCATTCAGGAAAAATCATTAAGGGTTTAGACTTCAGAAATAGCAACGAACAGACAACCTTACGTTGATTATTTTTTTGTGTTGTGGACTCCGATGTTCATAAATTTTACGATGGAAATGTTTGGCCATGTCTTTTTGTTTCCTCTTTATCTTCTTGCTGGGATTACATTGGAATTCGTGGACGAGCTTTTCACGGAATTTGTGTAGCTTATACCCCTGAGCCCGATATGTATTCTGGTGTCTTTTATATGAATTTCTTTCGTATTTTGGTCACAGGCTTTCCCTCTAACTCGTCAAAATATAAGAATGCAATATTTCATACTCGCTGCTCCATTTTTCGCTCATTCACGTGCATCAATCCATAATCTTACTATCTAGTTGATCTATTAATGGTCGTTGTTCTTTCTTTTTATTCTCTCATTTGTTTTTAATGTCACTTATTTCCGTTCCCATAAGACTTTCTTATAAATTTCATTTGAATCAACACTTCTCAGCATAATTTTTATCATGCACGAGTATGCTTTTTGAGTCCTGAAAATTTTCGTAGCTTTTATGTCACATCCTCCTGCCGTGCCATGCTATCTATGTGCGCCACATATTTTTGAGCATCGACAATCAAGCGTCCCTCCTCAAAGGCGTTTCGCGCAGCTTAGCGTCAACACTTTTTACTCAGTACTTCTTACGTCACTCCAGGGGAATGGGACAGATAGGGACGGTATGATTGAGGTTCTTTCCTGTCCGCATGTGGGTCTCAAATTGTTTTCTCTCATAGTTTTTAGAAAGTTGAAATAACCTACTACGTCTCGGGGATCTTGAATAATAGCTGCAGGCAGGCGGTGCCAATCCTATTCCCTATTTGCTCTTACAGCCCTTCCCTTTCCCATCGCGATTTTTTTTCCTTTTAACCCGACTTACATCCTTCCCTCAAACGCGTTCTTCGGGAAAGCGTCCTAATTCACAAAAAGATTAAGGCCCTCTTCACTCTCTTTTAAGCAAAACTTCCAAGTGAGAAGAGAAAGGTTCTCAAGGGCTCTCGAGTTTAGGAGTTTCGGCCATTATGGAAGGACAGTATTGCCTCTTTGGTGTAATCGTTTCTCCCTGCGACGGCAGCGGCCGTAGTAGCAAAGGGGCACCCGAATGTTTGTGAAGATTGGGCGGAGCGAGCTACTGGCTGAGGATTCGGTGCTTTCCGGCTTTTAAAGGGCAACGCAGGGGAAGAAGAGTGTGTTGAGGGGGGGGAAAGGGGCCGATGGAATGAGATACGAAGATGTGAGGTAAGAGAGATGGGAGGTCTGTGAGAGAGAAATGGTAGTAAGGGGGAGGTTTGGGGAAAAGCAGGAATGAGCTGAGGGCGAAAGAATTAAGGGGTTCGAAAAAGGGGGAGAGGTAAAGGAAAGGGGGCCCCTAAATCCCTGGAAAAATCCCTTCCTCCTCTTCTTCCTATTCGGAAGTGGTCGCGCTCTACCTACTTAAAAACCCCCTTTTCGATTTCACCGTTTCTCGATCCGGCCTCCACTCCCTCGTATTTCTCTCTCTCTCTCTCTCTCTCTCATTTTCTCGTGCCGCTGCCCCTTCTCTCTACTTCTGTACCTTCCCTTACGCTGCTTCCAATCCTCACTAACCGCCAAAACCTTTTTGTCCTCCTGAAATCCCCTCCTTCCGTCACCCCTTTCGCCCTCCCAACTCGACTATCCCTTGGCTTATGGGTACACCTGCTCTCCTCCCTCATGGTTTTCCTCACTAAATCTCCGATTCTGAATCCTCTTCGCACTACTCTCAGCGGTATCAAATTCTCCTCTCTCTGGTCCACTCGATTGCATTTGGTTTTTCTATCATCCTCAAATCTATTGCTAACGTCGGGAATGAGGTTGGTTTTATCGGCATCCATCAGAAGTGTGTCAAACGGAAAATGCCCGTCATCGCAAAATGTTTGGGAAAAGGAATGATGTATGCCTTTCCAATGTTGGACCTCTCGTTTAGGCCTTGATAAATATTCTAGTGAGCTGCCCTCTGCTAAAGCTTAAAGTGGTGTTCTGAAATCCGGTGTCTCCTTAAAATGATGGTCTTGTTTGTTCCTAAGGCAATTCGGTGGTGAAAGTGAGCAGATTTTATATTTATTTTATATTTCGTCGAGATGCTAATGTATTTTCATCTTCACTAGAATATATTGTTTCCGTGCAAAAGATATGCTCGAACCACTTTCCGTGCATCTTGCACTGATGTGAATCATCAAAATTTCAAGCTTTTCGTTCATAGGTCACATCTCTTGTTGTATATTCACAGGTCTTTTATCTCTTGTTCTTTGCTTCAATTATACTGCACCCTTTAGTAGTGATACATCGGTTCTTAAGTTAATTGCATAAGTTGAGCCACAGTGTCTTTCAGGTCCTTAAAACCATCTTCTATTTTGCAGCACTGAAAATCATTACTTTCGAATATCTTCTCTCATATACTCGCTATGGGAAGCGATTGACCGCAGAAGTCACTTATGTCCCGATAGACATGTGTGTCACAGGATAAAGTGGAGGGAAAGCAGGCGTCGGCATTACCATACTTTTGACGTAATATGACGAGAAGTTCCCGGCTTTTGCTTTACATTTGCAGACGGAGCCATCGCACAAAGTTATTGCTTAACTAAAATTAAGGATCGGGAATACATTGAAAATAAAATCAATGGTTGGCGAATTCACTTTGTGGAAATTACAATTCATGTTAAGAATGAAACTACTTAGTTTTTTCCACCAATATATTTAACCATAAATCGGGTTTCGGCCTTTTCAGGTCATTATCAAGATTACAGAATAAAAATACCCAAAAGACAGCACAGCTTATATACTAAATCTCAAGGAGAGGGAAGTGGTTGAAATAAGGAGGGGGGAGGGGGGGCGAATGAGAGGTGATTGGGCAAACTGCAAGGGAAGGAACAAACAGATGGTGACGCCAGGTTCAAGGACTACGGGGATGGAGGTGAGGGTACTGGCACAGAGAACAAGGGTGAGGCGGAAGGGAGAAGTAATATTCTTACGGTGACACTGGACGATGAAACACTTGTTTAAGAATTTCTTAAAAACCTAAATATAGCATCTTTGAAGAGTGTTCCATGATCTGAGATGAAAATAAAATAAGATCTCTGGGCTAGTTTTAATGTATTTCAGCCTTAAAAGCGGAGAATTTAAAATGGGCTATTATGGAGGTTGCTTCGATTACAGCAGAAAAATGTCATTTTGAACAAAAAGCATATTCCAACGTTTAATTAAAACTGTTTATAAAAATTGAAATCTCCTGGAAATGAAATTAAAAGTAAATATAGTCATCTTACCGACTTAAAAAAAGTTATTAGTGAATTACTGCCGTAATTGAAGTCAAAAGAGTGTAATTCCATACAAATGGTGCGCAGATCGGATAATTTGCCTGGACAAATGTGGCCATCAAAAATGTATTCGTGGAATAATCTGCATATTTTGTAGCTTAATTTTGCTTTTCAATAGGTAACCCAATTTATCAGTGAAAGCAGGATTTATTAAACCGAATAAATAAAAATGTATAACTTAGTATTAGTCTTGAGTCACGTAGTCAAGCCGGGGTCACCTTAAATGCCGTGATACGAAACAACGAGCTCCTCGTTAATGGAAGACAAGGCGAACCCACCCCGCCAACCAGATCATCTCGTTATCGTCTTCATTTCCCCACGCGTACGACTAGATGCTACTTGTAGCCTGACTCTTATCCTTCCACTCTCAACTTGTGGTCTCTTAAGTTTTGTTTGATGTTCGAAAGTCTTGTAATTGCTCAGGGAGTGTAATGTCTCTCTGAAACGTCTTGGATTTCCTGAAAGCATTAAAACTTATATTATCATCCGCAACTTGGGTGTTGGTGGAGCATCCTACATGTATCTCCTGAGGTTCACCTCGCGAAGGGTAAATGGCGTACCCCAGGGTTACAATTCCATGCTTGGACATGAATTCATAAATTAACCTCAACGTGAATTTGTGAAACTATTCATTGCATTAGGAGCAAGAGCATGCTGAGTTGAATTGCAAATATGAGATAAGGGACGGCACTATGAATTATCGGAAAATTAATCGGGAAGGTGAAAACATGCCGCTTTTTGGAAACAAACTAATGCTTAAATCGATTCTTGAATATTATAATTCACTGAAATAGACTTTGAAATGCAAAACTCACTGAGAACATTAATTCTGGAAGTTGAGAAAAATCTTTGACCTCACGGCTACTAATGGTTAGGCTTTGGTTGCTGTTCAGCCACCTTTTCAATTCCTACGTAAGTTTTCGTTTTTTCTTATTTTTATTGCCATTCTCCAATTTGTGGTTCGCAAGTAAGTACCTCGATATAAAAGCCGTTTTTTGAAGGCGATTGCTAAAACTAATAAATATAATAAAATCTATTGTATGATCTCTACAAGAAAATATTTGTGTGTATGAATATTGAGGATTTTAAGTTTTAATGACGTCGAATACCAATGTGAACTCAACCTTCCACGCTTTGTGTTTACTATTATTTTCGTCATTCAACTTTTTTGTGCCCCTCTTCTATCACAGATGTATCGTCCCAATTTGTCTGAATATCCCTGTTCTGTCAGCGCCTTTCTCTCACGTCCCCGCTGATGAGGAAGCGACGCCACCTCTCCTTTACCCACTTCCCTTGCTTTCCTCGCGATGCATATTGTTTCCACTCCCTTAAAATCCTCTATTCACCCTCTTGCCCCCTCACTTCTCCTTCCCGAACCTCTCACCCGCACCGTGCAGTTACGCGCGCCGATTAAAACGTTGAGTGTGCTCATGCATGTCAGCCGAGTGCCCGGGAGAGAGAGAAAGAGAGAGAGAGAGAGCTGAACTGCTCTTGTGCACGAGGCGAAAATGCGCAACGGAAGAAGCAGATGGACGAGAGGAGCGTCGAGCGTAGGAACAGAGGGGAAAAAATCGGACTATTTGAACCGTCTAGAGATGCAGGGAGTTGGAGTTTCGGGCTGGTCTGTGGAAAAGGCCTTCGGGAGTAGTGGGGCTCGGGAGGTGCAGTGGTTTGGGGAGACGTAGAGGAGGGAGAAGGCTAGGGGTTGGCGGAATGTGACTGCGTTCGGGAGCATCTCGAAGCGATTATTTCTCCGCACGTCATTTGCAAATACGCGCCCAGCCGCTCCTGAGAGTTTTCGCCGTTATTATTGAACTGGTTGTCTTGAAAATAATTGAGCCCAGAGTCGAAGCAACCCTTATCTGTACTGTTCATCCCCTGTAAACATACTCCAGGTGCTTCATTTTGCTTCACGTGCATTCAAATTGTGCACACGTGTTCATTTAAATTCAACCCTAAAACCTGCTCTAATATTTGGGATGATTTTCCATAGTTTTCTAACTTCTATCTTTAAAAAAGCAGCTTTTTAAGCTTTTTGGTTCCGTTATGACCGATAAAATACATGGGAAAGAAATTATATCGTCAGCCATATCGGGAAATTTTCTTTCGAATCACTAAATTAACGCCTTTGGCGTACGAGAGTTGTCCAAAATGTAATGCTCCAAATTTTTTAAAACTCCCTATTAACAGAAATCAGTTGATATGGTCATCGAGAGATGCATCTGTATTGGTCGCAAAGCCTTACTAGGTTATCACGACGCTACCGTATTTTACATCTGTTTGCTCTGACCAATTTGGTGGACTCGGAATAGGACAGATTTAAAGATGAGGCTCAAAAATACCAGTCTGGCACAAACTGGAGATGTGAAATAATGTAAATTGCTTCGTCATTTCTCATATTTTCTATTCTATTCTGAATAATGACACAAAGCACTTTTTCACTCCACTACTTTGATCGATGAAGAGGTGATTAGCACAGTGAAAACCTGGTTCCATAACCAGAGCGAGGACTGGTACCGACCGGGCGTACATGGCTTGGTGAATCGCTAGAGGAAGGCAATAGAATTTGAAGAAGATTATGTGGAAAATAGAGTGAGTGGATAAAACATCATTCTTTTATATTTTTAAATTTCATTTTTGTTAATTGTTTTTCCGAAAAAAAAATGTGGAGCATCACTTTTTGGCAGCCCTCGTAACCAAGGAACAACATACATTGAGGAGATAACTTTCGCTAATCACTGACAAATTTGGTGTGATACAATGACATTATTTCAGTCTTTTACTCACCCCGGGCTTCTTAAATATTATCCACTTACAGGTGTACACTCCATTATACGAGCATCTCCCTAAGGTTCGGTTTTAATATCTATGGCTAAATATTTTCTCGAAATGAAATTCGTTCTCCCATTGATTAAGCTCACATCAATTAACCGACAGACTGGTGCAGTGTGCAATATGCAATCTAATGTAACATATAGTTAGCGGAGAGGTCTGTTCAATCTAACAGTTAGCGCCAAAAAACATTATAAACGGGGCCTAATATTAGTGAACTGTAAAAATACCCTATCAATATTTATTTTTAAACTTTATATTTACGTAAATAGTGGATATGAGTGGAATAGAGGGGAATGGAAACATGGGAACAAAAGGGTGCTCAGACAGGTGTAGATGATCAGACGCCTAATGTTGACGAAATCATTTTAAGCACCACTGGTACGTTAAAGGTGAAGACAATTTATTCTTGCTGCTGCGCATTAACGGCCACCCTCTTCCGAGGAATTTCACGTTCTCGAGGCAAGTAACGTGGAACTTAGTAAAATAATAAATATTTGAATTTTTAAA
Source organism: Ceriagrion tenellum (assembly GCA_963169105.1). Classification (NCBI taxonomy): domain Eukaryota; kingdom Metazoa; phylum Arthropoda; class Insecta; order Odonata; family Coenagrionidae; genus Ceriagrion; species Ceriagrion tenellum. The sequence goes on from OY720632.1 coordinate 109,485,664, forward strand.
AAAGATTTTAGAATTGAGAACGAGGAGCGACCGATATCCTCAAAACAATCCTTAACGTGGTAACTCAAGGCATCGGTGCGTAGAAATTTGTGGCATACCCGTTTTCAATCACCATGAGGGTTCTTTTTAAAGAATGAGTCTCTTCAAGCGTAAATACTACGATTACTCGTAGCTTAATATTGATTGCAATTAACACTCATGCAATGGCAACAAGCTCCAATGCGTTTACAATATTGTTATTTTTAGTCAAAATGTTGACATAATTATCATTTTCTCCATCTACTCTCTACAGAAAACTTTTATATTGCATTCACGTACCGTAACTATCTTCATCTGCCAAGCTACCATTCAGGAGAATTCGATTAGATTTTTCAAATGCTGTTCAGTTATTTCTCCGGCAACCAATAACGTGCCATCTCCAATCCCATTCTCTTCGTCAAACAAAACTACTTTAGACACCGTTAATCTCATTTCCTCCGCTAACTCACCGGAGCAATCCAGAGCGCGTCATCAGGGCGTAGGATAACGGGGAACTTTACACCACCAACTATTACACCTTCCGTTTTACTGCCTCCCTCTTTGGCGCACCTATCAGTAAAATGATTGAGTAGCAGTTGTGACTCTAGATGTCTCCCTCTTTGACGTTTAGCTTTATTTTATACACGTCACTCAATGTCGCTTTTATTCTCACCTAGCTATCGCCAGTAATTATCTTTCATCGAGTCCAATTCCTTCTCAGTTTCTTCATATTCAATCAAAATATTCAACAGTTTTATGTTTTTACCCTTCCATATATCTTTTCCTAATAAATTTACGCAATCTAATTATAATAATCTAATTATAATATTCACTTATTCATGCATATTCATGTGTACCTTACATCCTTTTATCCGTTGGGAGTCCACTCTCAAGTGTAACGAACCACTTCAAAAATAATAAAAAATATCTCCAGCTGTTTCGTCTACACTTACATTATTATGCTATTAATTGCTTACTGCCTTAGTCTCCTTTTCCGTCATAGCTCTTTTCTGTGCAATATGTCTTACATTTCACTAAATTTCTCACTTGCACGTTATGCACCACCATTATAAAATTCCTTACGCCTTACCTTCCATTGATTTTGATTTTCCCAACCATTCCTTACTATATGCTCATTCTTCTTCTCCTGCTACTTAAGGTAGTTTGAGCGAGATATCATTTCCTCTAGAAATAAATGAGTTAAGTCTCATTTGAAGAAAAATATCTCACCCCTCTAATGATGAAAAAATATCAGCCCCTCACAGAATTGCTTTTCGAGATTTTTCACGAAAAATGCCGGCCCTTTTACATGGAAAATGTGTTTATGCACCCCAGAGAGACATAATTTCATAAGTGAGGAATTTCAAACACTGAAATCTCTTAAAGAAATGAGCAAAGTTTAAATTTTACTTTTCTCAACAATTTTTTTAAATAAACAATATTGATACCGCGATAATTTTTTCAGGATCACAAAAGCCTTTCGTGGTGAAGGAGTTTTAAGCGTACCGCGCGAAAAAAATGAGTCAAGTTTAAGACTTAAATAGATATTTTTACATAATTACTTTGAACTTCAGTTGTGTAAAGGTATACTATTGCCTCATTAATAATGCAGTACAGTAAGTCCTCGGTATGCGTCGTTTCGATTTATTTCTGATTCGATGTTACGTCCACGTTGGAAAGTTTTTCCCTATTTTATGCTAATAAAATTGACAATGCGCATATGCTTGCGTTTTTGAAAACTGAGATAGAATCATCTTATCTTAAACAGCTATTTTATACGGGATAAAGGCAAAAAATAAGTTTTGAAATTAACGCCTTGATTTATCGCGCGATTAAAGTGGTCTCGAATATCTGGATCTGTTGTACGTTGTTTATACTTACGTCGCTCTTCTTCCGCACGAATCTCCGACGTAAATCGAGGACTTACAGTATTTAATTCATGCTTCCTATTGCTGCTAAAATTAAAACGTATGATTCGAATATGGTCACCGTTACTACTACAGGACCATTTTGCTCAAACTACCTTAATTTTAATGATTTATTTTTATCTTTCGGCTTTCCCATCATACTCTCACTTTACCAGATGGCCATTTTATATAAATTCTACCTACGTATTCCTTTTTCAGAAAATTTTTCGAAATTTTACTTTTTCATTTCTATGCACGATGTGTTGCCATGTTCACTATCATTAGACGCAGTGGCCTTTCAGTAACACTTTTATCAACTTTAAATTACTTTCGGCAAATTTTCTTTCTTCATTTCCTAAGGATTATTTTTTTCTTAAATATCTTTTGCCATGCGTATTTTCCGTGACCCTAGCTTTCATTCTTCTCGATCTATTTCAAGCATTACTCCCATTACTCTTGCCCCATATCCTCTGCCTCGCAGATGATGTAGCCCCAGAAATGCATTCGTATCATATTCTTACTCTATGGTTTATCATTTTACTCTTTTATCATAATCATGTTCTCACAATCACCTCTTTGTGGAGTGATTCAAACTGTATTCAATTATAAATTCTAATTTAAACCAAAGGGGACTGCTATGCTTTTGCTTACTCTCACTACCGTAGGATCTTTCGTCGTTGTCTAAAGGGCCGAAAAGTTACCTGTATTCATTCAAAAATTCCAGAGTAACCATTTATATCGTGTTATAACTCAATCAGTCTTTCATTCATATGATTATAACTTAGGCTTCTTTTCTCCTTTGGGCTCATTTCACACTGATGTATAACATTTGGATGCAATCGTCACTTCGAGAATCAAAATTTTAATAGAGTCTTAGGGATATGATGCTCTTGATTGTTTTTTCCTCGTTTGTTTCATATTCCACTGTTGCGATATATACCCTGCTGCCAGAGCCGCAATTTTCGACCACTTAGCCTCTTGCGCTTCATTTGAAGTTCTTGGTTCATCGATTCGCCCCACCATCATTTCCAACACTCGGCAATTACCCATTTAAACCTCTCCAATTGCCGATTTCAAAGCTAATCGCTTTGAGGAGTTACATGCGGATTGCTGGAGGAAAAACACATGCATTAGTTTTGGAAATGTTGTTTTATCTTGACAATAGCCCAGACCTATGTGTGATTCCTAGATTTTGTTTCGGATGAACCCGATTTGGAGTCCATTGAAAAGTACCAAATTTTCTTATTTAGCATTTGGTCATCGGCTTTAAAATATTATTTAAGTGAAGTAATTGATCTTCTTAAAAACGATGTTTGAGTAAGTTTTTAAAACGTCACGTTGGTACCTGAAATCATGACCCGGTGTGATGCCCGTGAAGACTTTACTTATATTTTTTATTCTTAATAAGAGTTCACCTCTTGACTGAGATTTTTGCACATGGATTTTAGCGATGAAATTCGTAGCAGGCGACAAGTCTCACTTCTTAAACGTTCTGAATTATTCAGCTCAAGCAGTTTTCCCCTCGGAGGAGATCCAGTTTGATGAACGAACTACGTTATACATCTACATATTGCCGGAGATAAAACAAATAAGTAATTCAAATCCGTCTCAATTTTATACTCTCGATTTATTCTTGGAAATTCTGAGTGTTCTCAGCAGAATAGGCTAGAGGTCGCCTTTTACCTCCTTTATACCTATCAGCAACGGAATAAATCAAAGTAAAGATACTTTTCTCAACAGATGTGGCCTAATAATAACTAAGCTCAGAAAATCAGTTTTAATAAATGTTGAAAGACATTTAAAAGAAATAACCCGGCATGTTCGCGGGGATTTTGTCGAGTTTCTGGAAGAAATTTTCGGGAATTTATTGCAAGTTTCCGGTTTGACTGCGGAAGCAATACAAATTCGAGGCAATCTTGCAGCTTTCTTTGAATTTTTCAACGATAATGCTAATTATGCGCAGAAACAGAATGGGTTGGAAAAACTTGCTGTCATCATTGACCACAATGCAAATGTAATTTTGATGCATATAAAATTAATTGGCGGCTAAAATGTTGAATGTTTCGCTGATGCGCTAAATTCGATAAATCGAGTCTTATAAACACCACATAACCTTGGATTCCTTCATTGATCTCCAAATGAATGTGTTTTAAAGTTTTTTGTTCCTGTAAGGGCGTTAAATCCAACGGGATATCTGTTAAGGGGGTTATTTTTGGAAATTTACGCCTGTATATAGCAGGAAAAAGCTTCATACTTCGGCGAATTTACAAGTCGTTAATGATATAATGCTACGAACGAAGAAAAAAATTGTGAAGCACTACGAAATGCGCGTGTAAATACTTATCGAGGTTCGTGTAAATACAACGAGGAAGTGATGAGAGGGAATGGAAGTAGTCAAATGCTTGACATAGGGTGGCTACTCAGAGACAACTATGTATAAAAGTCACGGATTTTTTCCCCCAATTATTTAGTAATCATCCTATACAAAAAATCAATTCAATACCTAATAAAGGGATCTTCTCCTTCTTCTCTCACTTCAGCTTGTCTCTAGAGACTAGTGGTCGCTGTTCCTCACTCTCCTTCTCCATTCTGTCCGGTCCTTCGTGTCCTCAGATATTAAATCTTTCTCTCTCAGATCTCCCGCGATGCAATCTAGCCATCTCCTCCCAGGTGTTCCTCTGGGTCACTTGCCCTTCACCTGCTGGTCCATCATTCCCCTCAAGACATGACCCTATTCCCTTTTCATTACATGCCCATACTACTATAATCTTTGCGCCTGTACTTTTTTCGAAGCCTTAACTTCCCCTCCCTGCTCTCTAAGCACTCGTTCATTACCCTGCTTCTCCTTGTGTTTCCCATAGCCCATCGCTACATAAAAAGGGGTAAGAGACAATACTGGTAACGAATTATTATTCGGCGCATTTATTGCAGGTAGCTATGAATTGTAAAATACTAGGTTGATCGAAGAGAGATATTGTAAGATGTAGAGTGCTTGTGAAATAAATTTTGAACGTTCATTTGTACGCCACATTGGGCACTTTAAATTTTAAAAATCTAAAATTACCATTTTTGAAGCCGTGTGAGTGCATACACAATTTGCTCTTTGTATAAGCCAAAATTGGTGCCAAATTGTAATAAATAATATGACCTTAGCGTATACGCATACCGCAAAATCCATATTTTCCGGTCATGATGTTAACGATCGCTTGGAAACTTCAGTTACACGTTACTTTCCTGGCCACTAAATCGAGTAACGCATGCCATATTTGGCATTATCGTATCACTTATGGGCTGATTGAGAGGGGACACATAATATCTCAAGAAAAAAAGAGATACGCTATGAATGGGGTCTCCAGTTAGTGTGATATAACCTGTGAAGTTGGGAATTCATTATGCTAGTCGTGCCAATGGTGCCCAGATCGTATTCCGGTTGTAATAACTTGTGATACATCAGTAATATTATCTAGCGGAGAACAGCGACAATATTTTTAAATGATATCTATTTTTAGCTTTCTTTGATGAGACGTAGATGTGGATTTGTTGTTAATGTGCATTCGCCGATATTGCCATTTTTTATGACGCGCGGCAAACATTTGAATGCCATGATTTTGATGTTTTTTCCAGCGAGCTGCACATTATGTATTTGTGTGAGCGATTTTTCTCGGCTTCGGCGAGTGAGATATACATCCGCTTTACTGGCCATCAAATGCTTCTCAAAGTGGATCCTGTCACGCGCGTTAACAACTCGCACACGCGTGCATAAATGCGTGCGATGGAGGTAGGCGGTGCGTGTGCACGTGCATTGAATTCCCTCGGGCGTGAGGGCGTGCGACTGCGTGCGTTCGGGAATTAGACTGCTCTGGTGTGAAATGCAACGCGGCGTTTCCCTTTCCCGTCTCCACCCTTCCCATGGATTATCTTGCCTTAAACTGGGAGGGGTGGAAGCATAACGGACGCATCTCTCCTCGACCAAAACCATCGATGCGTTCGACATCCCAATCCACAATAGGCGGTGGGCCCTTGAGACTGATTGTCGGAGGCGAGGGTTGCGCAGTTTGACCTGCTCCCCGACGGGCCTAAGCGATGATTGGATCGCGATAACCGTGAAATTCTCATGAAGATTCGAAGAAATCTGCTTTCGACCTCTTTTGCTCGAGACGTTGCATATCCTCGAGTATTGTTGTACCATTGTCTTGTTCTCCCCTTCGACTTGGCTGCGTTATTTATGTATATGCTGCGTTATGTATTACAAAGAAATGACGGACTTAGAAATGTCATGTGAGTCATAACTGCTCTGTGAAAAAGTGTAGAACTTCACCTGTGATAATATTGATAACGACCGGTTTCGCTTTTTACGACAACTTCAAGTAACAAATATCACATGTGTACAAGCTTATATAGGGAGGCGGGAAGGAGGGGGTAGTAAGATGGTGTAATGGATGAATGGGAAAGGGAACCACCCCTTTCCTCCCGCCTCCCTGTATAAGCTTGCACACACGTGATATTTGTTACCTGAAGCTGCTGTGGGAAGCGAAAGCGGTCGTAATAAATATTATCATAGTGGAAGTCGCTTATTTTTTCTTAGTGCACTTATGTTCCATTTCCACTCTGTCTGGCCTGAAACCACTAATGCATAAAAAAACTTAGCAATTTTCCACAATATAAAATTTACTTAGTGCTTTTTATCATATTTGTATTTGAATTTTTCTTGCTGTTGTTCACCCTAACTCCCCCGTGTACCTCCTTTACCTCCCCCTCTCCTCCCTCCGGTCACCTCCCTTCGGTTTTTCCCCACCCACTTCCCCCTTCCCTCCCTCCCTTCTTTCTCCATCTTCCTTCTTTTACCCCCCCTCCTTTCTCTATTTACTATATTTTATGCGCACCTAACGTCATTTGTACCTGATGATGATGTAAAAACATCGAAACCTAGGTCGAAGTAAATTTTATATTGCGGAAAATTGCTAAGTTTTTTATTTATGTATCATGTATAAGTTCCACACAATTTTGCAGGAATCCTCGGATTTTATATGAAACCACTAATTTGTTCATGGGAGTCACTTAACAATAGTCGAGGACTCAAAAACAAAACAGCTATACTGGTATGACCGCATACGTCGCATGTCAAACTAAACCCATTTTTACCAAAACCGTTTTAGCCAAATTACCAAAAAAAATTTTGACATCGAATCCACAGGGAAGAAAAAAAGAGGAAGGCCCAAGTTAAGTTGGAGAGCAGAGATAGAAAATTAAATAAGAGAAAAGCAGTTACTACAAGGCCTGTGACAGAGTAGAGAGCAATAGCTGTTAGGAATTGAATAACGTTGTAGAGAGTTCATAACCCGAAAAGAATTGTATACGTTATACAAATCGGCACTGATGTGGTATACCTATTGATGACGGCGATGCAGCAAATTTGGTTGTCCCAAATATTTCTATTTGACTCGCAAAGTATAAGAGATATTTTTGAGCGTGATTTGTGTCATTTAAAATCGGAGCAGCATCAAGTTAACAGTAAATTTTATCCATAGAACGTTTAAAAAATATGGGAAGGGGTAGAAACTTAAGCGGCTGCGCGCTTGGCGTTTCATGTAATAACCATCTACGAGAGTGACGTCGACTCTCCCTGTTTATTTTTTCTATTAAAACATGGCGGATCGTGATATAAGGGTTTGATACGAATAAACAGTTACAGGCCGTTTTGTCTGCAAAACTGAATGAGCGTTTATGAAAATGCGCTATGA